>CM046356.1:9828640-10428640 GCA_025436335.1 Bursaphelenchus mucronatus
GGGTCGATATCCATAATGATTGATATTCATTGTTCTGCATGCGTTCCCAATGATTATTAGTTCGTTTTTGATTGCACTGGGAAAGCATGATGTTGTTTGCTTTTGTTATATTTTGTTTGACACTTACGGAGACGGTGTCTATTTTTGGCTACTTCACAACGACACGATATGTTGGAACGGGAGTTTTGAGTTGCAACGGAAGAATTGATGGTCACGAAATTGAAATTGAAGACCTCCCTGTGGTAGGTTTGTGCAATCATATCTCGCGCCGTTGGCGGAGCAAACGTGACAACTCCGCGTTATTTTGTGCTAGTATCTTTAGGTGCGATTTTCCAACAATTTGGATGCATCTTTTATAAGATCCATTCCGCCAACGTATACATATACTAGACCGTCCGGAATGTCGCTGGATAGATTTTTGGCGTTTGCACTGTGCGAAAAATGTCAGAGTGCGAGCGACAGCCAAAAAACGCCCAATGCACGGTGCAAAAAGCAAGAAATTGCACAGTGCAAGCGTTTTCTCATAGTGCATGTCGCTAAATTCACTCCAGTGACTTTAGCGACGGAGTGGTACAATAACAAACTGTTTGGTCTTCCCCACCAAGGATACGACATTAGATGCCAGTTTGTGTGCAAAGCCGACACATCCAGCAATCTTTATAAGCTCGTTTATAAGCTTATTAGACTAGTCCGTCTGTAAAGTCGCTGGAGTGATTTCTGCGATATGCACTGTGCGCAAGCAAAAGTTGACATTGCACTGTGCAATTTCCTGCTTTTTGCACCGTGCAATAGGCTTTTTTCGGCTGTCGTTTGCACCTTGACTGCTTTTACACAGTGCCAGGGGCGTACCTGAGGAGTCGGTCTGGGGGAAGGTGGTTTTTGGGACAACTACCTGTGAAAAAAAATTTACCTTACTCCCCCCCCCCCTTACCCCTTTTTATTTTTTTCTTTGACCCCCCCCCCCCCCCCCCCCCCCCCCCTCCTTCTCTAGCTACGCCCCTATACAGTGCGAAAACCAAACATCACTCCAGCGACTTTCCGGACGGCCTAGTAGAACGTACACAAATAGATTTTTTACATCATCAGCGTAGCATTGAAGGAACATCTATTTCCACCACAGTAGGCATAAAAATCCCCAAAATACCAGTCAATTTTCCTAATTCTCATTGTTCAGCACATCGTAATGGTCGAAGATGTCGGCGCAGATCAGCCGATCGCATTTGCCGACGAAATTGGAAACGCAATGGCGGATATGAGAGGCCGCTACAGAATTGAATCGGAAAAGTACATTCGAATATTTTCGAGGCCGTCAATTGTTTTGTAAGTTGTTTTTCTCGCGTTAATATTGATAAGAGCATATACTACAACGACTGTGCTGTCGGCCAATCCCATGTTTGGTTGAGTTTCCGACGGTAGTCGTGATTAGTCAACAGGAGTGGCTGTTTTTTGACAGGAAATAAAATTTAAATGGAATTTGTTGTTAAAGTGACAGTACAGCTGCTTTTGAATCGCGCTTTTTACGACAGACGTCAAATCGAAAAAGGTAAGAGAGAAGGAAGTTCAAGTTGGCGATTCGTCGTTGACACTTTGCAACACGTGCGAAAATTTATTTTTCTAGGTGCCGCCTTTTTTTTTGATTTACATTTTATAGCAAGTCTTTGACGGAAAACAGCAAAATAACTTTCATACCACAATAAAATAATTTTTTCCAACAATTTGCGATATTTTTCAGCAAATTCTAACAAGAAATGGCAAATTTAGATACCCAAAAAATTACTTTTCTTCGATGTTGCGAAGTGTCAAAGACGAATCGCCAACTTGAAGACTTACTTCCTTTTTCGATTTGAAGTGCGACGTCGAAATGAAATGTTAAAAAAATTTTTTTTGTCTGCTGTACCAATGTCAACAAAAAATAATGGTGACATTCTACATGCCTACTAATAATTATTTCACCGGTTGCAACTCTGCCGCTTTTGTTTTCGCTGCAGGACATAAAAAACTTTTTTGACATTTCGTTTCACACGCCGTAAAAAGCGCAATGCAAAACTAGCTGTTTTGGCCCTTTAATCCTTTTGATTTAGCTATCACATGTGCAGCGGTGAGACGGTGTGCCGGGAACTTCGAGTGGAAGGAGCGAAGAAACACATGCACATCGAGTTGTTCGAAAGAGGAAAGATCGTATCCTCGACAAAATGTCTTAGGAGTGATTGAATATAAAAAGTTACTTGACTTTAGAATTTCTGAAATTTCCTGTTAAAAGCAGATTCCGTTGAATGGCAGCTGCTCTACTAGTCCGGAAACAAGTAGAGCACGAGTCAGAGTCGCTGGAGTGAGTCAGAGAGAGAGAGACAAGTTTTGGTCGTATCTGTAAAAATTTTGCAAAGAAAAAAAGTATTTTTGGCAAATATACTGTAAACCATATACTAACCTGTCCGGCAAGTCGCGGGAGTGAGTTCCGCGACATGCACTGTGAGAAAACAAGAGTTCACCTTGCACTGTGCAATTTCTTGCTTGTTGCACCGTGCAATAGGTTTTTTTCGGCTGTCGCTCGCACCCTCACTTTTGTTGCACTGTGCATGTCGCCAAAATCACTCCGGCGACTTTCCGGACAGACTAGTCTAATAAGCTTATAAGCGACCTCATAAAGATCGTTGGATGTGTCGGCTTTGCACACAAACTGGCATCTAATGTCGTATCCTTGGTGGAGAAGACCAAATAGTTTGTTACTGTACCACTCCGTCGCTAAAGTCACTGGAGTGGGTTTGGCGACATGCGCTGTGAGAAAACGCTTGCATTGTGAAATTTCCTGCTTTTGCACGGTGCAATAGGCTTTTTTGGGCTGTCGCTCACCCTGGCCTTTTTCGCACAGTGCAAACATCGAAAATCTCTCCAGCGATTTTACGCACGTACTAGTACTACCCGTGCTATAAAGTCCGTAAAATTTAATCGCTGATGTCGCGCACGAAAATTGCAGCTCTGTCGCGGATTTCGTATGGGTAAAAACGGAAAATCGCCGCAACGGCCGCGACAGATATCAGTCTGTTTGGACAATAATGTGGATTTGTCGCACCTTCAAATAGCGCGCCGTCGCTTCGCGGCGCTGAGGAATTTGATGTGCTACGGTTGCGAGGCGCAAAATTTTGCTGCGACAAATACATATTATTTTCCCGACAGACTGATAAAGGAAAATGCACAGTGCGAAATTCTACGGACTTTATGTCGCGAGAAGTACTGTTGTCGCTTGTAAAACCCCACATTGTACTGTAAAAAATTTTTTTTTTATTGAACTGTTTGCATTCCCATGAATCATATCAAAAACCCGTTTTTATCAATTTTCGCTCCTCAAAACCTCACCCTCAACGATTTAATCATTTTTTCTGCTTTCTAACAACGCTAAATGGACCAGTTAAACAATATTGTTGAGTATTATGAAAAGACGATGGTGTTTACTGACCTATCTTCAATATTCTTTGTTCTTCTTCAATTTCTTACTCCTTATTGGCACCAATTTGTTATTTTTTATCGCTGTTGTGCAATTTTTGAATTTGAGCGACGCTGAAATGGGGATCGAAGGGTATCTGTTCCCAATTCGATGCGCAATATTCATATCGCAAAATTTGAATTCGGCTTTAATGTTCGTGCTGACGTTCACGGTCAAGTATGTCAGACCAAGTCGGCCGATTTGCTGTTCAATTGTTGGATGTGAGTCTTTGACTTGTTTTGAGCTCAAAAATTGAAAAAAAAATCTTCGTGAAAGAGCAGTCATTTACCACGAGTCGCTAAAGTGTATTTTGTTGTTTGCATTGTGCGAAGAATGTCAAGATGTGAGCTACAGCCGAAAGACGCCTATTGCACGGTGCAACAAGCAAGAAATTGCACAGTGCAAAGTGAGCTATTGTTTCTCACGGTGCACGTCGCCGAAATCACTCCAGCGAGTTTACGGACGGCCTAGTACATTAAAACTTTTTTGAGTTTAATTTTCATTTTACATTCAAAGATTTAGACAAAATCTTTGCTCTTTGAAAGTTTTCATGCCAAAGTTTGCCAAAGATTCTCACATTTTTGCCAATTTTCGTCAAAATCTGAGCGTCGCACTTGGCGTATTTCCCCTGTAAAATTGACATTTGATTACTAGTCCGTCCCGAAAGTCGCTGGAGTGATTTTTGGTGTTTGCACTGTGCGAAAAATTTCAAAATGTGAGCTACAGCCGAAAAAAGCCTATTGCACGGTGCAAAAAGCAAGAAATTGCACAGTGCAAGGTGAACTTTTGTTTTCTCACAGTGCATGTCGCGGAAATCACTCCAGCGACTTTACGGACAGACTACTATTTGTCATCCCATTCTTTCAGTGCTCAACCTCATCTCCACCTCCTTTTTCTTTACCGCTTTGGCCATTATATTCCAATACCAGGTGGATCAGGACGTGATTGATCAATGGAGCGATCTTATTCCGCCCGCTTTTATGAGACAGACAGAAAATACGACCAATGTCATCCGAAAATCGAGTCTATACAAAATTGTCGGCTACTACGCCGACACATTTATGGCCTACCTTGCCGCCTGGTCCACTGCCTCGGGGCTTTTGTGTGCTTTCAACTTGGTTGGTCGAATTTTATACTCATGGAATGTGAATTTGATACCAAATCATCGGTATTATCTATGACAGACATTTGAAAAATTGTTTTTCGGGTCTTCAAGATGTAAGAACATTTTGGACATCCAAGTTAAGCGTTTATTGTTGAAATGAATAAAATTACAATATGGGTAAACGCACAATTTCCATAAAATTTGACGTTTTTCTTCAAAATTTGCGTTTTTTGGAGATTTTTCGAATTTTAATGGAAAATGGGGCTGAGTTTGTAGCAAAACTAACACCTTGAGATACTGTAACATGTTTTGGAGGCTTTCGAAAATTTCGGAATTTTTTTGAGATTCTTAAAAAATTTAGCGATTTTTGACAATTTTTTTTAAATTTTTGAATATTTCTCAAAATTATTATCGATTTTCTAGCAATTTACGGGCAAAAAAATCGAAAAAATAGCAAAAAATGATGTTACAGTATCCTTAGGATCCAGATTTTCGTTTTTTCATCAATTAGGCTGCAATGGTGGCGGTGGCGTCGTTGTTGAGGCCGTATCTGTGGATGCGAATGCTGCCCAATCCCTGTCCGACGGCGCCGAAGATGGGACCCAAGACATTTGCGTTCAGTGCCCTCCAGACGGCGGCGGCCCATCCAAACGGGATCCACAACAACTTGCCAAACGGAGTCACCACATACACGTTGAGTGCCGAGAACAACGCGAACAGGATGCCGAACACGATGGTGGCGGGGATGAACAGCACCAGGCTGAAGAACTTGTAGAAGAAGCCGCGCACCGCGTTAAAGACGGACTGGCTCCGACGCCACACCCCGTCCCAGGAGTGAAGGGCGTCGGGTTCGCCGAAAATGTCCGCAAAGTTCAGGTCGATGGCGGTCTGCAGGTTCTGGTCGTCGCGGTGCACATAGTCGATCCCGAAACTGGGCTGCTCGCCGTCCTTCTTGCAGCAGGGCTTCTTCTGCCACCAGCACTTCTTCTTTTCGGCGGGAGCGGCCTCGCCGCCTTCGGCGTTCTTTTCCTTATCGGTTTTCTCTTCCGCTGGCTTCTCCTCCTTCTTGGCCTGAAATTATGATTTGGAAAAAAAAGATGATTTAGAATGAAAATCAGAGGGTTTTTGAAGATTATAAAAGAACAATGATGAACGTATTTGACACAACTAGTCCGTCCGGAAAGTCGCTGCAGTGATTTCCGCGACATGCACAGTGCAATCAAAGACAGAGCCCCAAAAAGCCTATTACACGGTGCAAAAAGCTAAAAATTTCACAGTGCAATGTGAACCTTTGTTTTCGCACAGTGCATATCGCAGAAATCACTGTAGCGACTTTACGGACGAATTAGTATCTTGTGATCGTTATTTCCTCAGAAACCCAAACTATCGCATTGTTTTCTCTCTCCGACTCTCCTCATTTTCTACACTCTCTCGGGGAAAAAGATTAGTAAATATCTGAGCTATTGCTTCAAAGTTTAGGCTAAAATTTTCAGCAATTGACTTGTAGCCCGCGTAGAGTAAATGAGCCAAATGCGAGGAAAATCGACTGGTCGATTTTTTTACACTTTTCATTTTTGTTTTTTTTTCTTATTTTTGGGTTTTTTTCAAATTTTTATATTTTTTTTAACTTCAACATTCTCCCTCCTTCACATTCATCACTCAACCCTTCTCCGAGCGCTGTGCAAATTTTGTATTGCCCTACTCGGACGCAGCTCATTAATTTCGACCCCAAAAATTGGACGAGAGGATTCAAGCTCGCTCTCCACTCTGTAATTATAGTAATTTGAATAGAGCGCACTGAAACAAAAAAGAGCGCCGCGGAGATGGAGAGTGGTGCGGATTATCCGCAGATTTGGCTGAATAGTATTGGTTTCAAGGGCCGCGGCGCATAATTTGGGGGAGATTTTGAAAGGTTTTGTTGGTAAATACAATAAAAAAGGCTGTTTAAGTTTTAATGTCACCATTTATATCCTTAAAATAAGTCATTCCTTGTATAAAAAATAGTTTCCGGCTAAAAAATTGCACTGCCAAAAAAAATTTTTCAAAAATTACTTTTCCCGCCAGATTTGGCATTCCGTTTCAATCAGCTTGCAGTAGGCTAAAAAATTGATATTAAATCAAAAACGTGGTAAAATACGTGGAGAACCCTTAAATTTTTATTTTTTCTTATCATTATTTCATAAAAAATCTAATAATTGAAATTTACAGTACCCTTCGCATTTTGCCGTCTTATTAATGGCCCCTTGTCTTTTAGATCCCCCCTCAAATTGCTCATGTTTCCATGGCGAGACATTGCGCGCACTTCCGTTCGATTAACGCCTCGCTGCCGTTTCTCTTCCGGCCCAATCGTCAGCGCGTTCGCATTAAACCCAGCATGAACCGAAGGCGGATTTGGGCATGGTAGCGGAAAAATAAGCCGATTTGGCGAAGGGCAAAAATTTTGTTGCCACGAAGGTAAATTTGTAGAAAACAAAATTGTAAAGTCCAAAACATTACAGGGGAAGTACCACAAGTGCGACTCTCAGATTTGGATGAAACTTGCCGCAAATTTACCATTATTTTTTCTAAGACATAGGCAAGACATCTAGCTCGCGCTTTGCAGAAATAACCAAGATTTTTAGATCCAAATTTGACAAAGATGCGTAATTTTTTTGCAAACTTTGGTATGAAAAGTTTCATGCCTATTTCTACCCTATAAGGTAATGTTTCGACAACAAATAAATTTTTTCCGCACAAAACTGCCAAAGTTATGGCCAAAAAGTGTTTTTCTCTTATACCGCTCTCCGCGTTTCGCGTGCATTCTCCGCCACAAAGATCGTTGAATATCTCGGCTAGGCCTGCAAAGCTATAGCTAAAATTTTCAGGAATTAATATGTTGTCTATGACTGACATGTGTGTCAAAAAAAAGAAAATCTGAGCGTCGCACTTGGAGTTTTTCCTGCTTAATTTCAAAATCAAAAAATTCCAAAACTATAAGGAATTCCTCACAGAACACCGAAGCATTTTTGGTTAACACAATTGTAACCGTTTCACCTATGTGTCCGTGTTCTACAGTTCAGTCCGTCTCACAGGGTAACTGTGGTCGCCTCGAGGGTTCGAACCTACGCGCACACGCGTCGAGTCTGAGTATCACTTCCACTTGGCTACTCGGGTACGGCCCTTCGATCGCTTTTTCCCTTCGAAAGGAGCGCCTTTTTAGTGATTTTTGCGCAAAATTAATGTAAAAAAGAGTAATTGCGGAATGTTTTTACATAATCAAGTGGTAAAAATTGTAAATGCAGTAGCTATGTTCTTCTAAAGGGGCTGTTTCCAAATCAGCGTGATATTTTCCACTTTTTCGCCGATTTTTTGCCATAATGGGCGTAAAACCTTGCTTTTTTTGACATTTTTGGATTAGAAATGTAATTTTTAAGGATAGTAAAGATGTTTTATGAGAGCTCCTTGTTTTTGGACTATTTCAAGAACCACTTTCTCGAAAAATCATTGTGGTTTTGTTGAAAAAAATCGAAAAATGTTCATTTTGACCACAGAAATGACATTTTTCAACAACAAAAGGAAGAGTCTCGTATTTTACAATGTAAAAACCGTTTAGAACTGCATACATTTGCTATAGACGTTACTGGTTCCCTATGAAAACCAACTATTTCGTTAAAAATCCCACTTTCTCTGCAAAAACTTCCAAAAAAATCACATTTTTTGCTTTAAAAGCTTCATTATTCCCTCAACAAAGCGAACTGTAACCCCAAACCCCAAACATATGTTTCTGTATCAATTTTATGTGACTTGCGTAATGCGATCCGCTATGATCTGGTTTGTTTCTCTGCGGCGGCGAGACAAAAAGCGCTGCGCACTTCTTATCGTCACTGTAATTATTTTATTTTGGGGACAAAGAAAAGTGCCGCACAATGGCCAGCACTCTGTTGAAGGGGGGTCAACACTTGCATCGCTATGCTGATTAACAAAGGTTTAGGGTCAAAAAAGAAAAAAAAATTGAAGATTTTTGTCTAGTACAATATATTGATGTAGCCCACCTTCTTGTTGAAGAACCATCTCTTCTTTTCAGCCTCCTTCTTCTCAGCTGGGGCTTCTTCGCCGGCTTCGGTCGATTTCTCGCCCTCCTTGTTCTCCTCTTCCTGCTTCAAGGGGGTCTGTTCGCTGAGCTCTACTTTCTCTTCGGCCATTGCTACTGAGGTTGGATGGAAGGAATAACAAGAAAAAAACTGGAAATTTGAAGGTAAAATACGAGTATACGAGTGCCTCTAAATTTTAATATTTTTTGTCAACGCGGTAAAGCAATAACAACGCACGGTGCAGATCATTACTAAATTTTCCATTGCACTGTGAAAAAAGTTCAAAGCGCTAAAAATCGTGTTGTGCGGAGACAAAACAAATATGTCGTATCATATGACATCTACGGAGCATATTCCACAATATATACCACATTAAGAACGCTTTATTAACTGCACTGTGCAAATATCGTAATTTATTTTGACTGCACAGTGCAAGTTCCGGCATTTTAAAAAATTGCACTGTGCACTTATGAAACGGCAAATATATATAATGGATATGTGCATAAGGACGTGTAGACTAAGCAGTATTGTTCTTGAGACTTCCAATTTCATTCAAGTCGTTTTACTATCAATCTGAATATTGCACGGTGCATTAACCTTCAAGTCGATTACAGCACGGTGCAATAAACAAAACCACAAACTCTAACCAAAATTCCACAAAACTTAGCGCGACACATCGACTACAGATATTTCCCTCACAAACACCTCCAACTAGTACTATCTCCCACACTAATCATCTTATCCTTGGCCATGTGTAAGATTATCCTTTGCCCAAACCGAATCACCTCCGCAAAAAACCCCCCACAGCCCCACATTCGACTGCAGGACCATTGGCAAAACACCGAAGAGGCACAAAAAAAGACGCGAGCGAATACCCCTGCCCGCTGCAGCGGAGAGTGCATATGCGCGGATTTTTGGGGTCGCCTCGGCAACGCTTTCGAGCGAATGGCGTTGTTTTTATGGCACGGCATTGGGGGCGCTGCTGCCAACACAGCCCCGCCCCTCGCATCGCTTGGGGACCTTGCAATGACCTCAAGATACACATTTGATGGACAATGGGGGAAGAGAGGGAGAGAGTTGCTTGTGGCGCAATATTCGGATTTGAGGCCAGATTGTGGGAAAGAACGGAGAGCATCTGAAATGGATTTGAAAATAAAATCAGGGGCTTTTAAGCCGTACTAACTTGTTTGCAAAGTCGCTGGAGTGATTTCGGCGATATGCACAGTGCAAAAAGCGTCAGGGTGCACATGACAGCCAAAAAAAACCTATTGCACGGTGCAAAAGGCAAGAAATTGCACAGTGCAAAGTGAATTTTTGTTTTTGCACAGTGCATGGCGCGGAAATCACTCCAGCGACCGTACCAGCGGACTAGTCCAGCTTGGAAGCCCCTGGTTTTCTTTCCAAATCCATTTCTGATGACGTTCATAGAAGGAGCAGCAAAATTGCTTAAAATAAACACTGGAAACTAAAGAAATTCAAGGACCTTTTTATATCCACCGTCACGACGAAAGATACCTACCAAAAAAATCTGCCAGGCAAAGTAAAACAATCACTAAAGAGCATCGGGATCAGTTCTGAGAACCATAGAGCTTATTAATGCGTAAAACACCGTACTTTTGTCAGAAATAAAGCCAAAACATCCGCTTAGCAGAAGGCTGATGCACTTTTTGGCGAAGAATTTTAGTTTATTGACTAGCCAGCACAGAAAGCGATGAAAATCCTCTATATTCGTCCTGTCTAGACCAGAAGCACTTGACATAAAGCAATTTCAGCGCAATTTTTAGCTGAACTTACTTTTTCCTTTTAAAATTGCAAAATTTTTGGCTAAAGCAATGTTTTTTTTAACAGTTTGCTGTGCCGAAGCTTTGGCACTTCCCTGACGCTATAAAATCTTTTATCACACAGTTCAAAGATCGGTCCTTCTCTAGTCCACAATCTCCCGAAAAAGCCACATGAACGCCGATAATAAGTGCCATTCTCCGCGGAGGTCAAAGAAAAAAATAACTCAAGTGTACGGGAATGTAAACAAATTAAAGGTGTTGTGCAGAGACCCCGTGACTCGGTGAAGAGATATTTGGGCCTTCATAATACGCATATTAAATGGTCTTGGAGCAAACAAAATTTTTACGAATATTTCAGGGGAAAATTGGAAAAAAAAAGATTAGCCAGTGGATCAACCGAATAATAAATTGGACATTGGTGGTTTTATTGGCGAAAAAAGTGGTTTTCAAGTATGAACTTGTTAAAAAATTGAGTCAAGTCGTTGCTGAATAGATGAAAGGACCAAAACAGCTACAGTGAAGTTTGATTTTGATTTTACGGCTTGGAAGACGAAATGTCACAAAATTTTTGCTGTCCCTCGGAATCGGCAATAGTTCAAAATAATTGAATAGATTTTAATGTACATTCTTGGCAGTTTAAAAAATTCTACTTTGCATTAAAGGGCCAGAACAGCTACTTTTGAATTGCACTTTTTACGGCGTGTAGAACGAAATGTCAAAAAAGTTTTTTTTATGATCTGCATCGAACACAAAGGCGGCAGAGTTGCAAACAGTAAAATAATTATTAATAAGCATGTAGAATGTCACCACCACTTTTTTCCTGTTGTTATTGGTACAGTAGACGAAAAAACTTTTTTGGACATTTCGTTTCACACAAAGCGCGATTCGAAAGTAGCTGTACTGGCCCTTTAAAGGTAGGGGAGAACAAAAAATTCTGTGACATTTCGTCTTTCAGGCCGTAAAATCAAAATCAAAGTTTACTGTAGTTGTTTTGATCCTTTAAGAAAAGTATATAAGCTTGTAGAGTACCCTTCAAATACCACGTATGCCCAATTGTTCGATACAACAAGTTTTATGTCCAATTTATTGACTTTACACAACCCAAACCCCATAAACCCTCTGTTTATCGCGAGAAAATTCCCTCTGCCCTCTATTTGCATAGCCTTAACATAATCAACAGCTGTCCTAAGAATACGTTCTGCGAACCACGTATACATTACACCCCAAGTCATGGCATTCGAATATATACATACATAAATCGCCATTCGTCTTTCGGGAAATTTGCATTGCGCAAGAGCGGCGTTTACTGCGCCGCGATTTATTATTCGCTAACAGTTGGATATCGTGGCTTTATTCTCTCCTTTAGACCATTCTTACTTTGTTTTGAAAGATCTGCAAAGCGTTTTGAGGTCATCTGCGAAAAGAAAGGCCCCAGCGAAATTTTCGTTTAAACGACCAAAACAACTATATTTGAATATCGCTTCGACGGCTTGGAAGACGAAATGTCACAGAATTTTTTGTTTCCCATGCCCTCAAAACAAAGTGAAAATAATTGTGCTGAGGATGTATTTTACAATTTTTTTGAACTTTTGCCGATTCCGTATTGCTGCGAGACGGCAAAGTTCTGTGACATTTCGTCTTTCAAGCGCATAAAAGCGAAATTCAAATGATGTTAGCATGGTGCTTAAAAATTTCAGGGTTTTACTAGTAGCTTATATAAAGTACGTACGCCAAATTTGAAGAAAATTGAGGAGTTCTATTAGAAGTGCGTAGACTTTTTTCGCGGGCCGCACAGTGCACATTTTTCACAGTGCATTTGACCGTTTGCACTGTGCAATCGAAGCATCGCCTCGACCCAAGCTTTTTTCATTTACGTCGCTGCGTAGGCGCTCGGAGTTTTGCACAGTGCAAACGGCATTTTTGAGGTTTGCACAGTGCAAAATGCTGGTTTGCACAGTGCAAAATGCTGGTTTGCACAGTGCAAAATGCCCGCGCACCGTGCAAAAAGAGAAAAAATGCACTGTGCGGCGCGACAAAAAGTCTACGCACTTTGAAAAGGCGTAGGGACAGTACAACTACTTTTGAATCGCGCTTTTTACGGCGTGGAAACAAAATTTCAGAAAAGTTTCTTCGTCTGCTGTACCAATAACAACGGGAAAAATGTAATGGTGACATTCTACATGCTGACTAATAATTATTTTACAGTTTGCACCTCTGCCGCCTTTATTTTAGCTGCAGGACATAAAAAGCTTTTTAAAATTTCGTTTCGCACATCGTTAAAGGCGCAATTCAAAAGTAGCTGTTTTGGCCCTTCAAGTGCAAAAATGCCAAAATTTCGAAAAATTAAAGATTAAAAAATATCAAATCCTCCTCTTTGAAGGTTCCAAAAGTCAAATCCTTCAAGAAAACATGGAGCCCACTCTGTTTCTGTCGAAATAAACATTCTAAATCCGCGGAATCCCCCAAAATAAGGCCTCGAAATCCCTGCACATTCATCTCGATTGTTTTCGGCCTTTTGGGAGGATTGAGAAGGGGTTTCATTTGTTTCCAAGAGAGAATCCGCCCTTGGGGGTTTTATTTCGACCATTTTTGTCAGTATTTTGATCGAACGTGACATCTGATAAAGTTTTTTGTAAAAAAATATGGCAAAAAATATCAAAAAAGTTTTTTTTGAAGTTGCCAACTTTTACATCGCAAAAAAAGTGTAAAAAAAGAAACGAAACTAAAAGGTCCGGGTCCGGAAACGGATTTCCCCCCGAAAATAATCCGAAATTCATTCGATAAAACGAACACCTATTCAAGGGGGAATTTTGTGAAGGAGATGACATCATAAAAGCACAGTTTCCGAAGGCCAGAACAGCTACTTTTGAATTGCGCGTTTTGCGGTGTGTGAAACGAAATGTCAAAAAAGTTTTTTTATGTCCTGCAGCGAAACTAAAGGCGGCGGAATTGCAAACAGTAAAATAATTATTAGTAAGCATGTAGAATGTCACCATTATTTTTTTCCGTTGTTATTGGTACAGTAGTACAGTAGTTCCAATAACAACGGCGTGGACACTTCATTTCCACGCCGTAAAAAGCGCGATCCAAACGTAGCTGTACTGTCCCTTTAAAGGGAGATTTTTTGGGAAAAATTTGGCAAAAAAAGCAAAAAGAATGCCCAAAAGGTAAAAGTACAAGATAGTTGTAGTATTGTAGTGGTAATAGTAACCAGGGGCACTTAATTATTACTTAATTCACATACATTTTAAAAGCCAGAACAGCTACTTTTGAATTTCGCGTTTCACGGCTTGGGAAACGAAATGTCAAAAAAGTTGTTTTATGTCCTGCAGCGACAACAAAGGCGCCAGAGTTGCAAACAGTAAAATAATTATTCGTAAGCATGTGTAATTATATCAACTTTAAAATTCATTTTAGCCCCATAAATTGTATATGTATTAAGTCCTCCAAACATTACTGCCCTGTTTACTACTACCACTACAATTATCGAGGCTTAAAAAAGTAACACCCCCTTCTCTCCTGCCCTATTTTTAATCCGCTTTATAATAGGATACATTGAGGTCATTTGTGGGCCAATTTATACGAAAACATTTTTTTTTATTTCCTTAAAAGGACATTTGGGAAAAATGGCACTAAAAATTACAGGGAAAAGATGTTCAGAGTGGATAGATTGCTATGAAACTTTATGCAAATTTAAGTTGGAGTTTCTAAACCTTAATCGTAATTTTTACCAGTCCGTTCGCAAACTCGCTGGAGTGTCTTTTGGCGGGCGCTACGGCAACTCGGCTCAACGACACCTCGGCTCAACGATATGTCATATGTAGGGGTAAAATTTGGAATGTTTTCGCTTCGGGACAGAAGAACAAAGATCTTTTATTGAAAATTGGGTAAAATTTTTAAAGGTTTTCGCTTCGAGACATAAAAAAAGATATTTTGTTAAAAACTGGATAAAATTTAAAAAGCTTTTCGCTTTGGGATATAATATATTGTTGACCCGAGTTGTCGTTGACTCAAGTTGTCCTTGACCCAAAATGTCGGGACGCGTTTTGGCGTTTGCACTGTGCAAAAAAGTCAGGGTGCAAGCGACAGCCAAGAAAAATCTATTGCATGGTGCAGAAAGCAAGAATTTGGAAAGTGCAAAGTGAACTTTTGTCTTTTCACAGTGCATATTGCAGAACTCACTCGAGCGACTTTATGAACGGACTAGTAGCTGACCCTTTGCTGCCCAATTCGCAATAAAAAGACACTTTGTTGTGCGGAAGAGAATTAGGCACTAACATTGACTTTGGGATCTCTGAAATTGCTTGTTATAGCCATTTTCCGTTGTATGGAAGTCCTAACAAGTCGGTAAAGTGGCTCGAGTGATTTCCACGACATGCACTGTGCGAAAACAAAAGTTCACCTTGCACCGTGCAATTTGTTGCTTTTTGCACCGTGCAATAGGCTTTTTTCGGCTGTCGCCCGCACCCTGGCTTCATTTGCACTGTGCATGTCGCCGAAATGACTCCAACGACTTTGCGAAGAGGCTAATATGCTAGGTTCCTAGCTCGCGCTTTACAGAAATGACCAAGATTTTTAGTCCAAAAGTTGGAG
This sequence comes from Bursaphelenchus mucronatus, assembly GCA_025436335.1. Classification (NCBI taxonomy): domain Eukaryota; kingdom Metazoa; phylum Nematoda; class Chromadorea; order Rhabditida; family Aphelenchoididae; genus Bursaphelenchus; species Bursaphelenchus mucronatus. The sequence goes on from CM046356.1 coordinate 9,843,671, forward strand.
AAAACTTGGCGTTTTTTGCAAATTTTGCAATCAAAAGTTTCATGCCTATTTCTACCGCGGAGTACAATGTTTCCACAAAAAATCATTTTTTTCCGCACGAAATTCGCAAAGTTATGGCCAAAAAACCCTTTTTTCTCTGACCGTTTTCCGTGTTTTGCCTACTCTCTCGGAAAGTGGAAGAGTAAAACCAAAGTTGCGTTTGCTTCCAGTTTATACTAGTCCATCCGAAAAGTTGCTGGAGTAATTTCTGCGACATGCACTGTGAAAAAATAAAATTTCGCTTTGCACTGTGCAATTTCCTGGCTTTTTGCACCGTGCAATAGGTTTTTTTCTGTTGTTGCTCGCACCTTGACGTTTTTCGCACAGTGCAGACACCAAAAATCACTGCAGCGACTTGCCGGATGGCCTAGTATTATTATAAAATGGGTTGACTTTTCTGCTTAAAGCAAAAGAAACATGCCAAACAAACTCTTATAATATTTTGACAAGGCCCTCTTGGATAGGGGCCAAAACCGGGGCAAAATGAGTAAAGCCGGGAGGGCAAGGCTCGGTAATCAATCATATACCGAAAACATTCGCTTGTTTCAGGCACAAATCTTGGGAGGGCCGAGCCCAAGTCTTCCGGTCAGGAATTTCGGAGGCGTCCACTTTTCTTTGCACCGGAAGTGTTTTGATTCACGATTGCAAGTTATGTGCATTTCATTTGGAAGCAAGCCGAAAGGATCACAAGTTTCAAACAAAAGGAAAGAACATTTGCTAACCCCTGCAAAAGTGAGGGTCCGTCCGTAAGGTCGTTGCAATGATTTCTGCGACATGCACTGTGCTAGAACAAAAGTTCCCTTTGCACTGTGCAATTTCTCGGTTTTTGCACCGTGCAATGGGCTTTTTCGCACCTTGACCTGTTTCGCACAGTGCAATCGTCAAAACTCACTCCAGCGACATTCCGGATGTCCTAATATTCGGCGTTTGCACTGTGCGAAAAATGACAGCGACAGCCCAAAAAAAAGCATAGAAATTGCACAGTGCGAAGGGAACTTTTGTTTTCGCACAGTGCATATCGCAGAAATCACTGCAGCGACTCTACGGACGGACTAATACTGCCTTGCAAATTTTGGCATCCACAACGCGTCGAACGTCAAAAAAAAAATTGCGAATTCTCAAAGCGTCAAAAATTCTTTGATTTTATTTGTGGTACTGCGCAACAAATAATGCTTGGTAAAAGTCGTATGTTGCGAATCTCCACCGACAAATCGATTAGTTACTGCACACTTCGAGATTTCGCATTTTTCTGAAATAAATATTTTGACGTGCGTCGCGACGTCGCAAACTTTTTTCGAAAACCTGTATAAAAAATTGTTCCATCCTGCGTGCCGTGCCGTCCCACCTTTCGTCCACCTCTTTTTCCTCCTCCACTTTTTCCCCTTTTGGGCATTTTTTTGGCCTCCACTAATCGTTATGAAATCCCGCTCCCAAAAATAATCACAGCTCGTGACATTCGCGTTTTTTGGCGATAACAAGTATTTTTTCGAGTGGAAGCAATTTGTTTATGCGCCGTTTTAAACAAAAAAATTGCGAATAACAATATGCAAGTTCTCGGGCGGTTTCAAGTGCCATTTCTCCGCTGACCAATGGGATTTTGAGAGGGTGGAAAATGGGAGGGGACCCAGCGAAGAGGGGGTAAGTGTACAGTGAAACTTGGTTGTAGCGTGACAAACATGTTTGTGGGGAAAAATGAAAGTAAATCTGGCAAACGTAATAATGTAAAGAGAGTATGAAAAGGAACAAATGACATGTGTACTCAACTACAATACTAACCAAGTCTATCTTAATGGGCCAGGACAGCTACTTTTGAATTGCGCGTTTTACGGCATGTGAAACGAAATGTCAAAGAAGTTTTTTTATGTCCCACAGCGAAAACAAAGGCGGCAAGGTTGCAATCTTGGCGCCGAGTATTACTTGGGCTGTAAATCAATTACTCAAAGTAATAACTCTCGCTTTGAAGTCACGGCCGAGATATTCAACCATCTTTTCAGACGAGAGAGTATGAAAAATTAGGAGGGCGGTTAGAGAAAAAACTAATTTTGAGAGATCTGTCCCAATACTATGAGTTAAAAGGAAAATCTTTTTAGAAAAATTGGTCTGATCATAAGATACAAAAAGCTATATTTTCATTTTGAATACTAGCATGTCTGCAAAGTCGTTAAAGTCATTTCGGCGACATGTACGGTTAGAAAACAAAAGGTCACTTTGCACTGTGCAATTTCCTGCTTTTTGCACCGTGCAAATGGCTTTTTTCAGCTGTCACTCGCAGTGCAAGCACCAAAAATCTCTCCAGCGACATTCCGGAATAACTAGATAGTATCAGTAAGAAATGTTACTCTTCTTGCAGCTTTTGACCTAAAAATAACAACTGTTTCTGCAAAGCGCGGGCAAAAATATTTCATGCCTTTCACAGTGCCCTAATCTTGATTTAGGCTCTGTTTTATCTAAATTTAAGGCCTCTACGTGCAGTATTTTCTCGATATTCTTTAGTCATCATCTTTGGGAAGGTTCAGTAGCTAATGATCAATATTTTTTTGAAAAAACTTTTGAAACACGGGATGTTCCGTTATTTCGGGACCCTCTAACAAGTGTTCCATTTTTTACAGCATTCATTAAGATTTGGCCGTCCATTTTGACTTTTGGGCCGCGCTCATTCATCATCCCTTCGTTTTGGAGGTCAAATTTTATCCGCGGAAGATCTGGTCGCGAGATAAATGGAAAAAAGTTGATTAAAACGCCACAAGTCATCTCCAAAAATGCTACAGTTGTCTACATTACAAACTTTGTAATAGGCCAAAAATGAATTTTTGAAAAAAGTAAAAAATTTGAAAACTCCCAACCCTAAGGCGGACCCGAAATGAGGAAGGGTGGGTCCAGTATCTACTTCGAAGTTAATTAAAAACAGGAAAAAGGTCCGCACTGCCCTAAAATAATTGCCAAAACCCGGCGTTCTTCGGCCTCGCGAAGACAATAAACCTGACTAATGCGAAGTGCAATTTAATTTATTTTCGCTGCAAGGGGATTTACTTTACGATGAGAAGTGCAGTTGGAAGAAATAAGGTTGCGTGCGTAAGGGATGGGAGATTAGCTAAGACATGGTCATAAAAACATTTCTTCTTTAACGCTCTCCACATTCTGCGTACTCTCTCGACGAAAAATGCTGTTTAATATCACAGAGACTGTAAATTCTCAATTCCAGCCTAAATTCCTATGGTAATTTTATTTCAATCACTAAATCCATCAAAAAAAATCCCAAAATCAAAAAAAATTATTTATCCCCGAGCTCTGTACTTTCTTCTCCTCTTATATCCTTGTTTCCTCGGCGCTGTCGGCTTATCGAATCCAGCTGGCGGAGGAGCCGGCGCATTTCCACCACTTGCCGCAGCGGCCGTACCAGTTCTCGCCGGGCACGGACAATACGCGGCATCGTGTCCCGGCGCTCCTGGTGCGCCATCAGTCCCTGGCTGCCCATATTCTCCATCATTGCCCGGAGCACCAGGCAGGCCAGCCGATCCAGGGGGCCCAGGAGCTCCCGCCGGAGGGGATAATCCATTCTCTCCTGGCGTTCCAGGTGATCCGGGCGGGCCAGTTGGACCCGCAGGGCCGGGCGCAGAATACGACCGTTGGCCATCTTCCCCGGGTGGGCCCGTTGTTCCGGGATTACCAGGAGTCCCATCGTTTCCAGCCTCACCTTCTGGACCAGCTTGTCCCGCCACTCCGGGCTGTCCAGGAGTTCCGGCTTCACCTGGTTGCCCATCATTCCCGGGCGGTCCTGCGGGGCCGTCGGGCCCAGCTGGACCCGGAGGACCTGCAGGACATTGAACACAGCCCGCTTCCAAATGCTCGGCCAGCTCCACTCCAACCGTTCCAGATTTTCCGGCCTCGCCGTCGGCTCCATCTTCTCCAGGAGTCCCTGGATTGCCTGGAGGACCGGGGGGACCGGACGGACAAGCCGGCTGAGCTCCGCAGCCACATTCGGCTTGACGTTTATTCCGTCCAATGAGTTGAGAGAACGTCGGGGATGACGGCGATTTCCGACTGTAGAATACCATGTTTTGCCAAGCGTCGTTGCTGGTTGCCCGGAAATCACTGATATCCTCCATGATTTCGCTGTACAAAGAGTTGATGTCTCGCAGAATGAGGCCGCAACTGATCAACGAAGCGACAATCACAAGGGCCGAAGCGGAGGCCGCAAAGGTTATCGCGGCTTTGCTAGACATTCTAAAATTGGATCGGTTTTTAGATGAGACGCAATACGAGAATGTTGATGAGACTTGGCGCAGGTTAAAGCATGGAATTTTTAACACATATCCATCCCAATTTTTTCTCCGACGCTTTGCAGAAAATGTGGAAAGTTTTACAAGGGAAGTAGCACAAGTACGATGCTCAGATTTTTTTGAAATTTTGCACACACATCAGGCATAGGTCACAGATCAATTCCTCAAAATTTTAGCTCTCGCTTTGCAAGCGCAACCGAGATATTCAACAATCTTTGCGGCCGAGAAAGTATGCGAAACGCGGAGAGCGGCAGAGAGAAAAACACTTTTTGACCATAATTTTGCCAGTTTCGCGCGGAAATAATTAATTTTTCGAGGAAAAAATTCGCAAAAAAGTATCACAATTTCGCCGATTTTTGATCTAAAACTCTCGATTGGTTCTGTAAAGCGCGAACTAGGAGCATGAAACTTTTTATGCCAAAATTCGCAAAAAAATGTCACATTTTCCCTGTTTTTGTCCTACAAATCAAGGTCGTTCCTGTATAAACGCGGAGAGCGCGTTTATGCAGAACGGCTTATTTTCGGCTATGCATTGGATCTAAAAATCTCGGTCGTTCTGCAAAGCGCAAGCTATAAGAGTCTCGCATGTCTTAGAAAAAATAACATTAAATTTGTGCCAAGTTTCATCAAAATCTGAGCGTCGCACTTGGGGTCCTTTGAAAATCCGCCGGTAATACAAAATATTTAAAAAAACGGCTTTGTCAGCAAAATTCAACGATTTATATACCATTTCAAATCCCTTTCAATTCTTCAATTAACAAAAGACAATTCAATTTGGAATTTGTTTACTGTTCTGGACAGCAAACTGTAACTGTGACCCGAAAATACCATTTTTGGGGCAGAAGTTGCTTTGTTTTTGTGGGTTTTTTGTTGGCGACTCTTAAACTCTCTGTAATGACTACTTTCAACGTATTTTACAAAATTTTCAATGCAAATCTTTTTTCATAACACAAATATTGCAATTTTCAGCTGAAAATGGCGCTTTTCAAATTTTTCCTTTTTTTTTTTTTTGTTCGTAGTGTTATGTGCGTATATACCAATCCACACAAAAGGAGGACAATTTTTTTGAACAAAAGCCTTCGTATTTGCGCTCGCTTCTTGCCTCATCTCTGCATTGTGCGTCCTTCTTTTCTCTTGAGTCCGACGAGGAAATAGCGGGCAAAAATTGGAGAGAGACGCAAAAAACTTTCTTCTGTTGTTTGTAAATCCTACAATTTAACTTTGAAAAAGTAATAAAAGTAACAACAACAGCGGCCATATTGTATTTTACCGCAATTTAGACTTTTTCATCGTTAAAATAACGCCGGACTTCCGAAATTGTCTCCTTTTCTCTGTTTCTCTCGCCCCCCAAAGGACCCATTTCTTTTCCGGTGGCGAGAGAGCTCAGCCCGCTCGAAAGAGACCGCTCTTTATCGCTTCTCGGCCTTTTGGCTAAGATCAAAGTGTAGTATCTGTTCTTATCGGTTTAATCTCCGGTACGACTTCTATTGAAGTCATTCGAGATTAACAGATTTTTGGGACCAGCGGAGTCGTGAAGGCTTGCCTTCCGCTCGGCACGGGTCGGCCCGGTCTTGCACTACTTCCGGGAACGGCCCAGATATATTCTAGCTACGCCTTAGTACTCGCGCCAGTTTCGGACTCCAAAAAACAAAGCTTCCAAATCCGCTTTTTTTAGACATTGTCGACTATTCCAAAACTCTCATGCTATAAGGCAACGCAGTATGTAAATTGCACTTGGCCGCCTATAAAGTCGCTAGAGATATTGGGGCCATGAACCAGAGCAAAAGATGCAATTTGAGGAAATCACACATTGATGTGTCTGCATGTCGCGAAAATCACTCCAGCGACTTTCTACTCGCGCCATAAAGTCCCGACAATTTTGCACGGTGCATTTTGCTCAAATTTTCGCGGGCGTCGCGGCGATTTCCAGTTTTCACCCAAGCGACATGCACTTTTACGCGACCGCACTTCAATTTGCACATTTTTCACAACCTTTTGCACTGTGCAATCGAAATATCGCCGCGCGTGACGCTTTTTTCAATTATCGAAAAGATAAGTCTTCAAGTTGGTGATTCGTCTTTGACACTTCGCAACATTGAAGAAAAATAATTTTTTTCGTTATCTGAATTTGCCATTTCTTTTTTGAATTTGCTGAAAAGTGTGGCAAATTGTTGGAAAAAAATTATTTTATTGTGGTTTGGAAGTTATTTCGCCGTTTTCCATCAAAAAGTAGCTATAAACGTAAATCAAGCAAAAAGTCGGCAGCTAGGGAAATAATTTTTCGCACGTGTTGCGAAGTGTCAAAGACGAATCGCAAACTTGAAGACTTCCCACTCTCTTGCTTTTTCGATTTGACGTGCGTCCCCTTCCGGAATTCTGCACAGTGCGAATGACATTTTTGAGGTGTGCACGGTGCAAAGCGTCTCGCGCACCGTGCAAAAAGAGGAAAAATGTACTGTACGGCGCGATAAAAGGTCAATGCATTTTTGAAAAGGCGTAGTATTAATAAATACCTTGACTACGCAGAAGGTCCAACTCTTGTTACGCGCTCAGAATTTATAGTTGAGTCAAGCATCGAACTCCAAATTATTTTCTAAGCTTCCAAAAGATACAATATACACAATAATTGTTTACTTTTCATGTTCACACAATTTGAAATGTAAATTAATTTATTTTTTTGTCCAAATGGGGATTTATGGTTTACGTCTGATTGACAAAACTGTCGTATTTTTTCCAAACGAAGCATCGAAGACAAGGACAACCAAAGGCAACGTACCATTTAACTGGAGGCAATGTATCATTTTCGTTTATCAGAATGGAACTTATTGCAGTTATAAGACAATTTTGCCAGCGATGTCAATTGTAAAAACCAATCATCCAACAAATATTATAATTTGTTTTTTGTCAGAACCTAATAAAAACCTTCTTGAGCATATCAAATACACTTGGATAAAGCTTGACGTTCAATAAACTTTGCTACAAAACTAATACTAGTGCGTTCGTAAAGTCGCTGGAACAATTTCCGATGCCTAAAAGGTTTTTTTGTGTCCTGCAGCGAAAAAAAGGCGGGAGTGTTGCAAACAGTAAAATAATTATTAGTAAGCATGTAGAATGTCACCATTGTTTTTTTCCGTTGATATTGGTACAGTAGACGAAGAAAGAAACTTTTTGGACATTTCGTTTCCACGCCGTAAAAAGCGCGATTCATTGTCCCTTTAAAAAAAGTTGAAATGTAATTTTTCGAGTTTTACCGTGTTTTTTTAACTACATATTCCGTCCGTAAAATCGCTGGAGTGCTTTCCGCTACATGCACTGTGAAAAAAACAAAATATCACTTTGCACTGTGCAATTTCCTGGCTTTTTGCACCGTGCAATCGGCTTTTTTTGGCTGTTGCTTGCACCCTGACTTTTTTTGCACTGTGCATGTCGCCGAAATCACTGGAGCGACTTTGTGAACGGACTAGTACATTCGCTCATGAAAAAAACCCAAAATCTCTGTCGCCCACACAAATATGGGATCCGAAAAGTCTTTTCTGGTCGATTTCTTGTCCAATTTGGCAAACCCCACTTCTTTTTTGACAAAAGTTGACCATTTTCAAGTTCTCTGAATTTTTTGAGACTTGTTTTGACCGAAAAAATCTGAAGAAAAATTTACAAATAATTTTTTCCGATAAATCTTTGGACGAAACGCCAACTTGAAGAGTTCTCTCCTCGATTTGTGGTGCACTGTCACAACTTTGGATGGATCACTGAAGAGGATATCGGGTACGCATTTAATGAAACATTTGCCGTCCACTTTTGCCTCGGCTACGCCGCAAAAGCCGGATTCATGCCGTTTCACAGGACTGCCAACGATGTAGATCGTCTATAATCGAAGAAACGTTGTTTCTTTTGAAACAGCTGCCAAAAGAGCCCGTAAAAATTGGAATCGTCTTCGCCGCGTAATAAATGCTTTTTTTGGGGGCTTCGAAAAGCAATTTTTTATGGAAAAAAGAATCAGATGGGCCCCTCGCACGGACGCTTTGACCATTTTTGATCAGACGGCTACTGGGACCCATGAGCTCTCACTTCCAGGTCGTGTCCATGCGAAAAGCAAATAGACCCAGGCGCTGCAGCGGTGATCGCGGTTTGGCCTCCGCAAGGCTACGTCGTCGCGACTACCCGCACCCTGCAGACATTGTACTTTGGAGGAATTTGGAAAAGGCCAAGGAATTGCTTTTTCTCATCTTTTTCACAGGGTTGGGGGCTGAATTGAACAGGCTGGATGATTTGATGACAACGGAGAGTTTTTATTTTTGGTAACAATTTGGAAAAGAGCGCGATTAGTTGGAAATGTGATGATTTTTGTTTTCAAGATATCCAAATAAGGTTCATCTCCGAAATTCAATGTATGAAAATTTGAGCTTATAGTGCAAAACACCAAAACAACTACATTTGAATATCCACTTTTACGGCTAGGAAGACGGAATGTCACAGAATTTTTGCTGCCCTCGTCGTAAAACGGAATTGGCAATAGTTCAAAATAATCAAATAGATTGTAAAAAAAATTCCCAGCAGTTTAAAAAAATTACTTTTACTTTTTTGCAAAAGCGTGAGAAAACAAAAAAAATTGTGACAATTCGTCTTCCAATCCGTCATAAGCGAGATTCCACTGTTGTTGCTGTGGTCCATTAAGCGAAATACTTAGCGATTTTTGCGGACTATTCGTAATAAAGACATGAGTTAGCCTAAAAAGCACTTTTCGGCAATATCTTTGAATTTCGCGGTTTTAAAGGCCCGAAAGCTACTGTTTAAATTCGCAGGGTGATTATCCCAAATGCGACGCCCAGATTTTCTTTAAATTTTGCACACACGTCATGCATAGGCCACTGGTCAATTCCTGAAAATTTGAGCTCCCGCTTTGCAGGCGCAACCGAGATATTCAACGATCTTTGCGGTCGAGAGAGTACGCTGAACGCGGAGAGCGGGCACAGAGGAAAACACTTATCTTAGATCTAAAAATCTCGGTCGTTTTTGCAAAGCGCGAGCTATGAGAGCCTCGTATAAGTATTAGAAAAAAAAATAAAACTAAATTTGTGCTAATCTTCATCAACATCTGAGTGTTGGACTTTGAGCATTTTCCTGTAAATTTTTGCCAAACCCTATCAAACCCTCTGCTTCACAATTATCCCTTTTTGCTCTGCTTGTTTTTCCAATTTAATACCCACCCCACTCCTCCAGACGTCCACTAATTTTCGTCCGTCAACCGATTGTAAACGCATAACGGATGGCTTTTAAAATTGCTCGTTTTTATTTACTTCATCCCCGCAAAAAAAATGAGTGGGGAAGAAGAAGCCCGCGTTTTCGAATCAAAATAAAAGAAAAAAAAAGTTTGTCGCTTAATTAGAAAAACGGAAAGATTGAAATTGAGAAGAAGACCGTCAACGACGCCTTTCATCAAGAACAAATTAAAGGGAGAAGGGAAAAGGTTTCAATCGACGGGAATTTTCGGTTTTTGAACTTTTCTGGAAGGGATTGGTGTTGCGTAATTAAAGGTTTTTCGAGTGTATAGTCCGTCCGCAAAGCCGTTGTAGTGATTTTTGGTGTTTGCACTGTGCGGAAAACGTCAGAGTGCGAGCGACAGCCGAAAAAAGCCTATTGCACGGTGCAAAACGCAAGAAACTTCACGGTGCAAAGTGAACCTTTGTTTTTGCACAGTGCATGTCGCCAAAATCTCTCTAGCGACTGTACGAACGGACTAGTATACAAACACTGCGAACAAAGTGCGAGGGAGTAAAGTATCGTAATATTATCGAAAGACCTTGTTGTACGGATTTACATATATTGGCCTATGTCTGACCTTTGAGGCCATTAAAATCGCTGGAGTGATTTTTGGTGTTTGCACTGTGCGGAAAACGTCAGAGTGCGAGCGACAGCCGAAGAAAGTCTATTGCACGGTGCAAAAAGCAAGAAATTGCACAGTGCAAAGTGAACTTTTGTTTCTTCGCAGTGCATGTCGCAGAAATCCCTCCAGTGGCTTTACGGACAAACTAATAGAAAGAATAATGGTTGTCTTTATACTAGTCCGTTCGGAACGTCGCTGGAGTGATTTTGGTGTTTGCACTGTGCGGAAAACGTCAGAGTGCGAGCGACAGCCGAAAAAAGCCTATTGCACGGTGCAACAAGCTAAAAATTGCACAGTGCAAGGTGAACTCTTGTTTTCTCACAGTGCATGTCGCGGAACTCACTCCCGCGACTTGCCGGACGTACAAGTAATTTTGGTCTTTGTAGTCCATAGAAATTCTCATTCCGATCAGTTGTAATATAACAGAAGTGCTCAAAGTGCGATGCTCAGATTTTGATCAAAATCTATACAACCTTCAAATAGGCCTTGCAAAGGAGAGAGAGCTCGAGGCATACAGGGGAAGTACCCCCTGTGCAAAGCTCAGATTTTGATAAAACTTGGCCCAAATTCAGTATTATTTTTTCCAAGACATATTCAAGACTGTCAGCTCGTGCTTTGCAGAAACGACCGAAATTTTTAGATCAAAAATTGGCGAAAATGTGACAATTTTTTTGCAAATTTTTATATGAAAATATTCATGCCTATTTCTACCATAGACGGTAATGTTTCGACAAAACAAATCACTTTTTCCGCACGAAACTGGCACAAATATGGGCAAAAAGTGTTTTCCTCTGTGACCGCTCCCCTCATTTCCCGTACTCTCTCGCCTTCAAAGAACGTTGAATATCTCGACTGCGCCTGCAAAACGCGAGCAAAAATTTTCCGGAATTGATATGTGACTTTTGGAACACTTTTTCGATGACTAACATGCAACTCTTTTTCTCGGTTTCAGTAATTGTTTTCCTTTTATTATTACAATTCATTCAACAGATCAATTGATTGTTAATGAGAATTGGATAAGAATCCAATTTTTTTTCCGGTTTCCAATCTTCTTTTGCTTCCAAAGAAAAAGCGAAACCGATGAGGCCATTGTTTTGAAATTAGTCATGAAAACTATATAAAGTTTAGGGGGTCCTCAAATACATTTTTGGGGATTGAATAAGTCAGATGTTGGGCTGGGAGGGGCGAAAAAGCGAAAAATCACTAATTTTTGAACCAAAATCGTTGTAGCTGGACTTGCAACGGGGATGTCAAATTTTGCGCAAAAAATCTATCTACACCAAAGTTCAATTTCTGAAAATTTTAGCTCGCGCATTGCAGAGACAGCTAAGATATTCAACAATCTTTGAGGACAAGAGAGCATGGGAAATGGGGAGAGCAAGAGAAAATTAAGTTTTTGGCCGTTTCTTTATGATTCTTTGGTGGGGAAACTAAATTTTTTGCGTAAATATTGTACTAGTCCGTTCGTAAAGTCGGTGAATAAATCTTGGCGACATGCACAGTGCAGATGAAGTCACGGTGCAACAGCCCAAAAAAGCCTATTGCACGGTGCAAAAAGCAAGAAATTGCACAGTGCAAAGAGAACTTTTGTTTTCGCACAGTGCATGTCGCGGAAATCACTCGAGCCACTTTACCGACTTGTTAGGATTTTCATACAGCGGAAAATGACTATAACAAGCAATTTCAGAGATCCCAAAGTCAATGTTAGTGCCTAATTCTCTTCCGCACAACAAAATGTCTTTTTATTGCGAATTGGGCAGTCAGGGAGAAACATGTTTTTAGCCATAACTTTGTTATAATTTACCTTGGAATGCTTTGATTTTTGGCATAAGAATTGCGGATCTTACACACCTCCAAATGTGTCTGTATTTTGCAAAGTTTCGGTCGAAAAATCTTGGTCGTTTCTGCAAAGCGTCAGCTACTAGTCCGTTTATAAAGTCGCTCGAGTGAGTTTTGCAATATGCACTGTGAAAAGACAAAAGTTCACTTTGCACTTTCCAATTTCTTGCTTTCTGCACCATGCAATAGGTTTTTTTCCTCCAGCGACTTTACGGACGGATTCATAAGTCCGAACAGAACGGCAATTTTTCATTATGAAATTTAAATTTTTTTAATTTTGATCCCAATGCCATTTGAAAAAAAAGATTTTTCTCTGACCGTCTCTCCATTTTTCATGGCCTCTTGCCCAAAAATATTGCTGAGTATCTGGGCAGTTGTTGCAAAGCGCCTGCTTACTTCTTAAGGTTTTGATACTACGCTTTTTCAAAAGGGCATTGACCTTTCGTCGCGCTGCACAGTGCATTTTCCTTCTTTTTGAACGGTGCGCGGTCCATTTTAAAGCATTTTGCACTGTGCAAGTCGCAAAAATTCCGTTCGCGCTGTGCAAAACTCCAAGCGCTGATGCAGCGACGTAGTTGAAAAAAGCCTTGCGACGCGGCGATATTCCGATTGCACTGTGCAAAAAGTAAAATGCACTGTGAAAAATATGCACTGTGCGGCCCGCGACAAAAAGTTTACGTACTTTTGAAAAGTCGGAGTATGTGGACAAGTCGGAAAATTGAGACAAAATTTTGGCCGCTCACCTCAAGTACTTTACAGAAATTACCTTTTTTTCAAACTTTGGGCCCATTTTTCATTTTTTTCTATTTTACATTTCCGGTCGTTTCGCCACCGAAATTTTCCGTTTTCTTGAAGGAATACCAAAGAAACGGTGGAATAAACTTGACAAGCCTTGGTCGAATCGCCTTCGACTACATGGTCAGAAAGTCGGAGTCGCTGAAAACCTGGTAAAGAAATGTCGTTTCGCAGCGAGCCCCTCAAACTTTGCCAGATGATCGTGCAAAAGGACGCCGCCTTTCATTGCGTTGTGGAGCTGGGAAAGCATGGAGTGGTGCAGTTCAAAGATGTGGGTTTCATTTTGTACCACTTTTTTGCCAAACATGAGCAAAATCTAAGAGTAAAAAAAGTGGAGCACTCTTATGAGCAAAAAGTATTAAACGACCAAAACAACTACATTTGAATCTCGCTTTCACGGCTTGGAAGGCGAAATGTCACAGAATTTGTTGCGTTCCCACGCCCTTTAAACAAAGTAGAAATAATTTTAAAAGTGCTGAGGATATATTTTGCAATCGATTTGATTATTTTGAACTATTTCCAACTCCATTTACGACAAGGGACAGAAAATTTTTTTGTGACATTTCGTCTTCCAAGCAGTAAAAGCGAAATTCAAATGTAGTTGACTTGGTCCTTTAAAAAAAATCATTTTTTTCACTTGCTTATGGGAATTTTTAGTAATAAGCAATAAGCCGTGTACAAATTTAAGCTCTGAAGATCCCACAAAAATCATTTTTGTGAATTTTAAGCCATTATTTTTCGGAATTTTTTGAGAAATAATCATTTTTTTCAGCTAAATCAACATCTTGGTCTGTTCCAACGGACCTTTGTCAGGGAGGTCCGACGATGTACGGAGTTGGAACGTTGTATACGTAAGTGCTACACCTCCAATTAACTGTTCCCAAAATTTCGACCTTTAGGCTATATTGAGGAGGAAATTAACGACGCCGGAGCGGTGGACCACATCCCTCCACTGGATAGTACCAATACGGAGGTCCTGCAGCAACGCGAAATCTACGACTTGGAGGTGAAATTGTACGAACTGGAGCGGGATTTACGTCAGTTTTTGTCGAACGAAGAGCAACTCAAACAGAACTACAACGACCTCAGGGAATTTCAATGCGTTTTGCAGAAGGTGGAGAGCTTTTTCAGCGTGCATTTGGAGGCCATGGCCAAGACGGAGCTGGATGCCGAAGGGCTTGATGACAAAGTCAACGATTTGGTGAGGGATTTTAGAGCTTTTGAGCTGATTTTTGGGCAGAAATTGGGTGAAAACACAAAAATCAGCCCATTTTAAGCTAAAACAAGTTGATTTTTGTAATTATCCTAAAATTTTTGCTCTTTTTGCTTCGCAATTTACATAGATCATAGGTCAATTTTAGGGTACTCCGTTGACCCCTCTTCTCGAGCGGACACACGAAACCCCATGGTTTATCGCTGGAATCGTAGAGGCGCACAAAAGACACTCATTTGAACGCGTTTTATGGAGAGCATGTCGAAGAACGGCATTTGTGCGGACAGCCGAGATCGACGACATGTTCGAAGATCCACATACTGTAAGTTGCGACTACATATTTTGAAATTTTGGGAATTAATTTGTAAAAAAATCGGAAAAATTTTTGCACAGTGCAGTCGAAAAAATTATTTTAAAAATTCCGCACTGCAATGGAGAAAATTGAAAAACTTTATAAGCAAAGTTTTATCCTACCCTGTAGAGATCTTCTTCTTTCACTTTTCACATTTCGTTCATTTCAAATTTCCGAAAAACGCACGGTGCAAATTTCAACTCCGCACTGTGCAGTCGATTTTGTCAATTTTTTCAAAGCATTCAAGACCAGCCCTAAGCAATATTTTCAGGGAAAACTCTATGCCAAATCAGTCTTTATCATATTCTTCAACGGGCAGAAGCTTCAAGACATTGTGAATCGAGTTTGCGATGGATTCAATGCCAAATTATATTCTTGCCCAAAAAGTTCCAAAGAACGCCGATTAGTGGAAGCCGATGTGACAATAAGACTTCACGATTTACGGATCGTCATTGAAAAGACCGAGAAGCACAAATTGGAGGTGATTTTTTTGAATTTTGAGCAAATTCATGTTTTCGTGGTGGGAGCCAAAATTAAAAAAAATATTATCCATGACAATTTCTAATCCTTTTAGCTTCTCCGAGGTGCTGCATTCGAGCTTCCGGAGTGGGTGAGGACGGCACATCTGCAGAAGTGCGTGTATCACACCTTGAACTTGTTCACCTTCGACACTAGTGGAAATTTTTTTGTGGCTGAATGTTGGGTGCCGGAACGGGAGTTGGACGCGGTGTTTCAGACACTACAGCGAGGAGTAGTAAGTCAGCTATGTAACAATATCAACCTTGAGTTGGCAACGACCAAGAAACTGATATTTGAGACGATTTTCGCGATGGATAACGTAATTTTAACCCAAATCTTAATGTTTTTGCTTAATTTTGCCATTGTATCGATGGATCGTATTTTACTTTGGTCCACAAAGTAAAATACGACGCAGTCAAGAAAGTGCTCGCGTGAAACATCCACTACTTTGATTGCTTTATCAAATTTTCGCTAAAAAAATAATTTTTTTAAACTTTTTACCTCAAAAATAACTAAAATCACGTCCCAGCTGCCTGGAAACGTATTCAAACTCTGCATGCACGGTTGTAATTCCAGGACCACGCCGGATCCTCAATAAGGCCGATCATAAATGTCGTGGAGAGCACCGAAACACCCCCGACTTTTAATCGGACCAACAAATTCACGCGAGTTTTTCAAAACATTGTCGATTCGTATGGCGTGGCCTCCTACCGAGAGGTGAATCCGGCCCCATACACAATCATAACCTTCCCGTTTTTGTTCGGGATTATGTTTGGCGATTTTGGGCATGGACTGATAATGGCGTTGGCGGGGTTCACGTTTATCTACTTTGAGCAAAAAATCAAAGCCGCCAAAATAAAGGATGAGGTAAGCGAAATTGTGGATTTTTTTACGGAAACTTGGCCCAAATTTACAAGGGAAGTACCCCGAGTGCAACGCTCAGATTTTATTTAAATTTTGCATGCACGTCGGGCATTGGCGACATGTCAATTCCTGAAAATTTTAGCACGCGCTTTGCAGGCCGAGATATTCAACGATCTTTGTGGTCGAGAGAGTAGGCGAAATTCCGAGAGCGGTCAGAGAGAGAAACACCTTTTGGCCATATCTTTGCCAGTTTTCAGCGGAAAAAATTATTATTTTGTGGAAACATTACCCATTACCGGTAGAAACAGGCATGAAACTTTTCATACCAAAATTCGCAAAAAAGTTTCCCATTTTCGCCAACTTTCGATCTAAAAATCTCGGTCGTTTCTGCAAAGCGCGAGCTAGAAATCTCGCACATGTCTTAGAGGAAATAATACTAAATTTTTGCCAAGTCTCATCAAGATCCGAGCGTCGCACTTGGGGTACTTTCCCTGTTAGAATAAACCGTTTGATGACCTCTCTCTTTTTAGTTTACGCTTTGCAGAAACTGTCGAGATTTTTTATCAAAAATGTAATTTTTTTTGATTTTAGCGTTGAAAAGCACGATATTTTCAATGTTTTCCAAGCGAACTTCGAGCCACAAATCCTTTTTTCCTCTAACCGTCTCTCCCCATTTTGCGTACTCTCTTAAAAAAAAGATTGCGCAAGATCTCAGGGGCGTCTGGAAAGTGTTAGCTAAAATGTTTAGCGATTTATATACGATCTATTCCCAAGTTGCCTACAAAATTTTGCAGATTTTCAACACCTTTTACGACGGTCGGTTTATTATCATTTTGATGGGGTTGTTCTCAATGTACGCGGGTATAATCTACAACGATTGTTTTGCGAGGGCCATAAATGTGTTTGGATCGCGTTGGGTACCAACACAATCGGAACGACAGCTGCTGAACATGAGTTTGGAGAGCAAATTGGAGCTGGATCCGGCAACGGCGTTCAATCAGGCGGTAGGCGAAGATAACTAGTGTTTTTTGAAAATGTGATTGGTCTACTTAATAGCTGCTATAGCTATTACAGACCGCTGTAGTGCCTATTATAATTTTCAATCAAAAATTGGCTTATTTAGATTTTTTTGGCGTTTAACTTTCCCTTTTAGCTGATAGAACGTCCGGTTTTAAACAAAAATTTCGGAAAATCTTGTAAAATCCCATTTTTCTTTGGTTATTGTACAAATGAGACAATAAAAGACCTTCCAAAGAAAGAGCTCATCGATTTTCCACAAATCCCGCCCACTTTCACTGAAAATAATGCCAATTCGACCTTATTTTAGACAAATTTTTCCAATAAAGCGCAAATATTATATATTTCTACTGTAATTTTTGCCAAATTCAATTCTTTACGTCCAAATCAGCTCAATAACCCTTTTTACAGTACGGTCCCTATCCAATTGGAGTCGATCCCATCTGGGTTCTAGCCGACAATCGTTTAAATTTCCTGAATTCTATGAAAATGAAGGCCTCCGTTATCATTGGGATCATTCAAATGGCGTTTGGAGTGATTTTGGGATTTATGAATGCTGGGTGAAGCTTTAAATTACTATACATTACTCTAGCATCAATTTTTGACCCTGAAATTTCAGTTTCTTCAAGTCCAAAGTGGACATTTTCACTCAATGCATACCTCAACTCATCTTTCTCAGCTCAATTTTTGTCTATTTATGTGTTCAAATCTGCGCGAAATGGCTGTTCTACTGGGTTAAGCCCGCGGAAGTCTTTGGATTTCAATATCCCGGCTCGCATTGTGCACCTTCGCTGTTGGTGGGGTTGATCAACATGTTCATGTTTCGAGATCGGCCCGTCGGGTTTTTGGAAGAGGATGGAACGGAAAGAAAAACATGTCATATTGTCTACTGGTATCCCAATCAGGTAATTTACTATGTTTAACATTCAGCTCGCAATGTTTTATACAATAAATTAGCCTTTCATTATATTGCACTAGGTATACAATCCAAAAAAAGGATATTTCTAAAAAGTTAATCCAAATTTTTTTAGCGAGACGTTGAAACGACATTAGTCATTGTTGCCATTTGTATGATACCGATCATGCTGTTTGGGAAGCCCATATTTTGGCTTTTATCACACAAGAAGAAGATCAGAAACCATGTGGAAACAAGGAGAACAACGAATGTGGTAGGGCCAAATTCTGACGTTTTGGTCTAAAAAATACTCCACTAGTTTTCCAGAGGGCATTATTTGAGCCATTCGGGCCGTTTCAAATTCAATGATTAGAATTCCCGCCAATTTTGGCATTCTGCACTAGTAGTCGGAAAACGATTCAAACAGCCAAACACTGTAAAATCAGTGGTGCACAGCTCCTCAGGTTACTTTTACAGAGGTTGAAGCCCATATTTCGGCTATTTGGAAACAAGTTTATATTATTCATGGCAAATTTTAGGTGGTTTGTGAATGCTTCCTCTAAAACAAGGTAGTTAGCACCTAAGCATATTGCGAAAAAGTCTAAACGAGTCTTTCAGAGTGTCCGCATCAAGATGGGAGCTGGAGAAGAAGCCGAATTGATCAGCGAACAGCCAGAAACCCCCAAAGTTAGGCATAAGTCAGAAAGTGCGTCTGTTGGCCGCGAACATGAGAAAAAGGTACGGAATTTTGAGCCCCTAATCCCAGAGTCATAACGCTTATTTTTACAGGAATTTGGTGATGTCATGGTGCATCAATCAATCCATACGATAGAATTTGTGCTTGGGTGTATATCACACACAGCCTCATACCTTCGGTTATGGGCGCTTTCATTGGCTCATGCACGTAAGTTTGTGGCTTATTAAAGCACCTGAGACTTTATAAAGTCACTTTGATACTAACAATGTTCTATATTCGCAAGCTTCGACATTAAACCACGTATTTTACCCCATTCCTCACCTTTTAGGTCTAAAGTAATATAAAAGAAGTTTCCTCCGCTAAAAATCGCAAATTTTCAGAGCTCTCCGAGGTTTTATGGGAGTTTGTGATGCGCTACGTACTTGAGAAGACCAGTGGAATACTTGGTGCATTCATGTTGGCAATAACTTGGTTTATTTTCTTCTGCCTAACAGTAATGGTGTTGGTCCTAATGGAAGGGCTAAGCGCATTTTTACATGCTCTTCGGTTGCATTGGTAAGTATAATAAATTCCGTGGTATTTCTTCGTGGTATAGTAGCCATCATTTGTGGTATAGTAGCCATAATTTTTTGAGAAATCTTAGAATTTTTATATTATCCATAGTGATTTTAGCCGATTTCTGCCCAAAAATTACTGTTTTTGAAATTTTACTGATATGATAGTTTGTTTATTCTTTGCAAACGACTTACTGCGCCTATTAATACCACATTTTCAGGGTTGAATTCCAAAGCAAGTTCTACGAAGGCGCTGGTTACCCATTCCAACCCCTACATTTCAAGACTTCGCTCCGAAAGTTGTGCGCAGAAAGTTTGTATTATTAAATCGCGGTATACTTCGTTCCTTCTACTGCCATATTCGTTAAAATAAACTGGTTAAACACTTGACTTCATAATGCAAAATAAAAATTTACCCGTATAAAACCACAAATCATGTTAAAATTGATGAGGACATGGAGAAAACCTCTCAAAAGACTATAGAATAGACTTTACAACTGACAGTACGACATCAGTAGTCTTCCGTTCTCTTTTTTAAGTTCAAATTCAGTCGAAAGACACAAAATCAGAGAAGCGTCTAGTGTAATATAAAAATCACCGGTATTGAAGTTTTTGTTGCATCATAAGTGAATCAGCGATATGCATCCAAAGTAATGAGCAAAATATATCAGGTTGACAATCAGCACAACCAAAGCCACAAGAAATCCTCTAAAACACAAAGAATTTAATATTTCGCTATATCGTCAAGAACAATTTGTCCGTTTCTGTAGCCTAAAACCCAAAAACAAGAAAGGAATATCACTCACCGATCCAAGTAAGACTTTGTATCTTCAAATTCCAGCCCTTCAATGACGCCCTCATAGTGATCTCTATAGTATTCTAGATCCTTTAGCTGAACTTCAAAGTCATCGTATTCATAAAGCGAAACTCCATCATCCGGTAAGTTTAGATCTGTCAGATCCAGAATACCCTGGATCATCTTTTTCAACTTTTTCTGGCCATCGTACACTCGCGCGCTAAAAGAAAAAACAGTAAATGCGCAAAATCCGCCTAGTGCAATATAAAAAATTCAATTAAGTATTTGAAAACCTTACTATGTTGACCCATTGGCAAAGAGAATCATAGTAGGAGTAGCTGTGACTCCATATTTGTTAATAATCTGTTCCGTTGGTCCTTCTTTTGAGTCCAGATTGAGTAAGTAAAAACTGACCTTCGGGAAGAGAACCGCCAAATAACTATAGCTCATAATGAGCCGTTGACTATAAATACACTTTGGTGTGTAAAATAAGACCATGCTACATCTGTTTCGACCGTATTCGTCCGTCTTTGCAAGAGTTTGTCGGAGCTTTGTGGGGTTGACAACTCCAAAACTTGGAGTAGAAAATGGATCAACTAAGATAACATTTTATCATATCGACAGCAATTAGACAGGCTTTGTTGGCTCATAATACAAAAAATCCAGTAATAAGGAATAGAAAAAAACGCAGATTGCCATTTTCGATATTAACCTTCAGGGAGAAGATAAATTTAGTTACGAAAAAAAATTCCAATATAAAATATTCATCAAAACCACTAATAAAAGTTTCAACTAACCCTCCCGCAGCCTCGCCACCTATTTCCTCTCCATACAGAATCTTCTAAACGTGGAAAGAAAATAAAAGATCAAATTCATACCTGAATTACATCGGAAATGGAAATCTTTCGTTAATCCCCATCGTTCGAAGGCGTAATAACATGCCGGATGGTTGAACGGTGGGCATTGCTTATTCAGCACGACATCCAGTCCATATTTGGGGCAAGTTGAGGCCGCTATCGAGGAGAAAAGGTTCAATAACAAGAATAAGATCAATTTGAGCAACATTTTTTGAGCTGAAATGACGTTTCTGGTTAGAGCAACGTTGAGATGGTCAACAGAAAATTTTCTTAGCAAAAACTGATCAAACCCGCGATAAAAACAGCTAAAATTGGCCAAAACTTTGTGGAAGATCAGAAAAGAAAATTGAGTCAACTCTTACTCTGAGTCAACTGTTCCGATTTTTTCCACAGATAATGACTCTTTAGCGTTTTTAGAATGTAAACCATCATTTTCTAGCTCAATTTTAGTTTATACTACCCACATTCCATCTATATTTCACGATTTATTTATTTACAGTGATAAAAAAACTAGAAAATACATCAAAATCACAAGGATAATATATAGTATAAGTTTTGACTAGAGTTTGATCGCAGATACCTGTCGAATAACTAAGAAAAGCTTGTAATAGATAAATAATTGACTAGACAATATAATGCGTGGGTGAATACTTGAGAATTCTAAGGGATAAAGACCGGGTGACCTGAATTTTGAAAGATTAGGCAATTTGACGATAAAATACGTTATTATGGGTGATTTTCATGGTGAAATTACATGATAGAGCATTTAGTTGGAGTCTTTGGGATGTAGCAGAGCTTTTCCTGGCCGAAAACATAGAAAGTTCCGGACTTTTTGCCCAATTTCCAGTGCACTTTAGCCACGGGAATTGCCTCGACAGTATGGCGTTGTTTTATCACTCGACAAGCCCCCAGGGACTTTTGCATGTGTTGTGCTAGAAGTTTCTTGCTAACCTCGTTGATTTCGTTCACCGGGAATTTCTTTATCGGCATTAGCTGAAAAAATTTTATAGTTGATCATCTTGCTTATGGGTAATATAGAAAATCGTCAAAGATTATAGATTTTTGACTAAAATGAGGTTACTTACATAGCTCTGGGTTTCCATCAGACTAACCTCTCCGCTGGCTTGAGTTAACAGGATCTCTGGAACTTCGCTGTGAGTGAAATAGTCAGATCTTTCAACGGCACTGAAAAAATGATGTTATAGTTCATTTTTTGATCAAACCGGGGCAAAAGTGGGCTGATAACGAAAAATATAGGCACTATTTTGTCTTAGATACTCGTGAGTTTATTAAAAACAGGTTTTTTATTGCTGAAAGGCAGTGGACTTACAAGAAAACCTTCAATTTTGTATATTGTCGGACACTTCCGTGACCGCCGCAGAAGCTGCAGGTCTTTTTGCCTTGTCCTTTGCAATGATGGCAATCCTTGATCCCGCGGCCTTGACAGAACAGGCAAAGGTCGTGGTGGCCAATTCCAGGTGGTGGGAGACCTGCTTTGGCCATGAAATGAACGGGGGTTCCCACCGCGTAAGGCTTATTTCCACTGAAATTTGGTGGACGAACAATCGCTGATCCTGCGCCGGGGTAGCCTCTGCTCATATCGGTCTGAAAGTATGTTACAATAGAGATTATGAGCTTTAAATTGAGATAGATTTGAAATCAATTGGTTTAGTTTTAGTGCAGCTCCGACCAATTAAATTCAACTTACATTTGGGAAGGTGCCAACCATTGGATGGGTGTATAGAGCGGGATGGGCCACTCCGGCTTTCATCCCAGTCCCTCTGAAATACGAATACAGTGTTAGAGAAATGTTAGAGATGGACTTGCCGACAATATCCACACTTGTCCGTTCCGAATCCTCGGCAATGGAAACAATGGGCAACTCCTTCTGCATTACAATGTTGGCAAGAGACCAGCTTGCTGGTTGAGGGTAATTCAAGTACTTTGGTCTGGAAAAAAGTAGGTCAAATGAATATTTAACGCTTCACATAGAGCCATTGGCTCTTAGGCCCACGGAAAATTGTACCGCCCGTTGGGAAGTACTGCTCAATTTAGTCACATGTATAACATCCCCCTTAATGGTCGTAAAATTCCCATTTTTTTGCAATTTTGAGCATACCTGACCGATAAAGTCGCCCTGCGGCAAGACCTCGTAGTCCCAGGGGTTCTGCAGTGCGTACGACGTATTTCCGAACATATTTATGGCATTGGATGATACTGGATTAAGTGAAGTGACAATCGAATCAGTCCCGTGTTGTTCCGCATAGCGGTTCGCATTGTACGGCTCGGAGGCTTCCGCCGTGCTTCGAGTTTCGGTGAAACTCTCGAGCATGTACTGAAATTGGTTAAAAATGGCAAAATAAAGGAAAACTGGAAGGGAAAAAATCGTTGAAGGACCAAGATAACTACATTTGAATCTCGCGTTTACGGCTTGGAAGACGAAATTTCACAGAATTTCTACTGTCCCTCGTCGTAAAACGGAATTGGCAATGGTTCTAATCAAATAGAGTGTGAAATACATCCTCAGCAGTCTTAAGATTACTTTGTTTTCAGGGCGTGGGAGAACAAAAAATTCTGTGACATTTCGTCTTCCAAGCCGTAAAAGCGAGATTCAAATGTAGTTATCTTGGTCCTTTGACCTATGACCTCGAAGATTTCTCGGGGCAATAGCTTGGAAAAGATTGGCTAAAGCCGGCAAAAACCTATTGCACGGTGCAAAAAAGCAACAATTTGCACAGTGCAAAGCGAACTTTTGTTTTGGCGCAGTGCATGTCGCGGAAATTACTCCAGCGACTCTAAGAACCGGCTAGTATTAGTAAAAAAATCTTCATTGCCTTGCTAATAGATAATAGATTGCTACAAGGAATTCTGCGAAGTTTTTGTAAAAGAGTTGGCTGTAATAGATCAGTTTTTAGAGCTAAAACTTACATGATAGACACATGAATGTGTGATTTCCTCAAATTGCATCTTTTCCACCGCTTTATGGCCCCAATATTTGCGGCGTTTCGCTTCGACCAAAAGGGAATTTCGAATGTCCGATTCGTGGATCTCCCTGCAGCCTTCATAATACTTTTTCGGCGCTGATGGTACGAATGAAAAGTCGAGGTCTGGAAAAATCGGTCTTTTATTTGGCAAACGGTCTGCCAGCTTCGAAAAGTCAGCGCTTCCTTACTTGTGGAGATCAAATTCTCATCCAACTTTGGCATCAGTGAACTGACGCTTTCGTATTTGATGGGTTCATCACGATTATTATCGCTTTTTCGGGGCGGTGGGCATAGATTGAAGCTTAAGGAAGGACTAGTCGGCGATCCGAAGGGATCATTGTCCATGTTTGGGCTTATAAATTATCACCCGGCGAACGCCGGATTATGGGGAATTCAGGTGCCGCCCAAATTTTGGAAAAACGCCTGAAAATGAGAGGAATTAGAAGAAAACTTGTGGAATTGGAGGGGAAAATATCTTTTTTTTGACTACTAGTCCGTCCGGAAAGTCACTGCAGTGATTTTTGGTATTTGCACTGTGCAAAAAACGTCGTGGTGCGAGCGACAGTCGAAAAAAGCCTATTGCACGGTTCAGAAAGCAAGAAATTGCACAGTGCAAAGTGATATTTTGTTTTTTGCACAGTGCATGTAGCGGAAAGCACTCCAGCGACTTTAAGGAAGGAATATGTAGTAAAAAAAACACGGTGAAACTCGAAAAATTACATTTCAACTTTTTTTTAAAGGGACAGTACAGCTACTTTTGAACTGCCCTTTTTACCGCGTGGAAACGAAATGTCCAAAAAGTTTCTTCGTTTGCTGTACCAATAACAACGGGAAAAAAACAATGGTGACATTCTACATGCTTACTAATAATTATTTTACTGTTTTCAGCTATGCCGCCTTTGTGCCTTTGTTTTTTTTGCAGGGGCATTTAATTTCACACGCCGTAAAAAGCGCGATTCAAAAGTACGCCTTTTAAAAACTGTTTTTGGACCGTTTTCCAATTACAAGCCCTCAAACAACATCCCCAACCACAAACTAAATCTTTTCTCTCGTCAAAACGACTTCTATTTTGGGAGAATTGGATTAGAAGCGGCCCGAAAAACTCTCAAAAACTCAAATTTTGCCGTGGAAATCATGCGGTATAAAAATAAAAAAAAATAAAGCAAACCTTTCGTATAAATTAATTTTTTAATTTTCCAAATTTCTAGAATTAGGCGTTTAAATAAATGAATACTTCGCTAAAACATTTCCTCATTCCAAACTCCGAAAAAGAGCGAATTTCACAAACCCACGTCCCCTTGAAGCGTCTTGAGACCGACGGCCAAAAAGCGGCCCCGCCGAAATCCTCGCTTTCCATGCCGAAAAAACTCGGAGGGGGGGGGGCGAAAAGGGCGGGAGCGGATAATGGAAAAAGCACGAAAGCGTGAACATGGCCCCAGGCCAAACAGGTGAGCACTCTCTGTTCCGGTTCGGCTTGACACTCTGATTAATGCGAACTTCATTCGGCGGGGGTGCAAAAAGAATGTATACTATGAAGAATGGCGTGGAATGGAAGGGAGGGGAGAGGGATTGAAATTAGATAAACGAACTATTACGTGAAGGGGAAAGGGGAAAACATGATGAAAATGGTGGGAATGAAAGTAGAAGGGCACGAAAGGGGATGATAACAAGGTGAGGGTTCAAAAATATGGTAAAAGCAAAAGCTTCTATTACCAGTCGTACGGCAAGTCGCTGCAGTGATTTGTGGTGTTTGCACTGTGCAATAAAAGTCAGTGTGCGAGCGACAGCCGAATAAAGCCTATTGCACGGTGCAAAAAAGCATGAAATCGCACAGTGCAAGGTGAACTTTTGTTTTCGCACAGTGCATGTCGCAAAGATCACGCGAGCGACTTTACGGACGGACAAAAAAGCGCTAAGGTATTTTTATGCCTCCAGGATACCTTTTGATCGCAAATTTAGGGGTTTCTTCAACTCTTCACCTTTTCTTTACTTTTCTATCCATCGGACAATGGGCAGGATTGCATAAATTTCTTCGCTCTATGTTTAAAGCGACAGTACAGCTAGTTTTGAATGCCGCTTTGTACGGCGTGGAAACGAAATGTCCAAAAAGTTTCTTCGTCTACTGTACCAATAACAACGGACGAAAAATAATGGTGACATTCTACATGCTTACTAATAATTATTTTACTGTTTGCAACTCTGCCGCCTTTGTTCTTGCTGCGGGACATAAAAAAACTTTTTTTGACGTTTCGTTTTACACGCCGCAAAACGCGCAATATAAAAGTAGCTGTTTTGGCCCTTTTAGGTCATGGAAAAACATTGCGTAGCCCAACTTCACAGGAAAGCACAACCCGTTCCGCGTGATCGTAATTGTCACCTCTACTCCTTCAAAAACCCAAGAAAAGAACGATTCCCAGTGGCGATACCAAATATCGTCTGCAAAGACAAATATAAGAAAGCGAAATTAATTTTTGGCCAGCAAAGCGGACATTACAGGGAATGTTTGTTTTGGAGATTTATCCGCGGAACTATCACACGCCCTATCGTTTTCCCCGCCGAGCGATGGGTATGGGGAAATGATGCGGACGAAAAAAGAGAGGGTGGCTTGATGGATTGAGGTGAGGAAATGGGATTCTTTTGGGGAAATCTGATAAATACTAGTCCGTCCGGAAAGTAGCTGGAGTGATTTTTGGTGTTTTTGCACAATGCAACAAGAGTCAGGGTGCAACAGCCGAAAAAAGCCTATTGCACGGTGCAAAAAGTAAGATATTGCACAGTGCGAACGGAACTTTTGTTTTCTCACAGTGCATGTCGCAGAAATCACTCCATCGACTTTACTGACGGACTAGTACACTAAATTTTTTTTGAATTTAATTTTTCATTTTACCCTCAAAGATTTAGACAAAATTTTTGCTAGCCTTCGTCGTAAAAGGGAATTGGAAATAGTTCCCAAACCGTAAAAGCGCGATTTCAAAAGTAAAGTTACTGGACTGATTTTCGGTGAGATTTTCTAAGCTAACAAGGGAGTTTTTTTTTGAGACAGAAAAAAAGTGTCTCATTTTCGCCAACTTTCGATCTACAAATCTTGATCGTTTCTGCAAAGCGCGAGCTATATGTCTCGCGAATGTCTTAGAAAATATAATACTAAATTTTTGCCAAGTTTCATTAAAATTTGAGCGTCGTACTTGGGGTACTTCCCCTATAGAATCCAAACCGGATGAAAATGTTTTTTGCCGCTTTCCGATCGAAAAATCCCGGTGGTTTCTGAATATTGTTAGCCAGGACTCTCGCAGATGTCTTATAGAATTTCTTTTCTAAATTTGAGTCGACTTTCATTAAATTCTGTTTGCCCCACATCAAAGATTGGGGAAATCTAAATCTGTGTCAAATTTCATCAAACTCTGAGCGTCGTATGTTCAGAACTTTCACCTTGAAAGTTTCTGGTATACACTAGTCCTTTCGGAAAGTCGCTGGAGTGATTTCGGCGACATGCACTGTGCGAAAAGAAGAGTTCACTTTGCACTGTGCAATTTCTTGCTTTTTGCACCGTGCAAGAGGCTTTTTTCGGCTGTCGCTCGCATCTAGACATGGCTCACGGGCGTGGTGTTGGGCCGGGCCAAAGCAAATTTGAAACGGCCCGGCCCAGAATTGGCCCGTAATAACTAAAATTCTGAGTTTGGAGGCGAAAATTGGGGTAGCAAACAAAATAGAGTGTCGAAACCCCATCATACTGGCGGAGAAATTACACACAACTACATACGATCATTTTCAAAACGTTTACAACACTTTTCTAGCTTTTTTTTATCTTACTAATGTTATATTTGCCGGGTGAATTGATATCGACTGGCCGGGCCAAAGCAAATTTGAAACGGCCGCGAATTTGGGTCTGGCCCGGACCGTGCGAACGACGGCCGGAAAGGACCAATTGCACCGTGCAAAAAGCCACAATTTGCATGGTGCAAAGGAAACTTTTTTTTGCACTGTGCATGTCGCGGAAATCACTCCAGCGACTTTGCGGACGGACGAGTATTCCAAATCTCTACAATTTGCGCCGCCAAAGACAAGAGATACGTAATGGGATAGCCTTCATGTTCTCACTAGACATGGCTCCAGGCCGTGCCGAAAATTTTTGCCTACGGGCCGGGCCGAAAAAGGTCGGCCCGTTTCAAATTTAAAAAAAAATTACTAAGATAGGCAGGGGTGGCCGCCGGGGCGGACCCGAAAAATTTTCGAAGGGGCCAAGCCTGATAATTGCCGGGCCGGGCCTGGGATTTTTTTCCCAGGCCCGGCCCGTCTTACATATATTCGGTTGCTTGGACCTCGGCACGGCATATTGCGATGCCACAACTTTTTTCTACAATTTTTCTGATTTGAAGTCAGAGGTGGCCGCCGGACCGGGCCGGCGGCAGATTATGGTAAATATATTTTTATTAAAGAATTATATACGCACTTTATTCGAAGAAAGGGTTATTTCAGCAGCTTTACTATTATTGAAAAAAAAAGTTTTGGCAGTTCGCGCCCTAGTCTGAAAAATTGCGAACCGGGCCGGGCCTGATATTTTCCGGGCCGGGCCACGGGCCTGAAATTTTAAAAAGTCAGCCCGTTTGCCACCCCTGAAGAAAGGATTAAAAAATTGATAGAAAAGTGTTGTAAACCTTTTTAAAATGATCGTATATAGTTTTGTAAGCTTTCTCTGCCTGTCTGATGGGTTTTGACACTCTATTTTTGTTTGCTACGCCAATTTTCGCTTTCAGATTCAAAATTTTTGTTATTACGGGCTGGTTCCGGGCCGGGCCGCCACGTCGGCCCGCTGGGCCGTTTCAAATTTGCTTTGGCCCGGCCCGGCCCAAACACCGGGCCCGGCCCGCAGCCATGTCTAGTTCTCACCTAAAAGTGCTTTTGGGATACGCGTTCCTCAAAACGAAAATAAAAAACAGACCTCGAGCATCCGTCCCGAAAACTGATATACACACGAAAAAAGAGAAAGAGCGAGCGGAGCAAAAGTAATTTCGGTGGGGTCTTGAGTGAGTTTATGATGAGAAAGGGGCGATGAAAATGAGGTTTTTTATTATTCGTTTAGATCCCATGGGCGATAAATTAATCTATTATGGCCAAGGAATGGAAAAATCTTTTGAGGGCAAATTTTGATGAGAAATGCTCATTGAAAAGAGAGACTTTAGGTGACGCGTTGTGACGCTGAGAATCTCATGAAACTGGCTCTTTGCCGCGTGCAGCACAGTGCACATTTTTCACGGCGCATTTGACTTTTTGCACTGTGCAATCGAAATATCGATGCAAGCTTTTTTTAACCACGTCGTTGCGACAGTGCCCGGAATTTTGCCCAGTGCAAACGGATTTTTGAGGTTTGCACAGTGCAAAATGCTTCAAAAAGTCCCGTGCACAGTGCAAAAAGAACAAAAATGCACTGTGCGGCGCGACTACAAGTCTACGGACTTTCGAAAAGGCGTAAGTAAGTGAAATTATACTAAAGAGGTGGCCAAAAAATCGTTTTTTGTTACCCTTTTTACTCCCCCTTAGTTGCAAAAGCTTTTGAGGTTTGCACAGTGCAAAATGCTTCAAAAGGCGTGCGCACCGTGCAAAAAGAGGAAAAATGCACCGTGCAGCGCAGCAAAAAGTCTACGCACTTTTGGAAAGGCGTGGAAAGTACAAGGAAAGTACCCAAACGCTCCGATTTTTTTAAATTTTTGTCTGCACTTTGGGCCCAGGGCACATATCAATGCCTGACTGTGAATTTCAGCTCGCGCTTTGCCGGCACAGCCGAGATACTCAACGACCTTTGCGGCCGAGAGAGCATGGAAAAGCCGGAGAGCGGCCAGAGAGAAAAATTATTTTTGGCCATAGCTTGGCCAGGTGCGCGCGGAACAATTTGATATTTTGTTCTATTTGAGCCGATTTTCATTAAAGCGACAATACGACTTACTTTTAAATCGCGCTCTTTACGGGGTGGAAACGAAATGTCCAAAAAGTTTCTTCGTCTGCTGTACCTATAACAATGGAAAAAAACAATGTTGACATTCTACATGCTTACTAATAAATATTTTGCTGTTAGCAAAATTTCAGCTGACTTTCCATGGGGATTTATAATATTCTCGGGACAGAAAAGGTTCTCCGTGAAACTTGAATGCGAATCCCTTCTGTTCGGCCCTGGAGAAAAGTTCGTTTCCCCTCTCTCTCTTTTTTCGGACGGCATTGTCCTCCTTCCGGCCATTTGTTCTTGATGCCCATGGTGGGAATAAAGGAAAAAAACTTTTTTTTACAAAGCTTGCACGATTTTTTCGGAGAAAAAATGGCATAATTTCGGAGAGTAGAGAGAATAAGGAACAACGGGGTACGGGAATTTTAAATTTTAAGAATTATAAAAAAATTTGGTCGAAGATTGAGATTAAAGGACTTATACTACTAACAGGGGAAGCATTCCAAGTGCAACGCTCAGATTTTGATTAAACATGGCATATATTTGTATTATTTCATCGAAGATACATTCGGAACTTCTACCTCGCACTTTGCAGAAGCAACCGAGGTTTTTAGATCAAAGTTGGAAAAAATGCAACACTCTTTTGCAAATTTTGGTATGAAAAGTTTCATGCCTATTTCTACCATAGCGGGTAATGTTTCCACAAAAAATCAGTCTCTTCCGCACAAAACTTCCAAAGTTATGGCAAAAAACTCTTTTTTCTCTGACCGCTCTCCGCGTTTCGCGTGCTCTCTCGGCCACAAAGATCGTTGAATATCTTGGCTGACCTTGCAAGATGATAACGAAAACATCCCGGAATTTACATGTGACCTAACCTTAACGTGAGAGCAAAGTTTTAAAGGATCAAACCAACTAGATTTGAATTTCCTTTTTACGGCTTAAAAGACGAAATGTCACAGAATTTTTTGTTCTCCCATGCCCTTAAAACAAATTAGAGATAATTATAAAAACTGCTGAGGATATATTTTGCAATTTATTTGATTATTTCTAACTATTGCCAATTGCATTTTACGACGAGGGACAGCAAAAGTTCTGTGACGTTTCGTCCTCAAAGCCGTAAAAGCGAGATTCAAATGTAGCTGTTCTGTTGCTATACAATTTTTGTTAATTCGGCCTTTTAAAAGAAACCTGAGGGTTGCACTTGAAGCACTTGCCTTGTGAACTCTCAAAAATTGATGTCTGAATGATCTCAACGAACCCCCTCAAAACCCATGAGTAAGTCCGTGACTAATTTCCTGCGCTTCCGAAATTCACGGAGGTTCCGGAAATTTCGGTTTCCCTGAAAAGCCAAATTTAATGGCCCTGAAAAAAAGCTGTAGGCCCCTGACATCAAAGATTGGGGCCATTAAAAATATATGGAAGTTTAGATGGAATAGTACACAGTTGTCGTAAACAAATCATAAGTGAGGGAGGAAAGAAGGTGTACATTTGTGAATATCTTTGAGTCATAAAGTATTGACAACATGCCAAAAGCACAATGGGATAAGATGGATTTGAATTTTGAATGGAATTTTAAAATACGTCATATCCAAGCTTAAATCTTATTTGAGTTGAAAATAGCATTTTGAAGTCGAAAGAAGGACACAAGGCTTATTCCGAACATTGCAACAATGTTGACCATCAATTATGGAACGGTAGCTATGTACCAATGCAGAGATTGCAGTCTTCAAGCTACGAAGACGGTAGTTTTTTTGATTCACAAGCGAAGTACCCCAAGTGCGACGCTCAGATTTTCTTTAAATCTTGCACGCATGTCAGACATGGGCCATGTATCAATTCCTGAACATTTTGGCTCGCGCTTTGCGGGCACAGCCGAGATATTCAATGATCTATCCGAGAGAGCACGCAAAACAGAGAGCGGTCACAGAGGACAACACTTTTTGGCTATAACCTTGCCAGTTTCGTGCGGAAAAAATTCATTTTTTGTGGAAACATTACCCTCTATGGCAGAAATGGGCATGAATCGTTTCATGCCAAAATTTAATAAAAAGTATCACATTTTTACCAACTTTTGATCTAAAAATCTTTGTTGTGTCTGCAAAACGTGAGCTGAGAGTCTTGTGTATGTCTTGGAAAAAATAACATTAAATTTGTGTCAACTTTTATCAAAATCTGAGCATCGTACTCGGGGTACTTCACTTGTTGGTTGAAAAAACACTTTTAAGTCGAAAAAAGGGCATAAGACTTACTATGAACACCAAAACCCCCCGTTTTTTTAATTTTAAAACATGAAGCCTTCAATTTGCTTATCCTATTCCAGATTTGCGAGGCCTCAAAATCTACCAAACTTCCATTTTTGCCGAGATTTTCACATGATTTCCCACGTGCCGCCAAAAAGGATACGTTTCTCACATAACAAATGGCAAAGAAACGTAGAGTGTGATATAATCGGGCCCAGGAGAAAAGAGAAGGGCGTGTACTCGCGAGATGAGATGTGACAACATACGACTGAGTACGTTCGTACTGAAAAAAGACAAAAATTCCGACTTTTTTCTGTTTTTGAGATGAAAAATAAAATAATCGACGTGGGAAGCATATAAATGCTTGAAATTTTGCATACATAGTCTGTATAGACCACTTTCCAATTGCTGAAAAGCTTAATTGGACACTTTGTTGGGGCAACCGAGATATCGACTGTCTTTGTGAAGGGGGTACACGGCAACCCAAAACAGAAGAAAAATGTCTTGCGCCTTCTTTGATGTTTCGTCCAAACGAAATGTCACAATTGACAAAAGAAATAAAATAATTCCGAGAAAAATATTTTTTCATCAAAAAAAAACTCACGAAAAATTCATTTGCGACATTTCGTTTCATTTCAAAGTGGGCCATCTCCGAAAAGGGGCGGGAGACTCCCTGGATTGCCGTGGGGAATGTTTCCGCACGGTGCGGTCGAAGTCGCAAAGTGCGTTTGCGCGACAAGCCGTTAGCACATTGCAAATAAAGAACCTACTGTGCAGTTTCATTGACGGGACAGTACAGCTACTTTTGAATTGCGCTTTTTACGGCCTGGAAACGAAATGTCCAAAAAGTTTCTTTGTCAACTGTACCAATAAC
This sequence comes from Bursaphelenchus mucronatus, assembly GCA_025436335.1. NCBI lineage: Eukaryota > Metazoa > Nematoda > Chromadorea > Rhabditida > Aphelenchoididae > Bursaphelenchus > Bursaphelenchus mucronatus. Next base: position 9,876,305 of record CM046356.1, read on the forward strand.
AACGAAAAAAATGATTGTGACATTCTACATGCTTACTAACAATTATTCTACTGTTTGCAATTCTGTCGCCTTTGTTTTTGCTGCAGGACATAAAAAAACTTTTTTGACATTTCGTTTCACACGCTGTAAAACGCGCAATTCAAGAATAGCTGTTCTGGCCCTTTAATTGCTTTTTTCTAAGCAATTTGTTTTGCACTGTGCGTGGCCGCAGAGCAGCAGGAATTTTATTCGTTGCCGCGCGACAAGTGTTTCGTGCGACGGCGCACTGTGCAGACGTGTCAAGACTTTTTGGCCCGCTTATGTATTTGGTATATCTATGCTGATTTCGCGTGGAGAAAGTTTTAATGTTTTTTTTGTAGAAATATTGCGATATGCCCTGCAAATAGGACTGTAGTCTTGACCTAATCATAGGTAAAAATGTGTCAAACTTTGACCAACTTTTCAACGACCAATCTTGGTTGTTTCTGCAAAGCTTGGAACCTCGCATATGTCTTAAAAAAACATGCTATAATTTTTCAGCATGATTTAAGGGTTTTCGAGGGTGTTGATTTCGAAAATCCTACTAATTTTTCCTGAATTTTACAATTTTTCTTAAGTAGTAGTGCAAAGTAGTAATTTTTGGAATTTTTTGTGTGAATAGTGGATTTAGGGGTAATACACGATGCTGATTATGAATATCGTATTCATTTTTGCAGAATTTTACATTTTTACTTTACTGAGTAAACTTAATACGATTTTCGAAAGCAGCATCCTCGAAGACCCCTAAATCCACCATTCACAATAAAAATCCAAAAATTACATTTTTACATTACTCAGTAAAGTAAAAATGTAAAATAAAAAAAACTATTTCCTACAAATATGGAGGGGATTGAACATTTTTCAAGGTTTTTGGAAATCTGCCCTTTATGGACCGTTGCCCTTAATTTATCTCGCTTTGAATCTACGCCCCCGCAGCTAAAACAGCCCTATCTGAAGCCGGCATCAGCGTATCGAAAAACGAAAATGTAACGCAATCCAAAGACAAGCAAACATTATGTGAAGACGCGAAGATCGACGCCGCCACAAGTCCCCAACGACCCATTGCCCTGAGGCCAAACGCAATACATAACGGCCTCAGGGGCTTCGAACATCCATCATCGAGCACTGTGCATAATGGCATAAATCCACAAATGGGATCTCGGAGAGGAAACTTGGACACATTTGTTTTGGCCAATTCCATTCCTGGGGATGGATGTAATTTGAGCATAGAGTGTGTAGGATAAATGATGGGATAAAAGTACAGTCTCTTTCAACAGCAAAACCGCGTACTGCAAAGTCTGTCTATAACGGACAATTTTAATGGACTCAAAGGTCAGAGATAGGCCAATATATGTAAATCCATACAACAAGGTCTTTATACGACACTTTGCTCCCTCGCAATTTGTTCGCAGTGTTTGTATACTAGTCCGTTCGTACAGTCGCTAGAGAGATTTTGGCGACATGCACTGTGCAAAAACGAAAGTTCACTTTGCACCGTGCAATTTCTTCCGTTTTGCACCGTGCAATAGGCTTTTTTCGGCTTTCGTTTGCACCCGGACTTTATTTGCACAGTGCAAACACCAAAAATCTCACCAACGACGTTCCGGACGCACTAGTAGTCGAAAAAAAATATAATATTTTCCCCTCCAATTCCCCAAATTTTCTTACGCCCATTTTCAGGCGTTTTTCCAAAATTAGGGCGGCACCTGAATTTCTCACTGTATATAAAAACATTATTGTTTGATTTCTGACTTTTACAGCGTATGTTGAATCGATACAGATGGTAAAATACGGCCTCCTTAGTGCTCATTTGTACATTTAATTGATTTTCTTCAAATTAACCAACAATCTAGGCGCAATTTTCCCATTCTCAACAACATCAGCTTCCTTCGGCTTGTCCAAAACGAGGTAGAAACTTTTGGCGGCGGCCAATGCTTGCCACGGCTCCACGAACAGTTTGCGGCGTCGATGGGAATCGCGTATTCGAAGATAGCATTCGCAGAGAAGCCAGACGAACACCTCGGCAACCCAAACAACAATCGAGGCCGACCAGCCAATCATTATGATGAAGAAGATTCCGAACGTCTCCATGATGTCTGTAACGCAAACAATACAATTTTACGGGTTTTCAAAGGTGCGTAGACTTTTTGTCGCGTCGCACAGTGCATTTTTCTTCTTTTTGCACAGTGCATGAGTCTTTTTGAAGCATTTTGCACTGTGCAGACCTCAAAGATGCCGTTTGCACCGTGCAAACCTCAAAAAAAGCCGTTTGCACTGTGCAAAACTCCAAGCGCTGTCGCAGCGACGTAGTTGAAAAAAGCGTTGCATCGCGGCGATATTTCGATAGCACAGTGCAAAAGGTCAAATGAAATGTGAAAAATGTGCACTGTGCGGCTCGCGACAAAAGTCTACGCACTTTTGAAGTGCTGTAGTAAGATGATATAAAAAAACTTATCGTGACCCATTATGTGTATAATAGGGTAAAGGCAGGTAAAACACTAAAAACTTTGCTTACCTAGCTGTTTAGCGGCTTCCGGAATGTCCTCGTCAGTCAATGGACATCTCGGGATCTTCCCAGTCTTCTTGGCGACATCAAAATACTTTCGGAATGTTCGGTCGATGAATTTTTGATTCATCCGAATGGCTCGATTGAATCGTGAGAGTAGTGGGTTGTTTTTGGCAAAAAGGAAGAACGCTGGCTTGGAAATACTTGCTGAAATCTTGCTAAAGGGACAGTACAACTACTCTTGAATCGCGTTTTTTACGGCGTGGAAACGAAATGTCCAAAAAGTTTCTTTGTCTACTGTTCCAATAAAAAAGAAAAAAAAATGATGACGTTCTACATGCTTACTAATAATTATTTTACATTGTGCAACTCTGCCGCCTTTTTTGCTGCAGGACATAAAAAAAATTTTTTGACATTTTGTTTTACAATTCAAAAGTAGCTGTACTGTCCCTCTTATTGAGATTTATATACAAGGATTCGTTAAATTTTGCACACACTTTTTGCATAATCCACATATCAATTGCGCAAAATTTTAGCTGGCGGTTTGGAGGGACAGCCGAGATATTCAACTCTCTTTGCGGTCGAGAGAGTACGCGATGTGAGGAGAGTGGTCACAGAGAAAAAACTTTTGGCCATATCTTTGCCAATTTTTCGCAGAAAAAATTGATTTTTTGTGGAAACATTACCCTTTAGGGTAGAAATACGCATGAATCTTTTCATGCCAAAATTTGAAAAAAAACGTCATATTTTTTCAATTTTCGACTAAAAATCTCGGCCGTTTCTGCAAAGCGCAAGCTTAGAATCGCGGATATGTCTGATAACGATATATTCTAAATTTGTGGCAAATTTCATCAAAATCTGAGCGTCGCACTTTGCACAATTCAAAAAAAAACCTTCTCACCATTAAAGGGACAGTACAGCTACTTTTGAATCGCGTTTTTTACGGGTGGAAACGAAATGTCCAAACAGTTTCTTCGTCTACTGTAACAGTAACAACGAGAAAACGTAATGGTGACATTATACATGCTTGCTAATAATTATTTTACTGTTTGAAACTCTGCGGCCGTTGTTTTTGCTGCAGGACGTACAAAGCCTTTTGTGACATTTCGTTTCACACGCCATAAAACGCGCAATTCAAAAGTAGTTGCTTTGGCCTTTTATCAAACCAAATAGCCTACCGTCCTTGTAATAATAGTATCCGCATCTCTCCGTCGATGCGAACAATGCGTAGCTGTCCTCCGGGACGGCCATAATATATCCGCCCTGATCCATCAAGTCCAACACATCCTCCACACTCTCCACAATACTCACCGGCGCTGCGCTCAGCGCTCCGAGCAACTTCTTCATGTGGTCCGTCTCGCCGTGCCGCAGCTCGTGGAAGAACCAGCTGTTTTCGTAGCTGTTCTTGTCCATGACGATCTTGTATTCCTTGGATTTGATGAGAGAGACCATATCGTCAAACGATTCCCACGGTCGCGGCGACTCGCCCCGCATGAGGACGGATAGGATGATGCCGGAGTAAAGGTTCGTCAGTAAGGTGGCTTGGATGACAGAGTAGAAGATGAACGACAAATTCCCGGCACTCAGTTTGAATGGGACGTGGAAGTCCATCGATTGTCGGATTTGCAGTCGAAGGTATTGCCAGCATTTCTAGACCAAGTGCAAGTTACAACGTACATATTTGTAGAAAATAGTTCCTTTTATTTTACATTTTTACTTTACTGAGTAATGTAATAATGTAATTTTTGGATTTTTTTGTGAATAGTAGATTAAAGGGTTTTCGAGGATACTGATTTCGAAAATCGTACTAAGTTTAACTCAGTAAAGTAAAAATGTAAGATTCTGAAAAAAATGAGTACGATATTCGAAATCAGCATCGTGGATCGAGGACATTCCCAAAGCCGCTAAACAGCTGGGTAAGCAAATTTTTTTATGTTTTACCTGCCGAGACTGTTTTATGCACATGTTGGTCACGATAAGTTTTTTTATATCATCTTACTACGGCACTTCAAAAGTGCGTAGACTTTTGTCGCGAGCCGCACAGTGCACATTTTTCACAGAGCATTTGACTGTGAAAACAGTGCAATCAAAATATTGCCGCGGTGCAAGGGTTTTCCGACTACGTCGCACGTCAAATCGAAAAGGGAAGTCTTCAAGTTGGCGATTCGTCTTTGACACTTCGCAACATTGAAGAAAAGTAATTTTTTGGGAATCTAAATTTGTCTTTTCTTGTTTTCTTGTATTAAAATGTATCGCAAATTGTTAAACAAAATTATTTTATTGTGGTATGGCAGTTATTTTGCTTTTCTTCGATGTTGCGAAGTGTCAAAGACGAATCGCCAACTTGAAGACCGTCCTTTTCGATTTGACCTGCGTGGTATATCATGACAATCAAATAACGAAGATCTGATTTTGAACATTACAAAAATTAAAATTTTGCTTTGAAGATCCACCAGAGATGTGATAACGGAAAAACGTGCGAGAAATCTTACATCAAAGACCCCAATCTTCCTCGACCATCCCAAAACGCACTCCAACTTCCCGACCAGGACCGCGAAAATGCATTGTGAGACGAATCCGATGCCCAAGTACATCCAAACGCTCATTTGGTACGGCTTGAACGCGTTCCACAACGCCATGGCCACATTCTTCTTTTTCGGCCTGGTGATATACACCATGTTCACCTATAACAAACGGTAGGATTTTTTTTTCTCAGAAAACAGTGATGTTCTGCCAAGGGAAGTGTTTTTGTGCGACGCTCAAATTTTCCAAAAGTTTTGCGCACACATCGGGCATGGGTTACATATCAATGCCTGAAAATTTTAGCTTGCGCCTTGCAGGTACAGCCGAGACATCCAACTTTGGCGCATTCAGAATGCTTTATGACTCCAAGAAATTTCAAAAAATGTACACCTTCTTTTCACCGTCTTCGTAGCTTGAAGACTGCAATCCCTGCATTGGTACATAGCTACCGTTCCATAATTGATGGTCAACATTGTTGCAATGTCCGGAATAAGCCTTGTGTCCTTTTTTCGACTTCAAAATGCTATTTTCAACTCAAATAAGATTTAAGCTTGGATATGACGTATTTTAAAATTCCATTCAAAATTCAAATCCATCTTATCCCATTGTGCTTTTGGCATGTTGTGAAGACTTTATGACTCAAAGATATTCACAAATGTACACCTTCTTTCCTCCCTCACTTATTATTTGTTTACGACAACTGTGTACTATTCCATCTAAACTTCCATATATTTTTAATGGCCCCAATCTTTGATGTCAGGGGCCTACAGCTTTTTTTCAGGGCCATTAAATTTGGCTTTTCAGGGAATTCTAAATTTCCGGAACCTCCGTGAATTTCGGAAGCACAGGAAATTAGTCACGGACTTACTCATGGGTTTTGAGGGGGTTCGTTGAGATCATTCAGACATCAATTTTTGAGAGTTCACAAGGCAAGCGCTTCTAACGCAGAAGCGAGTGGTCGTAGATAAATAAATATAGTATCAGTGAAAAGCTTATGTAATACTAAGACGAACGACTATAAACTTGTGGCACTGTAGTGCTGGCCTAGCACGTACTGGGACAATATATTCTTTTGGCCTGGTCAAAAAATGGCCATCCTAATTTATTATCCTTTAAACGCGGTTCATGTTTGAGATTGACGCCATCGCCAACTAAACTAGGGTAACTATGTCAATACACATCATTTCCATTGTTTATTTCTTTTAACTTGTGCCCTCAGGCATCAGTCAAGGTTGATGACATTGTTCATGGTTAAGGTATGGCCAAAATTTTTTTTGGGTATATGCCATTTTTTTGATAATCCTGAGCAATACTGTGGACGGCATTGATCAATTTCAAGTGTAAAAATGTCCACTGCTGCCGAAATTGCGCCCCTTCTGAATAGAAAACTCAAAAAATGAGATTTTTTAATTTTTTTTAGCAGTTTGAAGTCGAAAAGAGGGCATAAGAAGTACTAAGAAAGCAAAAACCTCATATTTTTTTAATTTTAAATCATGGAGCCTTTAATTTTCGTCCTATTTTAAATTTGCGAGACGTTTCTGCAAAGCGCGAGCTATTTATCTCACGTAGGTCTTAAAAAAATTTATCTAAATTTGCGGCAAGTTTTATCAAAATTTGAGCGTCGCACTTGAAATACTTCCCATGGTAAGCCCAACGTACAAAAGTCACAACATCGGAGAGATCGAAGCTGTTCGCTCGTTCCATATTGCTCTGGAATAACATGCAAGCCGTGTCGACCTTGTACTTGGCGATCATGCTGAGCACTCCGGTGGCGGTGCCATTCTTCTGAATCTTAACTTGGTTTATCCTTTGAACGGGGAGCGATTTGCTTTTTATTTAAGAGAAAAACAAATTTAAGTTGTATTTTTCTTGCGCATTCAACATACCACACCATGCCAATTGACTTGGCCTTCATTCGAATTGATGACAACTGGCTCCAAATAAAATTGAGACCAGTCCGTTAGCATTTTGATCACCTGCAGTATATGTATAATATATAAAATTTTTTTTTATTTTTTTGAACTCGGATGGATGATTTTTTATATGAAGCATCTGAAATGCGACGCTCAGATTTTGATGAAGCTTGACACAAGCTTAGAATAATTTTTTTTCCAAGGCATATGCGAGATTCAAAGCTTGCGCTTTGCAGAAACAACCGAGATTTTTAGGTCGAAAGTTGGAGAAAATATGTGTTTTTGCAAATTTTGGCACGACAAGTTTCATGTGTATTGATACCATAAATGGCAATGTCTCCACAAAAAAACAAACTTAGAATAAAATGTTTTGAGAAATATGTGAGATTTCTGGCTTGCGCTTTGCAGAAACAACCGGTATTTTTATATCGAAAGTTGACAATTTTTTGCGAATTTTGGCGCCAAAAAATTTGTGCCTATTTTTACCATAGAACTTAATGTTTATACAAAAAAAAAATGATTTTTTGGCACGAAACTGACAGAGATATGGCCAAAAAGTGTTTTTCTCTTGGACTGATCTCCGCCTTTCGCGTACTCTCTCGGCCACAAAATCGTTGAATATCTCAGTTGTGTCTGCAAAACGCGAGCAAAAATTTTCAGTAATTGATATGTTATCTATACCCATAGTGTGTGCAAAATGTAAAGAAAATCTGAATGTCGCTCTTGGGATACTTTGTTTTCAAATTTGCGCCAAATTTGATCAAAATCTGAGCGTCGCACTTTTTGTACATATTATCAGTCTGTTGCAAAGATAATAAGCTCTCGTCGCAGCAAAATGTCAAGAAATTTATGCAGTCGCGCCCAGACGATGCTCGATTCCCAGGCGCGACGAGTGCTCATTATTTTCGCTACAGACTAATAGTCCGTCCGTAGAGTCGTTGGAACGATTTTTGGTGTTTGCACTGTGCGAAAAATGTCAGGGTGCAAGCGACAGCCAAAAAAAGCCTATTGCACGGTGCAAAAAGCAAGAAATTGCACAGTGCAAAAGAAACTTTTGTTTTCGCACAGTGCATGTCGCGGAAATGACTCCAACGACTTCACGGAGGGACTAGTACTTCCTCTATGAGTTGCATTTTATTTTTAAAATTGTTTTCTTCGGACGAAATTAGAAGAAGATCCTTTTTTATGTCACTTCCAATTACTTCAAAGTGAAGTGTAAAGAGCAAAACCAGTTGCTTCTGGAAATCCTGAATATTCCGAAAAAATATTAAAACGATGAGTCGGGAATTGATGTTTTGAACTCAAAACATAATTCGATTAAGACTACAACTTCTTCAACATCCATAAAAAAAGTTGATTTTTTGCAAAGAAAGTATACCCCAAGGCGACGCTCAGATTTTTTAAAAATTTGGCATACACGACAGGCATAGGCTACATATGAATTCCTAAAAATTTTAGCTTGCGCTTTGCATCGGCCGTCGAGATATTAAACGATTTTTGCGGCCGAGAGAGCACGCGAAACGCGGAGGGCGGTCAAAGAGGAAAACACTTTTTGGCCATAACTTTGCCAATTTCGTTCAGAAAAAAATAATTTTTTTGTGGAAACATTACCCTCTATGGTAGAAATAGGTAAGCCACGTTTCATACCAAAATTTGCAAAAAAATGTCATATTTTGGCCAAGTTTCAAGCTAAAAATCCCGGTTTTTTCTGACAAACGTGAACTAGAAGTCTTTTATATGCCTTAAAAAAGATTGCTCTAAATCTGCGCCAAATTTTTTCAAAATCTGAGTGTCGCACTTGTTGTGCTTCCCCTGTAAGTTCAGCTCCTTACCTCCAAGGTGAATCCGATGTACGGACAGGTAATGGTCGGTTTGAGCCTGGGGAATCCGCCATTACATCGATCAAAGGCGTCCGGGGGATTGTTTCCAATTGCCACTCGAAAGCGATTTTTTGGCGGTAGATTGTAGCTGAGGGTCGACATTCTTGCGTACGAGCTTTGTAACGTTCTCACAGCGTTGGCTATGAATTGGGGTTTGTTTGTATTCCAACCTAACCGACGCTTGCTTCGAGAATTCAAAGGTTTTTCCCACGGTGAAACGCTGTTGCATTTTTATAAACATACCAAACATTGAACCGTCGTACTTGGTTAGTCTGACACAGAATACAGCATGTTTTGTTTCATTCTTCTTTGACGACCATCACGGTCTGCACGGCTGGGAGCCCCACCATCATGACGACCATCACGGAGAACACCACGGACACGGCGCCGACTGGCATCACGACAACCACGACGCTCCTGGATGGGAAGGAGACAACAGCCATGATCATGAGGGAAAGCACGGCTTCGCCAAGGGAGATGAATCCGACTGGGCTCGCGTCGACTACGGAGGCCACAAAGCCCATGCTTCCGGCGATGAATGGCACTCCAACTACGGACATGAGGCCGGAGATGATCATGGACATGATGCTCGCTTCGCTCACGGAGACGAACATGGTCATTCTGGACATGGAAGCTGGGGACATCAGGATGGGCATGACGGACATTATGGTCATCATGGATAAGAGATTCGGATGAAAATGCCATTTATATTATACTAAAGATCTGATTTCGCTTTCGAACGCCTGAGTTTCCTTTAATTAGCTGAGAAAGCCGTTGAAATATTAAATATAGTCGTTGCGAATTCAAATAAACTTTATTTTATTATAAGCTCCAATCAATTTATTATAGAAAAGAGAACGTATCTTTCTATGTAACAGTTGGGTCGACAACGATTTCCACGCCGCGAAGCGGGTCCGGTTCGCCCATGGAATTGTCAATAAGTCGGACAACAGGATCCTTCCAATAAACATTAATGTAGAAGTGGAGAACAAGCAGGATTCGGAGAATAAATAAGGCCGAGAGTAGGCAAAGATGCGACACTTTCTTGGATCTCATGATGTCCTACAAACAAAAGTCCCTTTACCAGTTTGAATTTCGTATTTTACCTCAAATTTTCGAATATTCCAAAGAAAAAAATTGATGACTCACAGCTGAATGCACAAGGATCGCCGAGAACGAATTGCGACTTGATGGACGATCAGATTCGGATTTATAAATGTTATTCTAAGCAATAAATTTCCCCGCCACCGGAGAAGGGATGAGCAAGTTCCGCAAGATGCCGCTCATGACTTTTGATTCCATTAATTATGGGGAGCAGCTTTCTAATCAAGATCGAGATTGAATTTCAATTTGAAAGAGGAAATAACGGTCAATGTTGCCGTTTTCAAAGTGTTTTTGAAGGATGCGCTCAACGATCACTTTATTCCATCCAAATGATGAGAATATAATGTAATACCGTATGATATAGTAAAGCTTATTTGAATTTGCAACGACTTTATTTAATATTTCGACGGCTTTCCCCGCGAATTAAACGAAACTCAAGCGTGCGAAAGTCAAATCAGATCCCTACTTTAATATAAACGACATTTTTGTCCGCATCTACCATCCATGATGACCATGATGTCCGTCATGTCCATCGTGATGTCCCCAGCTTCCATGTCCAGCATGCCCATGTTCGTCTCCGTGAGCGAAGCCGGCATCATGTCCATGATCATCTCCGGCCTCATGTCCGTAGTTGGAGTGCCATTCATCGCCGGAAGCATGGGCTTTGTGGCCTCCGTAGTCGACGCGAGCCCAGTCGGATTCATCTCCCTTGGCGAAGCCGTGCTTTCCCTCATGATCATGGCTGTTGTCTCCTTCCCATCCATGAGCGTCGTGGTTGTCGTGATGCCAGTCGGCGCCGTGTCCGTGGTGTTCTCCGTGATGGTCGTCGTGATGGTGGGGTTCCCAGCCGTGATGACCGTGAGGGCCGTCAAAGAAGCCTGAAAAGACATAATTAAGAGAAATCTCTTCAATCAGTTCAAGTCTAACCTATTTTCCGGATTCTAACAAAAGATATATGGATGTTTCTCCTTACCTGAAGCCGAAACAAGGCCAATGCCGGCAATGAGAAAAATTGAGGCAGTTGATGGAGAGAACATGTTGTAAACTGATGACAAAATGACAGTTTCCTTTTCTTTTATACAATACATCTTCATCGAAAAGTGATTTGGTTCAACGCCAACCTCATTATCGTTATGGCATCGAACTGGAGATGTCTGTGGAGTTTACTATTAGCTATTTCATTGCGTAACATAGTCTGGAATGCAATAAAACGTCGTAAAGAATTATTGGAAGTCAATAAACAAGGGATTCTTTCAGAAGCAACAAAGTTATGCAATAATCAAGTCAAAAATTACCATTCATTGTCTTGCATGGGTATATAAGCGTGGTATTTCGGCAAGAAAACCATCAGTTCAGACCATGTTCTCTCCATTGTCCATCTCTTTTACTCTCATCGCCGGTATTGGCCTCGTTTCGGCTTCAGGTAAGGAGAAACATATATCTCTTTTTTTGGAATAAGGTCATACTTGAACTGATTGAAGGGATTTCTCTTATTTCTGTCCTTTCAGGCTTCTTTGACGGCCATCATGGTCATCACGGCTGGGAACCCCACCATCATGACGACCATCACGGAGAACACCACGGACACGGCGCCGACTGGCATCACGACAACCACGACGCTCATGGATGGGAAGGAGACAACAGCCATGATCATGAGGGAAAGCACGGCTTCGCTAAGGGAGATGAATCCGACTGGGCTCGCGTCGACTACGGAGGCCACAAAGCCCATGCTTCCGGCGATGAATGGCACTCCAACTACGGACATGAGGCCGGAGATGATCATGGACATGATGCCGGCTTCGCTCACGGAGACGAACATGGTCATGCTGGACATGGAAGCTGGGGACATCACGATGGGCATGACGGACATCATGGTCAACATGGATGGTAGATGCGGACAAAAGTGTCGTTTATATTAAAGTAGGGATCTGATTTGACTTTCGAACGCTTGAGTTTGTATTAATTCGCGAATAAAAGTTATTATTGGTTCAGTGGCCCTCGAGTTTTTAATTTAATATATATAAGACATTTAAAAAGCTAATTTTAAAAAAAGACGTCAAATTTCTCCGCCGAAAATGGTCTCTCCGCCGATGCGGGGAATAATTCTTTTCTGTGGTACAAAAACGGAGGATTTTAAATATATATAAACAATTTAAACCTTTTGGCTAGCTGCAAAGAGCACAAAAACATTTATTTGCAAATACTTTTTGAGACATTTTTTGGAATAGTATGTATGTAGTAATCTCTCGGTGATTGTAGTGCCTGGAATTAAAAAAAAAATGTTTTTTTGGGGAACGTCGACGATTGGGGTGAACGAAATCATTTTTTTCTGAGTCTTTGGAGAGACTTTTGACATAGTAGACCGTTCGTAAAGTCGCCGAAGTGATTTCCGCGACATGCACTGTCAGAAAGCAAAGGCGCACTGTGCAATTTCTTGCTTTTCGCACCGTGCGTACAGTCGCTGGAGAGATTTTGGCGACATGCACTGTGCAAAAACGAAAGTTCAGTTTGCACTGTGCAATTTCTTGCTTTTTGCACCGTGCAATCGGCTTCTTTTGGCTGTCGCTCGCACTCTGACTCTTTTTGCGCAGTGTGTGTCGCAAAAACCTCTCCAGCAACCTTGCAAACGGAGTAGTATTCAGACGTTTTCAAGGGCCAGTACAGCTGCCTTTGAATTGCGCTTTTTACGGCGTGTGAAACGAAATGCCAAAAAAGTTTTACTCCGTATATCCGAAATAGGCATGAAACGTTTCATACCAAAATTTGCAAAAAATTGCCAACTTTTAATCTAAAGATTTCGGTCGTTTCTGCAAAGCGCAAGCAATTGAATTCACATTGTTCTTAAAGGGCCAGAAGAGCTACTTTTGGATTGCGCGCTTTATGGCGTCTGAAACGAAGTACCAAAGCATTTTCTTATGTCTTGCAGCGAAAACAAAGGCGGCAGAGTTGTAAGCAGTAAAATAATTATTAGAAAGCATGTGGAATGTCACCATTATTTGTTCCGTTGTTATTGGTACAGTAGACAAAGAATCTTTTCGGACATTTCGTTTTCGCGCCGTAGGAAACGCGATTCAAAAGTAGCTGTACTGTCCTTTTAATGCGTTGCAGGCGTACATTCCCCTCTTCCGAACACTCCTCCTTTCCAAACATTCCCCCTGCCAAACACTCCCCCAAAACAAAACTCTCCCCCCTGGGTGATCGCTCCCCTTTTCCGAACACTCCCCCTCATTTTTAAAAATGAAAAAATAGGTGACATAATCAAAAAAATTTGTATTTGTTTTCACATTGAAAGGGGACATGTTATACGATGCAAAATCTTTTGAAAACTTAAAAAACAGAGTGCAACATGTCACACTGTTTTCAAAAGTTTTTTTGATCGCATAAGATGTCTCCTTTCAATTTGAAAAAAAGACAAATTTTTTTGATCGTATAACATGTGTTTTTTCATTTTTCAAAATGAGGGGGAGTCAGGGGTGGCCAACAGGCAAAGTGGCTCGGCCCGATCGGGCTGACTCGAAAATGGAAAACTGAAACCGTCCGGGCGCAAAATTTCCGGTCCGGGCCACGGGCCTGGGGTTCCCTAGTTATAACAAAACGGCAACGATTTTTTAGCAGGTCTTTTGACGGACCGGGCTTCAAGCCACGTCAGAATAAATGGGGAATTTCGTCAAACTCGTGGTGATGCGCGCTTTATGGATTTTGCAAAAATGACGAAACGCCACGAGATTATTGGTTAGCTTTTATCTTGTTTAATTTTAACAATCTTATTGAATGATATTTTTGTCAGAAAGATATCCTTTAATATAGTGTTGTTGTACGGAAAACTTTAGTTGATGCACAATGAATTCACTATTTGCACATATTTTGCGATAAATTTTCGAAAATTGTTCTTATTCCGATCAATTGTTGCAATTCGTCTCAAAACTAATCAATTTTGATATTTCGTAACAAGTTTGAAGAAATTCCTTTTTCACTCTATTTTCATTCTGACGTGCGGGCACAAAATCGGAAAAATCGGTGCTGGTAACCCCCCGGGGGGGGGGGGGCAGTTTCGGGTAGGGGCAGTGTTCGGATTTGACGGTGAAAATGAAAAAAGGGGGAATGTTAGTGTTCGGAAGGGGGGGATGTTCGGACCCAACCCTTTTAATGCGACTTTCAGCGCGACCACTACGACTTCTTGTTACAATTAACGTTGTTGGGGGTTGAGAAGATTGAATATGTCTCACTCAACATTCGCAAAAGATGAAAACGTCACAAAAAAATCGGTATTTGTACGCATAAATACCGGCAGTACGACAAGAAGAAAACATTGCAAACATTAACGACTTTACTTATTACCCTTTTGTTGTTTTATTGCATCGTAAAAACAGAGTAAATCTAACTACCTATAGCACGTAATATTATATTCTCCAATCTTTTCTTACGAATATAAATAACGAAAATGAGATGGAGAAGATCATCAGTTCGACATGTTTTCGTCTGTTTCTACCGCTTCCTTCGTCCTCCTGTGTGGGTTGGGTCTGGCTGCGGCTTCAGGTAAAGTTTTGAGCTTTTGACAGCAACCAACTGCTTACACGAAGATGTATCCATAACGGGAAATACGAACATTTTTTTAAATTACCCCTCCAGCTGATTACACATATGTTTTTAACATTGCTTGGTAAAAAAGGCCTATTTAAAAAGGGTTCCTTTCAAATTTCCTCATAACATCCTCTGCAGGCTTCTTTGACGGCCATCACGGTCATCACGGCTGGGAACCCCACCATCATGACGACCATCACGGAGAGCACCACGGACACGGCGCCGACTGGCATCACGACAACCACGACGCTCATGGATGGGAAGGAGACAACAGCCATGATCATGAGGGAAAGCACGGCTTCGCCAAGGGAGATGAATCCGACTGGGCTCGCGTCGACTACGGAGGCCACAAAGCCCATGCTTCCGGCGATGAATGGCACTCCAACTACGGACATGAGGCCGGAGATGATCATGGACATGATGCCGGCTTCGCTCACGGAGACGAACATGGGCATGCTGGACATGGAAGCTGGGGACATCACGATGGACATGACGGACATCATGGTCATCATGGATGGTAGAGTCGGATGGAAATGCCATTTATATTGTATTAGGGCTCTGATTTGACTTTCGGACGCTTGAGTTTTTCATAATTCGCGGGGAAAGCAATTGAAATATTGAATAAAATAATCAAAATGCTTATTGATATCAATAAATAGACTAGAAGCTACAAAGACCAAGTATAACTAGGCATTCAAAGCCCAAGTTGAGCACAAAATTCCAGTTCTTCGTGCCTTATGTTCTGTAATTTCCATCAGGAGACAGGAAGAAGATCAGATAATTGTTCCGGTTTATCGCAACCAAAGAACATTCCCCTCCTCAATTAGCAGATGATGACCATGATATCGAGCCGTCTCGGCGTGTTTTTCGCGTAAAGAAGATCCGACGCTCCCACTCACTTCGACTTTCGCTGTTTCCACTCGAAAATTTATGAAAAGTTTGGATTCGGGAACACTGGTTGTTGTGCGAGTTGTACGATCTTTGGTGGTAATGGGATTTTAATTTGGTTTTCAAATTTTTGGACTTTACGATGCGATGGACTAATCGTGAATTTGTGCGGTAAGTTTGAGTGGATTTGTTTGGAAAAACTACCCCATTTGCGACGCTCAATTCTGATGAAATAAAGTCCGTGGGAGACAAAAAAACCACGCGTTACAGTACTAAATCAACCAAAAACCCGCGCCCTGGCGCTAACAGGAGAAGCACCCCAAGTGCAACACTCACGCCAGATTTTCTTTAAATTTTGAATACACGTCAGACATAGGCCACGTATCAACTTCTGAAAATTTTAACTCGCGCTTTGCAGGCGCAGCCGAGATATTCAACGATATTTGCGGCCGAGAGAGCACTCGAAACGCGGAGAACGGTCAGAGAGGAAATCACTTTTTGCCCGTAACTTTGCCAGTACTTTTTCGTGGAAACAACTATGATAGAAATGGGCATGAAACTTTTCACACCAAAATTTGCAAAAAAGTGTCACATTTGCGCCAAAATTCGATCTAAAAATCTCGGTTGTTTCTGCAAAGCGCGACCTGGCAGTCTTGCATATGTCTTAGAAAAAATTGTTCTAAATTTGTGCCAAGTTTCATCAAAAGCTGAGCGTCGCACTTGGGGTAGTACCCCTGTTGGTATAAATTTTTTTGGCACATATGCAAGATTCCTAACTCGCGCTTTGCAAGAACGACCGAGGTTTTTTAGGTCGAAAATTGGAAAAAATCTCACATTTTTTTGCGAATTTTGATATGAAAAAAGTTGTATGCCTATTTCTATCATAGAGGGTAGTGTTTCCACGAAAAATCAATTTTTTCCGCTCGAAATTAGCAAAAATATGGCAAAAAATTGGTTTTTCTCTGACCGCTCTCCGCGTTCTGTGCACTCTCTCAAAAAAAATTGATTTTTTATGGAAACAATCTAGTAAGCCTGCTTTTACTGGACGAAAACACATTATCCTAGGACCCCTGAATTTAATTTACATCTTTCAGCGTTTTCAACCGCCTCAAGCGGAACTATCGGCCTCAAATATATCTGCTTTTTCTGTTTTTGGTCAAGCTATGTTATATGTGTTATTTCCTGACACGGGCGTACAATGAGGACCCAGCCTTTTTCCAAATCATCAATTCCACCAAAGACGTTGACATTTCCATTTTGATGATGCATCGGATCGACCGAGACAACTTTAATGTAAAAAAGAGGGCAATTGTTCGAAAAAGAGCCAAAAGCAGTGTGATGATGCCAAGAAATTTCACTAAAAATTTCGACCGCTTTGATGACCTTTTAAAAAACGATACTGGGAGGTAAAATAGTCCATGTTACCCCATATACAGATCGACGTAATCGTCGCAACGTTGTGTAAATAAAGTTTAATATCGGAAAATGCAATTGCGATGATCTTTGCGAAAGACGGATTAAGTCCCGACCCATAAATGGAAATGAAACTTTATCTTGTTGCTGTGTATGATATATTTTAATCTTTCATTAGTATTTCCCGAGCAAACAAGATGCGATATATCAAAAGATGGCTTAGAATTATTCCCATTTGATATTTACATTTGCCTTTTGGGCCTTACGTTTTACAATGAACAAGAAACGTGAGCTCTTCAGGGATAAATTTGTTTACGATGCTCCAAATTTTATCTCGTTACTGTGCAAGATTTTGAAAAATTTTTTTTGAGATGAATTTACACAAAATACCGTAGTAATACTGTGACAGTACGTCGGAAAGCGGCTGGAGTGATTTTTGGTATTTGCACTGTGCAAAAAAAGTTAGGGTGCGAGCGACATAAAATCAATTTTTCCGCACGAAATTGTCAAGGATATGGCCAAAAAGTGTTTCCCTCTCTGACCACTCTCCGCGTTTCGCGTACTCTCTTGGCCACAAACATCGATTTCTAGTTGTCTCTGCAAGCGCGAGCTAAAATTTTCAAGAATTGATATGTTACCTATGCCTAAGCAGCGATCAAAATTAAAAGAAGATCTGAACGTCGCACTTGCGACATTTTCCTTTGAAAACGTCACTTTTACTACAGTGTCTGTAAAGTCGCGGGAGTGATTTCGACGAAATGCACTGTACAGGGTGCGAGCGACAGCCGAAAAAAGCCGATTGCACCGTGCACAAAACAAAAAAATGCACAGTGCGAATGTCGCAAAACGAACTCCAGAGACTTCATGAGCGGACCAGTACATGGCTCAAGCCAAAGGTACTTTGCAAAGTTTAAAAAACTCGAACGTCGCACTTGCCATTACGATTTTTGGTGCCTGCACTACGCAAAAAAGTCAGGGTAAACAAATTTCAAGTCTACTTCTACTGGAGAGGGTACTGGTCCGTTCGTAAATTCGCTGGAGCGCTTTCCGCGACATGCACTGTGAAAAAACAAAAATTCTCTTTGCACCGTGCAATTTGTTGTTTTTCGCACCGTGCAGTAGGCTTTTGCGGCTGTCGCTCGCACCCTGACTTTTTTGCACAGTGCATGTCGCGGAAATCACTCTAGCGGCTTTGCGAACGGACTAGTAATGCTTCTACAAAAAAATCAATTTTTTCATGTCGTCGAAATCACTCCCGCGACTTTACAGACCCAGTAGTAAAAGTAAAAAAAAAGTTTTCAAAGGAAAATGTCACAAGTGCGACGTTCAGATCTTCTTTTAATTTTGATCACACCTTGGGCATAGGTAACATATCAATTCTTGAAAATTTTAGCTCGCGCTTGCAGAGACAAAAAGAAATCGATGTTTGTGGCCAAGAGAGTACGCGAAACGCGGAGAGCAGTCAGAGAGGAAAACGCTTTTTGGCCATAACCTTGACCATTTCGTGCGGAAAAAATTGATTTTATATGGGAACATTACCCTCTATGGTAGAAATAGGTACAATGCCAAAATTTGCAAAAAAAGCTTTTTTCCAACTTTTGAGCTAAAAATCTCGGTCGTTTCAGAAAAGTGCTGGCTAGAAGTCTTGCGTATGCCTTAGAAGCAATTAATCTAAATTTGTGTCAAATTTTGTTAAAATCTGAGCGTTGCACTTTAAAGGCCAAGAACAGCTACTTTTGAATCGCTCTTTTACCGGCGTGGAAACGAAATGTCCAAAAAGTTTCTTTGTCTACAGTACCAATAACAACGGAAAAAAATAATGGTGACATTCTACATGCTTGCTAATAATTGTTTTACTGTTTGCAACTCTGATGCCTTTGTTTTTGTTGCAGGACATAAGAAAATGCTTTGGCACTTTGTTTCACACGCCATAAAGTGCTTTTCAAAGGCTGTTCTAGCTCTTTAAACACATCCTCTGTTAAGATACTCATGTGTTAATCAACTGCCCTTTACATATACATAGTTAATTTCCTTATCCTATGCGCCGTTCTTCTCTTCACTGCTCCTTGCAACGGCTTCATTGTCCCTGTCCTTTCCTGCCTAATTTCCCTAATGAATTTTCGGTTTTCAGTTTATGTTTGGGATTTTGCGCTAATCCGCCGACGGCTTTTGGGCCGTGACTTACCTGTTGGACGGATGGGAGCTCAGCCGTTTTCGGTATTAGCCCTGTTTCAAGAGAAATTGTGTTCTGCTCCAACGAGTGATTCGAGCACGTTGACTACGCCTTTCCAAAAGTGCGTAGACTTTTGTTCGCGCCGCACAGTGCAGTTTTCCTCCGTTTGCACGGTGCGCCCGCTTTTTTGAGGCATTTTGCACTGTGCAAGCCGCAAAAATCTCCGTTTGCACTGTGCAAAACGCCGAACGTCGTCGCAGCGACCCACGTCAAATTGAAAAGCAAGACAAAGGTAAGTCTTCAAGTTGGCGATTCGTCTTTGACACTTCGCAACACGTGCGAAAAATTAGTTTCCTAGTTGCCGCCTTTTTCCTTCATTTACGTTTATAGCCAGTATTTGAAAGAAAACGGCAAAATAAATAAATTTTTTTGAATAAAATAAATAAATTATTTCGAAAAATTATTTTCCTAGTTGCCGCCTTTTTTCTTGATGTACGTTTATAGTCGGTTTTTGATGGAAACAGCAAAATAACTGCCAAACCACAGTAAAATCATTTTTTTCAACAATTTGCGATACTTTTCAGCAAATTCTAACAAGCGATGGCAAATTTAGATACCCAAAAAATTGCTTTTCTTCAATGTTGCGAAGTGTCAAAGACGAATCGCCAACTTGAAGACTTACCTTTGCGCGGGCCATTTTGAAGCATTTTGCACCGTGCAAATCTCAAAAATGCCGTTTGCACTGTGCAAAACTCCGGACTTGACATGGGCCGAGCCGTTTTAAAATTGCTTTGGTCCGAGTCGTCGATATCAATTCACCCGGCAAGTATGACATTGCCAAGATAGAATGGGGAAAAAAATAGTTATAAAAGTGTTGTAAGTTAGTCTTGTATGATTTCTCTGCCAGTATGATGGGGTTTTGACAAGTTGCCCGGTAAATATATAATAAGATAACTAAGATAGGATAGTTGTGTATAATGTCTCTGCCATTTTGATGGGGCTTCGGCCCCTTTATTTTTGTTTGCTACCCCAATTTTCGCTTCTACACTCAGAATTTTATTTATTCCGGGCCGGGCCGTTTCGAATTTGCTTTGGACCGGCCCGGTCCAGCCCATCAGCGGGCCCGGGAGCCATGTCTAACCCAACGTTTCGCTTTATTTCATTTTTGAATTTCTTGACCACTCCTTTCACTTCATCCTTCCTTCAGTCGACCCTTTAAGTTGTTTTCACGGTATTCACTTTACATTTAGCGACTTTCCATCAAAACAACAACAGCTTTCCATCTTCCAGACATCTTGTTTACTCTCATCATTTCCTAAAATAGTCTCCAATGTCTTCGTAAATTAGAGGCCGTTTATCCGTTCTTCTCTTCTTTGCCCAAACTCTTATTAAGCGACCTTTTTCCTCCGTCCGCTCTTCCGATTAATCCCGGAGAGGGCTGAACGAGCAAAAGCCCGCAGGGCGATGGCCGAAAAACAGACGTGTAATTGGCCGGTTATTGCGTGTAATGAGGTGTATTTTGCGGCCGCAGGTTTGACATTTCCGCGAATCTCGTGCAATGCGCAGTCCACGGAATTGCTCGGGGATCTTTGATGAGCGCCGCGGGCATTGAAATTCGAAAAGAATTTGGGCGAACGCCGGAGAGAGGATAATAAAGGACCAAAGGATTTTGTGTGTTCTTGCAAATTTCGAGGCCTTTTTTGCTGAAAAAATTAGTTAAATGTCGCAAAACAGCGTCGAATGGAGAGGAGGATTCGTTTGTGCGAAGATTTTTGGAGTTTATGACTTTCCGAGTACAAGTGTTGGATGCTATTAGTCGAAAATAGCATCGTTTTTGTTTAGCAAACCTTTTACGAGTCGGTTGGGGGTGTTTGAGATCTCAGGGACGAGAAGGTAGGCCGGCAAACAGCGACAATCTAGTTTTAGGCCCAACTTGACTGCAAACATACCGTTTCTTATCAATGGGATGTCAAATTGATCTCTGAGGCCTTTTTTTTCGGGAATACAAGTTTCTGAACTTTTGAGCCCTTAGGTGTTATTTGAAATTTCAGATTTTTCAATGAAGTTTTCTTCAGTTCCAACCTCGCACGGCAAATTGAAAAAGCAACTCTTCAAATTGGCTTTTCGTCCAAAGATTTATCGGAAAAATTATTTTTAAATTCTACCGCTAGGTATTACCGGGCAACACAAGTCTGAAAACATTCCATATAGCTTGAAAATGGTAAAATTTGTCAAAAAAGACCGGGTTTTTACCAAACTCGACAATAAATCGTCGAAAAACATTTCTCGGATCTCATTTTTGTGACGAAATGCCAAGAGTTCCCTCTCTTTTGCTTTTTCGATTTGACGTGCCTCGTGTTTTGATCCATTTCTTTATTAATTTTTTCTTCACCGGCCCACTTTGTAGTCCCTCAAACACCCACTTCTCTTTCTAGAAATGTTGCTTGTTATATTGGGCACTAAATAACACTCTTCCGTTTTACACTAGTCCGTTCGGAAAGTCGCTGGGGAGATTTTTGGAGTTTGCACTACACA
The DNA here is from genome assembly GCA_025436335.1 of Bursaphelenchus mucronatus. Classification (NCBI taxonomy): domain Eukaryota; kingdom Metazoa; phylum Nematoda; class Chromadorea; order Rhabditida; family Aphelenchoididae; genus Bursaphelenchus; species Bursaphelenchus mucronatus. The sequence continues at coordinate 9,897,839 of CM046356.1, forward strand.
TGGCTCCCAGGCCCGCTGTTGGGCCGGGCCAAAAAAAAATTGAAACGGCCCGGCGCTGTGCCAAATTTTTGCGGCCCGCCTCGGGAGCCACGTCTAGTTTGCACTGTGCAAAAAATGTGCGAGCGACAGCCGAAAAAACCTATTGCACGGTGCAAAAAACAAGAAATTGCACAGTGCAAAATGAACTTTTGTTTTGTCGCCGTGCATGTCGCGGAAATCTCTCCAGCGACTTTATAAATGGACTAGTAATTATCTCTTGTACAACAAATCCGCGTACAACAGCACTTGTGTATAACGAAAAATTTCAGAGATTAAAATTTTTGTTTTCTCACAGTGCATGTCGCTTAAGCCACTCCAGCGACTTTACGGACGGCCTAGTATCGCTTTGTCGTACTTCCTTTTTGTTGACGTTCCTTTCGCTATCGAATTATCGCTGCTCCGCGTCTATCCATCGCAGTTCCTGAACCGTTTAGACGTTTCGTCCACACACTATTGATTGACGAAAATATTTTTGATATAAAAATTCATCGAAAGAATTTTTGGTGGACAAATTCGGTAAAAAAATGAAGAAAATTTCAAAACATTAGTTTTTGGCCAGTGAGGAAGGTTTTGTCACGCTTAGCCAAAAGAAAACAACGAAAGATTCTTCTCCAAAATTCTGTTTATGACGAAACGCCACATCGATTAAATATAGGTCAGGAAATAGCTTCAACTACGCTGGATTGACGTGTATTGCGTTTTTTTGACGTTCCTTTCGCTATCAAGTTATCGCTGCTTGCATAGCGTTTTTCAAATCTTTTGTGAAGAAATGAAAAGAAGAAATTAGCTTTCAGAGCAATAAATGGGATGCGGCGCCAGTGTGCCTGGCTCTCGAGCCCTAATGCTGCAGCAAAAGAGTTCGCGGGTACCCCTGCGACGAATACAGTCTGGCTCTGTGTTGGAGCAACAAAAGGACAAAGTTATGTGGCCAAGGCGACAAACGAACCCGTCATTGGGATGTAAGTCGCCTTTGTCGATTGAAAAAGTAATCTCAACGCACATACTATATGCAACACAACCAGTAACAACATAACCTTTCTACAATAAGCCATTTTTGGCCAATCTGAACTTTCTTATAACGGAACCTTCCCAGAACAAACAATTTTTTTATACATAGGTCTTTGCTATTTGTTCTACAGAGGTCTTACGGTATATAATCATGAAGCAGCTACATATAATAATCTTAATTTTGCCTTTGCAGTTACCCGAACGCCCGTGCTACAACGCCGCGACGACAATGGAAATAATAAAAGTTTCTGGAAGATTCGGCGAAGGCCCAAGAATAACATGTTACTTGTGAGTTTTATTTTTCTCTTCTCTATTAGTCCGTCCCGAAATGTCGTTGGAGTGATTTTTTGTGTCTGCACTGTGCAAAAAAATCGAAGTCCGAGCGACAGCCGAAAAAAGCCCTTGCACGGTGCAAAAAGCAAGAAATTGCACAGTGCAAAGCGAACTTTTGTTTTCGCACAGTGCGTGTCGCGGAAATCACTCCAGCGACTTTAAGAACCGGCTTAAAAAAACAAATCTTCATTGTCTGGCTAATAGCCAGCATAACAAATTTTTCGAATTCGTTGCAGAAAGTGCGGATGTAATAGAGCAGTTTTTAGAGCTAAAACTTACATGGTGCTAGTCCATCCGACAGGTCGCTGGGGTGATTTTTCGTGTTTGCACTGTGCAAAAAACGTCAGGGTGCAAGCGACAGCCGAAAAAAAGCCTATTGCACGGTGCAAAAAGCGGGAAATTGCACAATGCAAAGTCAACTTTTGTTTTTGCACAGTGCATGTCGCGGAAATCACCGATGCAATTTGAGGAAATCACACATTCATGTGTCTGCATGTCGCGAAAATCACTCCAGCGACTTTCTACTCGCGCCATTAAATCCCGACAATTTTATCGCTGATGGCGCGCACAAAAATTGGAGTGCGGTCGCGTCAAAGTGTATGTCGCTTGGGTAAAAACGGGAAAATCGCCGCGACAGCCGCGAAAATTTCAGAAAAATGCACGGTAAAAAATTGTCGGGACTTTGTGGCGCGAGTAGAAAGTCGCTGGAGTGATTTTCGCAGACACATGAATGTGTGATTTCCTCAAATTGCATCAGTGATTTCCGCGATCTGCACTGTGCGAAAACAAAAGCTGACTTTGCACCGTGTAATAGGCTTTTTTTTCGGCTGTCGCTCGCACCCTGACATTTTTTGCACAGTGCAAACACGAAAAATCACCCCAGCGACCTGCCGGATGGACTAGTACCATGTAACTTTATTGCATCTTTTGCTCTGGTTCATGGCCCCAATATCTCTAGCGACTTTATAGGTGGCCAACTGCAATTTACATTCTGCGTTGCCTTGTATCATGAGAGTTTTGGAATAGTCAACAATGTCTAAAAAAAGCGGATTTGGAAGCTTTGTTTTTTGGAGTCCGGATCTGACAACAAAATAAGATAAAAAATGATTAACGCCGGATATTAGGAAATGGATTTAGCTATTGCAAGTTATTTTTGGAATTAATGTAAAATAAGGCAACAAAAATTTATCATATCGTGCACAACGAACACTGTCTATAACGATAAATTTCAGACCGATAGAGTGGGCGGAACGCGGAGTGCGGTCAGAGATTAAAACAATTTTTGGCTATATCTTTGCCAGTTTTGCAGGGGAAAAATTTGATTTTTTAGCGGAAACGTTACCCTCTATGGTTAAAATAAGTATGGAACTTTTATTGTCAAAATTTGCAAAAAAATCGCATCTTTCCCAACTTTTGACAAAAAACTGAGTCGTTTCTGCAAAACGCTGGCTTGGAATCTAGCATGTCGTTGGAGAAAATATCATAAAACTAAATTTATGCCAAGTTATCAAAATCTGAGCGTCGCAGTTGGAATACTTCCTCTGTGGAACCAAGAACCTCTGTACAACGAAAGCTTCCTATAACATATAATTTTTTTCTATTTTTGTTGTCCAGCGATTTCACTGGTTCTCAGATAACATAGCCATTCACTTTTTTGAAAAATTTTTTATTTATTTTATAAAAAACACGAACAAATTCCAGTGCGGCTACCTCAAAAACCAATCCGCATACGGCCGCAGGCATCCAACTGATGATGAATGCAAATTCATCGAACAACGAGTGACCGCCGAAGCCCGACAAGAGGAGGAATACAGTGAAGTGGACGACGCTGCAACCAATTCGACGACAACGACGACCATTTCGACCAATTCCAGTGGGTCGCGGAACTTCAAACCCAAAATAATGGATATTGAAGTGGAGAAGCCGGTCCGAGCCGCGCCCCTGAAACGGAGTTTCCTCCGCGGAGCATTGGATTACAACAAAAAATTGGCGGAGGTATGTCGCGATCCATAGAAAATTTAGCACGAAATCGCTACAGCAAATTCTCGGGGCTGATAATGACACGTTCTTCCAGATACGAGGCTACAAAGCGGCCGATGCAAACAACAATACAGTAAAGGTGCTGACCAAACAAAAGAGTTCGATTACTATGCCGGTAGACGCACCTATTGTACAACACATTTCGAGGAGAGAGTTTCTGGACGATTGGTAAGTTGTGGGCCACATAAGTGCAATGTTCAAGTTTTTTTTTTTAATTTTGCATATGCAGTGCCGGACAGGATCCGGCAAATCTCTCGCTCTCTCTTCAAAATAATGCTATTTTGCCGGTGAGACGTTCGAAGCCGTTCGAAATGTCTCTTGGAGACAATCGAAGACGCTTTTGACCACTGGACCCTGTCCGGCACTGTAGTCCGTCCGGGGAATCGTTGGATTGATTTCGGCGACATGCACTGTGCGAAAAAAACAGCAAAAAAAGTCTATTGCACGGTGCAAAGGCAAAAAATTGCACAGTGCAAAGTGAACTTTTGTTTTCGCACAGTGCATATCGCAAAAATCACTCCAACGACTTTACGAGCGGGCTAGCAATGATAAATCAAACCAAACCGATTTGCTAGAAGGCTAAAGGAGCCTCTCTCCGGCACTGTGTGTATATACATATCTTGGGTTGAGCCATATATCAATTCCTGAAGATTGTAGCATGCTCTCTGAAGGGGCGGCCGAGATACTCAATGATTTTTGCTGAGAGTGCGTTTTAGAAAACACGTCGCTCCAACGTAAGACCTATGAGACTATTTAACCTGCGCGTTGCAGAAACGACCGAGATAAATGAGGCACCTTTATTGCGGATATAGGCCTGAAAAGTTGTACGCCTATTTCTAACGCAGAGGCTAATATTTCAACAAAAAATCCTATGGCAAAGCTATGGACCGAAAGTGTTTTTTCTCTGACAGCTCTCTGTATTTCGCGAACTCTCTGGGCCGCAAAGACATTGAATATCTCGGCTTCCTCATTAAAGCGCCAGCTAGAACTTTTTCGAGTCGCTAGTATTTGCGGTTGAAAACGATCGTTCCTAGGAGTCTAGTCGACTCTGTTGTTCTTTACATGACGAAAAAAACTGCTTTTGAACTTCGTTTTTGCGGCTTGGAAGACGAAATGTCACACAAATTTTGCTGCCCCGTCGTAAAACAGAAATGACAGTAGTTCAAAATATTATAATCAAACAGATTGTAAAATACACCCACAACAGTTTTATAAGTATTTTTACTTTGTTTCAAGGGCGTGGGAGAAGAAAAAATTCTGTGACATTTCGTCTTCCAAGTCGTAAAAGCAAGATCCAAATGTAGCTTTGCTAAGGTCTTTTTCCCACAGACTTTTTTGTCCTCCCACGCCCTTCAAACAAAGTTGAAATAATTTTAAAACCGCTAAGGGTGTATTTTACAATCTATTCGATTATTTTGAACTATTGCCAATTTTGTTTAGAACAAGGGACAGCGAAAATTTGTGACATTTCGTCTTCCAAAACGTAAAAACAAGATTCAAATGTATTTGTTTTGCTCTTTTAAATGTCAACAATACCATTAAACGTACTTTAAAATTAAAAAAACACATGTCGAAACCCAACGCCGACTTTATTTGAAACAATTTGTAAATTGCAGCGGAAGTCTTGGAACGCCACCTCTTCTTACTCGCCGCGCTTTCACCCCGACCAGTCGATCCAGCATCCACGGCTCCAAGGAGACGCTAACTTCCGAGCGCTCCTTCATCGTCCAGCACAACACCTTCCGCGTCGCCTGGGAGAAGGACATTTACCACGAGCGGATCCGAGAGCAGCGCCGCCGCAAGGGCGACAGCATCGAAAGCGGAGACGGCTCCGAGAACGAGGACGAGTTCGAGGTGGAGGAACAGCGCAAAATTGAAAATAAAAATATTTTGAAGGAACGCGCGGCCGAACGCACCAAACAGTGGAGCGCTGAGCTGGAGAAGATTGTCATCATCGATTGAAACAGTTTCTCAGTCAATAATATTATGCAATAGGCCCAGTCTTTCCTTGTGATCATCATTTGACTTTTAATTTTACCTTATGCTGCCTGTACAAAGTGATTAGATAAAGACTAGTGCAATTTTTCATTTCCAGTTATTTATTCCTATCATTCTGAAGTTTTATCGAGGAGAGTAGGTTTACGGATGGAGTAATACCCTCTCCAGTAGATAAACACATACAGTTTTTTACGCGAAAATTTGCAAGGAATGTCACGAAAAAAACAGCAAAGAAAGCTATTGCACGGTGCAAAGGCAAGAAATTTCAGAATGAAAAATTGCCGTTCTGTTCGAACTTATGAATCCGTCCGTAAAGTCGCTGGAGTGATTTCGGCGACATGCGCTGTGAGAGAACAAATGTTCACTTCACTGTGCAATCTCTTGCTCTTTGCACCGTGCAATAGGCTTTTTTCGGCTGTCGCTTGCACTCTGACTTTTTTGCACAGTGCAAACACCAAATATCATAATGGCAAGTGCGACGTTCAAGTGTTTTAAATGTTGCACATACATTTGGCTTGAGCCATGTACTATTTTTTTCGTAAAATCGCTGATTTCTGCGACATGCACTGTGCGAAAACAAAAAAATTTCCTTTTGCACAGTGCAATTTATTGCTTTTTGCACCGTGCAATAGGCTTTTTTGGGCTGTCCCTCGCGCCCTGACTCTTTTGCACAGTGCGACACCAAAAAATTGCTTCAGCGACTTTGCGAACGGACTAGCAGGAATCTGTTTATTCTCTAAATTTGCGCCAAGTTTCATCTGAGCGTTGCATTTTGAGCACTTCCCATTTCGTTCAAACTTTGCTTCTCTGAAAACATCTTCAACAGCAATTTGAGCAGAAACTGTCGTGGCAAATTGCGCCGAATGCCAAATCCCAGAAACGGATTAGATAAAAGATTACCGAAAAGGGTTCCAAATTTAAATTTTTGAATGCTCAATTATATTCGACGTAGGACAATTAAAAGATAATATGGGATGGTAATGTATGCAAGGATTAATTGGCGATTCTGTAAATTTATTATAGTTTGTATACGGTAATGTACGAAAGTGGTCATAAACATAGAGCTAAATTGGATTTGAAGGAAAGGCTTTGAATCGCAGAGCTAGGATTTTGTTGAAAAGACCAAAACAACTATTATGTTAAAGTATACATTTCAATCGCGCTTTTTACGGTTTGAAAGACGAAATGTCACAGATATTTTGTTGTTCCTTGTCGTAAAACGAAATTTGCAATAGTTGAAATTATCCGAACAGGTTGCAAAATACATCTTCAGAAGTTTTAAAACTATTTCTGCTTTTTAAGGGCGTGGGAGGATAAAACATCTGTGACATTTCGTCCGTAAAAGCGAATTCAAATGTTTGGTCCTTCAAGCTCCCACATTCCTGAAGGTTTTAGCTCGCGCTTTGCACGCACAGCAAATTCAACGATCTGTGCGGCCGAGAGAGGGAAAAACATGATCGTATCTTTGCAAGTTTCACGTTTAAAAAATTGATTTTTGCATCGTTTATTCCGTCCGAAAAGTCGCTGGAGTGATTTCTGCGACATGCACTGTGAGAAAAAAAAGTTCCCTTTGCACTGTGCAATATCTTTCTTTTTGCACCGTGCAATAGGCTTTTTCGGCTGTATCCAATCTTTTCCAAGCGAAATAACACATTCATGTGTCTATCATGCAAGTTTTGGCCCTAAAAAACTGCTCTATTACAGCCGCCCTTATACAACGACTTTGCAAAATTCGTTGTAGCCATCTATTATCTATTAGCAAGGCAATGAAGATTTCTTTTACTAATACTAGCCGGTTCTTAGAGTCGCTGGAGTAATTTCCGCGACATGCACTGTGCGAAAACAAAAGTTTACTTTGCACTGTGCAATTTCTTACTTTTTTCACCGTGCAACAGGTTATTGCCGGCTTTAGCCAATCTTTTCTAAGCTATTGCCCCGAGAAATCTTTGAGGTCCTAGGTCACTTTAGAATTGAAGGACCAAGATAACTACGTTTGAATCTTGCTTTTACGGCTTGGAAGACGAAATGTCACAGAATTGTTTGTTCTCTTATATTTTTTTGCCTTACGCACCGTGCAATAGGCTTTTTTCGGCTGTCGCTCGCACCTGCCCTTTTTTGCACTGTGCAACCACCAAAAATCACTCCAGCGACCTTTTAAAATCCATCATTTTTATTTACGCATATGTTATTTCTTGTCTGTCGCTTCAATTTTATATGAAATCAACACAGTGGAGAGGGAATCGTCGCGAAATAAAGCAGTGCATAAATTACAATCAACACGTATTCCCGTTGTCATTTGTATTCTCAATCTGTAAGAGGCATAACACTAAAGAATGAAGTTTTTGCCGACGGTTATTCACTTACTCTTCACCGATAATCTTGTTTTCGCCGATTGGCACACGTATGGGCGTGTTAGCAGCCCCGAGTTCCCGGACTTGCGAGGTCAATACAAAATTGTGAGTGGGTTTTATTTTTCTGACAAGCTCTTTAAAACTAACAGCGACGATCAATAGCTTGCGCTTTGCAGAAACGACAAAGGAATTTTGGGTCGAAAGTTGGGCAAAACTTGCTGTTTTTTGCAAATTTTGGTATGAAAGGTATCATGCCCATTTCTACCGTAAAAACTAATACTTCCACAAAAAAAAAATTTTGTCGCCATGAAATTCGCAAAGATATGGCGAAAAATTGTTTTCCTCTCTGACCGCTCTCCGCGTTTTCCGTACTCTCTTGGCCGCGAAGATGGTTCAATATCTCGGCGGTCCCAAAAAAAACGCAAACTATGATTTTGAGATGTTGACATATAGTCATAATTGTATAATTTGTTCCACGGAGCTTCGGATCCGAATCCGAAATTTATGCTCACTTTTATTAAATTGTTCCAACCGCTTGTCCCACCTAGTTAATTGTTTGTCGTTTTTTTGTTGAGGTTTCTTGTTAATAAGAGGAATAATTATTATCGACATAACATTCATCCAATGGTGCTCATACACCATAAAGATATCTAGCCATGAGCCCAACCGTACTTGCTAAACGAGTCATTCCAAAGTTTAGTCCCGCTGTATATAAAAATGAGTCGACTACTAGATGAGTTTTGGCCTTAAAATACTCTTCTAATATTTGGGAGCCATTCCTTGTCAGAACCACTTGTCAGCAACATTAAAAAATCGTTACAGCAATATAGCAACTTATCAGCCGTTTTCTAGAACGTCCAAATCGATTCCGGTGGTGTGTGGATTGGTCGTTGCGGCGGAATGCCGGCAAACCTTGACGGCACGTACGATGTGACTTGTAGCCCGGGATTTAACGTCTTGGGTGGAAAACGAGTTGCAGTGTGAGTTTAAAAGTGCCAGTAGAAAAATGTTTTGCGCTCATACTTCTTGTTTATATGCTATATAAGTAGCTTAGCTTACAACCAAGATTTTGGCATCGTTTTTTTACAGATTTCACCGATTGGGCGACGGGAAATGCCACATAAAACTTCTTGAAGGCGTGAGCGAGGAACACGTTGACGTGGAAATAAGCAGCAGCGACGAAGCGACGGTTTACGGGTGCTTGGACGATAAATATTGAGAATAAATATATACTTGGAATCACATAAAAGTCCCACATTGTCGTTTGCATAAAATTAAGAGTCGTTAGAACGAAAATTACAACTGTTTCAATGCCTAAAACACGAATTTATAATAGTCCGTTCACAAAGTCGCTGGAGTGACTTCCGCGAGATGCACTGTGAGAAAACAAAAGTTCATGTTGCACTGTGCAATTTATTGCGTTTTGCACCGTGCAATAGGCTTTTTTTTGGCTGTCGATATTCAAAAGTCTCTACTGGTCCTTTACCGCACACAATTTGATCTACCTTCCAGTTTGTTGTACAGAGAGAAGCTGACTGTGTTGTCACTATTACGGCAACAACACTAGTTCGGAAGGTGGATGGAGTGATTTCTGCACTGTGCAAAAATAAAAGTTCACTTTGCACTGTGCAATTTCTTCCTTTTTGCACCGTGCAATAGACTTGTTTTTGCTGTCGCTCCCATCTTGACCTGTTTTGCACAGTGCAAACACCAAAATCACTTCAGCGACTTTCCGAAATTACTAGTATCAGTAAGAGATGTTGCTCTTTCTGCAACTTTTGACCAAAAAAATCCCAACTGTTTCTGCAAAGCGCGGGCTAAAAATATTTCATACTTCTCTTAGTGCCTTTGATTTAGGCTTTGTTCTATGTAATCATCATTCCAGCGACTTTACGAACGGACTAGTATTTGGTAATTCCAAATTTTTCTCCACAACAAAAATTAAAAAATAAAATTTTCCAATTACTTTTTTGCGAATAGCTCGCTAGCCGCCAAGTGTAGAGTGAGTCTGAAAATTCTGCTCTATTTGTGACGTATAAATTTGTCATAATATGTTAATTTTGTAATCATATATAGTCATCATGCACGACAAAGGAAATCGTCGTTGAAAAACGACGAATTTCCATATTCGATTCTTAAGAAATGTATCAAAAAAAATTTTAAAATGTAATTGGCGAATTTCATTTTTTCCACCCGTAATAACTAAATTTTTCGAACACCGGTCGGCGCCAGAAATACTGTGGAATCGAGGTTTCACTGACGTCAATATGCAACTTGCACTCGCCACTGTTCTGATCGTCTTTTCCTGCGCTCACATTGCGTCGGCAGCGATTTGGCGCACCTATGGAAAGGTGTCGAGCCCCGGTTTGTCCGATTTCCATGGCCAATACAAGATTGTAAGTCCTAATTTTACTGTAAGCTCTAATAGTCTGTCCGTAAAGTTGTTGGAGTGAGTTTAGCAAAAGTGCTATGAAAATGCTTTGCACTGTGCAATTTGTTGCTTTCTGCACCGTGCAATAGGCTTTTTTTGGCTGTTGCTCGCACCCTGACGTTTTTCGCACAGTGCAAGCTCCAATAATGACTCCAGCGACTTTCCGGACGGGCTAGTGGTGAACAAAGCAACGGAACTTTCTCCAGTGCAGCTAAAAACCGTAGAGATAAAAGTTTTGCATCGCTCAGGAACCGTTGGTTCAGCTGTAGTCAAGAAAAATGAGTTTCCCACCTTGACCTACCATCATTAACCAAAAAAAACTTGCAGTTTATACAAAAACATCAATCTTAGCGCAGGAAAAAAGAAAAAAATGGTACTACTCGCGACAAAAAGCCCGTAGAATTTGGTACAGTGCATTTTTGTGTATTTTTCGCGGCCGTCGCGGCGATTTCCTGTTTTTACCCAAGCGACATGCACTTTTGGGCGACCGCACCCGCGCGACATCAGCGATAAAACTCTGTGGACTTTATGGTGCGAGTAGCATATTGACTAATTAAATGCCCTATGGCTGGTTGAAAGTTGCGGTTCTTTTGCACCGTGCAACAGGCTTTCTTTGAGTTGTCGCTCGCACCCTGACTTTTTTTGCACAGCGCAAATCTCAAAAATTACTTCAGCGACGTTCTGGACGAACTAGTATCGCTGCAAGCTTATTTTAATTCCAAAAAGTAGAGTCGCTGCAACGTCAACCGCACTTTCAGCGAGTTAGAGTTCAATCGGGCGGTTGGTGGGTTGGGAAGTGCGGAGAAATGGCGGCAAATGTGGATGGCTCCTATGACATCACTTGTGACACCGGTCTCAATGTGGTTGGAGGCAAAAGAGTCTTGATGTAAGTCATCGGGCTTTGAGCAATTTTGTGTTTGCCTTTAGTCATCATCGTTTGGGCGATGGGACATGTCGGTCGAAGCTGACGGAAGGCGTTGAAGGAGAACATTTTGATGTCCAAATTAGTGGGGATGATCGATTTAATGGCGCCGGATGCTACGATAGCAAATATGAATAAATCAATTGCTGTTTTTTTCGAATTTTGAAGTAAATATTTAAATATGGGAAATTATTTTACATCGGTATGACTTTCAATGCATTGGACCTTGCGCACTCGGTCGTAAAGTGATTGGAGACTAAACATAGCTTCCGGGCCGGGCCAAAAAAGTTCGGCCCAGCTCCAAAGCCACAGAAACGGATTTGCATGTGAGTATGTGGGCTATCGTATAGAACAAAATTAAGCGAGACTAAATTAATAAAAAAAAATGAACCATGTCTAAATTAGACATGGCTCAGGGACGGGCCGTCTCAAATTTGCGTTGGCCCGGCCCGTCGATATCAATTTCCCTGCAAATATAACATTACTATGATAGGATAAAAAAATAGTTAGAAAAGTGTTTTAAACCTTTTGAAAATGATCGTATATAGTCGTATGTCATTTCTCTGCATGTATGACGGGGTTTCGACACTCTAGTTTGTTGGCTACCCAAATTTTTGCTTCCAGACTCAGAATTTTAGTTAAAACAGGCCGATTCTGGGCCGGGCGGTTTCAAATTTGCTTTGGTCCGGCCCGGGAGCCATGCCGATTCGGGAAATAATCCAGTCGTCAAAAGGGCTTCCCATTGCCTCAAAGAGGCATTCCGAATGTACCCAAATATACCTTTGATCGAAAATAGCATTCTTCTGCAGAGAGGGCGAGAGATTTGCCCTTTTCGACAGAAAAGAAAAAAAAGGGAAATGGAGAGAGCCGATAGATAAATGCCCGCGCATTTCAAATCGAAATTTTGTGAGACATTTATCGCATTTGAATCTCGCTTTTACGGTTTAGAAGACGAAATGTCACAAAAGTTTTGCTGTGCCTTGTCGTAAAACGGATAATGGTTGGAAAAACATTAAATAGATTGTAAAATACACCCTTAGCAGTTTTAACACTATTTATACTTTGCTTTAATGGGGGAACAAAGAATTCTGTGACATTTTGTCCTCCAAACCGTGAAGTATCATATTACAGAGCAATGTCTTAGTGGCCGCCTTATCTGCTCAAAAACTTTGTATTAAAGGGACAGTACGGCTACTTTTGAATCGCTCTTTTACGGCGTGGAAAACTTTTCTCTCGTCAAAACAACTTTTTACATCGGTATGACCAGACATGGGGCAAAACGGGCCGGGCCCGGTGCCCTTCGGGCCCCGCCCAAAAAAACGTTAGGCCCTCGGCCCGGCCTTTTTCAAAATTTCCAAAGCCCGTGCCATGTCTGGGTATGACTTTCATTTGTTTCGCACGCCGTAAAAAGCGCAATTCAAAAGTAGCTGTTCTAGCCCTTCAAAAAGACACATTAGTCTATAAAAAATTGTAATGCGTCTGGATTATATTGAAAATCTGACATCAAATTCATTATACATGCATAAGCAATCGCCGACGTTTTTTAAACCACAGAGATTACAAATAAAAATGTCATCGTCAACACAAAGCTTTAAACAGTCTTTTAAAAATGTTAAGATTACTGTCACTCGCTGTGTTCTTAACATACAGTCATATGCCTACAGCAAATGACCACTGGAGAACGTTTGGAAATGTGACGGCTCCGGGATTCAAAGACTTTAGAAGGCAGTATCATATTGTGAGTATCCTTAACTTTTTTTACTTAAAAGACGCTTTTGCTTTCCTTCAGGGAATCAGTGTGTTTGCAGACAGCTACTTCTCCAACAATTGTGTAAGCGACTATACCGATGTGTCCGGCCATTACGATATCTCGTGCGAACCGAAAGAGGATGGAGGTCTCGAGCCGCAGAAACGGGTTTGCATGTGAGTATGTGGGCTATCGTATAGAACAAAATTAAGCGAGACTAAATTAGACATGGCTCAGGGCCGGGCCATCTCAAATTTGCGTTGGCCCGGCCCGTCGATATCAATTCACCCGGCAAATATAACATTACTATGATAGGATAAAAAAATGGTTAGAAAAGTGTTGTAAACTTTTGAAAATGATTGTATATAGTCGTATGTCATTTCTCTGCCCGTATAATGGGGTTTCGACACTCTATTTTTGTTTGCCATAAACATGGCTTTCGGGGCGGGCCGAAAAAGGCCCAGGGCCGAGCCGAGCCAAACCAAATTTGAAAGTGCCCGGGCTTGGGCCGAACTTGTTCAGCTCGGCCCGGTAGCCATGTCTATCTAAATAGTTTGCTACCCCAATTTTCGCTTGCAGACTCGGAATTTTAGTGATTAGGGGCCGATTCTGGGCCGGGCCGTTTCAAATTTGCTTTGGCCCGGCCCGGGAGCCATGTCGACACTGAATTCAAATTAACGATTGAGGTATTCCAAGTGCGAAGCCAAGATTTTGATGAAATTTGGGGCAAACTTAAAATGAACTTTCCTTAGGCATGTACAAAATTTCTAACCCGTGCTTTGCAGGAACAACAGAGAGTTTAGATGGAATGCTAGAAAAAATGCGGTACTTTTTTGCGAACTTTGGCATGAAAAGCTTCAATTGCCTGCTTTTACCATAGAGTGAACAACAAATGCGGCAACCGGGTTTTGACGAAACCAGGCACAAACTTAGAATAAAATGTTCTGAGAAATATGTGAGATTTCTGGCTTGCGCTTTGCAGAAACAACCGGTATTGTTATATCGAAAGTTGGCAAAAATGTGACAATTTTTTGCGAATTTTGGTGCAAAAAAATTTGTGCCTATTTTTACCATAGAACGTAATGTTTATGCAAAAAAATACTTTTTTCCGCACAAAACTGGAAACGTAATGGCCAAAAAGAGTATTCCTCTCTGACCGCACTCCGACTTTTGCGTACTCACTCGGCTGCAAAGATCGTTGAATATCTCGGCTGCCCTAGCAAAGCGCGAGCTAACTCTCTGGGTGTCGCACTTGGCGTACTTTAGCGGTAAAATGAAATCTTTAGCTACCACCGTCTTTATGACAAATTGTGCAGAGGACAATGTGTTGAATCCGTGACGGGGATCGAGAACATCAATTTCAAAATAAGTAAAGACGATCCGGTGAAAGAGCCATACTGCTATGACGAGAAATACGATGAATAAAGATTGCGACATTGTGTTGTTTTAAGTCAATTAAATATCTTTTATAAATATTTGATATAAAAGCTTTCGGAGCATGTAGAAATTATCCAAACCGCGACAATTGCTCATTTTTTTTGCTATAGATTGATAATGATCAAACTAGAGTTGTAGTAGATTAGAAGTGTTATTACTAGTCCATCCGTAAAGTCGCTGGAGTCATTTTCGCGACATGCACTGTAAGAGAACAAAAGTTCACTTTGCACTGTGCAATTTCCTGCTTTTTGCACCGTGCAATAGGCTTTTTTTGGCTGTCGCTCGCACCTTGACCTTTTTTGCACAGTGCAATGGCTAGAAATTACTCCAGCGACTTTCCGGACGGACTAGTATCTGCAGTCATCATTTTTGTGTAGTGATTGATTTCAATTGTCTCTCCCCTATTTTTAGCCCATCATATATAATTTTATTCAAATTTACGGAAATTTCTCCCTAGCCAAACTACGGAGGACTTTTTTCGGCTGTCGCTCAAAACAAATTGAAATTACCACCATAGTGTGCCATTACAGCTATTTTTTACAATTCCTTGGTCCACTGTACTAGTAACAACGGCTTGAAAATGGTCAATTTTTGTCAAAAAAGACCTGGGTTTTGCCAAATTAGACAAGAAATCGGTCAGAAAGGGTTTTTCGGACCCCATATTTGTGACGAAGTGCCAACTTGAAGATTTCCTCTCTTGCTTTGTCGATTTGACGTGCGTCGCACTTGCGGTACTTCTTCTGTCAAAATGATTTCAAGTTTACTGAATTATACCTTTTTTTCATTTTCAAAAAAAGTTTGTTGTAATGCTCAACTTTTGTTCGCTTTGATCTTCCTGGCTTCCATTTCAATTCCAAAAGTACGTAGACTTTTGGTCGCGCCGCACAGTGCAGTTGTCCTCTGTTTGCACGGTGCGCCGCCTTTTTGAGGCATTTTGCACTGTGCAAGCCGCAAAAATCTCCGTTTGCACTGTGCTAAACTCCGAACGTCGTCCCACGTCAGATCGAAAAGCAAGACAAAAGGAAGGCTTAAAGTTGGCGATTCATCTTTGACACTTCGCAACACGTGCGAAAAATTATTTCCCTAGCTGCCGCCTTTTTTTCTTGGTTTACGTTTATAGCCAGTATTTGAAAGAAAACGGCAAAATAACTGCCAAACCACAATAAAATAATTTTCTCCAACAATTTGCGATACTTTTCAGCAAATTCTAACAAGAAATGCCAAATTTAGACACCCAAAAAATTACTTTTCCCCAATGTTGCGAAGTGTCAAAGACGAATCGCCAACTTGAAGACTTCCCTTTTCGATTTGACGTGTAGCATGTCTGAAATGCGTGGAAAACTTAAAAAAAAAATCAGAGCTCCATTTCGAACACTGTTCTTATGCGATTGTATGTTATGAAGACGTTGGTTTTGCTTTTCGTTTCACCCACCATCAATGTAGAAAATTTTGGGGATTATGCGAACACTTTTTTTTTATTTTTTTATTATTATCTTTCAAAAAAAATTTACATTTTTGAAAAACAAAAATTATTTTCGAATAATTTTTGTTTTATATCAACCAAAACTTTTGTTTCGATGCGGTCGTCTCAGCTGTTCCTCATCTTGGCCTACTTGGCCTGTTGTTCCGTTGGATACGATGATTGGTTTACCCATGGAAAGGTGTGGAGCAGGGATTTTGGAGGTAAAAGAGCGGCCAATTTCACGGGGAAACAAAAAATTGTGAGTTTAATCTTTGATGATATATCTTAAAGGGTCAGTACAAAAAACTTTTGAATCGCGCTGTTTACGGCGTGGAAACGAAATGTCCAAAAATTTTCTTTGTCTACTGCACCAATAACAACGGACAAAAATAATGGTGACTTTCTACATGCTTACTAATAATTATTTTACTCTTTGCAACTCTTCCGCCTTTGTTTTCGCTGCAGGACATAAAAACACTTTTTTTGGCATTTCGTTTCACACGCCGTAAAACGCGCAATTCAAAAGTTGTTCTGGCCCTTTAAATCTTTCATGAATCATAATTTCGTTTTGTCAATTTTCAGCTGGTTTTCGTGTATTCTGACGCCTTAGTCGGCAATTGCCAGACCGTTAGGGCCAAAGTGAATGGAGACTATCACAGCCATTGCATCCCTTTAATCTTTCCTGTTACCGGTTCGAATAAGACGGTCATGGTGTAAGTTGTTGTTGTCAGAAAAAATGGAACCTCTGGCGAGTGGATCTCGAGGGGAAACAGTTTTTTGTCATTTAAGGGCTTCGTTGTACGGAGGTTCATTTTGGCTTAAAATTGAGTCTTGTGATCTCTGAAATTGTTCCTTATACACAGGTGTTGTTGTACGTGGATGTGTGGTACAAGAGATAATTACTAGTCCATTCGTAAAGTTGTTGGAGTGATTTTGGCGACATGCACTGTGAGAAAACAAAAGTTCACTTTTCACTGTGCAATTTCCTGCTTTTTGCACCGTGCAATAGGCTTTTTTTGGCTGTCGCTCGCACCTTGACCTTTTTTGCACAGTGCAATGGCTAGAAATCACTCCAGCGACTTTCCGGACGGACTAGTATCTGCGGTCATCATTTTTGTGCAGTGGTTGATTTCAATTGTCTCTCCTCTATTTTTAGTTAGCCCATCATATATGGTTTTATTCGAATTTACGGAAATTTCTCCCTAGCCAAACTACGGAGGACTTTGTAGACCATCCTGTATGTTAGTATAATCGTTACTAGTCCGTTCGTAAAGTCGCTCTGGTAGTTTATGCAATAAGTACTGTGCAAAAATGAAAGTTAACTTTGCACTGTGCAATTTCTTTCTTTTTGCACCGTGCAATAGGCTTTTTTCGGCTGTCGCTTACCCTGACTCTTATGCACAGTGCAAACAACAAAAATGACTCCAGCGACTTTGCGGACGGACTAGCGTCCTTCTAGAGGTTCGTTTTGCAGTGGTTTCATTGTAATAGACTCTGTATTCGCTCTAGATAAAACATAAACAAATATCCGAGTTTCTATTTTATTTTCCAAATTTCAGCTGCCATCGCCTCTACGACAGCTGTCGTTGCATCACCATTACGCCCGTCGAAAGCGAATGGTTGGATGTGGAACTCAGACCGGACGATCCTCCAGCCAAAAAATTTCGCTGCGGTGATGATGACGACCTCTATTGGCCGGACTCAATTTTGTAAATGATTTTGTTTTTTAAGGTAAATAAAAGGAATTTTTTGAATTTGGGTTGATTTTTTTTCCAAATGTGTAAGATAAGTACTTAAAATTGGAATTCAGTTAATTATGGAAACTGACATGGATTAAGATGGGTGCCATCTTACTGTGTCATATCAGTCTGTCAAGAAAATAAAGAGGACAATGTCGCTGAAGTAAGAAATAATTTGATTTTGCCGCGACACGGATCATTACCAAGGCGGCGATAAGATTTACAAGTGCTCCAAGTGCGACGTTCAGATTTTCTTTAAATTTTGTACACACTTCTAGCATAGACCCCGTATTAATTCCTGAAGATTTTAGCCCGCGTTTTGCAGACGCAGCCGAGATATTCAACGATCATTGCGGCCGAGAGAGCACGCTAAACGCGGCGAACGGTCAGAGAGAAAAACACTTTTTGGGCATAAATTTTCCAGTTTCACGCAGAAAAAAATGATTTTTTGTGGAAACATTGCCCTCTATGGTAGAAATACGCATGAAACTATTCATAGCAGAATTCGCAAAAAAATTTGACATTTTTGCCCACTTTCGACCTAAAAACCTCGGTTGTTTCTGCAAAACGCGAGCTAGGAATCTCGCATATGTCCTAGACAAAATGATACTAATTTGTGTAAAGTTGAATCAAAACCTAAGCGTCGCCCTTGGGGCACTTCCCCTCTCAATTTGAAGAAATTTGGAGATCACGCAGAGCCTTTTTTTCTGATTTTCTCAATTTTCCAAGTAAATGGAAAAATTTCAAATTTACTTCAAAAAAATATTTTTTTTTTCGATGCGGTCGTTCCAGCTGTTGCTCATCTTGGCCTACTTGGCCTGTTGTTCCGTTGGATTCGCGGCTTGGATCACCCATGGAACGGTGTGGAGCAAGGATTTTGGAGGTAAAGAGGCGCCCAATTTCAAGGGACAACCGAAAATTGTGCGTTTTATCTTCGATGATATATCTTAAAAGGTCAGTGCAACAAACTTTTGAATCGCTCTTTTTACGGCGTGGAAACGAAATGTCCAAAAATTTTCTTTGTCTACTGCACCAATAACAGCGGAAAAGATAATGGTGACATTCTACATGCTTACGGCTTGGATCACCCATGGAACGGTGTGGAGCAAGGATTTTGGAGGTAAAGAGGCGCCAAATTTCAAGGGATAACCGAAAATTGTGCGTTTTATCTTTCGTAATATACTTCTTAAGGGGACACAGTAAATTTTCTCCATTTTTAACTACAAATCACGGTCATTTTTGCAAAACGCAAGATTAGAAACTCGGATATGCCTCGATATGTTCTAAATCTGTTGCCAATTTAATCAAAATCTGAGCGTCGCATTTTGCATAATTCAAAAAAAACTTCTCCCCATTAAAGGGACAGTACATCTACTTTTGAATTGCGCTGTTTACGGCATAGAAACGAAATGTCCAGAAAGTTTCTTTGTCTACTGTACCAATAACAACGGAAAAAAATAATGGTGCTTTTCATTGCCTCGAAGATACAAATTCCGTATGCCACCGGATGCCTCACTGAAAATAGCATTTATTTGAAGAGAGAGCCAGAGAAATGCCATTTTAAAGGGCCGAACAGCTACTTTTGAAACGCGCTTTTTACGGCGTGGAAACGAAATGTCCAAAAAGTTTCTTCGTCTACTGTTCCAATAACAACGGAAAAAAATAATTGTGACATTCCACATGCTTACTAATAATTATTTTACTGCTTGCATCCCTGCCGGCTTCGTTTTCGCTGCAGGACATAAAAAAACTTTTTTGACTTTTCGTTTCACACGCCGTAAAACGCGCAGTTCAAAAGTAGCTGTTCTGGTTAAGCTTTTGGTGTATCATGATGTTATTCTATCAACCTTCAGCTGGTTACCGTTCGCGCAGACGCCTTTTTCGATTATTGCCAACTCGTTAAGGCCGATGTGAATGGACGTTATTATACCCATTGCGTCCCGCAAATTGTTCCTTTTAGCGATCCGAATAAGACGGTCACGGTGTAAGTTGTTGTTGTCGGATAAAGTGGAGCCTCAGTCGAACGAATCTCAAGGGTAAAAACTTATTTATGATATCAAATTTCAGCTGCCATCGCCTCTACGGCGGTTGTCGTTGCAAGACTGTTAAGCCCGTCAAAAGCGAATGGTTGGATGTGGAGCTCAGACCCAACGATCGTGTGGCCAAGGGCCATCACTGCGCTCGTATTACAAACATCTATTGAGCGGCTTCAATCTTGAAAATAATTTTGTTCTTTTTGTGGAGTGAATAAAACACCTTTCTATATAATAGTTTAGTAAATTGTATATTGTGTAAGATCCTAGGTTCTGGAAAACCACCTTGGCATGATGTCCGGACGAAATGGACCGTCTAAAAACCCATTAAAAGACAAGGACAACCACCAAACCGCTCGCCACCGAACTTCTCGCCCTTGAAGCCCCTGACTTCAGCTCGTTCAGTCGCTCGGGTGCAATGTCTACCAGTTCGAACGGCCCCAGGGGGCCATCAGGGGGGGGGGGGGCTCGAACACAGGGCGGTGTTTAGAAAAAAAATTTGTATAATTTAAATTTAAATTTGTAGGGGCAAAAAACGAAGATATGAAGACCCCCATTTCGATGAAACGCGCTTTGCAGAAACGACTGAGATTATTAGATCGAAACGTTTTGTGCTTATTTCTACCGTAAAGGGTAATGTTTCCAATTTTTTTTCATGCAAAACTGATTATAATAAAAGCGGACAAAAGGGTCTTCCTCCAAGGATTCCGATCCCTTTAGTCCGAACAAATATCAACGAGACACGACTCGATGATATACAAATCAACAATAACAAGTATCCAAAAATTATCCACGTCTTTCCCATTTTACCGGTCGTTCGTTGTCGTTGCGGGACCAAATGCGTCTCCGGATGCCCGTGGCTCCACTAATAAGACATGAACAAGTTGCTGTTCTGACCCTTTAAACTGAAAATTTAGGGTCAACGCGCGTCAAATTGAAAAGCAAAAGAGAGAAAACTTTTCACGTTGGCACTTCGTCACAAATATTAGGTCCGAAAAAGAGTTTTTGATCGATTTCGCATCTCATTTACGAGACATTTTTGACCATCTCTGGTTTCAGAAGAAAAAAAAACTAAATTTGTGTCGAGTTTCATCAAAATCTAAGCGTCGCACGTGGTGTACATCCGCTGATAGTTTCCTTTTCTGTTATAATGAATCTTTTATGTTAATGATACGCGTTCAACAGCCATAAATTTTGCAATCAGCTTCGCGTTGTGTTTTCAAAAGCGTCAAAATTTCTAACGGACTGTAAATCAATTTTGTGCGCTACGGTTTATAATGCAGTGCTCCCACTTTTTGCTGACTTTAACCATTTTATGCTCTTTTTACGGCGGACTGGCTTCCTGGCTAACCTACGGCAAGGTTTGGAGCAGGGATTTTGGCGGAGAAGCTGCGCCTAATTACAAATGTCAACCTGTCATTGTAGGGCTTTGTTAAAAGACTATCTTAATGTGCTAACAAGGGAAATGCTCGAATTGCAACGCTCAGATTTTCTTCAAATTTTGCTCGCAAATCAAGGCATAGGACACATATTTTTGAGGTTTGCACAGTGCAAAATGCTTCACAATGGCCCGTGCAAAATTAGAGAACTCTTGGCTTTTCGTCTTAAGATTTATTGGAAAAATTATTTTGTGAATTTTTCCTCAGATTTTTTCGGTCAAAAAATGTCTCAAAAAATTCAGAAAGCTTAAAAATGGTCAACTTTTGTCAAAAAAGAAAAAGCCCCAAAAAAACTCTGCTGATTGGGCAGTTTTTTTTACTTCTCCGAACCATATTATCCTAGACTGGCGGTGGGACTCACTAAAAGGCTTTTGTTGGGAAATTTTTTTTTTTGGAACTGTCAAAAACACCAAAATTGGATAAAAGGCAAGGCGCTGCACGTCAAATTGAGAAGGGAACTCTTCAAATTGGCTTTTCGTCCAAAGATTTATCGGAAAAATTATTTTGAAATTTTCCGGCTAGGTATTACCGGTCAAAAAAGTCTGGAAACAATCCACATAGCTTGAAAATGGTAAACTTTGTCAAGAAAGACCTGCTTTTTACTAAATTAGACAAGAAATCGGTCAAAAAATTATCAGATCCCATATTTGCGACAAAATGCCAATTTGAAAACTTCCCTCCCTCTTGAGATTTCGATTTGACGTGCCTCGCCTTTTATGCGCTAAAAAAGGCAATGCTCAAATTGCGACGCTCAGATTTTCTTTAATTTTTGCTCACACGTCAGGCATACGCCACATATTTTTAAGGTTTGCACAGTGCAAAAATTCTTCAGAATGGCCCGCGCACAGTGCAAAAAGAGGAAAAATGCACTGTGCGGCGCGACAAAAAGTCTACGCACTTTTGGAATGACGTAGTACTAGGAAAGTACCCAAGTGCGACTCTCAGATTTTCTTTAAACTTGCGCGCACATCAGGCATACGCCACATATCAATTCCTAAAAATTTTAACTTGCGCTTTGCAGCGGCAGCTGAGATATTCAACGGTCTTCGGGGCCGAGAGAGTACGCAAAACGTGGAGTGCGGTCAGAGAGAAAAACACTTTTTGGCCACAACTTTGCGACTTTCGCATGAAAAAAATTAATTTTTTATTTAGACAAACACACCGTCTATGGTAGCTATAGACACGAAACTTTTCATACGAAAATTCGCAAGAAAATGCCACATTTTCGCCAAATTTTGATCTAAAAGTCTCGGTTTTTTCTGCAAAGCGCGAGCTAGAAGTCTCGCATATGCTTTCAATAAAAATATTACTAAATTTGTGCCAAGTTTCATCAAAATCAGAGCGTTGCATTTGTTGTACTTCCCCTGTAAATGCAATCTATTTCCTTTGCTGCCGATTTTCAGACGCTCACAGTGCGTGCGGACCTGAATCCCTTTTACGGCAACGGATTCTGTGAACATGTGTACGCCGAAGTGAATGGAAACTACCGCTCCGACTGCATTCCACAAATCCCGATCTTCTCCGACCCAAGCGAATTGATTACGGTGTAAGTTTGTGGAGAGATGGCTTCAGGGCCGGGCCAAAGCAAAAGCATAGAATAACTTTTTCATATATAATAATATATAGGAATAGAAATGTAATATTTTTAAACGATCAAAACGGCTACAGAACAGCTACGTTTGAAAGAAATTTTTTTATGTCCTGCAGCAAAAACCAAGGCGACAGAGTGGCAAACAGTAAAATAATTATTAGTAAGCATGTAGAATGTCACCATTACTTTTTTCCGTTGTTATTGGTACAGTAAACGCAGAAACTTTTTGTACACTCTGCTTTTACGGCTTGGAATACGAAATGTCACAGAATTTTTGCCGTCTCCAGTCGTAAATGTAGTGATGACATCTTGCACAGTCGAGCCACGGGTTTTTTCAGATGCCATCGACTCTATGGAAGTTGTCGTTGTCGTACAATTAAACCTGTCACGACCCAACTCTTGGACATTGAAATTTCTGCGCAAGACCCTTCAGATTCTGCGTGTGCCGATCCGAGTGAGAGATACGATTAAAAAGATCATAAAAGAAGCTGATTACCTATGTCATACAAATTAATAATTTTAATAAAATTTGTACACCAGTCTCTTTTATACGATGAAACATGTCCAAACACATATCATCCTATAAAATGTGATCACCCATAAAAATTAGTTTTTTGCTTTCAGAAACGAATATACCCTCTCAATCAAATTTCATCACTTCAAAAAGTCACATTTTATACGATGAAACATGCCCAGGCATCATGTATCGTATAAAATGGCACTTTTTTAAATTATGGTTTATTTACCCAGACCTTACATGAAGCATGGCAAAATTTGTTGAAATGCTTTTTCTAATTTAACGACGTTTTATACGATGAGACATGTCCAAACACATTTCATAGTATAAAATGTGACCAGCAATAAAAATTTGCCTTTTGCTTTTAGAAGCAAACATTTTCTTTCAATACAATTTCATTGCCTCGGAAAGTGACATCTCATACGATGAAATATGTCCATTCAGGTTGCAACGTATAAAATGTCACCAACAAAAAATTTCACAAAAATAAATGACTTTATTACTTTAGGACGATATGGTTTGCAATAAATAAACTCCCCAAAAGATAAATTGCGTTTTTCCAGAACTTTTACTCGACAGTCACGGATTTGGCCAAATTCCTGGGACGATCCACGTTGAGGCCGTTTAACTCCGCCACATGATAGCTGAGCAACTGCAATGGAATTACGGTCAAGATGTTTTGAACGCAATCCACGGTCCTCGGGACTCTGATTATCTCCTTGGCGCCGCTCAGATCGTCAAGCGGAACTTTTTCGTCGGCAATGACAATTGGCCGACCGCCGCGGGCCAGAACTTGCTGCAAGGCGTTGATGGACTTCTGAAAGAGACATGGCTCAGATTTTGATTGAAACATGGCACAAATTTAGTAATATTTTTTCGAAGACATATGCGAGACTCCGAGCTCGCGCTTTGCAGAAACGACAGAGATTTTTAGATCGAAAGTGGGCAAAAACGTAACACTTTTTTGCGAATTTGAGAATAAAAGGTTTTGTGCCTATTTCTATCACAGAGTGTAATGTTTCCATAAAAAATTTATTTTTTTCACACAAAACTGGCAAAGTTATGGCGAAAAAGTGTTTTCCTCTGTGATTGCTCTCCGCATTTCGCGTACTCTCTCGGATAGATCGTTGAATATCTCGGCTGTGCTTGCAGAGCGCGAGCTCAAATTTTCACAAATTGATATGTGGTCTATGCTCGACGTGTGTGC
Source organism: Bursaphelenchus mucronatus (assembly GCA_025436335.1). Lineage (NCBI taxonomy): Eukaryota > Metazoa > Nematoda > Chromadorea > Rhabditida > Aphelenchoididae > Bursaphelenchus > Bursaphelenchus mucronatus. Next base: position 9,922,133 of record CM046356.1, read on the forward strand.
ATAATTAAAAAGAAATCTGAGCGTCGCACTTGTGGTACTTCCCTTGTAAGTTTAATTAATATTTCCATTATTTTGCAAAGCGCAAGCCAAAAATATAGCATAACCTGGTAAAAATTCAGACCTCATTGCCTTTGTTTTTGCTTGTCCTTTCATTCGTTAACTTTTTTTCCGACTATACTCTTGTTATTTTTAAAATACGACCAACTTCAGGTCATTGTCCTTACCTTATAAACATTGTCGCTGCAAATCACCATAATAATGCACAGATTCTCATCGACCATTGCGAGAGGTCCGTGCTTCAGTTCTCCGGACATGATTCCCTCGCAATGCATGTAACTCAATTCTTTGATTTTCAACGCGCCCTCAAGGCAAGTAGCGAAATTGTAGCCTCTTCCCATGACCAAAACCGATTTCTCTTTGTAAATTGTCTCGGCTGCAGATCGAATATGCGAGTCCAAGGTCAGAATTGCTTTGATGTGATCTAAACATAACTTTTTAAAGGTAAAATACGGCGATCGGGGAAGATGAAACCATTTTATACGGTGAAACATGCTCGGACATGTTTGATCGTATGAGATGTCTCCATGTTGAAAAGCAGTAAGACGTAGTTGAAATAACTGTTTCTAAGTAAAATACGGCTTGTGAAATCTTCCTCACAGATGCCATTTTATACGATGAAACATGTCCAAACATTTTTCATCGTATAAAATGTCGCAAAGAATAGAAAGAACAAGAAGCTCGTTGGAAATTTATGTTTTACGTAAAATACGGTTCATTTACGAATAATTGCCATTTTATACGATGAGACATGTCCAAACACGTTTCGTCGTATGAGACGTCCTACTTTCTAAACCGAAAAAAAAGTACCTGGCATCGTCTGCAGAGCATGGATAATTTCAGCTCGTCGAGTTTGCATCGAAATGCGGTCATCGCTGACGGAAAGCGCAAACATTACCAATGCCAAGATCTGGGAAGTGTACGCTTTAGTTGATGCTACACCAATTTCAGGGCCGGCATTGACGTGAATTCCACAGTGGGTCTCTCGGCAAATCGACGAACCAACAGTGTTGGTAATCCCAATCAATAAAGCGCCGCGGGGCTTGCAATATCTGAAATTTGGATAATTTTCGGTTTGATGCCTAGTACAATATAAATTTGGCGCTTTTTTGAGTCAAATTTTTTAAAATGGTCTCTAAATTTATAACGACCGTGAGGAATGCGCCTGTTTCTTCTTAAAAAACAGCAAAGCTGCCGTTTAGATATATTGAATTAAGAGAAATCAATACTTCTTATTTGATGTCTAGTACAACATCATTTTGGCAATTTTTTTAGGAAAATCAAAGAAAAATTAGTGTAAAATTAAAGTGTAGGTATTTCCCAAGGCCCAGTTTTCATTTTTCAATCTTAAAATCTGCAAATTACCTCAGGGCATTCAGAGTGTCAGCGGTTTCTCCACTTTGACTGATAAAGAAGCAGACATCATCGCGGAAGATGGGAGTTTCTCTGTCCAAAAAGTCGCTCGCCAACTCCAAGACAACCGGCAATTCCGTCAGTTCCTCCATCAACTGTCTGCACGCAATCCCCGAGTTGTAGGACGTTCCACACGCAATCAAGATCAGTCGACGGCATCGCTTAATGTCCGGGATGAAGTCCTGAATCCCCCCGAGCAAGACCCGACCGTCCGTCAGCACTCGGCCTCTCATTGTGTTCACCACACTCTCGGGCTGTTCGAAGATCTCCTTCTGCATGAACGTCTTGAAGTCGCCGCGCATAATCTCGTTGAGCTCGAGGTTCAGCTGCTGCACTTCGCGCGTTTGCGCCGACGGATCCGAACCGTCGCGCTTGATCCGATGAATGGTGAGCGCGCCGTTCTCCACGAACGCTACATCGTCGTCCTCGAGGAACAGGACTTGTTTCGTGTGCTCGACAATGGCACTCGCATCCGACGCGAAGAAATACTCGACTTCCCAGTTTTTCGCGTCGGCCGGACGAATCGACCGGTCTTTGGTGTCGCCTGAAGAAAAAGTGGGGTAAGGATTGGTGGTAGGGTCGAGACATGGCTCCCGGGCTGAGCCGGCTCGGAATCGGCCCTTAGTAACTAAGATTCTGAGTTTGGAAGCGAAAATTGGGGTAGCAAACAAAAAAATGGGTCGAAACCCCATCAAAATGGCAGAGAAATCATATACGACTATATACGATCATTTTCAAAAGGTTTACAACACTTTTCTAATCATTTGTTTATACTATCTTAGTTATGTTATTATATATTGGGTCTATATTTTTTGCGCAGAATTAAAAATACTTTTCCCCAAAAAAGAGATTTATAGAAAAAATTCTATTTTTTCCCAGAAAAGATATATTTTGTCCCAGAAAAAAATTTTTTTTCCCAGAAAGCCAAATTTTGTAAAAATAAGGCATATAAGTCGTCAAACATTACTTACTAATAAGTGATTTTACTGATAAAATTTAGTAAGCAGTAGTGTAAAATACTAGTAGTAGTAATATTTCGAGGAAATACTCGAAATAGAGGTAATCGATAGTGCTGATTTCGAAAACAAAACATTTTCTGTGTTTTTTACTTTTTTGTGCTCAAACATTGCAGTATAATTGAAATTTCGCATATAAGGCGCGTGCGTTCTAAGAATTGCAAAATTCTGTTTGTTGACCAGACTCCCATAGTTCAATCCCTTCGGATGTGCACCACTTTTCGAATGCTTCCGCCGACTGAGACCTCTGGACTTCATGATGCTTGTGTCGGGGCCTGGCTGAACGGTTGAACCTATTCGGACTATTAAATTCATTTTATATTTGGCGGGCGACTTGATATCAACGGGCCGGCCCGGCCGAGCTCTACCGGCCCGGGCCGAGAGCCATGTCCAGTAGGGTCTTGGGCTTAGTTGACCCGAGGGACACTTCAAGAAAAATGTTTCCCTTCAATAGCGATCAATGAAAACGTAACGACACAAGAAGTATCAAATTTAGCAAAAAATCAATTTTTTCTGAAAGAATTTCCAAGATACGTTCAGTTTGTTGCCCGATAATTTTGTGGCGTTTCGCCGTTTCCGATAATTTCTGTGTCGTTTCGACATTTCGGGAGGTTATGAAGGGAAACATTTTCTTCTATTTTTTCTTGACCTGAGGCACCTTTTAGCATTATGTATTAGTCCGTTCGTACAGTCGCAGTAGTGATTTCCGCGACATGCACTGTGCAACAGCAAAAGTTAGCCTTGCACTGTGCAATTTCTTACATTTTGCACGGTGCAATAGGTTTTTTTCGGCCGTCGCTTGCACCCTGACCTTTTTTGCACAGTGCAAAAACCACAAAATTGCTCCAGCGCCTTTCCCGACGGACTATACAGCGCGCAAAACATCCAAACTTACCCAATCTTGCGGCTCCACTATCCAGTTGATCGAAGATCTCTTCGCTCTTGATTCTAGCGCCTAAAAATAAAAGATGATGATCGTAAACTCCTCAAAACTTGATAAGAAACAAAGCCAAGAGCACAGCGAATAAAAACACAACGAGCATTTGGGAGAAGGCAACGGTTAGTTAGGAAGCAAGTTAATAGTTACGCCAGTGGGTTAGCCGTTAGCGCTACAAAGCCATTTTATCTCAAAAAACTGACTGTTCTCTTTGCCAGAGGAATTTCGCAGCTTCTTGTCGTCCTGCCAAATGAAACCGGCCTCTGCAACTCAACCGTACAACAACCGCAGAACACAACAACAGTAAAATTGTGAAAAAAAATCTGTTCCATCGTATCACAAGTGCTATAGACCGAATATTAACACCTACCCTTGCTGAAGTAGACTGGGAAGTGGTCCGAGCTCAGACGAGCGTCGCTTTTGATCCCTACAACGAGTGGAGAACCTCGGCGCGTGGCGACGAGCTGACCAGGGAAGCGGCGGGATTTAAACGCCAAAGCAAACGCTCCTTCCTGAAAAGAGGACGTTATCTTCCTTATAAAAAGTTGGGGCTAATGGAAGATTAGAAAGACATTGGGACAGTCTAAGGGACCTGTTAAAGGACCAACTCTTCCTTATATAAAGTTGGGGCTAACTGAAGATTAGAGAAGCATTGGGACCGTCTAAGAGACCTGTTAAAGGACCACCAAAACTATAATTTTAATCTAACTTTTACGGCTTGGGAGACGAAATGTCACAGAGCTTTGGCCGTCCCTTGTCGTAAAACGGTATTGGCAATAGTTCGAAATAATCGAGTAGACTGTAAAATACATTCGTGGCAGTTTTATAATTATATCTACTTTGTTTTAAAGGCCAGAAGATCTACTTTTGGCTGCGTTTTTTACGGTGTGGGAAACGAAATGTCAAAAAAAAAAAAAACTGTCCTGCAGCGAAAACAAAAGCGGCAGAGTTGCAAACAGTAAAATAATTGTTAGTAGGCATGTAGAATGTCACCATTATTTTTTTTGTTGTTATTGGTACAGTAGACGAAGAAATTTTTTGGACATTTTGTTTCCCACGCCATAAAAAGCGCGATTCAAAGGTGGCTGTACTGGCCTATTAAAGGACCAAAACAAAGATTTGAATTTCGCTTTACGGCGCGGGAACAAAATGTACAAAAAAAGTTTATTTGTCTACTGTACCAATAACAACCGAAAATTGTGAGTTTAATCTTTGATGATATATCTTAAAAGGTCATTACAACAACTTTTGCATTGCGCTTTTTTCGGCGTGGAAACGAAATGTCCAAAAAGTTTCTTCGTCTACTGTATCAATATCAAAGGAAAAAAAGTAATGGTGACATTCTACATGCTTACTAATAATTATTTTACTGTTTGCAACTCTGTCGCCTTTGTTTTCGCTGTTGAACAGCAAAAAACTTTGTTGACATTTCGTTTCGCACGCCGTAAAACGCGCAATTCAAAAGTAGCTGTTCTGGTTCGCCTTCAGAAGTAAGGTACCAGCACAGGTACCTTTGAATTGGGCTTTAACGGCTTGCGAACCGAAGTGCCAATAAACTACACTTTGTTTGTATGGTAAAATACGTTGTATTTCGTTGTAATGAAGATACCAAAACCGCAGAACCTTTTTTAATTCAAAAACGATAATAACGGATCCTGTAAACTGTGATACTATATATTTCTTCAACGACTCACCAACTGTTGAATCGTCGTCTCCACGAGTTGTCTGAAGTTGAACTGCGGGTATTTGTCGTGAATGTACTGCACCAACTTGGCAATCACTTCCGTATCCGTCTCACTCTCAAACTGACAGCCCTTCTTCTTCAGGTACTCCTTGATCTCCTTGTAATTGGTGATGATCCCATTGTGGACGACGACGAACTCGTTATCTTCATCGCTTCGTTGCGGATGCGAATTGACGTCGTTGGGGGAGCCGTGAGTCGCCCAACGAGTGTGGGCAATGCCACAATGGACATTGTACGTTGTGTCCCATTCGAGCTTTCTGTCAGCTGAAAAAGAGTGGTTTCGGTTTTCAAAGGCCTTGAACAACTACGTTTTATCTTTCACAATACTTCTTAAGGGACACAGTACTTCTACTTTTGAATCGCGCTTTTTGCGTCGTGCGAAACGAAATGTCCAAAACGTTTCTTCGTCTGCTGTACCAATAACAGCAGAAAAAAAACAATGGTGACATTCTACACGCTTACTAATGATTATTTTACTCTTTGCGCCTCTTGTTTTCGCTGCGGGACACACAAAAATTTCTTTGACATTTCGTTTCACACGCCGTAAAACGCGCAATTCAAAAGCACTTGTTATGGCCCTTTAAAGGCCGCTTTCGAGTTTTACTTTAGGGCTTTGAAAACAAAATATCAAAAAAATTTCTACTGGCAAGGGAAGTAGTCCAACTGCAAAGGTCAGATTTAGATGAAACTTGGAACAATTTAGTGCTATTTTTTTAAAACAGGGAGTTAAAGATTCAAGATGAAGGATTCTTCAACGGAAACAAAGAAATTACGCTACAGAATCAACCTCGAGCTCTGGATTGCAACCAAGAAGGACCCATAAAGTCTTAGAGAGGAGGTACCCTATGTGATGTTTATAAAACTTGACATAAATGTAGTGTTATCCCTTTTAAGACATATGCGAATCTCCCAACTCGCGTTTTGTAGAAACGACCGAGATTTTTAGCTCGAAAATTGGCTACGTTTTTGTGAATTTTGGCTATCTCGGCTGCGTCCGCAATGCGCGATCTAAATTTTTCAGGGGTTGATATGTGGCCAGTGTAATTTTTTTCCGCGCAAAACTGGCAGAGTTATGGCCAAAAAGTGTTTTCCTCTGTGACCGCTCTCCACGTTTTCCGCACTCTCTCGGCCGCAAAATTCGTTGAATATCTTGGTTCTCAAGGCAAAGCGCAAGCTAAAATTTTCAGGAATTGATACGTGGCCTGTGTCTGACTTGTGCGCAACATTTAAAGAAAATCTGATCGTCGCACTTGGGGTACTTCCCATGTTAACATCGCCATTTTTTTAAAGCGCAAGCCAAAAATATAGCACTACCTTGAGGAAAATCAGACTCTACTGTCTTGCTTTTCGCTTCTCCTCCCGACCGACTAGTATTTATAGCGAGTCGCAAGAACCCTAAGTCTTGATTCGTTAAATGCACGTTCTACGGAGATAAATTCGCAGACTGTCTGCAGAGCAACAAAAAAAGGTTTAAAATACGACAGTTTACTATATAATATCACAAAATGCAATCGACTCACAATTAATGGCCTCCTGAAGATTGTCAACCTTGCCGCATTTGCGGAACAACGCCACTGGAGAATGAGCCTCGTCCGGCTTTCCGGAGTCGATCGCCAGTCCCGCCGAATCGTATCCTCTGTATTCCATGCGACGGAGGCCTTGGAGCAGAATATCGACCACTTCTTTTCGACTTTTGGGAGTCAAAAAGTTGAGGTAGGCGAAAATTCCACACATTTTGACGAGATGACTGGTTTAAATAATCTGAAAATTGTTTGAAATCATCGAAACTGGTGACAGAATAAGAAATAAGACATGGCTCCCGGGCCGGGCCGAAAATCGGGCCCGCGGGCCGTTTTAAATTTGCCCGGCCCTGGGCCTGCCCGTAAATAACAAGTCGCCCGGCAAATATAACATATTTAGCTAAGATAGGATAAAAATTTCTTGGTTTCCACAAACTGAACGTATCTTGGAAATTCTTTCAGAAAAAATTGATTTTTTGCTAAATTCGATACTTCTTGTGTCGTTACGTTTTTATTGATCGCTATTGAAGGGAAACATTTTTCTTGACGTGTCCCTCGGGTCATCTAACCCCTGCCCAAGATCCTACTGGACATGGCTCTCGGCCCGGGCCGGTAGAGCTCGGCCCGGGCCCGTTGATATCATGTCGTCCGGCATATATATATATAATAGCATAACCAAGATAGGATAAAAAATGGTTAGAAAAGTGTTGTAAACCTTTTAAAAATGATCGTACATAGTCGTGTATAATTTATCTGCCAGAATGATGGGGTTTCGACCCCTTATTTTTGCTTGTTACCCCAATTTTCGATTCCAGACTCAGAATTTTAGGTATTACGGGCCCATTCCGGGCCGGCCGTTTCAAATTTGTTTTGGACCGGCCCGGCCCAGCCCATCAGCGGGCCCGGGAGCCATGTCTAACCCCAACGCTTGACTTTATTTCATTTTAAATTTTCTCGGCCCGCGGGCCGGACCCAAATAGTTCGGCCCGGCTCCGGGCTGTTTCAAATTTGTCCCGGGAGCCATGTCAAGATCGAAACATATGGAAAAAAACCAAATATTTTCAAGAAAGATTTTAAAAGGTCTTTTTAAACAATTTTTTCATAATTTCCAAAGCCGCGAATTGGTCAGATCCCGGTTCAAAGAGCTCATATTATCGGAAAAAGCAAAAAATTACATGTTTCCGGGATCAGAATCTGTCTTAAACTAGATGAAACAATCATAAGACATAAGGAGAAATACGTCTTGTGAAATGATTCTGCGGCAAAGGCAATTAGTGTTGACAATTTTGGAACTGATTACCGTCAAATTCTGTTCCATAGGTCAGAAAAAAGAGAATACAAGCGTTATGTTTGAGAAGTATAATATCTTACAGTTGCACCTCTGTACAACAAGTTGCAATAGACCAAAAATTTAATTTGTTATAAAAGGGTTTCGTTGAAGAGTGGTTTATTTTGACTTAAAATTGCGTTTCGAGACCTCTAAAATTAGTCGTCATAGAGCAATTTTGTTGTACGGAATTTTTACTGTATTTATAAGGGAAGTACCACAAGTGAAAAGCTCAGATTTTCCTTAAATTTTGTACACACGTCGGGCATAGGTCAAATAGTAATTCCTGAAAATTTTAGCTCGCGCTTTGCAGGAGCAGCCGAGATATTCAACGATCTTTGCGGCCGAGAGAGTACGCGAAACGCGGAGAGCGGGCAGAGAGAGATAAACATTTTTTGGCCGTATCTTTGTCAGTTTTGCGCTGAAGAAATAGATTTTTTGCGGAAAAATCACCCTCTATGGTAGAAAAAGGTACGAGACTTTTCACGCCAAAGATTCCCTTTTATGTATGTATAACATAATATAATAGATCGTGGTTCTTTTAAATATTTCTCCGCCTGCTCTGCAAAACGAGCTCTAAGACCATGGCTGACTGGAAATATTAACAACGGGGGTTGTGGTTTTGAGACAATTTTTCAAAATAACGTGTAATTGACGTCAAATTGCCGTCATTTTCGTCCAATTGTGTCAAATTGCCGCCCTTTCGGTTTGAAGATGTCTAATCACAAAAAAACATTGTTCAATGTAGTATCAGAGCTTCAAACATGTTTAAGCCCATGTACAAATTAAAGGGACAGTAGAGTTACTTTTGAATTGCGCTTTTTACGGCGTGGAAACCAAATGTCCAAAAAGTTTCTTTGTCTACTGTGCCAATATCAACGGGACAAACGTATTTGTCACACCCTACATGCTTACTAATAATTATTTTACTGTTTGGAACTCTGCCGCCTTTGTTTTCGTTGCAGTACATAAAAAAACTTTTTTGGCATTTCGTTTCACACACCGTAAAAAAGCGCAATTCAAAAGTAGTTATTCTGGCCCTTTGCAACAACAGCTTAGAACAACAAAAAGAGTTTAGTAAACCCATTTTTGGATCTTTTTTGTCCTTGGCTGTTACTATCATCCTAATTCTCATATATGGATTCAGTTAGTGAAACTTGAGGCTTCTTGCAGTATATTCCATGAGTTTTTGGAGTAAAATCCTTTGTTGCGGGAAAAATTCACGATTTTTTTGGCAAAATTCTAAAAAATTCCCCAAAAAAAAACAATTTGACAAATCAAAATGACAGAGCAATTTGTCATGACGAAAATGATGGCAATTTGACAACGTTGACGGGAGGCACAACCCAATTAAAGGCCAAAGCAACAATTGAAGGGATGGGGCGTAGCTAGAGAGGGGGCCACCCCCACCCCAGCCAGGGGACGTCAAAAAAATGAAAAAGGGGTAAGGGGGGATTAATATAATTTTTTTTACAGATAAGATACTTGTGGTCCAAAAACATAACCCCTCCCCCCCCCCCCCCCCCCCCGGACCGACTCCTCAGCCACGCCCCTGTCTTCTTTAGATCCTTCTCGCAAGATTTGCAGAAATCGCTTATCAATTTTTCAAAATTTTAGCAAACCTTTTGCAGTGAAGCCAACGTTCTAAGCCATTAAAAAAAATCGCTTCAAAATTAAAACAAAAAAATTCCAATAGAATTCCGGATGTTCGCCGGCGACTGATAAGCTCAAATTATAATAAAAAGCGTTCTCATCAGGACAAAGTCAAATTAATTTTTATGATTTGACCTTTCAGAGCCAAAAAGACCCCCAGCGAAATAAGTGACGTGGCTTCAAAATATAAAGTGGAGCCACGGGCATCCGGACCCGCATTTGGTCCCACAACGACAACGAACGACCGGTCAAATGGAACGACGTGGATATTTGGAAGGAAGAAGTCAGTGGGTTGGAATGGAAGTCTGAGAGGCGGTCGTGAAGAGTTCGGTCTACCTTGACCTTATTCTATATTGTATATCGGCCGTCAATAAACGGGTGATTGTCAATTGTTTGGGAGTTTGTGAGAGTCCGAGGGACATTGTTTAAGAACACTGATGTCTGATCGCGTAGACGAGGAACCAGGGTTCTCTATATAATAAAAACGCCCAAATTATCAGAACAACTTTTAATCCCCTCCTTCGTATTTTTGATAAAAAATCCCACGCCCAAAAAAATTGAAAAAATAAACAAAACGGGGAGGAATTGTGAATCCCCCCGATTATCACCCCAGACCGAGTATGACCCCAAAACACGGATTATGACCCCAGTCGGAAAAAATGGTCGCTTTCAGCAGAAAATCGCCAACCAAGGATTAGGACTGATAGCCAAACTCCTCGGCCGTTGTCATTTTTTGTCATTTTCTCTAAAAATACCGGATTTTGGGGTATTCGAGGGTGCTGATATGGAAAATCGTACCTATTTTTTGCAATTTTTTTCATTTTTTCAAAATAAAAAATGTCATAAAGTAATGTTTTCACAAAAAAATCAATTTTTTCCACGCGAAACCGGCAAAGTTATGACCAAAAAGTGTTTTCCTCTGTGGCCATTCTCCATGTTTTCCGCACTCTCTCGGCCGCAAAGGCCGTTGAATATCTCGGCTGCACCTGCAAAGCGCAAGCTACGGTTTTTAGGAATTGAAAATTAAATTTTAAGCATTTTTTGGCTTTTAAATTTTTTTTGCAATTATTCAAAGTTTTTTTTAATTAAAAATTTCGAATTTTGTTTCGAAAATTGTTTTAAAATTAAAAATTTCGAATTTTCTCCTGTTTTTATCAAAAAAAAATTAAAAAAATCAAATTAAAAATATTTTTTTGCCATTTTTCAAAAATTTCCCATAGCAAAACCCAAATTTTTCTCAAAGAAAAGAAAAAATCCGCCCCCAATAAAACTTCTCAGCTCTAAACATCGGAAAAAAGCGTTGGCCACCGAAAAAGGGAGCGGGAAATGAAACGTGGAAAAAGAGCGAAGAGAGTACAAAGAACAACGCCCTGACGAACATTGCATATCAGTTTCGGAGGGGTTAGAGGTGAGCAAACGCCGAGTTGCGTCAGATTTTGGATCAGAGAACAATTTTACGATGCCTCGAGGGAAATTCGGGGCTGTGGAGAAATTTGGAACAAAGGCGTTAATGAATTACTCGGATTTTTGATGAGAATTGGCCTAACAGTGGAGGTATATACCAAGCGCGACGCGAAGATTTTCCTTATACTTTGTATACATTTCGGGCATAGGCTAAATATTAAATCCCAAAGATTTTGGATAATTGTTAAGCTGTCCCCAAATTTATACCATTCTGTCCCCAAATTCATACCATTCTGTCCCTAACGACCTGTCCCCAAATGGGAGTTCGGAAGCTGTCCCCAAAATATTCCCAATATGTCCCCAAATACAAAAATTAGTCTGAGGGCATATTTTAGGATGGTAGTCCACCTGCGGCCGCTCCGGCCTAAAAATTTCGAATTCGAAGTATGTGGTGATTGCGCAATAAGCAAAATTTTTTTTTGGGAAATATCCGATATAGGGGTAATCGAGGACGCTGATTTCGAATATCATATTCATTTTTCATAACTACTACTTTTTTTCTTAAGTAGTACTGTAAAGTAGTAATTTTTTGACTTTTTTCAAAGCATAGTCGATTTATCGGTAGTCGATGGCGCTGATTTCGAGTATCATATCCATTGTTTATGTTTTTTAATTTGTTTCAACCGCTAAGAAATACATAAAGTTCAGAGCAGAAACGCGGGAAGCGGACCTTTTTGCGAATTACCGCGGGTTAGTCGAGCTATGGTTATCCAATCTTCCAACTTTTTCAAAGCATAGTGGATTTATAGGCAATCGAGGTCGCTGAATTCGAATATCATAGTCATTTTTCATAATTACTGTTTTTTTTTCTTAACCATTTTTCTTTTCCATTTTTCCTGCTTTTTATTTTATTTTTTTTAAGTAGTTGCGTAATACAAAAAAATTTAGAAAAAAATTGAAATAGCACTTTCAACCATATAGCAACTACTGAACCCTTTTGGGGAGCTGTAACTTTGGTTTACCCGCGGTAATTCGCAAAAGGGTCGGCTTCCCGCGCTTCTGCTCTGACATACCTCGGCTAACCCGCGGTAATTCGCAAAAAGGTCCGCTTCCCGCGCTTCTGCTCTGACCTTGCGACCCGGGTCATGGCATCATATCACAGAAAATAATTACGTAATTACTTTGGAAATTGCATAGTTGGAGGTAGAAGGAAGAGGGAAAAATTCAACATTTTGCGGCCGAATCTTCGGCGGTTTTTTTTTTCAATTTGCTATTTTTTAAATGTATATTTCTTAGCAATTGAAACAAATTAAAAAACATAAACAATGGACATAATATTCGAATTCAGCGCCATCGACTACCTATAAATCGACCATGCATTGAAAAAAGTCAAAAAATTACTACTTTACAGTACCACTTAAGAAAAAAAGTAGTAGTTATGAAAAATGAATATGATATTCGAATTCAGCGCCATCGACTACCTATAAATCGACTATGCGTTGAAAAAAGTCAAAAAATTACTACTTTACAGTACTACTTAAGAAAAAAAGAAGTAATTATGAGAAATGAATATGATTTTCGAAATCAGCGCCATCGACTACCTATAAATTTACTATACATTGAAAAAAGTTTAAAAATTACTACTTTACAGTAGTAGTTATGAAAAATGAATATGATATTCGAATTCAGCGTCATCGACTACCTATAAATCGACTATGCATTGAAAAAAGTCAAAAAATTACTACTTTACAGTACTACTTAAGAAAAAAAGTAGTAGTTATGAAAAATGAATATGATATTCGAAATCAGCGTCCTCGATTACCCCTATATCGGATATTTCCCAAAAAAAAATTTTGCTTATTGCGCAATCACCACATACTTCGAATTCGAAATTTTTAGGCCGGAGCGGCCGCAGGTGGACTACCATCCTAAAATATGCCCTCAGACTAATTTTTGTATTTGGGGACATATTGGGAATATTTTGGGGACAGCTTCCGAACTCCCATTTGGGGACAGGTCGTTAGGGACAGAATGGTATGAATTTGGGGACAGAATGGTATAAATTTGGGGACAGCCATTTCGTTGTCCAAAGATTTTAACTCGCGCTTTACAGGGGCAGCCGAGATATTCAACGGTCTTTGGGGCCGAGAGAATGCGTGAAACTCGGAGAGCGGTCAGAGAGGAAAATACCTTTAACCATGACTTCTTATCTTTGCGGCCGAAAGGGTCCGAGAGAAGGTGATTCTATGTATTACATAAATTTGTGTCAAGTTCTATCAAAATCTGAACCTCGATATAGGAAGATCCGCTCTTTGGGCCTCAAAGATCTTTCCATATCTTGGCTTCACAAAAAGTTTCATGCCTATTTCTACCATAGAGGGCAATGTTTCCACAGAAAATCAATTTTTTCCGCGTGAAACTGGCAAAGTTATGGCCAAAAAGAATTTTCTTCTGTGACCACTCTCCGCGTTTTGCCTACTCTCTCGGTCGCAAAGATCGTTGAATATCTTAGCTGTCGCTGCAAAGCGCGAGCTAAAAGTTTTACGAATTGCTATGTGGCCTATGCCTGACATGTGTGCCAAATTAAAAGAACATCTGAGCGTCGCACTTGGAGTACTTCCCTTGTCAGTTCAAAATGAAAGTAGGTACCAAAAAAGTTTTTTGGCGGCGTCTTGTAGCGCAATTCTCGAGTAATTTTACAAGCATATTAACAAGGACTATGTTTACGATAGTTTCATCGAAAGATAACCCAAGAATTTAATTTGATTTCCAAATTTAACCCAAAACCAGTTGCATCGGTCCAACCTTATAAAAATGTTGGTTTTCTGGGAGGAAGGGGTCGCGCAAGATCTCGCGACACGATAAGATAATCTGCGCTTAGCGACCCAACGCAACCTTGTTCTTGACACCAATTTTTGCAAACTTTTGGTCCGAAAATTAGAGTCAAATTTTGGAAAGAAAGATGAAAATTACCTTTAAAAAAAAGGAAACTTAAATTTTTGTTTGTATGGATGTAAAATACGCTGGATATTTGTCAACCCTCAATTTTTGTTTTTCTCAGATTTTGATTTTTTATACGAATTTTGAGATTTTTATCTCAAAAAAATATGAAAAGTTCGGAAAATGTCGAAAAATCCGGTTTATTTATCGGATAACAAAGAATATGTAAAATTAAAGCATTAGACGACCTTCTCATTGTCATGTAGAAGGTAGTCGGCAAAGAAATTCCAATGATTCCGATCCATGTAGGCCTTTAGCCGCGGGCAGCGGGAGTCCACAATCTTCCTCAATGGAATCGTAAATGGCAAGTAATAGGCGCACATTAAATGGGCAAACAAAGCAAAATCTCCCTGAAATTTGAATTTTTTATTAATTTATACAGCGTTGGAAAAAAGCGACATTTTATACGATGAAAAAAGTATAAAAATATTTGATCGTATAAAATGTCGCCAGCAAAAAAATCAATAGCTCTTCAGACCTCCCAAACTATTCTAGTATGTCAGCTTTGTTGTGCGGAGGGTTTTTGTTGCATGAGACATTTCATACGACAAAACATTCCTATACATATTTCATCGTATAAAATGTTGTCCGCCACAACAATATCAAAATCAAATCTTTTTTGTCCTGAAGGTGAATGTTATGTAGCTTAGAAATATACAGACACTGAAGAAGACATTTTATACGACAAAACATTCCTATACATATTTCATCGTATAAAATGTCGTCCGCCACAACAATATCGATTAAGAAATGTCGCAGACTTACACCACTAGCTTCCTCACCAGCCACGAATTTCTTTTCCCCCAAGATTCGTTCCGCCGCATCCAAATCTTGTTGTAAAAGTTCGACAACTTCTTCTTTAGTATGGCCTCCAGTTCCATCGCTGTTTACTCTGTTCCATAGCTAGAAAAATATTGTATACGCTTAGTTGAGTCTTTGCACATGATGTTAAGCATACATTATGCAACATATATCAAGAAGAAAATTGAATGGACGTTTTATACGATGAAACATATTTTTTTTGAAAAACTTTTTATTGTATAAATTGTCCCCTCTGATTTTGAAGACGAGATTGCGACTTACAAAATAGTACATGATTGGTTTCATGAACAGTAGATGCCAATCTGGCGTGGCGGCATTTCCTTTGATAATTTTGGCAAACATCGGCATGTTCTCCTCCAATTTTGAGTATAAGTTCAGTCTGAAAAGCAAAAATAAGCTGTTTACGCGTATTTTACAATTTTTCTTTCTTAAATTTGTTATATTTTTACATTTTTTTGTAATGGGATATGAACTTACAACTTTTCAAGTACCAGTCTATATCACTACCACTAAGTCATGAAGGTACACGGCTTGGAAAATTGCGAAAATCAAAAAAAAACTGCTTTTTAATGCCGGGGTTGTTAAAAAACTGCGTTAATGTCTTACTAATATAATAAATTCCTTCAAAGTTCGCTTACATATATATGCTCTTATCGCACAATCTTTGGACCAAATGTGAAACCGCTTTTTGTTCCGAGGTCATGTTGTATTTGATTTTCTTCTCCTTGACAAGGAAGTTGATTATTACGTCCGAATCCGGGTAGTGTCTTCCGTTATATTCGATAAATGGCTTCTTTCCCTCGGATGACAATGACAAAAACTTGGCTTCAATTGGCTGAAGATTTGATTATGAATAAAAATCAGAGGCAAACTTGATGTATTTAGAACAATAGGGGAAATTCCAAACCCCTATGTCATAAAAGAATTCAATTTGTGCATCGCAGACACATTGGAGGTTTTCACGAGGCATTGCCGACGAAAGAGTACGGGCAATGCGGAGAGCGGTCACAGAGGAAAACATTTTTTGACCTTACCTTGGCCAGTTTCTTACTACACGGGCCAAAAAGTCGACATAACACAGAAGAATTTGCTTCGAATTTCTTACGATGAGGCGAAAATTGGTGAATTGTTCTGTCATATATATCGGCGCAGACTTGAAGGGACAGTACAGCTACTTTTGAATCGCGGTTTTTACGGCGTGTGGAACGAAATGTCAAAAAGGTTTCTTCGTCTACTGTAACAATAACATCAGAAAAAAATAATGGTGACATTCTACATGCTTACTTATAATTATCTTACTGCTTGCATCTATGCCAAATTTGTTTTCGCTGCAGGACATAAAAAAACTTTTTTGACATTTCGTTTCACACGCCGTAAAACGCGCAATTCAAAAGTAGCTGTTCTGGCCCTTTAAAAAATCATTCAAAATAGCCCTTTACTCTGGAATAAATTTCAAAAATCGGTGCAGACAATTTTTGCACTGATTTTTGTCTCATCGGAAGAAGTTCGAGGCAAATTCGTCTGTGACCGCCCTTACATCGCTGCACTGTGCGCTGTCAAAACCTTGTCGCAAATCTGCAAACGGCGACAAAACAAAAAATTCGGCAATCACGCATCGTGCACATTTTTCACAGTGCATTTGACCTTTTGCACTGTGCAAACGGCATTTTTTAAGTTCGCACAGTGCAAACGGCATTTTTGAGGTTCGCACTGTGCAAAGTGCTTCAAAAGACCCGCGCACCGTGCAAAAAGAGGAAAATTGCACTGTGCGGCGCGACAAAAGATCAACGCACTTTTGAAAAGGCGTTTTATTATTTAATAGAAGTCACTATTCTAAATCTATGCAAAGTTTTGTTCAAATATATACCTTGAACTATATTTATATATTAATTTTTCATAAAATTTTGTGGCACCCACCTTGTAAACGATCTTATGATATCGCAGGAAAAACTCTAGTTTCAGACAGAACGGCGACGCATTTATACAATAATTGTTATCGGCGTATTTGACAAGATACACCACATCTTTCTCCCATTTTTTTACAATCAATGAGCCCTCTTCCGCCCGGTGAGCGGAGAGGCCGTAGTAATTGCCAATAAATCGCAAAATCCAAATAAAAACGATGAAGAAAATGATGAAGATCAGCAGTAAATGCAGAGCGTCCATGGGGCTGAAAATAACATCGAAACAAAAGTTTGGTATGTAGGGTTCAAAAATAAAGCAGTAAAGGTCATCGAGAGAAAAGGGAACGAGCAAAAAGCAGCTGTAAATTTAGAATCTCAACTGGTTTAGTACAAAATGTTGAAAAACTATATATTCGTATTATAAAATACCCTAAAAAGTGAAAAATATGAGTAAAATCAAAAAAATAAGGGTTTGAGCATTGGGAAAACATGATCAACATCAATGTTATAGTGAAAAAACACGATTAACATCAATGTTCAGTGAGGAATACCATTTCAAAAAGATTTTTCGGGCAAAAGAGGTAAGGTGCGGCACTTTAATTTTAATGAAACTTACACGGAAAGTACCTAAAATATAAAAAGCTCGAAAATTGCACAGTGCAAACAGCTTTTTTGAGGTTTGCACTGTGCAAAAGAAGAAAATTTACAGTGCGATGGCGACAAGCGTGAAAAAAGTGCAAATGCACAATAAATAAATGCGACAACTGTCCATGTAAATTTATAAAAATACTAATGTTATAGTATATATCGAGTTGCGGTGACCTGTCTCCACAAAAAATCATTTCTTCCGCTCAAAACTGACAAACATATGGCTAAAAAGTGTTTTCATCATATTATGGCAAAGATATAGCCGAAATCTGTTTTATGCGCGGTTCATACACGAGGTCTGCACTCGGCTATAATTTTCTATTCAACGGCGTTATCCGATCTTTACCTTAATTGAAATAAATTTAAGTTTACTTTTAAAGGGACAGTACGGCTACTTCAGAATCGTGCTTTTTACGGCGTGGAAACAAAATGTCCAAAACGTTTCTTCGTCTACTGTATCAATAACAACTTAAAATCCCGTTAAGTTGATACAAACATCCGTGCAATGTGAAAGCTACAAAAAACCAGCACTTTAAGGTTTGCATGGTAACCGTCCTAAAATGGGAGGAAAACTAGCAAATGGGGGGAAATGCAATGAGAACAATAAAAAGATTAATGTCATGTTCTTAAATTACCCTACCTCTCTCGGAGTTAACGATTTTCTCAAAATGAAAGACTTGCAAAACTGCATACATGGTCGCGCAAGATGTCATTTTATATGAAAAATGAGATAAAATTGTTTTGCGACCATTAGTGAGGTTCTTGAAAAAACTGGCGACATTTTATACGACGGAAAACCAAATTTAGTAAAAAAATCCGTTTGGTCGTATAAAACGGCGCTTTATTTACAAAACAAGATAGAAATGACCCTGTGGTAACTCACAGGTTTGTTGAAACACATAAGTTGCTGCAAGGTGACATGTTATACGAGAAAAAACAAAATCTTGGACAAAACACGTTTTGTCGTATAAAATGTCATTTTTTTTACAAAACGATATAAATAACTTTGTTGCAACTAATATGTTTGTTAAAACACATGCGTTGCCACAAAGTGACATGTTATACGAGAAGAAACAAAATCTTGAAAAAAACACATTTGATCGTATAAAATGTCGCTTTTTTCCAAAACGATATAAATGACCTTGTTGCAACTGATATGTTTGTTTAAACACATAAGTTGCCACAAGGTGACATGTTATACGAGAAAAAACAAAATCTTGAAAAAAAAACACATTTGATCGTATAACATGTCACTCTCATCAAAAAGTGTATGTATAAAGGAATTTAGGGCGCACCGCAATAACATCACTTTTCATAAGACATATAAACAATATTTAAGCCCTAATTTAATTAAGAAAAGGTGTAAGGCTTGGGGTATTTCCCTTGTATTATAAAGCAAATTGACATCCCAATTACCCCGCCACAAAAATGAAAACTTTTTTATTCTATATGTACAGTTAGCGTCGTGTTGAATACAAAACACAAAGATAGAAACGGAAACGTCGACAGAAATTAGGATGACATTTCATTAAACCATAGAACCGGTGGCGTCAATCACATGTTGTGCTTTCTGCTTTGTAGTCAACGGATACATGTTCAAGACGAAAAGAAAATCGGGAATCTCTTCCAGGTTGTGTACCCAAAAACAACAGCCTGTTCATGTTTTTTGATTGATTAAACGACCACACAATTAAAGAGTAATTTATTGCACTAGAGACATAAAATGTCAAATTTTTGTAAAAATAAGCTTGTGAAAATAAAAATTAAAAAAATTTTTTTGCTTATGTATGTAAATTACATAACACGTCAAATCGAAAAAGCAATAGAGAGGGAATACTTCAATTTGGCACTTCGTCACAAAAATGGAATCCGAGAAATGTTTTTCGACCGATCTCTTGTCTAATTTGGTAAAAACCAGGTCTTTCTTGACGAAGTTTACCATTTTCAAGCTATATGGATTCTTTTCAGACTTGTTTTGACCGGTAATACCTAGCGAAAAAATTTTAAAATCATTTTTCCGATAAATCTTAGGACGAAAAGCCAATTTGAAGAGTTCTCTTCACAATTTAACGCGCGTTACCCTCATATTATACAATAAAATAATTTTTGAGTAATTTGCGGGACGAAGGATCAAAGGAAAGTTGTGCCGACCACTGGAACTACCAAAGCTCTACCTCCCTTTATCAGCAACTCTCTTCGATACAACATCGATCAGGCATAATCTTTCTCTCGGGGCCTGGAAAACGAAACCCACAAAATTAAAAAGGCCCAGAACAACTACTTTTGAATTGCGCGTTTTACGGCGTGGAAACGAAATGTCAAAAAAGTTTTTTTATGTCCTGCAGCGAAAACAAAGGCGGTAGAGTTGCAAACAGTAAAATAATTATTAGTAAGCATGTAGAATGTCACCATTTTTCTTTTCCGTTGTTTTTGATACAGTACACAAAGAAACGTTTTGGACATTTCGTTTCCACGCCGTAAAAAGTGCAATTCAAAGGTAGCTGCACTGCACGTCAAATCTAAAGAGAAAGAGAGAGGAAAGTCTTCAAGTTGGCGATTTGTTTTTGATACTTTGCAACACGTGCGAAAAATTATTTACCTAGCTGCCGCCTTTTTTCTTGATTTACGTTTATAGCCAGTTTTTGAAAGAAAACGGCAAAATAACTGCCAAAACATAATAAAATGGTATTTTCCAACAATTTGCGATACCTTTCAACAAATTCTAACAAGAAATGGCAAATTTAGATACCCAAAAAATTACTTTTCCACAATGTTGCGAAGTGTCAAAGACGAATCGCCAACTTGAAGACTTCCCTTTTCGATTTGACGTGCACTGTCCCTTTACACAAGCAATTTACTGGCGAAAGAGTCCATTGACCTACTTTACTGCCAAGAAAAGCCAGTTTTCGCAGATCGATCTACACTGGCGATCTAGAG
The DNA here is from genome assembly GCA_025436335.1 of Bursaphelenchus mucronatus. Classification (NCBI taxonomy): domain Eukaryota; kingdom Metazoa; phylum Nematoda; class Chromadorea; order Rhabditida; family Aphelenchoididae; genus Bursaphelenchus; species Bursaphelenchus mucronatus. The sequence continues at coordinate 9,942,515 of CM046356.1, forward strand.
CATGTTAAAGGCCTCAGGCAGTGCGCAAGAGTAACTACAAACTGAATAAAATAAATAAATTCAAATTAAATTGAAAACCCCCCAAGGCAGACACATACAAATACAAGAAAGCACGTTTGAAATAGCCCTAGTATCATGCTAAATCCGTGCGTCATGCCGTTGACACATCCCCTTGCAAATTTCAAAACATGACCGAAAAACCTTGTCGCCGGTCCCTCAGATTAGCTATTATATTATACGAAAGCCACCAATTATCATCGGGATCCTTCGGACAGTCCCTTTCAAGTGGGGCACTTGGAAAGGCCAAAAAATGTAAATTCCGCGAATGACAAGAAATTACTTGATATTTGAGAGCGTATTTGGACTTAGATGAAAGTTTATGAACGAACTATGGCACGAACTACAAGACTTTCGAGCGAGAATTGGGAATGCCGCACCTGTTCGTGAAAATGCTTATAAAGGCAGGTTTTTTTTCGGTGATATTGAGCCTTTGTGCTAATAACATTTACGGTAATTAGGTTTGCACTACTGTGGCCTCAACAGAACGAAAAGTTTTTTTCAATTGATGTCAAAAAAAAAACATAACCAAACACAAAAAAACCTGCGAGTTGGCATTGTTTTGAGTGCTTTTCACGTATCATTGGTCAATAATGGGAATTGAGAAAGCAATTAACAGAGGCAGTACGCCATGTACGACGCTAAGATTTTCTTCAAATTTTGCACGCACATCGGACATTGGCCGCGTGTTATTTCCTGAAAATTTTATCTCGCGCATTGCAGGGAGAGCCGAGATATTTAACTATCGGCCGAGAGAGCACGCGAAACGCGGAGAACGGTCACAGAGGAAACCGTTTTTTTGCCATAGCTTTGCGAACCTCGTGTGGACAAACTTGAATTTTTGCAAAAACATTATGACATATAGTATTTTAATGATTGCAATTTTTCCGCCCTTGTTTTCGCTGCAAGACGCAAAAAAAATTTTGACATTTCGTCTCGCGCACAATTCAAAATTAGCAGTACTGGCTTTTTAAACAGGTCTTGCCGGCTTCGTTGAACAGAAGTTTCAGAGTCTATGTAGTTTTTAAGTTAAAATACGTCGCGAAATATTTGACCATACTTACGTACAGAGCAAACATGCACTGTGCGGAAACAAAAGTTCACCTTGCACTGTGCAAATCTCTTGCTTTTGCACAGTGCGTCAAATTGAGAAGGGAACTCTTCAAATTGGCTTTTCGTCCAAAAATTTATCGGAAAAATTATTTTTAAATTTTTTCGCTATGTATTACCGGTCAAAACAAGTCTGAAAACAATCCATATAGCTTGAAAAATGGTTAACTTTGTCAAAAAAGACCTGGTTTTTACCAAATTTGACAAGGAATCGGTCAAAAAACATTTCTCGGATCCCAAATTTGAGACGAAATGCCAAGAGTTCCCTCCCTCTTGCTTCTTCGAGTCGACTCGTGATGGTGATTACGATGTTTTCTGAATATTTTTGTTGCAAACTACGGGGCACGTCAAATCGAGGATAGAATTCTTGGATTTTTGTCCAAAGATTTATCGGAAAAATGATTTTGTAAACTTTTCTTCTGATTTTTTTGGTCAAAATGAGGATCCAAAAATTTAGAGAGCATCAGAATTTTGAAATGGCGAAGTTTTGTCAACAAAGACCTGGTTTTTACCAAATTAGACAAGAAATCGGTCAAAAAAGATTTGTCGTGTCTCAAATTTGTGACAAAATGCCAATTTGAAGAGTTCCGTCCATCTTGCACTGTGCGATTTCTTGCTTTTTGCACCGTGCAATAGGCTTTTTTCGGCTGTTGCTCGCACCCTCACTTTTTTGCACAGTGCAAATGCCAAAAATCACTGCAGCGACTTTAATATTTTTTTAAGGCAAAATAGTGTCCGCCAACGTATTTTACCATCATCTCAGCTTCTTTTTTTCAAATCTCGTCTGTCTTATAAGTCATCATGACTCACAATAATTCCTGTCATATTTTATTTATTCGTCATCCACTTGACGAGAAGCTATCTTAAAGAGCATTATCCACCTCACATATCTACGCGAAAGTCTTCGTATTAGCCTCAGTACATCTTGCTCTCGTTGCTCTTCAATGTTTGCTACATCACTGTAAATGTACGTGATGTAACGAGTGGGAGAGGGGCGTTGCGGGGTGGGCGTGGATCTTCTATTTGTTTAGAAGGAACGGAACCCCCGAGCGTTGCGCAGTAAATATAATGACAATAAACACTGTTTGTTTATTGTGTGGGGGACTATACGTTTTTTGGCTCGCTGCTTTGGCCCGAAGTTCTTTGGCCATTATTCGTCTTTTTTAATAATAAATAATCAAAATTAATAAATTTTTTAATTTATTTTTGATTTTTTCAAACTTCAAAGTCCCTCTTTTTTGCACAGAAGGGAATATTACTAAATATGGCGCTAAAACATGTTGTGTTTACTATCCTATTCATTCACACCTCACTATTATGCGATTGTCAATACGATAATCCCGATTTAAATCAACTCATGGCCGAATACAAAAGGCCAAAGGTCAAAGATGTTGGGGTCAGATGCTACACGGGGGTTCAGAACTTTGAGAACCAAATTCCCTTTGATAATGTGACTATTGCACCGTGCAGAGCAAATGAGAATTGCTGCTATATGATGAGTAAGTTGGAGGGGAATTTGTAGCGGTCGAGCTTGAAAACATCAACTTGCTGAAGAGCTAGTACTGGTCTGTTTGTAAAGTCGCTGAAGAGATTTTGGCGACATGCACTGTGCAGGGTGCGAGCGACAGCCGAAAAAGCCGTTTGCACGGTGCAAAAAGCAAGAAATTGCACGGTGCAAAGGGAACTTTTGTTTTTTCACAGTACATGTCGCGAAAAGCGCTCCAGCGAATTTGCGAACGGACCAGTACCCTCTCCAGTAGAAGTAGACTTGAAATTTGTTTACACTGACTTTTTGGCATAGTGCAGGCACCAAAAACCGTAATGGCAAAAAGAATCTTCAGCTTTACTAGTATAATACGTCCATAAAGTCGCTGAAGAGATTTCTGCGACATGCACTGTGTAAAAACAAAAGTTCACTTTGCACTGTGCAATTTCTTCCTTCTTACACCGTGCAATATTCTTTTTTGGGATGTCGCTCCCACCCTGATATTTTTTGCACAGTGCAAACTCCAAAAATCTATCCAGCGACTTTGCGAACGGACTAGGATTAGTACACCGACATACATTCAAATCGCGATTTTTACAACTTGGGAAACGCAATGTCCAGAAAATTTATTTGCGTCTTGTACCGACAAAAAAGGTGATGATATTTTAAATTTGTACTACTGCAATAATCCGTTTGCAAAGTCGCTGTAGAGATTTTTGACGTTTGCACAGTGCAAAAAACGTCAGGGTGCGAGCAACAGCCAAAAAAAGTCTATTGTACGGTGCAAAAAGCAAGAAATTGCACAGTGCAAAGTTAAGTTTTGTTTTCTCACAGTGCATGTTACGGAAATCACCACAGCGACTTTGCAAAAAGTGCATGGAGATTTTGTCGCTTTCTGCGCCGTGCATACAAAAACCTTTATTTAGCACCGTGCATTTGACCTTTTCTTTCGGTTTTCGCACCGTGCACGACATAAGATATAAACAAGTTTTAACTACGTCGCTGTGTCGGCGCCCGGAATTTTGCACAGTGCAAACAGCTTTCTTCAGGCTTGCACCGTGCAAAATGCTTCCAAAGGGCCCGCGCACCGTGCAAAAAGAGGAAAAACGCACTGTGCGGCGCGAGAAAAAGGTACACACTTTCGGAAAGGCGTAGTACAAATAGAAGGTTGTATTCTGCTTCAAGTTTCATCAAAATCTGTACCTTGAACTATTATGTATTAATTTTTCACAGTTTGAACGTTGCGTCGGCGCACGGAATTTTCTGAGATTTGCACTGTGCGATGGCGTGGAAAAAGAGAAAAATGCACTGTGCAATCAATGCGACAAATTTCGACTTTTGAAGGATCGTACTATATTTAAAACAATCTTGCAGGTTCGCTGAATGGCACGCATTATGGCTGCCACGACGATTGTCCCGAACAGCTCAAAACCTTCCTTTGCGGGCCCGACCCCGACAGCGGTCTGCAAGACATTTACTATTGCTATTGTCGAGACGAACGCGACCCCAACTGTCAACCGAGCGAATACAAAATCAAAGGGAAACGGTCGATTCCGGAGCCCAAATTCGTCCAATCGCGACTCGGACTAATTACCGCAAAGAGCAAACGAAAATAACGAATAATTTATGGGGCGTTTCTAATTAAGTTTACATTAGGGAATAATCAACAAACCACGCAATTATTGTATGTAATATGTTGGATAAGTGAACGTGAAAATAAATGTGAAAAGATAAATGAAGGTTTTTATGACAAAAATTGGGCAAAAATTGGGCAAAAATTGGGCAAAAATCGATAATCGTTTCAGCATTGGGATACAAAAAAAGAAAAAAAAAATTGTGTAAACAGTGCGACAAATGTCGATGTGCTTTCTGAAAATATTAATAAAATCTGAGCTTCGCACCGACAAATTTGTCGAGCATTTCCCGTGTCAGATGTGAGCTATTCTCGAATTTACTGAAGTCAGAACCGCCAAGATACGACGGTCAAACTTTTCTACAAATTGCCTTCAATTCATTTGTATAATGTGTATTAATTTTTATTTTTCCGTCCGTAGAATGGCTGGGGTAATTTTTGGCCTTTGCAAAAAATGTCAGGGTGCGAGCGACAGCCAAAAAAAAGCCTTATGCATAGTGCACTCTTGTTTTCTCATATAGCAGAAAGCGCTCCAGCGGGCTTACGAACTGACTAGCACTCTCTCCAAAGTATAAACACGTATGATATTTTTGATGCCAAAATTCGCAAAGAATGTTTTCCATTTTTCGAACTAAAAATTTCGGTCGCACGGTGCAAAAAGCAACCAATTGCAAAGTGCAAAGTTAGTTTTTGTTTTCTTACAGTGCATGTCGTAAAAATCCCTGTGTGACTTTACCAATGCGACTATTTGTACAATGCAGGGAATATGCACATTACATACATACAGGGGAAGTTTGCAGAACATGTTATTAGCTCGCGCTTTGCAGGTGTATCTGAGATACTTAACAATCTTTGCGGCCAAGAGAATACGCGAAACGTGGAGAGCCGTCAGAGAAAAATACTTTTTGGCCATATCTTTGCCAGCCTCATGCGGAAAAAATATTTTTTGTCAGAACATTACGCCTACGGTAGAAATAAAATTTGCAACGAAGTGCCACATTTTTTTTACTTTCGACCTAAAAACCTCGGTCATTTCTGCAAAGCGTGTGCCAAGAGGTTCGCATATGTTTTAGAAAAAGCAATATTATTTACATTTGTACCAAGTTTAATTAAAATCTGAGCGTCGCACTTGGAGTATTTCCCTTGTCAGACAAATGTTAGCCAGCACGCTATATGCTAGCGTAAGTAACCTCTTGCACAAGCACATATGAGAACTTGATGACAAGAGTTTTTTTACCCTTTCCGTGAAAGACATGCCATTTCCTTCTGATGAGCTAGTTTTTATTTTTGAAATGACTAGAACATCTAAAAATAAAATACCTTATTCTCAGCAAAACACATGCTATTTATGTATCCAAATCTAGGCCCTTTTAACTAGAAACCTCCCCATCCTTTTCCGAGATATTTGAAAAACAAGTGTTCATCAAGTCCTTTGCGAAAATATTTATTACACACGTCAAATCAAAAACGCAAAGGAGAGGTAACTCTTCAAGTTGGCATTTCGTCACAAATATGGGATCCGAGGAATGGTTTTTGACCGATTTCTAGTCAAATTTGGTAAAAACCAGGTCTTTTTTGACAAAGTGTACCATTTTCAAGCTATATGGATTGTTTTCAGACTTGTTTTGACCGGTAATACCTACCGGGAAAATTTAAAAATAATTTTTCCGATAAATCTTTGGACGAAAGGCCAATTTTAAGAGTTTCCTTCTCAATTTGACGTGCTGCGCGAAAAGCAAGAGGTTTGCACAGTGCAAAGTGAACTTTTGTTTTCGCACAATGCATGTCCCAAAAGCACTCTAGCAACTGTACGGATCGATTACATATGAAAGTTTCATGGTTCCTAATTTAACGTTGTTTTCAAAGTCTTCCTAATTTAAAGGGCCAGAACAACTACTTTTGAAATGCAACGCTCAAATTTTTTTTAAACTTTGCACACACATAAGACTTAGGCCACTTATCAATTCGCGAAAATTTTAGCTCGCCCTTTGGATTAAGAGACGAGATATTCAACGTACTTTGAGGCCGATAGAGTACGGGAAACGTGGAGAGCGGTCAAAGAGAAAAAACACTTTTTGGCCATAACTTTGCCAGTTTTTAAAACTTTACCGGTAATACCTAGCGGGAAGATTTAAAAATCATTTTTCCGATAAATCTTAGGACGAAAAGCCAATTTGAAGAGTTCCCTTCTCAATTTGACGCGCTGAGTAATTGCGTCGTATTATCTGTACCATAATGCTCGCATTCCCGCAAAAATAATGACACAGCCACTTCAACACCATTGTTTTCCTTTATTCCTCGAGTAGAACTATATACAACCGCCGTCAACGACATGAATTAAAATATAATTGTAATTGTAATCACAACCACTTTCACAATCTTTGAAGAAAACTTTGGAAAACAAAGTTAGAGTACAAAACGCGGCGTGACGCAATTACCCAGAATAGACCAAAATAATATGACACGTGGCAACGAAGATGGGAAAGGACGGCGCTGCACTTGCTAGCATATGATGATGTGTAAGGCGAGTTACACTTGGTGTTTAGAGTGTTTACAGGAAGTGTTATGTCAAATACGAAGAGCATGTCGACGGGGAGGGGAAATAACATAAGAGGAAAGATTCATGACTTAAAATAACAATGTATGTAGAGACGAAGGTATTTGTAGGACCACAACATTTGAATCTCCACTTTTACGGCTTGGAAGACGAAATGTCACAGAATTTTTTCTGTCCCTCGTCATCAAACAGAATTGGAAAAAGTTCAAAGTAATTAAATAAGTAGTAAAATACATCCTCAATAGTTTTAAGATTACCCCCACTTTGTTTTAAGGGCATGGGAGGCCAAAAAATTCTGTGACACTTCGTCTTCCAAGCCGCAAAAGCGAAATTCATTTGTAGTTGTTTTAAATTTAAATTTGATTATTGTAACATAACCGAGGAAGTACCCCAGGTGCGGCGCTCAGATTTGGATGAGACTTGGCAAAAATTTAGTAGTATTTTTTTTAGGCATATGTGAGATCTTTAATTCGCGCTTTGCAGAAACGACCGAGTTTTTTAGGTCGAAAATTGGCGAAATGGTAACACTTTTTTGCGACTTTTTGGTATAAAATGTTTTATGCCTATTTCTACCACAAAAGGCAATGCTTCCACAAAAAATCAATTTTTTCTGCGTGAAATTGGCAAAGTTATGCCCAAAAAGTGTTTTTCTCTCTGACCGCTCTCCGCGTTTCGTGTGCTCTCTCGCCAAAAAAGATCGTTGAATATCTCGGCTGCGCCTGCAAAGCGCGAGCTAAGATTTTAAAGGATTGATATGTGGCCTATGCTTTCAGTGTGTTCAAAATTTAAAGAAAATCTGAGCGTCGTATTTGGGATACTCCCCCTGTAGGGTATATATAATAAATTTACGACCAGTTTCTTTGGAAAATAGAAATTTAGACTTGACAAAAAAAGACACCTTTTACACTAATTTCCTCTTTTTCATCGCGCCGGAACACTGTATCATGCAGACCGTATCTTTCCGGACCTCTTCAATGGGGAACTCCTTCAACAACGCGTCGCACGAGTCGACCGTGATCGAATGGCATTCCGTTCCTTCCGCTGTACATGTGCAACTGATACAAGGCATAACCCGTTTGGTTTTGCCCAACTGAATGACTCGGTTGTCCATTACACAGAACTCTGAAAAATCAACGACCGTAAAAAACAACGTAAAAACAACGTATTTTAGCGAGAAATGGAGTTCAACTTACGTCGATCCACCCATTCGCTCAAATCCGTGTCCAACATTTCTTCGCAGTGAATCGGCGCGTTGCTGAAAGTACGAAGCATTAGTATTTGGGGGCGTGTAAGACGGTCCGACTAGTCCGTTTGTAAAGTCGCTAGAGTGACTTTGACGAGGGATAGCAAAATTCTGTGACATTTCGTCTTGTAAACGCCAGATTCAAATGTGGTTGTTTTGGTCCTTTAATGAGTTTTTGAAGCGCAAATCTTGCTGAACACTGGCCCTTAGCTCTATTTGTCAACCCAATGGATACTCCGCCTACTCGTCCGTTTGTAAAGTCGCTACAGTGATTTCTGCGACATGCACTGTGCGAAAACAAAAGTTAACGTTGCACTGTGCAATTTTCTGAGTTTTGCACCGTGCAATAGGCTTTTTTTTAGCTGTCGCTCGCACCCTCACTTTTTTGCACAGTGCAAACGCCAAAAATCGCTTCTTACGGACGGACTCGTAGCCCTAAAACGTTTCTATGCAATTTGCTGTACAACTTTGTCTCAAATTAAATAAATATTTTCTTCCACTCGAGCCTCCTTGTTTCCGTTCCGTTCATTCTGAAGAGAAACTCTGGACTCTGTTCCAAATTTTGACCAACCCTCCAGCAAGGTCAAACTACGGCGCACGTCAAAAAAAATAGCAAGAGAGGGAAGTCTTACAGTTGGCGATTCGTCTTTGACACTGCGCAACACCTGCAAAAAATTGTTTTCCTAGCTGCCGCCTTTTTTTTTGATTTACGTTTATAGTCGGTTTTTGAAAGAAAACGGCAAAATAACCGCCAAACCACAATATAATTATTTTTTCCAACAATTGACTACACTTTTCAGCAAATTATAACAAGAAATGGCAAATTTAGATACCCAAAAAATTACTTTTCTTCGATGTTGCGAAGTGTCAAAGACGAATCGCCAACTTAACGACTTCCCTTTTCGATTTGTACGGCTGTTATTGAACCGCCCTTTTTACGGTGCAAAAACGAAATGTCCAAAAAGTTTCTTTATCTACTGTACCGATAACAACGGGAAAAAATAATGGTGACATCCTAATAATTATTTTAGTGTTTGCAACTCTGCCGCCTTTGGTTTGGCTGCAGGACTTAAAAAAAACTTTTAGGACATTTCGTGAAGACTTCCCTTTGTCTTGCTTTTCGATTTGACGTGCGGCGCCACAGTGATCTTATTGAAGAAATTCAGCGACTGGCAGCGACCGCCTGGCCGTCGCAAGAGACTGTGTACCGTTCGTAAAGTCGTTGGAGTAATTTCTGCGATATCCACTTTGCACTGTGCAATTTCTTGCATTTTGCACCGTGCAATAGGCTTTTTTCGGCTGTTGCTTGCGCCCTGGCCTTTTTTGCACAGTGCAAACGTCAAAAATCACTCCAGCGACTTTCTGGACGAAATAGTACAAAGACATTGACTTGGAAGGAAAACCCGCAACAAAACTTTTCAAGAGACCACACAAGGTCTAATCGTTGAACTACCCCGACTTACGTCAAGTCGTTTGGCATCAGGAACGCGTTTGGTTGAATTTTCTCGGCATACTCGCTGTTGGCGCAGATCATCTTGGACATGGTGGCCTTTCGAATCTCCGCTAACTGAGCTGAAACCCCCAAAATCATACGTCTTTCATCTACAACTTACCGGGGGTAAATCTCAAATTGGGATCGTTGGTCTCGTAATAAAACCGATCGCATCTTTTTGCCCGTTGGTATTGCTCGGCAATCAGACACGCAATCGTTGGCCCGATGATAGCTCCCTTCAACGGTTTTTCGGACATTATTCCGGTGAACAGATCAATGTCGTCAACGTGTTCGTAGACCCGACGCAAGTCCACAATCGCCGACTCGTCGTGCGTGTCGCGAAGGTCGTTGAAGGAGCGAGCCTTGGGGATTCCGCAGAAATCGCGGTAGCTGTTGTAGCCGGGGACGCCGTGATCTCGGGCGCGTTGAATGTTGACCGCGACCAGATCGAGGCCGGTGTACGGGCCGCCGGCCCGCTGGAAGAGATGATTGCGGACCGCGTTCGCAATGTGACGGTCGTTCGCCATTCTGGAAGAAACAAATGACATATCGATCATAATATGTATAGACTTTGTAAACCACCCTATAGATTGACAGACAGCAACGCCTTGTACAACAAAAATTCTTTTTAATGAACTAGCTCCAAAGCCCGGAAATTCAATCCTAGGTAACGTTTTGTTTCAAGAGAGCTTTGTGTCCTATTGTAGCTATCATTCTAGCGTGTCTATTCTCCCAGATGACTTCTTCTACCGTATACTCCTTCAACTTACGTCGGAGCCCCCAACAATCCCATCAGAATGCTCTCCATGTGTCCAATTTTCTTATCGTACAACGTGGATGCGTTGTTGAAATGCTCTCTCAACTGGAAGCCGGGCCCCAACGTCTCGCTGTAATTCCCGTCCATTCGCGGGAAAACATTTCGAATCAACGTGTGGCCGAATCGAAACGCGGCCGAAGAGAACTCCTGACTCACCGCCGCATCGCACGTTGGATCGTAGCCTTCGTAGTAGCCCGACTTTCTCGGCTGTAGGTCGTATCTGGCCATTGTCTCGCAGCCGATCACAATCGGAAGCCACTCGGTGTACATGATATGGTTGTATTTGGCCGTGAAGATCCTCCGCGCCTCCTGGAACAGCTGCTCGTCCGTCCAGTGCGGATTCAGACGATGCAACTCCTTGGCCAACCGATTGTGCTCTCGCATCATGATTGTGTGCAGCGTCGCCAGACCGGGCTGGATGTTGTTGCGCTCGTCGCCCGCGACGAAACAGGGCCGATTCGGGCCGCTCCGACAGTCGCGCTCCTGGGTGCCCTGAGGCAGCGCCTCTTTGTTGAAGCCCAGGTCCGTGAAGTTGAGCATCCCCTGCGAAAAGAGACGGAGATGATCGGCCTCGCATTGCGTGGAGCCGTAAACATGAGAGGCGTCGAGGAACGAGGTGAGTTGATTCAACTGAAAATGGGAGATTTGATGACAAAGAAAGAGTAAAATATATGCATACTAGTCGGTCCGGAATGTATTATGTCTTAGCAAAATTTTTTTTCTTTGTTGGCGTCTGCACTGTGCGAAAAATTCAGAAAGAGCCGAAAAAAACCTATTGCACCGTGCAAAAAGCAAGAAATTGCACGCATTTCAAATCGCTGTAAGGCAAGTAGATCTGCCAGCCCGTCCGAAAGGTCGCTGAAGTGATTTTTTTGGTATTTGCACTGTGCAAAAAGGTTCAGGGTACCAGCGACAGCCGAAAAGAGTCTATTGCACAGTGCGGAAAGCAAGAAATTGCACCGTGCAAGGGGAACTTTTGTTTTCGCACAGTGCATGTCGCCGAAATCACTCCAGCGACTTTACGGACGGACTATATAGTAGGCGAAGTATACGACGGGTTGATAAATGGAGCTACGGACCAGTGTTTAGCGAGATTTGCGCATGACAAATTCATTAAAGAACCACAACAACTATATACATTGGAATCTCGCTTTTACGGCTTGGACGGCGAAACGTCACAGATTCTTTTGTTTTTCCAAGTCGCAAAACGGAATTTGACATAGTTCAAGAAGATCAAGTAGATTAAAAATGCATCCTCAATTGTTTTAATATTATTTCTACTTTGTTTTAAGGGCGTGGGAAGACACAAAATTCTGTGACATTTTGTCTTCCAAGCCGTAAAAGCGAATGCAAATGTATAATAGTTGTTTTGGTCCTTTAAAGCCTTAAAAACGGTTTGACCCTCGGTCCTTTAAAGGACCCAAACAACTACATTTGAATCTCGCTTTTACGGCTTGGAAGACAAAATGTCACAAAATGTTTTGCTCTCCCACGCCCTTAAAACCAAGTAGAAATAATTTTAAAACTGCTGGAAATGTATTCAGCAATTTTTTTGATCATTTCGAATTATCGCCAATTCCGTTTTACAACAAAGGACAGCAAAAATTTTGTGACATTTCGTCGTCCAAGCCGTAAAAGCGGAGATTCAAATGTAGTTGTGTTGGACCCTAAAAAAATCTCTTCCTTACCTGATTCCGATATCCCAATGTGACTTGACCAATCAAGCTTCTCGCAAACGGGATACATCTTGGACTGCCGTCGTTATGAGTGGCCGGGAAGTACGGATCTCCTTGATCGATCTTAATTGGAAAGCAGTGAATCGAGAGCGTGTTAAAACTGTCGCAAGTCGAGCAATTCAGGATCGAATTGAAGGGCCCGCGAGTGATCGGCGAATGTGTGAAGTCGTGGTCGACAATCTGCCCCATTTGCATCAGCATGTGACTGAAATGGACCGACTCTCGTTCGTCGTCGTTGTGCACGGTGACGGAGATCTTGCGCGCCGATGGAAGCTCTTTTCCGCTGACCGCGCGAGTTCGTGGAGAGTCGAATCCGTCGTCGTAGGCGGGGTCACGGAGACGTCTGAAATGTTGGAATACTGGTATACGTTCGCAACGTAGCCGGAGGGGTTTTTCGCGACATGCATTGTGCACAAAAAGTCATCTATGTAGATGTGTTGGTCTTATAAAAACAACGCAGATACTAGTCCGTCTGGAGAGTCGCTGGGGTGATTTTTGGTGTTTGCACTGTGCAAAAAGGTCAGGGTACGAGCAATACCCGAAAACAGTCTATTGCACGGTGCAAAAAGCAACAAATTGCACAGTGCAAAGAGAGCTTTTGTTTTTGCACAGTGCATGTCGCAGAAATCACTCCAGCGACTTGCCGGACGGACTAATACCATGGTTTTTGGAAGCAAACTCTTTCATATTGCAAGGGGAAGTGTCCTAGATGAAATGCTTGTCTTTTAGTTTCATTTTAAAGGGCTAGAACAGATACTTTTGAATTTCGATATCTACGGCGTGTGAAACGAAATGTCAAAAAAGTTTTAACGCCAACTGTACCAATAACAACAGAAAACAATAATGGTGATATTCTTCATGCTTGCTGATAATTATTTTACTGTTTGCACCTCTGCCGCCTTTGTTTTTGCTGCAGGACATAAAAAAAACTTTTTTGATATTTCGTTTCACACGCCGTAAAAAACACAATTTAAAAGTAGCTGTTCTGGCCTTTTAAGTCATTTTGCTCACATATCAATTTCCAAAAAGCCATTATCAAAAACCTTTGTCCAAATATGGAATAGCAAACAGTAAAATATTTATTAGTAAGCATGTAGAATGTCACCATTACTTTTTTCTGTGTTATTGGTACAGTAGACGAAGAAACTTTTTGGACATCTCGTTTCCACGCCGTAAAAATCACAAGTCAAAAGAAGTTGTACTGTCCTTTAAGGCTAAATCATCTACAAATTGCAAAGAACTTTATTTCGCGGTCTTACAATGAAAGTTTAGATCTTCAACGATCTTTCCGAGAAAATTGCAAATTTAGCGGGCTAAACGTGAGCTAGAATTGTTGCTCGTCCTGCAACGACAGCTTTTGTTGTCAAGGCTTTTTGTTGTTACAGCTGTTATTTCGTTGTAAGCCGTGTTTCTAGCGGAAATGTTCTATTAATCAAAAAATTTTGGCGGGTTACTTGAAATAAAACACCAAACTTATTCTATTGCATTTTCCCCAACCCCTACGTACCTCAACGGCTCAAACGCATTTCCATATTGAGGGAATCTCAGGTTGTTGCACCATCCAGAAATGGTCCTGTATTTGGCCGTGTGGTCACATGGAATTGGCTTTGGCAGACATTCCTTGGCGGCATTGGGAGTCTCGCCAAGGAAATCGGAAAAGTTCCCAATAACTCGGCTGACATCGACTTGAGGGAGCAGCTCTTGAAGCGTGGCAACGTCCAGATCATGAGGAAGACGCTCGCTTTCGGAGAGGCCGTCACTGAAATTTGAGGGTAAAATACGTTTGAAAGTCGTTTAGCTTCTATTAGTGTTTCATAGACCGTCCGGAAAGTCGCTGCAGCGATTTTTGGCGTTTGCACTAAAAAAGCCTATTGCACGGTGCAGAAAGCAGGAAATTGCACAGTGCAAAGTGAACTTTTGTCGCCGCACAGTGCATATCGCAGAAATCACTTTAGCGACTATACGAACGGAGTAGTAAAAGGCTAAGACAACTATCGACATTTGAATCTCACTTTTAAGGCTTAAAAGACGAAATGTCACAAAAATTCTGCTGTTCATCGTTGTAAAACAGAATTGACAGTAGTTCAAAATAATCAAATAGATAGTAAAATACATCCTCAGCGGTTTTAAAATTATTTTTACTTTGTTTTAAGGGCATGGGAGAGCAAGAAGTTTTGTGACATTTCGTCTTCCAACCGTAAAAGCGAAATTCAAACGTAGTTGTCTTGGCCTTTAACAAAAAGACATTCAAATTGCTTAAAAAGTTGTACTATTCGTTAAGTTACGTCATATTTGTCCCGCAGACTCCCCTAACTCCTTACCCCCTCAACAACACGTTCGTTGTGGCCCTCAAAATTCCGGCCGCCTCAGCGCGATCCAGACTCTCCTTCTTCGGCGCCATCAGACTGGCATGCGCCGCCACCGCCGACCCGCGATCACCAGCGCCTCGGCTCTGTTGTTGTAGGCGCTTCTTTTCGGCCTCCTTCAGCCGGCGATATTGCTCAGCGCCCATCCGGAGGGCCTTTTCCAGAGTCTGCTTCGTAATCGGCAGCCGGCGCTTGGGCTCCTGGTCAATCCACATGTCCAGGTTCGGTTTCACGGCGGCTGTTGTGTTGCACGCCATGGGGCAGTTGCTAAACTCAAAAAAGATTATTCGAAAATCGTTGAAATGTCTGGAATTTCGGTTGAAAACAGGCCTCTAACGACTTACGTATACTCATCGGGCAACTCGAAGACACTCTGTTGAATTAGTCCCAAGTTATCGGTGTTTTCGCAGACAATTGAAGCCAATGTTGTCTTTCTCAGTTCCATCAGCTGTTCTTCGGTGAATCCGGAAGGTTGGAAGAAGTTCTCATACCAGAAACGGTCACCGTGACGGATCTAAAGGAAAGATTTTAAAATACCTCGTATCCTCTGGTCGCTTTCAGATTTTTTTTGTGTTTTAGAGCTTGAATTCCACTGGTCCGTTTGTAATGTCGCTGGGGTTAGACATGGCTCCAGGGCCGGGCAGGGCCGATAATCGGGCCCGATCCGAAAAAGTTCGGCCCGGTCCCGGAGCCGTTTCAAATTTGCTTTGGTCCGGCCGCTGCGGAAGGAACGCTTTTGCATGGAAACTTCTGTTTTTGGGAGAACAAATTCGACAAAGTGAAGAGTTCAAAGTGATGCGATGCCCGATTTTCTTCAAATTTTGGCCATAAGTTCCCGCTAGACATGGCTCCCGGACCGGGCCAAAAATCGGGCCCGCAAACCGTTTCAAATTTGCTTTAGCCCGGCCCGGTGATATCAAGTCGCTCGGCAAATCTAACATAACTAAAACAGGATGAAAAAAAATTTAGAAAGGTGCTGTAAACCTTTTGAAAATGATTGTAGATAGTCGTATATAATTTCGCTGCCAGTATGATGGGGTTTCAAAACCTTATTTTTGTTTTCCACCCCAATTTTCGCTTCCAGACTCAGAATTTTACCTATTACGGGCCAATTTTGGACCGGGCCGCAAGGTCGGCCCGCTGGCCGCTTCAAATTGGCTCTGGCCCGCAGCCATGTCTAGAATAGATCATACGCTATTCAAGGGCCTTGTCAATGTTGTTGGAACCCGACCTGGTTCCCAGCTTGAAGTCTTTTTATGCCAAGTGCGATAATTGACGAACGAAGACAAATCTATTTTGAAAAAGACACTTCTGTCTAAAACCCACCTATTGTGCGGTTGTTATTATTGTAATCAATAAATCTATATTATTTATTGGTTGGTTCTATTTGGTCTTCAACCTCAAGAACACAACAGATTGGCGCAGTCGGCAGGATTCGAACCTGTGCGGGCAGAGTCCAATTGACCTCAAGGACACAACAAATGTTACTATTTCTATTAAAGGACCGAAACAGCCGATTCAGGGCCGTGGCCGCAAGGTCGGCCCGCGGGCCGGGCAGATGGGGTGATGTTTTGTGTTTTTACTGTGAGAAAACAAAATTCCCTTTGCACTGTGCAATTTTTTGCTTTTTGCACCGTGCAATAGGCTTTTTCGGCTGTCGCTCGCATGTTAACGTTTTTTGCACAGTGCAAACATCACTGCAGCGACATTACGAAAGGACTTATATCTCTAAAATCTGTTCGGTGCCCACCTTTTCGAATTGATCGCTCAAGATGCATCCGAACGTTGGGCCAATCAGCGCGCCTCTCTCCGGTTTCTCCGCCAACCCTCCGATAAACAAATCCACATCTTCCACATCCAAATACACGCTCTTTAACAGCTCTATATCCACGTTGTCATAGAGAATACCCTCCAAATCTTCGAATCGTTCCACTTTTTCGAGCCCGCAATGACTTCTCCATGCCGTGTACGAGTTTATTCCATGATCGCGACCCATTTGGATGAGCAGTGCAGCATAGTCAAGGCCAAACTGCTCTTGACCTCTGAGGAATTTCTGCGTGAACTCTTGCGAAATGTGTAACCCGGGAGATCGGATGGGCTCTCTGATCATGAATCGGAGGAGCGACTCAACCTTGTCGCGATGGTAGATGACTGAGGGGTTGTTGAAGAAGTTGCTCAAAGGCTGTTTGTTGAGATTTTGACCGCTTTCCGAAACTTGAGCAATATTGTCGGGGAGAAGGGACAGGTAGAAATGGCCTACAGCAGCAGCGTACTCGTTGAGGACTGAGGGATTCGTCTTCTGAAAGTATAAAGTATATATTTGTTAAAGGACCAAAACAATTATACATTTGAAAATTGCTTTTAGGGCTAGGAAAGCGAAATGTCACAAAATTTTTGCTATCCTGTGGCGTTCAACGGAATTGTCAATGGTTCAAAATAGTGAAATAGATTGTAAAATACATCCTCAGCAGTTTTAAAATTATTTTTACTTTGCTTTAAGGGCATGGAAAAGAAAAAGAGTTTGTGACATTTCGTCTTCCAAGCCGTAAAAGAGAAATTCAAATGTAGTTGTCTTGGTTCTTCAATTGACTTCAGATTCTAAGACTGATTTTGAGAGAAACATGGTGAAATATACGTTCAAGTCAGTTAAAACTGGTTGCAAATCCAAACACTACCATGTTATAATCGGCGTCAAACGACCGTCGCCGCAACTGCAGTCCCTTCTTCTTCAACCTTTCCTTCCCAACAACAATCGGCAAGTACTCGGAATACGTGATGTGCTGAACCTGCGCGATCAGAATCCTTCTGGCCTCCTGGAACGTCCTCTCATCGTCCCAATGAGAATTCCTGCGCCGCAGCTCGCCCGCCAACGTATTGTGGTGCCTGACGAAGAGCGTCTGCATCGCTGCATTCGTCGGCAGCACGTTCGTCCACGGACTGCCGCTCTCGAAACAAGGCTGATCGTTCGGAGCGGCGCAACTTCTCGAACTCTTCGCCATTGGCGGTAGGATCTCTCTGAAGCGATCCGACGGCTTTACCGATTTTAGGCGGCCGTCGGAGTGTTCTCGAAGCTTCTTCACCTGTTCGGCGGTACGGCCGTAGAGTTGAGAGGCGTCCAAAAATGAGGTGGCCAGATTGGCCTGCTCTCGAGGCCCGAGATTGCAATTTTCGCGAGGCGCCGTGAACGAACGACTATATTGAAGACATTGGCCGCGGGCTAAAAGATGGTATATATAATATTTTTAAAGAAAAATAAAAAATCCTGATATTGCACGGTGCAAAAAGCAAAAAATTGCACAGTGCAAAGTGAACTTTTGCTTTTTCACAGTGCATGTCGCGAAAATCACCCAGCGACTTTCCGACGGACTAGTATGATATAATATGCTTTTGTTTATACAGAAACAATTTGTTACGCGGTCCCCTGCTTCTTTTGAAAGACGGACAGCGGCGCCTTGAAGATTTCAGTCGGCGGAATAGCGCTAGAACAAATAATACAAGATACCGTGGACTGACATCGCCAAGGCATTGCTGACTACTACTCCGTTCGTAAGGTCGCTGGAGTGATTTGTGTTGTTTACGTTGGGTCAGGGTACAAGCGACAGCCAAAAAAAGCCTATTGCACGGTGCAAAAAGCAAGAAATTGCACAGTGCAAAGTGAACTTTTGTTCTTGCACAGTGCATGTCGCGGAAGTCTCTCCAGCGACTTTATGGACGGACTAGTAATGCTGAAGATGTCTTTTTCCCCCCATCGAGCCCAAATCAATTGTTATCCTTCCCTTACTTTTATATTGATCATCGTTTGGGCCCGCAATAATCGGCAGACATTCATCGTGCGTTGTCGCGCAACACGGCAACGGCAAGCTCTCTTCTCCCTTGAACAGCATTGTCGATCCCATTTGGGCAATATCCGAGAAGACGAATTGCGACCATTGCGCTAACATCAGCGTGCAAAACTTGTGCGGCTTTGAAATTGTGGCATTAGCGTTGTCGATGAGCAATGTTTTGGTGATCAGTCGCGGCGACGCCAAAGGACGGCCATTTTTGGAGACGCGAAGAGTTGAAACGCCTAAAAAATTATGACAAAAATATTTTTGTCAATTAAAGAAAAATACTCAGGTACCGTAAGTGCGACGCTCAGATTTTTATGAAACTTGGAGACAAATTTCGTATTATTTTTTTAAGACATTTGCGAGATTTCTAGCTTGCGCTTTGCAGAAAAGACTGAGATTTTTAGATTGTAGATTAAAAGTTGGCGGAAATGTGACATTTTTTTGCGAATTTTGGTGTGAAAAGTTTCATGCCCATTACTACCATAGAGGGTAATGTTTCCGAAAAAATTAAATTTTAGGCACAAAATTGGCAAAGATATGGCCAAAAAGTGATTTTCTCTCTGAACGCTCTCCGCGTTTGAAACACTCGCTCTCCTTCTTTCCCCGCCGCAAAGATTGTTAATCTCTCAGGTTTTTCTCTTTGCCGCTCTCTGCGTTTCGAGTGCTATCTCGCCCAGAAAGATCGTTGAATATCTCGGCTGCGTCTGCAAAGCGCGAGCTAAAATTTTCAGGAATTGATATGTGGCCTATACCTCACGTGTGGGAAAAATTTTAAAAGATCCGAGCGTCGCACTTGCGGTCCTCCCTTTGTAGATCGAAAAACCCACCATCCTCGTAGCTTGGAGATTGCAATCTCTGCATTGGCTCATAGCTAGCGCCCCATAACGGATGGTCAACATTGTTGCAGTGTCCGGAGTAGGTGCGGTACTTCCCGGGAATGCATTCGGCAATCGCGTTGATCGGACAAATCTGATGGATGATTGTGTTGTTCACGGGGAAGAAGGGCATCCCTTGTGTGAGATCGTCGGTGGAGAGGTTGGAGGTAAAACTGAAATTTTAATTTAACTATCGCTACTACGCTTTTTGCAACGTGCGTAGACTTTTTGTCGCAGTCCGCACAGTGCACAACTTTTCACAGTGCGTTTGACCTTTGCACTGTGCAATCAAAATATCGCCGCGGGGCAGCGACTTGGTTGACTTTGACGACGCAGCGACGTAGTTGACTTTTTTCAACTACGTCGCTGCGTCGTCGCCACAAATCTTGCACAGTGCAAACGGCATTTTTGAGGTTTGCACAGTGCAAGATGCTTTAAAAACCTTGCACCGTGGAAAGAGAGGAACAATGCGCGGTGCGGCGCGACAAAAATTCTACGCACTTTTGAAAAGTCGCAGAAGACAAAGTTCTCAAGATGGGGTTTAGAGCTTCCTCCGAATTTTAAACACCTTTTATTCGCTAACTTACTTTTTCAAATTCCTTGTGGCTTTTAACGAGACCAGCGCACTGTAAGACAAGTCCTTTGCGTACCGATCTTCGTTCATCAAGTCGGCCCAAGCGTAAGTTGAGAAAAGGAAATTTGTTTCTGAAAATCAACCATAGTTCTTGCATATCCAACGTAATAGCTTTGTTAAAGAACCAGTACAGCTAACAGTTCGTCCGGAAAGTCGCTGGAGTGATTTTTGGTGTTTGCACTGTGCAAAAAACGCTAGCATGCGAGCGACAGTCACGTCAAATCGCAAAAGCAAGAGGGAGGGAACTTTTGGCATTTCGTTACAAATATAGGATCCGAGATATCTTTTTTGACCGATTTCTGGTCAAATTTGGCAAAAACCAGGTTTTTTTTGACAAAGTTTACCATTTTCAAGCTATATGGATTGTTTTCGAACTTGTTTTGACCGGTAATTCCTAGCGGAAAATTTTTAAAGTAATTTTTCCGATAAATCTTAGGACAAAAAGCCAATTTGAAAATTTCGCTTCTCAATTTAAGGTGTATTTCACGGTGCAAAAAACGAGAAATTGCACAGTGCAAAGTGAATTTTTGCTTTTGCACAGTGCATATCGCGGAAATCACTGCAGCGACTTTACGGACGGACCAGTACCATTGAACTTCTTTTTTTACGACTCCAGAAACGAAATGCCCAAATGCCCAAAACCGACCTTTAAAATCGTTGAACAGCGCCTGTTCCGTTTTATTGTATAAAATGTCCATCTCATTTTTCGCTCTTACAGCGGCGAATTGAACACTTTGCTCTTCCACATTCGGCGTATGCACTGATTGTGGATCGTCAAACAAGATTGAGTTCTCATCTGCAATTTTGTGATTAACACACTCATTTGGAAGGTCAACGTATTTAACCTACCATCACACGGCAGAAAACTTTTGCCACAAGGGAAATTGCTGCGGCGAGTCCGAAGGACCTCGGAGATGTCGTTTTTGCGGCCAAGAGATATTCTTTCGTCCGCGGTGCAAAGCGTCGTCAAAAAGATTAACTGTAGAATGGTCGACAGACCCGCTGTCGGTGCCATTTTTGTTGGTAAAGCCTGTAACAGTTAATTACATATCTTTCCATTGTTTTCCACGCGCTCAAAGATATACATGTATATATATATATATAAGATATACATGTATGTATATATTTGCGCAATGGGTCCACAAGAATATGTAAGAGAAGTCCGTTTGCGAAGTCGCGGGTGTGATTTCGGCGATATGCACTGTGCAAAAGCAGCATTTCACTTTGCACTGTGCAATTTCTCGCTTTTTGCACCGTGCAATATCAATATAAACGTATGGGCGCGATGAACAATATAAGAATAAGGGAGGGATAATGGTTGATTTGGGGTCGATAGAAACGATGGTAAAAAATATACCTCCAGCTTTACTAGTCCATTCGTAAAGTCGCACTGTGCAATTTCTGCCTTTTTGCACCGTGCAATAGGTTTTTTTGGCTGTCACTCGCACTCTAACTTTTTTTTGCATAGTGCAAGTACCAAAAATCATTCTAGCGACTCTTCGGACGGACTAGTATTTTCAGGCTCCAATTTATGTAAATTTCTTACAAGAGACATACCAAATTCCCAGCTTACGTGTTGTAAGAACCAGCGAGATTTTTAACCCAAAAGATGAACTCGTTTGCAAATTTTAGCCTTATTTTTACGGGACTGGCAATGTTTCTATCAGTCTGTCGGAAAACTAATGGGTACAGTGTCGCTGCGCCGATCGCGCCACTGAAATGAAAAACAATTCGATTTTATTGCGACACTGTCCATTTTCTCGGGGGCGATGCGGTTGTTGAAGCCTTGTTGACCAAGTGCCCATTATTTTTCCGACAGACTGATGCTAGTCGTTCGCAACGTCGTTGAAGTTACTATTTTCCAGCTTTTTTTCTATGCACTAGTCCGTTGGTAAAGTTGTTGGAGAGAGTTTAGCGATATGCACTGTGCGAAAACAAACGTTCACTTTGCACTGTGCAATTTCTTGCTTTTTGCACCGTGCAATAGGCTTTTTTTTGTCGCTCGCACTCTTACTTTTTTGCACAGTGCAAACATCAAAAATACTACTTGCGCCATAAAGTCCGTAGAATTTTATCGCTGTCGTCGCGCGGGTACGGTCGTCGAAAAGTGCATGTCGCCGGGGCAATGGAAAATCGCCGCGACAGCCGCGAGAAATAAACAAAAATGCATCGTGCAAAATTCTACGGACTTTATGGCGCGAGTAGTATTTTTGACGTTTGCACTGTGCAAAAAAGTTCGAGTGCGAGCGACAGCCGAAAATAGCCTATTGCACGGTGCAAAAACCAGGAAATTGCACAGTGCAAAGTGAACGTTTGTTTTCGCACAGTGCATATCGCTAAACTCTCTCCAGCGACTTTACCAACGGACTAGTGCATAGAAAAAAAAGCTGGAAAATGAAATCCTTCCACCACAACTTTTATAGGACAAAAAGCTTTGCTCTCCGCATATCGCGTACTCTCTCGTCGGCAAAGATCGGTCAATCTCGCGGCTGAAAGCGCAAGCCAAAATTTTGAGGATTTGCTATGCGATCTATGCCATGCTTAAAGGTACTAAAACTGTCATAACGCCACTCCCATTGTAGCTACAAAAGTAATTTTTGTTCAGTAACCCCATCAAAGTTCTAAAACACCATATACGCCTTGGTGATTCTCTAAACAACCCATAGCCATCCCATCACCCTCGGTCATCATCGGCACTCGTCTTCGTTTTTCCGCGGATCATGAAACCGGCTCTATTCCGAAGATGATATCCCTTGTCGCAGCCGTTATATAACTCCATAAACACGGGTGGTTGGGAAATCGCCGACGTTCATCCCGATGATATAACTGGAAGTTACGGCATGGAAAAAGGAGGGAGTTGGTTTATAAACGATCAAGGGTTTGCAGAAGTCATAAATAAAGGAAACATTAAGTAGAAAAAAGACAATCAATGACTTCAAATTTGTAAAATACGCTCACCGTTACCTCGTTTTCTTAAGCACAGTAAAGAAACAATTTTTTTAAGGTTTACGACACCCAGGCCTTTACAGTAACAGCAATGTTTCCCCAATAAAATCAATTTTCTCGACTACGGTTTTTTAAAAGTGCGTTGACTTTTTGTCGCCGCCCGCACAGTGCACATTTTTCCCAGTGCATTTGACTTTTTGCACTGTGCAATCGAAATATCGCCGAGGCGTAACGCTTTTTACATTTACGTCGCTACGTCGGCGTCCGGAATTTTGCACAGTGCAAACGGCATTTTTGCGGTTTGCACCGTGCAAAATGCTTCAAAAAGCCCCGCGCACAGTGCAAAGAGAAGAAAAAATGCAGTGTGCGGCTCGACAAAAAGCTGTTTAGGACCACAGGTACCTGTGAAATTTACCTTAGTCGCCTATGCCCCCCCCCCCCCCAACCCTTGCTACGCCCCTTGTGCAAACGGCATTTTTGCGGTTTGCACAGTGCAAAATGTTTCAAAAAATTCCGCGCACAGTGCAAAAAAAAGAAAAATGCACTGTGCGGCGCGACTACAAGTCTACGCACTTTCGAAAAGGCGTAGTAAGTGAAATTATACTAAAGAGGTGGCCAAAAAATCGTTTTTTGTTGCTTCTCCACCTCTTTTACTCCGCTTTAGTTGCAACAGACCGTTGAATATCTCGGCCGCCACTGCAAAGCGCAAGTTAAAGTTTTCAGGAACTGAAATATAACCAATACACAAAACAAGCGAAAAATTTAAGGACCATCTGACAAGAGAAGTAGCCCAAGTGCCACCCTCAGATTTTCTTTATATTTTGCACGCACGTCAAACATAGGCCACATATCAATACGTAAAAAATTTTAGCTCGCGCTTTGCACGCGCAGCCGAGATATTCAACAATCTTTGCGGCCGAGAGAGCACGGGGGACGTGGAGAGCGGTCAGAAAAGAAAACACATTTTGGCCATAACTTTGCCAGCTTAGCGTAGAAAAAGGTAATATGTATTAAATTTGTGCCAAGTCTCATCAAAATCCGAGGGTCACACTTGAGGTTCCTCGCCTTGTGAGTGTCGCACTTGGAGCGCTTCGCTTGCGAATGGTTCTAACGTAAAATATAATATTTGAAAAATTGCAAAAAATATCTCCAAAAACACTAAAATTGTTGCCATATAAAGGACATAGCAGTAGCCCACGTTTTTTTTGTCCCAGTGATGACAGGATGCCTCAGCCACTCTTTATATAATTTTTACCGTCATAGTTTAGCCTTTCCCCGTTTCAAATCCGATTAAGTTTAAAATTAACCGTTCCTTGACCTTGCTAATTCATAAACTTTTCTTCTAAAGCAAACAAACACAGAATAGTTGCAAAAAAGTCATCATAAAAGATCATCAATCACAACGAGGAGGACTTCTGTATTCTAAAAACGATGACAAATCCCGGAGCGATTGAGGAGTTTGGAAACTTTTATAAGGCTCTCCGACTTCCAATGGGTATTTGCGTAATCGTTGGAGACAAAAAGACGGCCCACAGGTCGGAGGGGTACAGGTCGGGTAATTGGAGATGAAACTGTTTGAACGTCAAGTTTTGAACAAATTCTTCGGGTGTCAAGTTGATTGCGCAAATAGTCGGCGGAGTTGAACGGTTCGGATTTGTGGGATTTGTGATGAAACAGTTTCATGGGGAGGATTAGGAAAACGTGGAGCAAAAACTACGTGAGATTGTGAGGAATTGCGAAGGATCAAAGAACAACAGTATTGCAATGTTGCAATGTATTTTAGAAGTCGGAACAACCGAAAAATTTAAAATTAGGACATCAAAATGGACATCATAGACCACTTACAGGGGAAGTGCTCCAAGTGCGACGCTCAGATTTTTATAAAGCGTAGCATAAATTTGGTATTATTTTTTCTAAGACACATGTGAATTTTTTCGGCGATATTTTTATCTATCGCGCCCGTCTATACCATGGGTTGTCTCTAAAATTGGGGCCGTTAAAAATAGAATCTATAATATTTTTGGGGGGTTTAGAAAATGCGCTTTTGAGGGGAAGTAACCCAAGTGCAACACTCAGATTTTCTTTACATTTTGCACGCACATCAAGCATAGGCGACATATCAATTCCTGAAAATTTTAGCTCGCGCTTTGCAGACGCAGCCGAGATATTCAACAATTTTTGTGGCCGAGAGAGGACGCGAAACGAGGAGAGCGGTCACAGAGGAAAACACTTTTTGGCCATCACTTTGCCAATTTCGTGCGGAAAAATTAAAATTTTTGTGGAAACATTACCCTCTATGGTAGAAGTAGGAATCAAACTTTTCATAGCAAAATTCGCAAAAAAGGGTCACATTTTCGCCAACTTTCGATCTAAAAAATCTCGGTCGTTTCTGCAAAACGCGAGCTAGGAGTCTGGCAAATATATATCTTAGAAAAAAATACTCAATTTGTGTCAAATTTCATCAAAATCTGAGACATGCACTTGTGGTATAATACTTCTCCCGTTAATACTCCCCCTGTAAATTCGAAGGCAATTTAAATTCCATGCCTCAAGCAATTTTTTGAAACGCGGAATTTTAGAAATGATGAGAAATCGGACATCTTCTAAAGAACAAGGTTAGCCGATGCCACCAACACAACCAGCAATGTGCTCCTCAACGAAAAAATGCGTTTCCAGACGGAAGCGTGGATCCGAGTGGGCGAAAGCCGATGATTTATAATATTTTTGCGCCGATTTCACTCATTTTTCGGTAATAAGTTCGGAAGCTGGTTTATGACGCCCGACGGAAGCGAGACGTTCCGAAGAGGGCTGACCTTTTCATTCCAATGTATTTAGGTGAAAGAAGGAAAAGTTGAACATAAAAATTAATACACATAATACAAATGAATTGAAGGCAATTTGTAGAAGAGTCTGACCGTCGTATCTTGGCACTTTTGACTACTTTGTCAGTAAATTCGAGAATAGCTCACATCTGACACGGGAAATGCTCGACAAATTTTTTGGTGCAAAGCTCAGATTTTGTTAGTATTTTCAAAAAGCATTTGTCGCATTGTTCGCACAGTGCATTCAGACTTTTCCCACCCTTGTCGCCGTCGCACAGTGAATTTGACCCTTTTCGCACTGCCCAAACCTCCAAAAAGGTCTTTGCACTGTGCAAATTCAAGCGGCCGACGCAGCGACGCACGTCAAATCGGAAAATGCAAAAGGGAGGGAACTCTTGACATTTCGTCACAAATATGGGATCCGAGAAATCTTTTTCGACCGATTTCTTGCCTAATTTGGCAAAAAATCAGGTCTTTTTTGACAAAGTTTACCATTTTCAAGCTATATGGATTGTTTTCAGACTTGGTTTGACCGGTAATGCTCAGCGGGAAAATTTTTAAATAATTTTTCCGATAAATCTTAGGACGAAAAGCCAATTTGAAGAGTTCCCTTCTCAATTTGACGTGCGACGTAGTTGAAACTTTCTTATGTCGCAGCGAGATGTCGTGCACGATGCAAAAACAAAAAAAAGTGTCAAATGCACGGTGCGAAATGGAGGTATTTTGTGCACAGTGCGGAAAGCGACAAAATGTCGATGCACTTTGTGAAAATAATTACTAATAGTGTCACTTGCCACAAATTTTCATTGATTTTTCAGGCATATGCTACATTTCCAGAGCGCATTTTGCAGAAACTACCGAGTTTTTTTTGTCAAAAAAATTCTCTGTCTAAAAACGCGTTTTTTTTTGTTGCTCTCCGCATTTCGTGCACTCTCTCGTTGGCCAAAATTATTGAATATCTGGGCTGCTTTTGCAAATCGCAAGCTAAAATTTTCAGAAATGAATATGTGGCATATGCACAAATTGCGTTCGAAACTTAATGAAAATATTTGAACTACATTTAAACCTCGCTTTTACGGCTTGAAAGACGAAATGTCACAAAACTTTTTGCTCTCCCACGCCCTTAAAGGGCCAGAACAGCTACTTTTGAATTGCGTTTTTTACGGCGACGAAATGTCAGAAAAAGTTTTGCATGTCCTGCAGCGAAACCAAAGGCGGCAGAGTTGCAAACAGTAAAATAATTATTAGTAAGCATGTAGAATGTCACTATTATTTTTTTCCGTTGTTATTGTTACAGTATACGAAGAAACTTTTTGGACATTTCGTTTCCACGCCGTAAAAAGCGCGATTCAAAAGTAGCCGTACTGTCCCTTTAAAACAATGTAGAAATAATTTTAAAACTGCTGAGGATGTATTTTACAATCTATTTGACTATTTTGAACTATTTTTACGGCTTGGAAGACGAAATGTCACAGAATTCTTAGTTCTCCCACGCCCTTAAAACAATGTAGAAATAATTTTAAAACTACAGAGGATGTGTTTTACAATCTATTTGACTATTTTGAACTATTGCCAATTCTGTTTGACTACGAGGGACAGCAAAAAATCTGTGACATTTCGTCTTCCAAGCCGTAAAAGTGGAGATTCAAATGCTGTTGTTTTGGGCCTTTAAAATTTTGCTCATCGCTTCAAACCTCTTCATACTGTCGATTTTTTTAAACTACATTAAACGCAACACCGTGCTTTGCAAGTTCATTATTTGCATTGAAATTTTCGGTTCCTTTTGAATATTTATTTTTAGACGCTATTTGCGATGACCATTCTCTTTTCTCCTCTGCGTTTTTTTTTTTCTCTTTCCAACGTCTGTAAAGGGCAAGGCGGAATGAATTATAAAAGTGCAAATCAGAAGGAGCATTCGCTCCGTCTGGCTGCGCTTTATAAAGACGGTTATTTGTCTGGACGGGAGTGGTTTTTTTAGCATTCTTTTGACCCTTTCACTCTGACGCATTGTTAAACCCGCGACAATGCTCGACCAAAATATGTACTTAAAATGACAGTACCGCTAAATACTTTTGAATCGCACTTTTTACGGTGTGTCCAAAAAGTTTCTTCACCTACTGTATCAATTACAACGGAAGCAAATAATGGTGACATTCTACATGCTTTACTAATAATTATTCCACCGTTTGCAACTCTGCGGCCTTTGTTTTCGCCGCAGGACATAACAAAGTTTTTTGGCATTTCGTTTCCACGCCGCACGTCAAATCGAAAAGGGAAGTTTTCAAGTTGGCGGTTCGTCTTTGACACTTCGCAACATCTAAGAGAAATAATTTGTTTGGGTATCTAAATTCGCCATTTCTTGTTAGAATTTGTTGAAGAGTATCGCAAATTGTGGAAAAAATGATTTTATTATGTTTTGGCAGTTATTTTGCCGTTTTCCGTCAAAAACTGGCTATAAACGTAAACCAAGAAAAAAGGCGGCAGCTAGGAAAATAATTTTTCGCATGTGTTGCGAAGTGTCAAAGATGAATCGCCAACTTGAAGACTTCCCTCTCTTTTGCTTTTTCGATTTGACGTGCGCCGTAAAAGGCGCAATTCAAAATTAGCTGTTCTGGCCCTTTAGCTATAAAAAAGCATATTTTGTTGTCCCATCTTTCCTGTTTATTATTGTTTTCCAGCCTTTGATCTCTGACTTGACCTATGATCATGATTTTATTCCAAAAACTTGATAAAAATCTCTGTTTTCTTTCACTTTTTCCACTTCAAATCATTTGGCCGGAAGGTTTATTTTTGTCCCATTCATCTCTGGCTCACGTTATCTGCCACGTGTGCGGTTTATGGCCGATGAGTAATGCATGGGATCATTTCGAAGTCGTTGGTCGGGAATTCACGAGGTCCGGAAACGCATGAACTGGCGTTTGCAGTTCTCATGAGGTGCATTTTATTATAAATTTTGGTGAAAGTTTGCATTAATTTTAACAGGGGAAGTACCCCAAATGCGACGCTCAGATTTTGATAAAATTTGGGACAAATTTAGGATAATTTTTTTCTAAGACATAATATACAAGACTCCCAGCTCGCGCTTTGCAGAAACGACTGAGATCTTTAGATCGAAAGTTGGCGAAAATGTGCCACTTTTTTCGAATTTTGGTCTGAAAATGTTCATGTATATTTCTACCATAGAAGATAATGTATCCACAAAAAATTAAATTTTTCCGCAGGAAACTGCCAAAGTTATGCCGAAAAATCGGTTTTCTCTCTGACCGCTCTCCGCGTTTTGCGTGCTCTCTCAAATATTTCGTTGAATATCTCGGCTGCGCCTGAAAGCACGAACTAAAACCTTCAGAAAATAATATATGGCCTATAGTGGCGGTCAAAAATACGGCCACCCCAAAGTGGCTGTGTCTTTCGTCAAAGCATACCGCTCTTTGTTTTATTGTTACTATAGCTATAAAAATCACTGCAAGTAATCATTCGTGCCGGAAGAGCAATATTTGAAACAGAAACTCAGCTCTCGGGCAATTTTTAAAAAAACTTTGGTCAAAAAATCTCATTTTTTGCGTTTTCTAATCAGAAGGAACGCAATTTGAAGTGGACATTTTTACACATTGACGTGATCAATGCCGTCTACAGTATAGCTCAGGATTATGAAAAGAACGGCATAAACCCAAAAAAATTTTGGCCGGACCTTAACCATAAACAATGTCATTAACCTTGACTGATGCCTGAGCGCATATGTTCAAAGTAAGAACTAATGGAAGTGATGTGTGTTGACATAGTTACCCTATTTCAGTTGGCTATAGCGTCAATCTCAAACATAAACCGCGTTTTAAGCATAATAATTTGGGATGGCCATTTTTTTTGACCAGGCCAAAAAAACATAATGTCCCAGTACGTGCTAGGCCAGCACTACAGTGCCACAAGTTTATAGTCCTTCGTCTTAGTATTACTTAAGCTTTACACTGATGCCATATTTGTCTATCTACGACCACTCTCTTCTGCTCTAGAGCTTATCACCTTGAGGTGGCCGTTTTTTTTGACAGCCACTGTATCCTGATGCCTGACTTTTAACGAAAATATGAGCGTCGCACTTGGGGTACATCACTTGTAAGTGAATTTTGAGATTTTCAGTTAACTCTTTGTAGAGACATTGCAGATGTTCGACGGTTTTTATATTTTAGAGATTATTGAAAATGAGGACCCCAATCAGACGGAAAAACGTCTTTTCAGCCCAATTCTAACACATTTTTTGTTAAAAAAGTTGATTTTTAGTTGAGACATGAATATTCTTTTGCAAATCCCGACGATTACAATCTTTTGGAGGTGTTCTATATTCGGAAAGTTCACAAAAAATGACCCAGAAGAACGCTAAAGTTTCGTAGTTTGTCAAGTGATTAATTAGCAAAGACTCTTTGCAACGTTCCTCTTCTCGTTTACACAAAAAAAAAACCACTGCCGACCTTGAGCGTTGCATTGGGGTCATGAAGAAGGAGAAAGACGTCTGTTTCTTACTTTTTGGAAATAAAGCAACGGAAAGTTTTGATAATAAAAAAAAGGGAATGCAAAGAAATGTAGAGGATATTGGGGAATTAATTTTGTGCACTCTCTCGTCGGCCAAAATTATTGAATATCTGGGCTGCTTTTGCAAATCGCAAGCTAAAATTTTCAGAAATGAATATGTGGTCCACGCACAAATTGCGCTCTAAATTTTATGAAAATCTTCGAACTACATTTAAACCTCGCTTTTACGGCTTGAAAGACGAAATGTCACAAAACTTTTTGCTCTCCCACGCCGTTACAGGGCCAGAACAGCTTCTTTTGATTTGCGCGTTTTACGGCGTGCCGAACAAAATGTCAAAAAAGTTTTTTATGTTCTGCAGCGAAAACAAACGCGGCAGAGTTGCAAACAGTAAAATAATTATTAGTAAGCTTGTAGAATGCCACCATTATTTTTTCCGTTGTTATTGTTACAGTAGACGAAGAAACTTTTTGGACATTTTGTTCCCAAAAAAACGCGATTCAAAAGTGTTTATTATAGCTGCACCTGCACTTTGAAGGGCCATAACAGCTACTTTTAAATTGCGCTTTTACCGCTTGGAAGACGAAATGTCACAAAATTTTTTCTGCCCTCGTCGTAAAATGGAATTGGCAATAGTTTAGAATAGTCAAGTAGATAATAAAATACATCCTCAGTAGTTTTAAAATTACTTTTACTTTGTTTTCGCGGCATGGGTGAGGAAAAAGTTTTGTGACACCTCGTCTTCCAAGCCGTAAAAGCTAAATTCAAATCCATTACATCTACTTTCACTTTTTACGGGGCATGTAGAATGTTATTATAATTTTGTTTTGTTGCTATTAATATTATACAAAAGGCAAAGAAATTTTCTGGACACTTTGTTTCCCAAACCCTAAAACGGCATGGTAGTTATGCTAGAACGGACATACTTATTCAAAAATAGAAGATTCCGTATAATTCCTCGTCTTTGTTTTTGCTCTCCTCAACTTTTCATGCCATAAAATTCAAATTGAGACCAACTGGAGCCTCTCTGTTTTTTGCATTGCTTGCTAAAAGCCTTAAAGACTGTTTTCAAACCCTATCTTATCTCCCAATGAAAATTGAAATTATGCGAACTCATCTTTCTGATAACCCTAAGAAACGAACTCTCAATCGGCTTTGCAAGTAATCGTCTTTATACTACACAAGAAAGATTTTGTTTTATCTCTAAACGAAGGTAAGCTGGAGATTTTCTTCTCAACGTCTTATCATCGGATTAATTTCGCAATTTTTGTACTATTTATATTATATAAAGATTAGTTGTTTCTAAGTTTAAAATACAGTCTTCTCTTTGTACACCCTATTGCATGAAAGCATACAATTTAAGTGCGACGCTCAGATTTTGATAAAACTTAGCACATATTTAGTCTTTTTTTTCTAAAAAATATGCAAGACTCTCTCGCGCTTTGCAGAAACGACCAAGATTTTTAGATTGAAAGTTGGCAAAGTTGTGACACTTTCTTGCGAATTTTGGCATAAAACGTTCCATGCCCATTTCTAGCAAAGAGGGTAATGTCTCCACAAAAAAAAATAATTTTTTCCGCAGGAAACTGATAAATTATAGCCAAAAAGCGTTTTCTTCTGTGACCGCTCTCCGCGGTTCGCGTGCTCTCTCGGCCGCTAAGTTTGATTGCGACGCTCCGATTTTTATGAAACATGGCACGAATTTAGTATTATTTTGTTTCAAAGCATATACGAGACTCGAAGCTCGCGCTTTGCAGCAATTACCGAGTTTTTAGATCGTATGAAAAATTTCATGCCTATTTCTACCATAGACGATCTCCACAAAAAGAAACTGGCAAAGTTTTGGCCAAAAAGTGTTTTCCTTTGTGACCGCTCTCCTCGTTTCGCGTCCTCTCTCGGCCACAAAAATTGTTGAATATCTCGGCTGCGTCAGCAAAGCACGAGCTAGAATTTTCAGGAATTGATATGTCGCCGATGCTTGATGTGCGTGCAAAATGTAAAGAAAATCTGAGTGTTGCACTTGGGTTACTTCCCCTCGAAAGCGCATTTTCTAAACCCCCGAAAAATAGATTCCATTTTTAACGGCCCCAATTCTAGAGACAACCCATGGTATAGACGGGCGTGATAGATAAAAATATCGCTAAAAAAATTCGCATACGCCTTAGAAAAAATAATGCTAAATTTATGCTAAGCTTTATAAAAATCTGGTGACCTTGCGAATAATATTATGACTATCTCTTAGCCCAAAAAATTTACAATGCTCAATAAATTTTTGTGAGTCATATCGGATTTTTTTATTTTTAATACATTGAAAAAATTGGTTTTTGTACTTTTGACGTCATGACTGTAAATCTTCATTTCCAAGTTTTACGAGAGATTAATTTCAAAAAAAAAGTTTTCTTTGCAAACATAATTGGAGAGTTCAAAAATTCATCTCAAGGGCATTGCAATTGAAAAAAGTTTTCGGTGGAATATAATCTTTATACTGGGAGAAGAATACAATAGTGGAAGTAAATCATAATTATTGAGTGAGAAGGAGGGATATGAATTCAAAAGTTGGCGAAACATTAGATACTTCTTTGCAAATTTCTGAATGAAAAATACTATTATGTCCGTAAGGTCGCTGAAGTGATTTTTGGTGTTTGCACTGTGCAAAACAAAAGTTCCATTTGCACTGTGCAATTTTTTGCGTTTTGCACCGTGCAATAGGCTTTTTTGGCCCTTGATCGCACCCTGATTTTTATAGCACAGTGCAAACACTAAAAATCACTCCAGCGACTTTCCAGACGGTCAACAGTATCATGTTTTTATAGGACCAAAACAGCTAGATAGATTTGAATCTCGATTTTACGGCTTGGAAGACGAAATGTCACAGAATTCTTAGTTTTCCCACGCCCTTAAGACAAAGTAGAAATAACTTTAAGACTGCTGAGGATGTATTTTACAACTTATTTGATTATTTTGAACTATTGCCAATTCCGTTTAACTACGAGGAATAGCAAAGACTCCGTGACATTTCGTCTTCCAAGCCGTAAAAGCGAGATTAATGTATTATAGTTGTCTCGACCCTTCATCGGAGAGCAATGTCCTCAAAAAAACCAGTTTTTTTTCCAATCAGCAAAGATTTGGCCAAAAAAATGTTTTTTTTTCTCTCACCGTTCTCCACATTTGTTGCAGTCACTCGACTGCAAAGATCGTTCAAATGAATCAAATTAAAATTTTGTGTTTTTAAAAATGCGCCCCATCTAGAGTCACTATGTAAATTGGAAAAAGTTTGTAGAATCACCTATAGTGTTCTTCGTATGTAAAACTAAACAAGCTTTTAGTCTATTACGTGCTCTAACACAAGTTTGTTATTATTGCATCATTCTTTCCTGCTGCAAACTTTTAAGCCGGTCAATTTAAATGTTTGTGACGGTCTATCTCCGTGTTTGAGCCCCGTTTTGATACCGTACAATCGTTTATTATACAAAACTAGATGTCCGCTAGACTTTCTACGAGACTATGTCTTATTATTCATCTGTAAATCTCCCAAAACTCACCGTAATTCGGTTGAAATAGCAATAAACCGGCCGAAATTGCAAAGAACTAATCACTACTCGTCTATTTTCAACCAACAATGAGCTTCGTATAGCAAAATAGCAAAACTTCTCTGTAGCAAAGTGATTTTTATACCTTTTCAATTATTTTTTTTAAGACAGTTCTAAACTTACAGGGGAGGTACGCCAAGTGCGACGCTCAGATTATGATGAAATTTGACGCAGATTTAGAATATTTTTTTCTAAGACATATGCGAGAATCCTAACTCGCACTTTGCAAAAACGACCGAGATTTTTCGATCAAAAGTTGGCAAAAATTTGACATTTTTTTGCGAATTTTGGTATGAAAAGTTGTATGCCTATTTTTACCACAGAGGGTAATGTTTCCACAAAAAATTAATTTTTGCCGCGCGAAACTGACAAAGTTATGGCCAAAAAGTGTTTTTCTCTCCGACCGCTCTCCGCGTTTCACGTGCTCTCTCGGCGGCAAATATTTTTGAATATCTCGGCGGGTCCTAAAAAGCGCGAGCCAAAAGTTTTAGGAATTGATATGTGGCCTGTGTCTGACGTGGGTGCAAAATCTTTAGAAAATCTGAGTATTGCAATTGGGTTACTTCCCCTAGAAAGCGAATTTTCTAAACCCCCCAAGAATAGATTCTATTTTTAACGGCCCCAATTTTAGAGAGAACCCATGGTATAAAGGGGCGTCATAGATAAAAATATCGCTGAAAAAACGGCTGGAACGTTGGCGAGAAAAGAAGGGGCGGGCTCCGAAAGAGAACACCGCTTCTCGTCCCCCCTTTTCTCGACGTCTGGCGGGTCAAAGTGAGCCCCCCAAGTAAATGGAAAAAAGTGTTCGTAAAGAGACTTTTTCGTGCTTTCTACAAAGGGTTTGTAGTCCAAATTTAGTTAAAAAGGGATGAAGATTTAATGAATAACAAATTTACCTTTGGTTAGGACAATTTTTAATGATTTTTGAGTTTTTTTGACAATTTTTTTTTGGGATTTTTCGAATATTTTCTATGATAAAAATTGTTCCTTGGAAGGTCAACTCCGTCATTGCATAGCCTACAAAATTTGACACCAATACGATGGCAAAATTATCAAATACTTTCCTTTTCCTCATCAAAAATTTTGATACTTCCGACATTTTCCCAAATTTTCCTCCAATTTGCGCCCGCGAAATGTCAGATCCCATCCATTTGTGGGCTGGACAAGTGCACGCCACATTTCCTGCAGAATGCCGTCTGGACCAAAGATCGTGACGCCCTTCACATTCCCTTTCTCTGACATCTCCATCTCTAATGTGAGTTGCATTCCCAATCTTTGACCGTTCCCTTTTCGGAAACGAATCGAAGACTCTGCTCGGCTACGCTAAATGCGGACCTCGGGGACGTGGGGTTTGATGTGCATGTCGGGATTTGAAGGAGGGAACGTTGGATGGGAAGAATATTAGAATTTTTTATCAAACATTTGAGTTCTCAATTTCAGAATCTTATGTACCCTTCAAAATTTGCGACAAAAATTTTTATAGCACACTAGTACGTCGGGAAAGTCGCTAAAGTAATTTTTGACATTTGCACCGTGCAAAAAAATCGGGGTGCGAGCGCCAGCCAAAACAAGCCTATTGCACAGTGCTAACGACATTTTTGAGGTCTGCACAGCGCAAGGTGCTTCAAAATGGCCCTCGCACCGTGCAAAACGAGGAAAAAGTTAAAGATACAGAACACCTACTTTTGATTCGCGCTTTTACGGCTTAAAAACGAAATGTCCAAAAAGTTTCTCCGTCTACTGTAACAATAACAACAGCAAAAGCGAAATGTTGACATTCTACATGCTTACTAATAATTATTTTTCTGTTTGCAACTCTGCCGCCTTTGTATTTGCTGCAGGACATGAAAAAACTTTTTTGACATTTCGTTTCACACACCGTAAAACGCGCAATTCAAAAGTAGCTGTTCTGGCCTTTAACTTTATTTTTATTTTTGATGCTTTCTAAACTTAGCTCGTCAAGCCTTATGATTAACCTTATTGGCTATAACATTTTTCTAATTTTCTTCTGCATTATAAAAACTAGATCTTACGTGTGCGTGCCTTCCCAAAATAACCCGCCATTCCGAAGGCCATAAACCCCCAAATCCCCGCGTACTTTGGCCTCGTCTCAATTTCAGCGAATCCTCCTCTCTTTTCTTTAAATAGGTAGGGCCCGGGTACTTGAATAATTACAGCGCTGACTCATCCATCTCGAAATTGATCCGAATGGTCAAAAAAAGCGCATTTCCCAATTTTTCGTTCAAATTCTTTGTTGGGAAACAAAAAATTTCCATAGTCTTATGATTCGAAAATTAGGGAGCTGGGCGGGTTTTTTATGATCTCCCCCATTTCCGGGGCGATCGTTAAATTTTGCGAAATTTTCGAAATGGGGATTATTTTGAGGCCTGGTGGTGAGCAAGGTGGATTCAAATGCATACTACGGGCCGGGATCTCTTTTTTTTAGGGTCCCAAAGTTTTTCTTCTGGAAAAAGATGGGGGCCTGCGGGAAGGGGTCCTTTTGAAATTTCTCTTGCCCTAAACTGAATGCAATGTTGGGAGGTTTAACATACTTCAGGTGGTCTCTCGACAAATAACGAAAACGACTGCAAAAGGAATGCGGGTTTAATTTAGTCATCATTGCTTGCACTTGCAAGACATTTGCATCTCATGTCTAATACTTTTTTTACTTCTGGCCTGTCCGTAAAGTCGCTGGAGTGATTTCCGTGATATTTAAACGGAATTTGTTGTAAAAGTTACTTGACTTTAGAATTTCTGAAATTTCTTGTTAAAAGCATATTCCGTTGAATGGCAGCTGCTCTACTAGTCCGGAAACAAGTAGAGCACGAGTCAGAGTCGCTGGAGTGAGTCAGAGAGAGAGAGACAAGTTTTGGTCGTATCTGTAAAAATTTTGCAAAAAAAAAAGTATTTTTGGCAAAGATACTGTAAACCATATACTAACCTGTCCGGCAAGTCGCTGGAATGATTTCCGCGACATGGACTGTGCGAAAGCAAAATTTCACCCTGCACTGTGCAATTTCCTGTAATACTTGCTTAGTGCTAGTCCGTCCGTAAAGTCGCGGAAGTAATTTTCAGCCTTTGCACTGTGCAAAAAAAGTGAGGGTGCAAGTGATAGCCGAAGAAATCCGATTGCACGGTGAAAAATGAAAAAAATTGCACAGTGCGAAGAGAACTTTTGTTTTCGCACAGTGCATGTCGCGGAAATCACTCCAGCGACTTAACCGGTTCACTAGTATTTCTTTTTCACGGTCTTGTTTTTCTTTGCTCGAGCGATTTTTGTAGTTTTTACAACCGTCTTTTGTTGCGTTAAGAGCCCGCTCAATCTCTGATTCTTTTGGGCTTTTTAATCGGGCATTTTTTTACAGAGTAGTCCGTCCGGAAAGTCGCTGAGAGATTATTTTTGGCGTTTGCACTGTGCGGGCAAAAAAGTGGCAAAATAAAGGAAAACTGAAAGGGAAATTTGAAATCTGTAATTGTAAAGTGGCCTAGGACCTCGAAGATTTCTTGTGCCAACAACTTGCGAAATCCTGGATCAAAGTGCAATTTCGAAACTGCATTTTTATGTCACTGGAGAGATTTTTGGCGGTTGCATTGTGCAAAAAATTTTGGATGCAAACGACAGCCGAAAAAAGCCGATTGCACGGTGCAAAAAGCAAGAAATTGCACAGTGCAATGTGAACTTTTGTTTTCTCACAGTGCACGTCGCCGAAATCTCTTCAGCTATCTTAGGAACGGACTAGAAGAATGCTTGAAAAATCATAGCCGCGCTTTTCAACTGGCTGTAACCTTTTTGGTTGTCAATAGAAGCCTAATATCAAAAAAGTCCCCAAAACTTTTTTTTCAAATTGTTTCTAAATTATGGAAACTTCCCGAAATAATTTTTAGGCGCAAGATATATGATGCAATAATACACATTGGTTCCAATTAAGAGATATTTCTATTGACGACCAAAAAAGTTACAGTAAAACTGCGGCTATAATTTTTTCGCGTGCTGTATAGTACGCTCTAAATAATTGCGCCTAAATCGAGCAGACACGTAGTTTGTGACATTGTAATCACTTAACGTACAGTATCCCGCACAACTTGCGCTATAATTCATGTAGCATCAAACTTTTAATGTCTGTCTTATACCAATTTTGTAGCAATTTTGTAACTTTTAGACAATGCAACACATGGGTTAGCGTGGGAAAAGTGCAACTTTAACAAGATTCGAAAATTCTTGAGGAATTGTAGCTAAACTTGTGTAATGTCGTGGTATTAGCGAGCACGTCTTGAGTCGCTAGATTTGTCCGGGAAGGAAGTACTGTTCTGTGGTTAAATATGATTAGCGGTTGCAGGTGGAATTAAGTTAATTGTTAAAAGGTTTCCTTGCAAATGCCTTGGTTTCCATTTTTGTGGCTTTGTTGTCGTCAGTGTTCGGTGTATAAACTTATTTCGGCTGACACAGTAGTACTAGAGAGTCGCTGAAGTGATTTTTGGCTTTTGCACTGTGCAAAAAAGTCAGGGTGCGAGCGACAACCGAAAAAAACCTCCCATTGCACGGTGCAAAACGCAAGAAATTGCACAGTGCAAAGGGAACTTTTGTTCGCACAGTGCAAACACCAAAGAGGTGATTGGTGCTTGCACCGTGCAAAAAGGTCAGGGTGCAAGCCACAACCAAAAAAACCATTTGCACGGTGCAAAAAGCAAGAAATCGCACAGTGCAAGGTGAAATTTTGCTTTCGCACAGTGCATGTCGCGGAAATCACTCCAGCGGCTTTACGGACGGGCCAGTACTAAAAAGTATTAGAAATGAGATGCAAATGTTTTGCAAGTGCAAGCAATGATGACTAAATTAATTCCTTTTGCAGCCGTTTTCGTTTTTTGTCCAGAGACCATCTGAAGTTCTGCATGTTAAACTTGCCAACATTGTAGGCAGTTAAATTTCAAAGGGACCCTTTCCCGCAGGCCCCTATCTCTTTCCAGAAAAGATGCAAACTTTGGGCCCCTAAAAAAGAGATCCGGGCATCTTCAAAAATATTATATAATACATACTACTACGGTTTTTCAAGAGTGCGTAGACTTTTCGTCGCGGGCGCACAGTGCACATTTTTCACAATGCATTTGACCTTTTGCACTGTGCAATCGAAATATCGCCAAGCTTTTTCAACTACGTCGCTGCGTTGGCGCTAGACATGGCTCCCGGGCCAAGCCAAAAATCGGGCCGGCGGGCCGTTTCAAATTTGCTTTGGCCCGGGCCGGCTCGTTGATAGCAAGCTTTGCACAGTGCAAACGGCATTTTTGAGGTTTGCACAGTGCAAAATGCTTCAAAATGGCCGCGCCCCGTGCAAATAAAGAAAAAATGCACTGTGCGGCCTCACAAAAAATCTACGCGCTTTTAAGAAGCCGTGGTAGCATCCGCCGAATCTTCCCCAGCCATCTGCTTTCCGTATTATCAGCCGCATTGCTTCTGCAGTGCTGGAGACTGCAGCTAATCTCGCTTTCCAATCTCTGACCTCCAATTAAAACGTTGTGGATCAAAAACCGGGGCAGCAGCATGTGCGTAAGCTCGTTAATCTTCTCCATTTTGGAGGGAGCGTTTTTTTGGGGCAGGTAGTCCGAGGTGTTCGGACAAAGCCGTCGAACGGCTTATGCAGTCAGCGCAATGTTCGAAGGATTATATTGGCGATTTGACTGACAAAAGATAGAGAAGAGGGGATTAGCGATAATGACATGTCAAGACGTAGGGATTTTAGGGGGGGATTTGTAGTGATGACTTTGATAAAAGGGACAAATGGCAGTCTATGTCGGCGAACGTCAGTAAAGAAGTATATTGTAGCTGAAGTTGCCTCATTTGTTCGTAGGAATGTCGTCAAAGTGCAGCATTTATATGAAACTTGGGACAAATTTGGACTAAACTTTTCTAACACACTTTTTGTCACGATTAGCTGTAACAACCGACACTTTAAGGTCCAGTTTTCAAACAAAAGCGGTCGGAGTGCACTTTTTCAACAAAAAATTTAACTTTCTTACATTTAAGACATGGACAAATGACCTGTTTCTCCAACCATGGGAAATGTGGAGAGCAGTCATAGAGGAAACACTTTTTGGTCATAAATTTGCCAGTTTCGTGCGGAAAAATTTTATTTTTGTTGTGCAAACATTACCCCTCTACGTTAGAAATGGACATGAAACTTTTCATACCAAAATTCGCAAAAAAGTGTCACATTTTCACCAACTTTTGATCTAAAAATCTCGGTCGTTTCTGCAAAGCGCGAGCTAACGGTCGCGCATATGTCTTTCATCAAAATCTGAGCCTCGCACTTGGAGTAATTCCCCTGCTACGTTACAGTAATCAAATTAAGAAAGCCTTCCGACTGTACATATCTTATTTTTTTAAGTGATAAATCTTTCCTCTTACTACGGCTGTTCAAAAGTGCGTAGACTTGGGTACTTCCCTTGTAAACCAATTTTTTGGTCCTGTAAACCATTATTTTCCTTAATTTTTTTCTATTTTTATCTGTTTTCCACATACCTCCCTTTTTGCGGTGCCCGATTCGAAACGCGGACAGACTACGAATGCAAAAACCTCCCCCCGAAACTGTTCACGTTTTCTGCCCCAATTTTGTTCCCGACTTTTATCACGTCAAAGATCGATGCTCTCTCGGAATTAGCTCAGCCGTCGGTTTTTTCTCCGCGGTTTCGGACTTTTTTTCGAAGACCGCCCGTGTCGACAGCTTCTGTATATAAAGTTACACCTATCGCAAATGCATTCAGCCCGTTTTAGATGGCAAATAAGGAACAATTGGGTATTCCAAAAGTTTCCACTTCCCTCTCGTTGGATTCGAATCAAACTTTGAAGATGGATAGTGGTCATCAGTCGATGAATTCGCTGAATCCCCAATATGATGACACTGGGGGCAAGCAGAGAGCGTTGGGAAATGGTTGGAGTCACAAGTAAGTCGAAAATTTTTAAGCGAATGTTTTGAAAATTTAGTTCGCAAGGGAAAGGCAGCGAGCTCTTTCTAAAGTTTCGGAGGTTCGATTTTGATGACATCTGCGACAAATTTTGAATAATATTTATTGTGATATTTGCGAGACTAGCTTGCGTGTTGCAGAAACCACCAAAATTTTTGGGTCGAAATTTTTTAGACTTTCGGCCTAAAAATCTCAGTTGTTTCTGCAAAGCGCAAGCTAAAAATCTCGCAAATGTCTCAAAAAAATATTATTCTAAATTTTTCCCAATTGTCATCAAAATCATTTAATCGCATTCTAAATCATTTTTACGCCTAGAAAAAGTATATCGTTACTCCCATTTTTGTCTTACTAGCCTTTCGCAAAGTCGCTGGAGTGATTTCGGCGACATGCACTGTGCAAAAACGTCAGGATGCGAGCGACAGCCAAAAAAAGCCTATTGCACGGTGCAAAAAGCAACAAATTGCACAGTGCAAAGTGAACTTTACCTTTTGAACAGTGCATGTCGCCGAAGTCACTCCAGCGACTTTAAGGAAGGATTAGTATATTCGCTCATTTCCTTCTCCTTTCCCTCCCATCATACCACATCCAGAACGCCCTTCCCAATATCCCCCCCCCCCCATTCCTCCTGAATTTGCCCTCTTATGGTCA
This sequence comes from Bursaphelenchus mucronatus, assembly GCA_025436335.1. Lineage (NCBI taxonomy): Eukaryota > Metazoa > Nematoda > Chromadorea > Rhabditida > Aphelenchoididae > Bursaphelenchus > Bursaphelenchus mucronatus. The sequence goes on from CM046356.1 coordinate 9,983,833, forward strand.
GCGTTGGGACATTCGTGGGCTTTCTTTTGTCGCCCTCTACTTTTGACGTTTTTGTACGTTTCTGTGTCTCGTTGTGTTCGCTTCTCTCTGTGCCTGTGAGAACGCGGAGAGTCGCAAAAAAACCCCCCGGACCAGGGAGAGACGGCCGGACGTTCCGCTTGCCCTCTTTTTTTCTCCAATTTGAACTTTAAACTGCAAAAATTTTTTGAATGATCGGCCCAAATGTTGCTAAATTTAGCAGCAAACCTTTTTTTTCATCCTCCTCCAAGATTTGATCGACTAAGACGTAAAAAAATGCGGATTTGCTAAAACTTTTTGGAATTTTTTTGTAAAAAGCGGGAATTTTGGGGAATTCAAAACGTTGGAGTGCATTCTTTGGCCACTCTCTTCCGTTTGCAGTCGCTTTATACAGATTATGTTTCCCTGGTATAAGAAACTTCTAAGGAATGATGTTAGAAATTAGGAAATTGGATCATGTTAGTTCCCAACTCGTCTTCTTCGATCTTATTTTAGGTACTGATAGTGTAATTGCAGTGTAAAAAGAATGATTAAGTAATTGTTAAACTTTCTTTAGTCTAGTTGTGACTGCTTAATGAGAGCTACAAAAGTTCTGTGAGGGGAAACGTAAGTTTTACGGAAAAAATTTCGAATTGAGCTTATAAAGTCAAGCTTGAAGGTGTAAATTTCTTATATCCGATTTCTCATGGCTCTCCCAATCAAATGAGACCTTTAACCCATAATTAAATCATAAATCACCTCTGTTCCCGAATTTTTCGCCCAATTTTCCTTCAATTGCACTTTCAACCCAACGTTCCATCACATTTTCTTTTGTTGAACGTCTCCAGATGAGTAACGGGCCTTTTCTGCCCCAGCTGGTCATTTGTAAACCGATTTTTTTGCTTCTAATTTCTCCGAGCAAAAGTTCAGTCAGCGGACCTTATAATTGATGGGCTTGATAAAAACCCATTGTTTCAAGCGAATGGGCGGAGAAAAAAGGATGTTCATTGATAGCCTGCGTCTTTTCAAGCCATAGGCTACATTTAGCAATCGCAAAGGACAAAGGTCTGGGGCCCTAAGAGAATTTTACGGATAAAAAACGTAAATTATATGGATAAAAAACGTATTTTTAAAATTAATTTGCAATAATGAAATCCCAACCCACATAACGTAATGTGGGGTAATTATCTCGACTTTTACACCCCAAATGACATCTATTAAACATAATCCTGATTGAAATTTAGGGAAAATTAAACAAAATATCAAAGTATTTAGTTGAGGGTAAAGTAATTTACTTGTCATATAAGAGTAATTGGTCTCTTGGTCTGACTTACGACATCTTTCTCTATAATTAAACCGCTTTTGTTATTCAAAATTGTGCAAGATCCGCGAAATGCCAACGCACAACGGCCCAGTGTAATATTGGATAGCAAAAATAAGATTTTCAAGTGGAAGAAAAACTCAATTGGCTCAATAATGTTGTTATTGCGCTGTTAAAACACTGTATTCATTTTTAAGTTGACTTGATAAACCGTATTTACAAAAATACGTTTTTTGTCCATATAATTTACGTTTTTATCCATAAATCCCGTTATAACGCGTTAGGGAACCAGACCTTTGACTTTTCCAATTTTTAAATCTAGCCCATGGCTTGGAAAGCCTCTGCTTATCAGTGATCATCGTTTTTTCTCCGCCCATTTGCTTGAAACAATGGGTTTTTATCAAGCCCATCAATTATAAGGTCCGCGAACTGAACTTTTGCTCGGAGAAATTAGAAGCAAAAAAATTTCGGTCTACAAATGACCAGTTGGGCAAAAAAAGGGCATTATGGAGCAATATGTTACCTATCACATTGCCTATGTTATCTATCACATTGCCTTTTGCCATCAAAAAGCCCCGTTTTACCTATAAAATACAATTTTCATCTGGTTTTTGTCCATAAACTCGTATTTTGGCGCAGGAAATCCGAATTCCGGCTCAAAAGTGCATCTGGAAGAATGAAAGAAGAAAAAGGAATGCCCGCGACCCGCTTTTAGGCATTTTTCCCACAAAAATTCCCGCGTTTTTCAAAAACGCGGTGAATTCGTCCGATTTTGCTCGCGATTTTCCGAATTCGCGCTGTGTCACAACTTTTTCGGTCTTATTTTGGCTTCCAAATATCCATTACACCTTCCTTGACCTTCTCCACATCTGATCCCCGATTTTCCCTTGAATATCCCATTTTTGCCAGGTCAAATTCCCCCAAAGTAGCAGATTATCCGCAGGAATAATGTCGAAAATACGCTGCGACTGATGGTATTCACGTTCTCCGACCGCAAAATCCGTATTAAATGGTGCTTAAAATAATTTGGATTAATTACAGTGTGATGGGGGACGTTTTTTGAGGGGAATACGATTTGAATGTCAAGTGTAATATCGGAGAGAGGATTTTTGGTTCTAATTTTAGGAAGATGGAATGCGATTAGCTTGTAAAGCGATTTTTGATGCCAGGATCAGGTGGATTTTAGTTTTTTATCCCCATTTTTGCCGCATTTAGCGATATTGTTTTGGCCAATACACCTGGAGAGATTCTTGAAATTTTACCGATTTTACTATAAATTGTTGGCTGAACTTTTGCAGGAACGCTTTCATCCCCTTCTAGTCTTTGTTCCACACCTCTTTTTCCCAAGAAACTCGGTACTTTATCTTTATTTCCTTCGGTCATAAAAACTTATCAAGTACAATATAAACGTGTCCACAAATAATTTCTAAGCCGGTTTTTTTGTCCCATAATCAGTTTGACGCATTTAAGATGTCTAATAGGCTTAATCCTTTGTAAGAATTCCCGGATTTCATCCGAAATTCCGGATGTTCTCCATGCTCGGATTAGAAGCGGCGGATTTGTGGGGAGTGGCCACGCGGATGGGGGCTTAAATGCTAATTGAATATTATTTTTGGCCCTACTTTGAATTGCGAATTAAAATTTGTGCGTCCAGCCCGCACTGTCTGCTTGTAGAATCTCATTTTTGGTATTGATTATGGCCTCGGAAGATTTGTGAGTTTCTAGTCGGATTCGAGTCTAGAATTCTATGTTGATGGTTGTTACAGATACTAAAAGCAGTATTTATGCTTCTAATTTCAGCTCAACGTTATTGACGGATCCGTCGTCCTCTCAATTCGACGAACTTCTTGATCCGCGCGAAACCCATTCGCCGCCTCGTATTCGACGTCAAAGCCGACCTTCCGCCGATTCGTCGAGCCTGAACTGCGTCCCGGAGCCAGTAAGTCTATTTTGCACTTTGTTCCGTTTTTAGGACAGGATATCGATATTTTCATTCGTTTGACCTTTTGGTCATGTATAATATAATTGCCTTTGCGATTTCTATTTTTACCCTCTAAATCTTTCAGCACCCGACCTCCAAGCGCAGTTCGGAGCCGTTGGGCTCATCATCGTCGTCGGGTGTGGCCACGCTGTCCAACTCGCAGGATCTGGGCTCCGACAATTCGATGGACGACAGACCCGATCCCTCAGTGCAGCCAGATGAGAATGTAGCGGATCCCTCGAGGGAGGTTGGCGAGTTTATAGCGGAGACGTTGAGGGAGGTTGACGAGCCTGGGTCAGGACCTTTGAGGGAAATTGACGAACCAGTGGCGGAAACTTTGAATGAAATTGACGAGCCAGTAGCAGGACCTTCAAGGGAACTTGAGGAGCCAGTAGCAGGGCCTTCAAGGGAACTTGAGGAGTCAGTAGCAAGGCCTTCAAGGGAACTTGAGGAGCCAGTAGCAGGACCTTCAAGCGAGTGTGAGGTACCAGAAGTAATTGTCTTGCATCGTAATGCAAAACCAGCACCAGCTCTCTTGATACAGGAAGAAGAAAGGATCCCGGCGAGACCGACCGTTTCTAATCAAGTCTTTGACGATGTAAACCCGGCTCCGCGATCAGAAGCTCGTATGGTAAACTTGTATGATGTTGCAAATGATGGTAAGCGAAACTTTAACTTTTCAATTTCCGTCTTTAGAAAACGTCGAGCTGGACAAAGAGTTCCTCGAATGGTATTGCAGACCAATTAAAAACGACATATATGAACTGCCAATGTATTTTGTAACTCCGTCTCGTCCCAGTCTCCCATTGCCGCGAGCTTTCGTTGGTGGATGTAAAAACATTGCCGTGAATATGGCAAATCCATTTCGCAAAATTGTCTCCCAACGTCGAAGAAGGTTCGTCAAGTACGGATTCAACCTGGATTTGACTTGTAGGTTGAAATTTGTATTGTTTTAGAGTGATGTAAGATTGCTATGTGGATGATGTAATTTTTTTGATATTTTTGATCAAAATTGTTTGATTTCAGATATCACGGACCGAGTAATTGCTATGGGATATCCAGCGGACGACGTTGAAGCCTTGTACAGAAACGCAATGGATTCGACGAAACGGTTTTTGGCCAAGTTTCACGACAACAAGTTTTGGATCTTCAATCTGTAGGTCGCGTAAGAAGTTGGGGCACCTTTGAGGAAATTTGGTTGGTATTGAGTGCTGGAGTAGCTATTATGGAACAAAAAAATTTTTTTTGTATATATTTATGTTCTCCTTGATCAATATTTTGAGTTGTTCTATTCTTTCCTCTTACTTTTTTGATTTTTGACGTGAAATTGAAGTTTAAATGAAGATTGAGCGTTTGAGGGTTATATAGGTTGTTTATAAGCATGGGCATGCCATAAAAAAATTTTGGTCCCACCTTGTATAATTTTAAATTTTTTGTCGTTAGTATCCGCCATTCTTTTTAATGCTATCTTATAGCTCCAAAATAAGTTTTAATGGCTTTGTTTGCAGACGCGGCCGGTATTCGTACGACCCCAGCCATTTTGGAAGGTGTGTGACCTCCTTCGAAATGGAGGATCATCATCCACCCCGCCTCGAATTCATGGCCCCGTTTTGTCGGCAAACTCAGCTCTGGCTCGAACAAGATCCCCGCCACGTGATTGCGGTGCATTGCAAGGCCGGCAAGGGTCGGACCGGAGTCATGATCTGCGCCTACCTTGTGCACATCAATTTCTTTCCCAGCCCGCGGCAAATACTCGATTACTACTCGATCGTGCGGACCATCAACAATCAAGGAGTCACCATTCCGTCCCAACGCCGCTACATTTACTATTACGAGCATCTGCGACGAAAGAAGTTGAATTATCTCCCACTCAGATGCGAATTGGTCGGAATTTTCCTGGAGGGAATCCCGGAACACAAGGACCCATATTACATCAAAGTCAGGGTGACGAATGGAGATGTGGTCGTGTTTGAAAGCTCCATTATTGAAATCAAAAGATCAGACGTCGAGGCACAGAAGAAACACGAGGTTTTGACTTTGAAGTACCCATATCATCCGTTGAGGAATGTTCAACCCGAGAAACAGTTGATTAGCCAGTAAGGAAGTTTTTTTGAGTGATTTTGGAAGTGGAGGGATGTGTTGAAGGGCGTAGAGGGGTAGATAGGGGAAGAATAGAGAAGGGGAATCGGTATGGAATGCTTTAAAAGAGGTATTCTTGATTTTTTGGGGAAAAACGGGAAAACCTTTGATAAAAGTTAAATTTTCTCGTTTTTTTCTGGGGATTTTGGCGGTGGAGGGTGTAAAAAAGAGAGCAGAACAGTTTGGCAGGTGTACAATGAGACTTTTTTTTGATTTTTTGATGGAAAAAGTTGGAAAAAATGTAAATGTTTGGAAAATTTTGTTTTTTGCGATTTTTTGACGTAGCAGAGAAAAGTCTTTTGTTGTATTAATGTTTTGAGAGGCTTTGATTATATTTTCTTTTAGTATTCTACGAAGAAATTCCTGTCTTGAACATTGGAAAAAATTTTTTCATCTAGAATTTCTATTTTCCGAATTTTAGTATGGCTTTCGGCTGGACGGCCAGAGACAGCTCTGGTGTGTATTTGGAAGGCGACATCCAGGTGCAACTGATCTATTCGAACGCCGACGAGTACACAAAGCAACGTGAAAACCCGCCCAAAAGTAATAAAAGGGATTTATGTAGTGAATTTGTCAAAAAGCCCCCAACTTTTGGTCATGTTTGGTTCAATACGATGTTTACGTGCCCCGGATATTGCGAAGGGCATTTTGAACAATCGGATGAGTCGAGAGTACCATTAAGACCGTCTGGTAAGCACTTTATTTGTTTTTTTTTAAATTTTTGCGTGATTTTAGCCTTCAAGCAGGTGAATTATATTCGCCGCGCCCAAAAGAACGACCAATATTGCTTGCAAAACGATGATAGAGAGAAGAGATACAAAGAAGAAGATTTGAAGTACATCCGCGATGACTTTAGACAAGGATGTCAGGCCATCCGAATGGACGGAGCCCCAAAACATGACTTCCCAATGGATGATTTATGTAATCTCCGGTTTTCTGACTCCGAAGCGAAGAAACCAGTGTTCTCTGAAGTCGTGGAACAAAAGTTGTTGGTAAGTGTGTTTGGAGTTTGTTTTTTTTGGAATTCTGGGGACATTTTATACGATGGATTTTGAGATTTTTTTGGGAAATTTTTTTTTAATTTTGAAAAGCTTTTGAATTTTGTGCGGAATTTTGGGTATTATAGTGTCGGAAAATTTGATCAGTGTAAAATTTATGATCCATTAAACCTCTTGAATTTACAAGAAACAAGCTTTGGAGTTTTTGTTCAGAATTTTCGGTTTCTTTTTTTTGGATTAAAAGTTTTGGATTATTTCAGGATTCTTGCGTCAAACCGGCGAACGGTCAAACCACCCTGTACGGCAGCGCGGTGACCGGGGTCTACGAAGACGGCGAGTCGTACCAGTTTATCGAACCGACGGACGAAGGATATCAACAACATTTGTATCGGAACAAGGTTTTGTACGAAGTGAAGGAAGAAGACGGAGAGCTCGATCTGGTACCGCGCCGCATCAGGGAGATCTTGCCGGACGACCAAAGAGAACTGCGGATTTCGAAAGGTCGGGATGAGCTCCAAAACATGGCCCATAATATTCCCAGAGTCCGTGTCGCGGTCAATGAACCCCCTAGACTGGAAGAACATTGCCCGAGGGTAAGCTTGCCGCTGTTATATCCGAGACGTCCGCCGCCTCGCGAAGAGATCAGCGACATGCTTCGAGTCGCCTTCCACAATGGTCTGGTCGAAAAATTCTACGAACGCAGGACGCTGGGCCCGCCCCCGAACACCGAAGAAGACATCCCGCGAAGGACGAAACAATCCAGAGGCGGGGAGGGCCCCATCAACCTCTACGCCCAGGTGGGCGAACATTATCAGACGTTTGGGCGCTACGAAATCGACGGCGCCCACAAAACCTCGAATCCCGAGATTACGGACAAACTCCGACTGTTTGTGATCACGAAATGCCTCACCAACGGAAAAGAGCTCTCCGAAGCGCAGGACTTTGTGAAGTTGACCCGAAAACGCCAAGAACGCATCGACTTTATCGCTGAAACCAAGAGGAAATTGAATCAGATCGATTTGAAAATCAGACAATGCAATGAGATCTGCAAATCCCACACTGATATAAAAAAGAGTTTGGACGGCGCGGAAATGAAACACGCGTTTCGAACGGAGCTCACCGATAAAATTATTCGGGTAAGGTTTGGGATATTAATCGTTCAATCTTGGTTTGATTATGTGGGAATTTGGGACACAAATCTTTACATTTTTAACCAAAAAAAGTGAAATGCACCGTAATGAAAATAAAAGCGCTCAAGCAATGAAAAATTCTTGGCATTCTGCTTCAGCTCGAGAAGAAATTTTTGCTCCAAAGATAACCCGATTACACATTGAAGGTGAGGTAGAATGGGGTTACTTCATACATAAATTTGAAGCTGACCTCTTGCTTACCCTCACCATATATAGTGCACATAAAAAATTGTTCGCCTTCTATCTGTTTGAAACCTAAAGAAACAACGCATAAATATAGTTACGATTTCGGCGATTTCTCCACCATTTTCCTCTCCCCCTGTTCGAAGTTTCATAGGAACATAGGATAGAAGATGGCGGATTTTTTGAGCTTAGCATGGAGAAAATCTACCGAGTTAGTTTCGAGATAAAAAATCTCTTCGACAATATTTCGCCTTTCGTCTCACCTCGTCTAAAAAATCTGTCATCGAGACGGATTTTTCGGACTCTCTGATAAGAGGGAAACAGAATGCCAATTTTCGTGTTGAGAAAAAACCCGTAGAGCGCGAAATCTTGACGTGCGCCTTGCGTAATGATCGATTACTATTTCAGCTGCCCTTGGAAGAGGACCTAACCGTGGAACAGGTAACCGCCACACAACATGTTCCCATGTTTCGAGAGATCTTTCTACAGAAGATGCGGGACGTGAAAGTGGATACGCAGAAAGAACTCGACGATTTGGAGGCGGACGAGGCCACAAGAGGCGTCAATATCCGCCTCCATCCCACTCTGAACGGCGGCAAGGACCTTCTCGGCGACCGATGGGATCAGCCCTCGGATCTGTTCAATTTCCAAACCACCAAAGTGGTGGCGGCCAAGGAAATGCGGAACGAAGACGAAGCAATGAACGCCAAGTTCAATAAGAACCCCAAAATGGATCCACGATACGAGTCGAAGTACTATCGGAAGTTCTTTTATCGACAACGGCAGAATTCCCCGACGAAATACCCGAATTTCCATCATCAGTAAGTAGAAGTTTGATTTTTTATTTGATTTTTTTCGTTGTTTGGAAAGGTTTGAGCGTATAAAATATCGCCTTTGGCGTTTAAGGGGTTGAAATGATGATTTGCATTGATTTTTGAAAGAATTTTGATATTTTTGCATTTTTTTTATAAATTTTTGATGGTTTTAAAATGAAAAAAAAAATAAAAAAATTTTGAGTTTTTAAAAAGTATCAATTAATGATAAAGACCTTGTTTTTTATATTTTTGTTTCGACTTTCAGCTGCCCCATGGACCAAATGGACCGACAAATCTGCGCCTACTACCGATGCCCATTGGAAGAGCTCGAAAACCCGATTGATGACCATGGAAACCTGGTTCGAGTGGAGCCGGAGTTTGTGGGAAATCAAGAAGACCAGGAGAAGGAGAACGTCCCTCCGTTCAAACCTTTCCAATTTGACGGTGTAAATCGTCTAGACCCGATCCCAATGCCCGATCTCAGCCTGCTGAATGAGAAGGAATTGAAGAAATATTTCCCATTGTACACTGAGCGACCCCCAGCGGCCGAACAACAGCCGGATGAGGCCGTTCCTGATGTGACGCCGCCTGTAAGGCAGCCCGAATCAGCGGCACCATCGAAGAAACGATTTTGGAGACGGAAGAAGAAGGTTGAAGAGGTGACGCAAGAGAATCCCGCAACGACATGGACCCCGATGATGTCTCTAGAAGAAGAGAAGAAGCTGGAAAGCGTTGTGGATGTAATTAAAGATGATCGGGCAAGAGTTGAAGAATTGACGTTCTTGAGAAATAAAGGAGTAAAAGAGGTAGGGATTTTTTGGATTTTGAGGAGTTTTTTGCCTTTGGTGGTGTTTTTGGTTGTTTTATGAGTTGTAGGTGAAGTACATAGGGCTGTGGAGATTTTTTGAAGGTTTTGGAGCGATTTTTTTGGGGGAAATTTGGAATTTTGAGATTTTTTTGGATTGATTGCCAAACAAGTTTTTGATGATTTTTAGTCAAGTTTTTTTTGAGTTTATGAGGAGTGTAGCTTGATATTAGAGGGTTCTATACAAAAAAGCAGCTTGGTTATGATGAATTTTCATCGTTTTCTTTGGGGTTTCTGCTTTTTCCGACTTTTCTCTGTTTTTTTTCGTTTTTTCGTTTTTGGACGTTTTTGGTCGTGAAACGGTCTCGGTCTGTCGCTTTTCCTCTTTTTTTGGCTGTGTTTTGTCGTTAAATGTTGTGTTTTTTATTTAGAAGGCTAAATTTGTTTTTTCAAACAATTTTTTTTGTTTTAGAGCTTTTTTTGAACGAAATTTTTATTTTTTTGCTCTGAATTTAAAATTTTTGGGCCAAATTTGCACCTTTCCACAAAAATTTTGCATCGGTTTTGCGCACAGAACAGACTTGTGATTCACGGCCAATAAACGCTTCAGACAATGCCCAACAATGTGTGTGCTGACTTCAGACCGGCTCCGGAAACGTGACACCCATCACGCTGACGCCAGAACCCTCGCAGGCCAGCGGCAAAGACGCGATGGGTTTGCAAGCCGACATCGAGACACGTCGAAAACTGCCGTTCAACAAGCAAAAATTCGAGGCCAATATCGGAAAGACGCCGGCGGAGCCTTGCGGACGCCTTTGCCAATGTCTTTGCCAAGAGAAGAAGTGCAGTCTGGACTGCTTTTGCCATGACCTGTACCAAATACAGAGGAGAAAGTTTGATTATGAGAAGGAGGAAGATCAGAGAGATGTGGTCATGCCAATCAAGAGCCAAGCTGCCCCGCCGTTGAAGAAATACATACCATAAGGTGAGTTTAGGGGATTTTGAACGGAAATATTGATTTATTTGGAGTTGAAAAGGGTTTTTTGGGGAGCTTAGGGTGAATTGGGTATCTATCTGATTTTTTAAGGTAGTTTCTGATGGTTTTGAATAGAAATTTTGAGTTTTTTTGAACGATTTTGATAAAAGTTTTATCTAAAAAAAATAATCGACCGAATTCATGAAAATTTGAAGGCAGTATTACGTGAATCATAGTCCAACTCACTTCTTTGGCACTAAAATTTCCAAAAAACAAAATTTTAAATGGGGAAATTGGCGGTTTTAGGTAAAAATTATATTACTTTAGTCATCTTTGGTTCCAAACTTGTTTGATTCAAGGTAATGAATGTATTTTTTCAGAACCGGCTTCCCTGGCGTGTTGTCAATGCCAAATCCAACAAATTTGAACTTGATTCATTGGTTGTACCGTGATTTTCACAGCTATTTTGATCGATCTTGGAAGGATTTTGCGATTTTTTTAAAATTTTTTCAAATTTTTTCCGGTGTTGACGGTTTGTTTAGGGTTTATTTAGTCTATTTAGACCTTTGTTCAACTAGTCTTTGATTGCTATAACGTTTTTTTAGCATGTTTTAGCGGTTGTTTATTGCCTTTTATTTGTATATAGGATCAGTCATTAACAACGTTGAGCATTATGTGATACCGCAGGTTTCATCACAATTTCTTGTACATAATCTTTATTTATGTCTATATTAACCATTATTTACTATCAAGATCGACTGCCAGTGATCTAAATTCCGATTTATACCTCATTTCCAAATTTTATACCTCAATCTCATGTTTAACGAATTTCTCTTTTACAATTTTGTCATTATTTTTGGAATAAATTACAAGTGTTTGGAGACGCTTTGGAATTACTGTTTTTTGAGTGGATTTTCTCTTATCTTTATCAAGAAAGTTGAAACAATATATATAAATATTTGGGATATTTGATGTTGAACTAGAAAAAGGTCGATGAAGAGAAAGAGGAGGCCAGTTTTGGTATCGAAAAGTATCGCAGGGGCAGAAAAGGCGCTGATTTAGCACTTTAATGCCTTTGTGATACTTTTTGATACCAAACTCGGCCTCATTTTCGTCGCTTTACGACATTGAGTTGTCTCGAAACGAATTTGAAATAGAATATAGAATATTTGATGAGTTTATTTACCAGTAAAGTTATTGGAATTGATTAGAATGGATGAAAATAATACCAGTTGAAATAATGGTGCAATGTACAACAGAATTTAGAGAAATCTTGGTCGAAAGAGCAGAAAAGGACAAAAAATTGGGATAGACATAAAAAGAGTTGGTTGCAAAGTCTATGGAATGCTCCAGCGCAAAAAATATCTTCCAAATGTGTCGAGGAAGCATTTCCACTGCGTTTACAATTATTTCGCTAACCTACAACGGCTTTTTTTTTGAGGAAGAGGGCCGATAAAGACATTTGGAGACACTTAAAATGCCTCAAAACAGGATTCACCGTGAAAATACCTCCCAAAAATATACAAAAAAACGTTTCTGTTGCTTTCAAATGTCCTTCCCTAACCTAAAACTACGCTTCCTTTGAGGAAAGAGCTGGTAAAGGCATTTGATGACATTTAACGTGCCTTGTGGAAGCGTTTTTGATATCCTTCTGGCCTTTAAAGCTGCGTTTGGCCTTTCGAAAACAAGAAGGATATCAAAAACGCTTCCATGAGGCATTTTAAATGTCTCCACATTCCTTTACCTGCTCTCTCCTCAACAGAAGCGTAGTTTTGGGGTAGAGAAAGAGATTTGAAGACATTAGAAATGTTTCTTGTGTATATTTAGGAGGTATTTTTGGCGGTGAATCCTGTCTGTGACCGTAGAACGAATCCGTTTTCTTTGCGGCCCCATTTTTGACCGTTTTCTGCTCTTTTCGACCAAATTTTCGTCCGACATTGCGGAGAGATCCGGATATAAAAGCTTTGTTTTACACATTGATCGAGAAAAAGTTGCATGCAAAGTTCAAGCAGCACATAACGTGCAACATTCCATCATGGCCTCACTCCATTCACCTTCTCCCTCTCCACCGCTGAGCCTTTCTGTTGTGGTGCGAAGATTTTTGCGCCTCCGTGCGGAAATGTAACTGGTAAATGCCTAAAATTAGAAATATTATTATGAGACACAAAGAATCGCCATACCTGGAACATTTTCATCGTCCCAACGACGTTGAAGATCCTCCCGAATGTGGTCAACATGACCAAAACAATGGATGGGACTCGGAATTCCTTTTTCTTTTCCGTCTCTTCTTTCCCTTCGCTCTCTTTTCGCGTCTTATTCTCTCGGCGGAGCTGTTCTATCATCTCTTTCGTACTGTTGGTGTCAATAATCTCCGTGACATTCTCCTTCTCGGGTTTGATAGTTGGCAAAAGACCTGAAGGAATTGCCAAAATTATGGGAGATTCTCGTGGCAGGACCAAATTTGGTTTATATAAAAAGTTTTAGGGTAACATACGGAGCCAATGTCGATGGGTTTTGACTTTTATCTGAATTTTTTGCCCGTAAATTTTGGAGGCGACATTTTATACGATAAATTCTTCAATTTGGAATTTTCGAAAAATCAGCCATCGTTTATAGTAAAATTGCATTTATTTGATCAATGAAAGCTTCTGCGAGTGTTATGTGTCTTATTCTATCTTCGAAAATGTTTTCCTTACCGTATTCCTCCAACTTTTTGTCGATCTGCACATCCACCATTTTCTGGTCAATTTCGCATCGAAGCCATCCCATTGCGGATCCAATAATATTCATGGCCAGTCCAACAATAAATCCCCATAATTCCTCTAAAAAATTGTGCGAACATAGGTCAAAATAAGCTCGAAAATAAAAATTTTTGTTTTGGCAGGCTGCGCCCGATCTTCGTTAAAGTCAAACAGCAGTGACAAAAATATACAAAGTTTGAGGCATTATACTCACACACCTTATGTATTATCTTCTTTTTGATGGAGCATTTCTAAAACATGTTTTGAGTTGGCAGGCTGCGCCCTACTTTATAAAAGAATCCGCCAAAATATTCGGAAATTATGCAAATTTGGGTGGGTAGAAGGTGGAAAATGTAAGTATTGCAAAATTTTGCCTTTTTCATTTTTTCCTTTGCTCTTCAAAATTGTTCATTCACAAAATTGCATTGCCCCATTCCGGTCGTCGATCTGTTTCCGAATCGTGGTTCAGAGATGTCGAAGCGCCTCGTCCTTCTCCTATTCGTGAATGTGGTCTTGAGCTACACGACTGAGGAGGTCATGGAGACAACTACTAGTGCGCAGGAATATAAAATGCACAGTAAGTTTTTGGGATCAAAAAATTTGGTTTTTTAATGTGAAAATTTATTAGAAATATACTTTATGATGTATATTCTGTGGCAAAAAGACTTTCTTTAGACTGTAGATGAGTAATAGGCACGATTTATAGGTTTGAAGCATAATGCCAAAAGTTTTTGAGTTTTCGTGACGGGACCAATGGTCAATGATAACTTGAGCCAAACTGCTCAAAAATAAGTACAGAGCTGGGAAGATACGCAACGACGATAATAGATTGCTCAGGTTTCCTGTACATTTGTCATGGAGCAAAAAAATCCAGTTTTCGCTGCAGGACCCACGAATTTAAATTTTCAGTTAAAAGCAAAATTTTTTGCGGAAAAAAGCCGTCTTATGGTAAAATGCGACGCCAAAAGTTTGTTTGCTCAATTTCAGAGACCAATTACCCTCTGTACGGCTTGGCCGGTCTTCTCTCTCTCACCTTTCTCATCCAACTCGTGGTCTACATTATTTGTGTGAAAAACTTCAAGAAACAATTGAAAGCCGCCGCTCCACCCTCCCAAAGTACCTCATCCAAGTCGCCGAAGAATCCGCCAGCCAAATCACCGGCTGCTCCGAAGTTCCGCCCAATGCAACCGAATCAGCCGCAGCCGGCTCACAATCAGCAGAGAGCAGGCCCCCCAATTCCGAATTCTGCGGATAATGCGGACAGAAAAATTGATCCGAATGAGTTGAAACGCAAAGTGGAGGGAATGAAAAGCACCCCAACTCCAACTTTGGCTACTCCGGTTGGTCAAAACGTGAGTTGAGCGGAGCTTTTGTTGTTTTAGTCATAAGAAGAAAACGCATCAAAAAAAGCATTAATATTGGCTTGGATGAGCGTAGGAAAAACTTTGGATGACACGAAAGTATAGTAGTTTGCGGCGTGACTTTATTTTTTTAGATATCAGAGAAAGTGACATTTTATACGATGAAACATGTTTTGCCGACTAATCTCTATGAAATTCCGAATATCTAAAGGAATTGGCGTAGTTTATACATGTGCTCTTTTGTGCATTAATTAAAATGCTTTTGGCGACATTTTATACGATCAAACATGTTTTTAACTTTTTTTTTATTTTTTTTTATCCCAAAAAAATACAACTTTCAGGTAGCATCATCTACCCCAAAGACAGTCAAAATCCCCGATAAAAACACTTACACCCTCAAGCCTGACGGCGACACCGATGGGAAACCGAAAAAAGAGATGCAAGGCCCCATCCGTCCCAAGCCCTCCGAGGACGAGGATTCAGATCGCGAGGAATCGGACGAGAAGAGGAATAAAAAGAAGAAAGAGCCTAAGGGGAAGACGAAGATAATAGATGACACTCAGGAAGATGAGGACGAAAAGGAAAAGAAGCCCAAAAAAGAGGAAGCCGGCGATGAAATTGAAGTGGAATATGATGAGGATGACACCACAGAAAGTGGGGATCTGGGGAAGAAAGGGGCAAAGGGCGCAAAGAAATGTAAGCAGGGGATTTAGTAGAGATTTTGTCTAATTTTTTGCGATTTTTGGGGATTCATGGGGATTTTGTTTTGATTTTTATGGAATTTGACAGTATACAGGAGAAGGTTTATAAAGGGCCAGAACAGCTACTTTTAAATTGCGCTTTTTACGGTGTGTGAAACGAAATGTCAAAAACGCTTTTTATGTCCTGCAGCGAAAACAAAGGCGGCAGAGTTACAAACAGTAAAATAATTATTAGCAAGCATGTAGAATGTCACCATTATTTTTTTTTCCGTTGTTATTGGTGCAGTAGACAAAGGAACTTTTTGGACATTTTGTTTACACGCCGTAAACAACGCAATTCAAAGGTAACTCTACTGGCCCTTTAAGCATTATTATGTAAAAGAAAATTCCAAAAAATGAATGAAAATTATAAAAAATTGGGGAAATTTGATGATTTTTTGAGCTTTTAGTTAGATTTTTGGGATTTTATATTATTTTTGAATGCAAAATTGAATAAGAAGGGTAAAATACGGGCCCAGGCTTGGCAGCATTGGATTTAAAAATTATGAAAACCCAGAGTTTTTGGAAAAAATTGCTTAAAAATGGAAAAAAGTATCTTTTGCCGAAAGAAATGATAATTAAATTGTATTACTAACAGAGGAAGTACCCCAAGTGCGACGCTCAGATTTTCATTAAATTTTGCACAGACGTCAGGCATGGAGAACATATCAATTCCTGAGAATTTTAGCTCGCGCTTTGCAGGCGCAGCCGAGATATCCAACGATCTTTGCAGCCGAGTGAGTATGCGAAAGTCCGAGTGCGGTCAGAGAGGAATACACTTTTTGGCCATAACTTTGCCAGTTTTTTGCGGAAAAAAGTATTTTTTTTGAATAAACATTACGTTCTATGGTAAAAATAGGCACAAGTTTTTTTGCACCAAAATTCGCAAAAAATTGTCACATTTTTGCCAATTTTGGATATAAAAATACCGGTTGTTTCTGCAAAGCGCAAGCCAGCAACATACACAAATACTGATGTAATTTGAAGCGCGAATAAAAGCTTCAAATTACATCTGAACTTTTCAATAAATGAAAAGTTCAGAAATGAAAGGCATTTGGGGATTACGGTAAATGGGGGAGATTAATTAGCAGAATTGTGAGCTCTTGCTGCCAAAAATGACACATTTTTGTACTGGATGGACCCAAAAAAGGAAAAAATGGAAATGTATAGCATTTTTTTCAGTTAAAAAAATCGAAAAAATATCAATTTTGGGGAAGATGCAGCCGAGATATTCAACGATCTTTGCGACCGAGAGAGCACGGAGGGCGTGGAGGGCGGGCACAGAGGAAAACACTTTTTGGCCGTATCTTTGCCAGTTTTGCGTGGAAAAAATTAGTTTTTTGTCGAAACATTGATCTTTATGGTAGAAATAGGCATGAAACTTATCGTACCAAAGTTTGGCAAAAAATTTCATATTTTGACCAACTTTTGTTCAAAAAATTTTTGTCTTTTCTGCAAAACGCGAGAATTATTTATCGATGATTTTTTCAGCCACAAAACCCCGAAAACTCTTGAAAAAGGGGAAAAAGGAGTCAAGTTCGAGTGCGGAGAAATCGACGACCGCATCGAGTGCGCCGGCCCAAACTCCGACACAGCAACGGTTCGCCAAGTCGACCAGCAAGTACTCGGTTCAGCGCGGAATCAGAGAGAGAAAGTATTTCAACGGAGAAGACGATGATTCCACGTTTGACGAACAGAAAAAGGTCCCCGATCTGCCGAGCTTACGCGAAGAGAGACAAGAGAGGGCTGAAAGGGTGCGTGAAATTTGAAATTTTGCAAAAAAATCACGTCGGGACTTTTTTTGAGTCAACGGAAAGGATTTTGAAAAAGAAAGCTAAAAAATTCAAATTTTCTGCCAAAATTTGGAATTTTTGGCATTCTGTTGCAAGCAAAAAAACGTTAAATTTGCCTTTCATAGACTACTATGGCATATAAGACTATTTAAAATTTATAAACTCAGTTTCCCGCTAATTTTTTGAAAGTCTTGGCATTGTGTTGCAAGTAAAGAAATGGTGCTAAAATGGCAGCCTGGAGCAAGATTCTATTGGGTGCGGATTTTCTGTACACTTTTAATTTAATTATGGGTATTTGAGACCTTTAGAATACGAAAATTTGAATTTCCCGCCAAGATTTGCAAATTTTTGGCATTCTGTTTCAAGCCCTAATTTGGCTTCCAAAGTCTGTATTTGAATGTAGACGAGGTTGCAACGTATTTTACAACTAAGTATATTGGTAAATTTGTTCTGTTTAAGCCTTTTTTAGAGATTTTTCAAAATTAAAATTTTTTTTTTTATTAAAAAAATTGCTTCTACATAATATCCGTAAAATTTCAGGGATTCGCGGAAGGCAAACCATTGACTTTTGCCAGATACGGCAACGGCGAATGGACTGTGATCAGCGAGATTAACAGCGCCGACTTCTCCTTCAACCTGGGAAGCGAAGACATGGAACCGTCGGAATAAAATTATAATTTTTGATTTGATTTTTTTGTAAATTTAAGAAATGAATTGTAAAATACGATTTCTCTTGTTCGGATCAGAGTATCCGAAATGAAAAAAAATTTTTTGACTTACTTTTTTGCCGTCGCCGCTCCTTAAGTCGACTGAGCGTTGAATTGAGTCGTCGCACTTTGGGAGAGTTGAGAAGTTTGATCGAAGCTGATGATGAAATCGCTGGAGACGATTTTGAGGACATTATGTGTCAAAGAATGAGACGCTAAAAAGTTTTTTTTATTTTTGGTATTTGCACTGGGAAAAAATGTCAGTGCGAGCGACAGCTGAAAAAAGTCTATTGCACGGTGCAAAAACAGGAAATTGCACAGTGCAAAGTGAACTTTTGTTTTTGCACAGTGCATATTGGAAAATCACTTCAGCGACTGTACGAACGGATTAGTATATACATGTTGCAAACAAAAGGATCGTAATAGAAAGACTTGGTTGTACGGAGATTATATTGGCCTATGTTTGAATCTTGAGGCCATGTCGCGGAAATCACTCCAGCGACTGTACAAATGGACTGGTAAGCCAAAAATTTTTCATAGACAAAGACGTTTAGCCCACGGCTGGGCCGGAGCTTCGGTTGGTCCGGCAAAAGTCGCTGGAGTGATTTCAGCGACATGCACCGTGCGACAACAAAATTTCACTTTGCACTGTGCAATTTCTTGCATTTTGTATGGTGCAATAGGCCTTTTTTGGAGGTCGCTCGCACCCTGACATTTTTTGCACGGTGTTGGTCGCCAAAATCACTCCGACGATTTTCCGGACGGTCTATCATTCTGTAGCAAAAATAATGAGGACAACGTCACTGCGCCAATCGCGTCGCGGAGGTCAAGCAATGTGGTTTTGCCGCGACGCAATTCATTTTCTGGGCGGCGACGCGATTGTGAATGCGAGAATGTGCTCATTATTTTCGCTACAGACTGATACTAGAGTCCGTAGAATTTTTTACGGTGCATTCTTTTCGCGGCTGTCGCGGCGATTTCCCGTTTTTACCCAAGCGACATGCACTTTCGGGCGGCCGCACCCGCGCGACATCAGCGATAAAATTCTACGGACCTTATGGCGCGAGTAGTAAGGGGAAATAATGTGGATTTGTCGCACCTTTAAATCGTGCACCATCGCTTTGCGGCGTTTGGGAATTGGATGCGCTGCTACGGCGAATTTTGCTGCGACAAAACCACATTATTTTCGCTACAGACTGATAGTACACTAGCCAATTGCCGGCCCGGCCCAAGAGCCATGTCTACTCAAAAATGATATCACAATCGCCCAATCTAACAATCTTTTAAAATCCCAAAAAAAGACTTTTAAAACCGCACGTTCAATAGACCCGTTACTAAATACGACCGATACCCCAAGCCCCCAATGGCTACTCAAATATGCGGCAAAAGAACTTGTGAAGAACGTCGCCGAATGTTCTGTGCGATGGCGTGCCATGGCTCCGGCAAATCCCAGGGATTTGCGATTAAAAATGTGCGTTGTGGGAAGGGGGGACAGTGCGGAAACATGGAGAATGCTTAATGGCAATTAGTGCTGGCCACATTGGGGTTGGGTGTGACTGGTTATGAAGCGAGATAGTATATCTGTAACACATTTCCGGGTAAAAAAATGTTCTCACGAAAAGTTTTGATGACGAATGAATTTTGAAGAGGAGTAATATAAAAGGATAATATAAAAGGCCAGTACATCTACTTTTGAATCGCGCTTTTTACGGCGTGGGAAACAAAATGTCCAAAAAGTTTTTTTTGTCTACTGTACCAATAACAACGGAAAAAACAATGGTGACATTCTACATGCCTACTAATAATTACGTTACTGTGTGCAATTTTTCAGCCTTTGTTTTCGCTGCAGGACATAAAAAACTCAAAAAAGTTTTTTTGTCCTCCGAAAACATTGTCGACAAAATTGCAAATAGTAAAATATTTATTAGCAGGGAATGTCGCCGCTATATTATGATCATTTAATAAAACGTACTTTAAGCGCATCCTGTAATATTTGCCCACTAAAGTCCGGACAAGTTTGCACCGTGCATTTTTCTCAAATTTTCGCGGCCGTCGCGGCGATTTTCCGTTTTTACCCAAGCGACATGCACTTTTCCGCGACCGCACTCCAATTTCCGCGCGCGACATTAGCGATAAAATTGTCGGGACTTTATGGCGCGAGTAGTATGTTCCAGCGTCGTCAAAAAGGGACTCCCAATTTTTTTATAGTGACAGTACAGCTACTTTTAAATCGCGCTTTCTACGACATTGAAACGAAATGTCTAAAAACCAATAACAACGGAAGAAATGTAATGGTGACATTCTACATGCTTACTAATACTTATTTTACTGTTTGCAATTTTGCTGCCTTTGTTTTCGCTGCAGGACATAAAAAACTTTTTTGACATTTCGTTTCACACTCCGTAAAATTTGCAATTCAAAATTGGTTGTACTGGTCCTTTAACACTTGCCTTGACTATGATCCCACCAATTTCAAAAACATGATTTTTCTCCTGTCGCGAAAACAATTTCAGCAAAGCTGTAGTCGGTAAAAGAATTATTAATAAGCACGGAGAATGCCAGCATATATCTTTCCTGTCGTTATTAGTACAGTGGACGAAGAAATTCTTCGGACATTTCGTGTGTTAAATCGTAAAATGCGTCAATAAAACGTGGCCGTGGAATGTAGGCATGGCTCCGTGGCCGGGCTAAAGCAAAATTAAAGCAGCCCGACCCAAAATCGGCGCGAAATAACCAAGGTTTATAATACTTTTCTAACTATTTCTTTCATCCTATCTAACTAATGCTATATTTGCCGGGTAAAATGCTATCAACGGTTGAAATTGAGTTGTTGCCGGGTAAAATGCTATCGACGGTTGAAATTGAGTTGTTGCCGGGTAAAATGCTATCGACGGTTGAAATTGAGTTGTTGCCGGGTAAAATGCTATCGAGCAGTTTTTCCACGGCCCGGGGCCGGACCAAACTTTTTCAGCCTGGCCCAGCAGCCATGTTTAGGCCGTGCTGGCCCTTGAATTTCAATGTAACTCGCAAAAATTTAATCGACACTTTTCTAACATAAGGCACATGCGACTCTCCCAGGTTTTGCAAAGTATCTTTTGCCGAAAGAAATGATAATTAAATTGTATTACTAACAGAGGAAGTACCCCAAGTGCGACGCTCAGATTTTCATTAAATTTTGCACAGACGTCAGGCATGGAGAACATATCAATTCCTGAGAATTTTAGCTCGCGCTTTGCAGGCGCAGCCGAGATATCCAACGATCTTTGCAGCCGAGTGAGTATGCGAAAGTCCGAGTGCGGTCAGAGAGGAATACACTTTTTGGCCATAACTTTGCCAGTTTTTTGCGGAAAAAAGTATTTTTTTTGAATAAACATTACGTTCTATGGTAAAAATAGGCACAAGTTTTTTTGCACCAAAATTCGCAAAAAATTGTCACATTTTTGCCAATTTTGGATATAAAAATACCGGTTGTTTCTGCAAAGCGCAAGCCAGCAACATACACAAATACTGATGTAATTTGAAGCGCGAATAAAAGCTTCAAATTACATCTGAACTTTTCAATAAATGAAAAGTTCAGAAATGAAAGGCATTTGGGGATTACGGTAAATGGGGGAGATTAATTAGCAGAATTGTGAGCTCTTGCTGCCAAAAATGACACATTTTTGTACTGGATGGACCAAAAAAGGAAAAAATGGAAATGTATAGCATTTTTTTCAGTTAAAAAAATCGAAAAAATATCAATTTTGGGGAAGATGCAGCCGAGATATTCAACGATCTTTGCGACCGAGAGAGCACGGAGGGCGTGGAGGGCGGGCACAGAGGAAAACACTTTTTGGCCGTATCTTTGCCAGTTTTGCGTGGAAAAAATTAGTTTTTTGTCGAAACATTGATCTTTATGGTAGAAATAGGCATGAAACTTATCGTACCAAAGTTTGGCAAAAAATTTCATATTTTGACCAACTTTTGTTCAAAAAATTTTTGTCTTTTCTGCAAAACGCGAGAATTATTTATCGATGATTTTTTCAGCCACAAAACCCCGAAAACTCTTGAAAAAGGGGAAAAAGGAGTCAAGTTCGAGTGCGGAGAAATCGACGACCGCATCGAGTGCGCCGGCCCAAACTCCGACACAGCAACGGTTCGCCAAGTCGACCAGCAAGTACTCGGTGCAGCGCGGAATCAGAGAGAGAAAGTATTTCAACGGAGAAGACGACGATTCCACGTTTGACGAACAGAAAAAGGTCCCCGATCTGCCGAGCTTACGCGAAGAGAGACAAGAGAGGGCTGAAAGGGTGCGTGAAATTGGAAATTTGGCAAAAAAATCACGTCGGTACCTTTTTTGTGTCAACGGAAAGGATTTTGAAAAAGAAAGCTAAAAAATTCAAATTTTCTGCCAAAATTTAGAATTTTTGGCATTCTGTTGCAAGCAAAAAAACATTAAATTTGCATTTTATAGACTACTATGGCATATAAGACTATTTAAAATTCATAAACTCAGCTTCCCGCTAATTTTTTGAAAGTCTTGGCATTGTGTTGCAAGTAAAGAAATGGTGCTAAAATGGCAGCCTGGAGCAAGATTCTATTGGGTGCGGATTTTCTGTACACTTTTAATTTAATTATGGGTATTTGAGACCTTTAGAATACGAAATTTTTAATTTCCCGCCAAGATTTGCAAATTTTTGGCATTCTGTTTTAAGCCCTGATTTGGCCTCCAAAGTCTGTATTTGAATGTAGACGAGGTTGCAACGTATTTTACAACTAAGTATATTGGTAAATTTGTTCTGTTTAAGCCTTTTTTAGAGATTTTTCAAAATTAAAATTTTTTTTTTATTAAAAAATTTGCTTCTACATAATATCCGTAAAATTTCAGGGATTCGCGGAAGGCAAGCCATTGACTTTCGCCAGATACGGCAACGGCGAATGGACTGTGATCAGCGAGATTAACAGCGCCGACTTCTCCTTCAACCTGGGAAGCGAAGACATGGAACCGTCGGAATAAAATTATAATTTTTGATTTGATTTTTTTGTAAATTTAAGAAATGAATTGTAAAATACGATTTCTCTTGTTCGGATCAGAGTATTCGAAATGAAAAAAAAAATTTTTGACTTACTTTTTTGCCGTCGCCGCTCCTTAAGTCGACTGAGCGTTGAATTGAGTCGTCGCACTTTGGGAGAGTTGAGAAGTTTGATCGAAGCTGATGATGAAATCGCTGGAGACGATTTTGAGGACATTATGTGTCAAAGAATGAGACGCTAAAAAGTTTTTTTTATTTTTGGTATTTGCACTGGGAAAAAAATGTCAGTGCGAGCGAAAGCCAAAAAAAAGCATTGCACGGTGCAAAAAGCAAGAAATTGCACAGTGCAAATTGAACTTTACTTTTTGCACAGTGCATGTCGCAAAAATCACTCCAGCGACTGTACGAACGGACTAGTATATACATGTTCCAAACAAATCGCTGATGAGCAAAGGATCGTAATAGAAAGACTTGGTTGTACGGAGATTATATTGGCCTATGTTTGAACCTTGAGGCCATGTCGCGGAAATTACTCCAGCGACTTTACGGACGGACTGGTAAGCCAAAAATTTTTCATAGACAAAGACGCTTGGCCCACGGCCGGGCCGGAGCTTCGGTTGGTCCGGCAAAAGTCGCTGGAGTGATTTCAGCGACATGCACCGTGCGACAACAAAATTTCACTTTGCACTGTGCAATTTCTTCCTTTTTACACCGTGCAATAGGTTTTTTGTCCTTTATTGCACAGTGTAAACACCAAAAATTACTACAGCGACTTTTCGGACGGACTGTGTATTATAGTAAGTAGACTTGATCCATAACTCATCGTAATTTTCTACCGTAACCCATTCGAAATTACAACCGCACTGTGCGAAAACAAAAGTTTCCTTTGCACTGTGCAATTTCTAGCTTTCTGCACCGTGCAATAGGTTTTTTTTGGCTGTCGCTCGCACCCTCACTTTTTTGCACAGTGCAAATACCAAAAACTCCAGCGATTTTCCGGACTGTCTATCAGTCTGTGGCAAAAATAACGAAGACAATGTCGCTGCACCCATCACGTCGCGGAAGTGAAAAGCAATTTGTTTTTTCCGCGACACAATTCATTTTCTCGGCGGCGACGCGATTGATCTTTCGAGTGCACAGTGCAAAAGGTCAAATGCACTGTGAAAAATATGCGGCCCGCGACAAAAATACAACGGAACTTTTGAAAGGTCGTAGTACTATTTGCGACATAGTTCGTAGAATTTCGCACGGTGCATTTTTGTGTATTTTCCGCGGCCGTCGCGGCGATTTCCCGTTTTTACCCAAGCGACATGCACTTTCGGGCGGCCGCACCCGCACAACACCAGCGATAAAATTCTACGGACCTTATGGCGCGAGTAGTAATATCAGTCTGTCGAGGAAATAATGTGGATTTGTCGCAGCTTTAAATCGTGCACCATCGCTTTGCGGCGTTTGGGCGAGGGGCAAAATTTTGCTGCGACAAAACCACATTATTTTCGCTACAGACTGATAGTACACTAGCCAATTGCCGGCCCGGCCCAAGAGCCATGTCTACTCAAAAATGATATCACAATCGCCCAAGCTAACAATCTTTTAAAATCCCAAAAAAAGACTTTTAAAACCGCACGTTCAATAGACCCGTTACTAAATACGACCGATACCCCAAGCCCCCAATGGCTACTCAAATATGCGGCAAAAGAACTTGTGAAGAACGTCGCCGAATGTTCTGTGCGATGGCGTGCCATGGCTCCGGCAAATCCCAGGGATTTGCGATTAAAAATGTGCGTTGTGGGAAGGGGGGACAGTGCGGAAACATGGAGAATGCTTAATGGCAATTAGTGCTGGCCACATTGGGGTTGGGTGTGACTGGTTATGAAGCGAGATAGTATATCTGTAATACATTTCCGGTAAAAAAAATGTTCTCACGAAAAGTTTTGATGACGAATGAATTTTGAAGAGGAGTAATATAAAAGGATAATATAAAAGGCCAGTACATCTACTTTTGAATCGCACTTTTTACGACGTGGGAAAAAAATGTTAAAAAAAAGTTTTTTTGTCTACTGTACTAATAACAACGAAAAAAAAATAATGGTGACATTCTACATGCCTACTAATAATTATGTTACTGTGTGCAATTTTTCAGCCTTTGTTTTCGCTGCAGGACATAAAAAACTCAAAAAAGTTTTTTTGTCCTCCGAAAACATTGTCGACAAAATTGCAAATAGTAAAATATTTATTAGCAAGGAATGTCGCTGCTATATTTTGATCATTTTATAAAACGTACTTTAAGCGCATCCTGTACTATTTGCCCACTAAAGTCCGGAAAAGTTTGCACCGTGCATTTTTCTCAAATTTTCGCGGCCGTCGCGGCGATTTTCCGTTTTTACCCAAGCGACATGCACTTTTCCGCGGCCGCACTCCAATTTTCGCGCGCGAAATTTGCGATAAAATTGTCGGAACTTCATGGCGCGAGTAGTATGTTCAAGCGTCGTCAAAAAGCGACTCCCAATATTTTTATAGGGACAGTACAGCTACTTTTAAATCGCGCTTTCTACGACATTGAAACGAAATGTCCAAAAAATTTGTTTGTCTACTGTACCAATAACAACGGAAGAAATGTAATGGTGACATTCTACATGCTTACTACTAATTATTTTACTGTTTGCAATTTTGCTGCCTTTGTTTCGCTGCAGGACATAAAAAACTTTTTTGACATTTCGTTTCACACTCCGTAAAATGCGCAATTCAAAATTAGTTGTACTGGTCCTTTAACACTTGCCTTGACTATGATCCCACCAATTTCAAAAACATGATTTTTCTCCTGTCGCGAAAACAATTTCAGCAAAGCTGTAGTCGGTAAAAGAATTATTAATAAGCACGGAGAATGCCAGCATATATTTTTCCCGTCGTTATTAGTACAGTGGACGAAGAAATTCTTTGGACATTTCGTGTGTGAAATCGTAAAATGCGTCAATCAAACGTGGCCGTGGAATGTAGGCATGGCTCCGTGGACGGGCTAAAGCAAAATTAAAGCAGCCCGACCCAAAATCGGCCCGAAATAACCAAGGTTTATAATACTTTTCTAACTATTTCTTTCATCCTATCTAACTAATGCTATATTTGCCGGGTAAAATGCTATCGACGGTTGAAATTGAGTTGTTGCCGGGTAAAATGCTATCGAGCAGTTTTTCAACGGCCCGGGGCCGGACCAAACTTTTTCAGCCCGGCCCAGGAGCCATGTTTCGGCCGTGCTGGCCCTTGAATTTCAATGTAACTCGCAAAAATTTAATCGACACTTTTCTAACATAAGGCACATGCGACTCTCCCAGGTTTTGCAAACACTGCCGACATTTTTGAAACCGTAGGTTAGCCAAAATCAAGAATTGTTGGGCGTATTTTGGGCATTGAAATTGAATAAAAGCGAGTATGTCCCACTTTGTCCTTTAAATTTCCATAGTCAGCCAAAAAAAATGTTAAAAACGAAGTTTAAGACCATTTCAAGTGCCCTTGTCGTATTAAAAGGCACAGTACAGCTACTTTTGAATTGCATTTTTACGGCGTAGAAGCGAAATGTCCAAAAAGTTTTGTCGTCTACTGTACCAATAACAACGAAAAAAGTAATAGTCATATTCAAAATGCTTACTAATGATTATTTTACTGTTTGCACCTCTGTCGCCTTTGTTTTCGCTGCAGGACATAAAAAAATTTCATTTCGTTTCACACGCCGTAAAAAGCGCAATTCCAAAGTAGGATACCACAAGATACGATTCTTCCCTCAGTAAGTTTAGCTTTTTTATTATCCTTCTATGTTATGTACTATAACTTCAATTTTTCGGCTTTGCAGTGGTTGTCCGAATGACAGGGATGACTTTGAAGAAGTGGAGAAGCTTTTGGTCGTAGTTGACGCAGATTGGATGATCATCCAAGAAGGAAGTTCCAAGAGTCAACTCAGTCTCCACTTTGCTCGGCTTAATTAGTAATAGACATTTGTCTTCTGATTCCTGGAAATGAAAATATGTTTCGCAATACAGTAATCCCTCTATCCTCAACAATAACATGTTTCGTTACAATGATGGCATATTTTGTAAGTCATAGAACACCCAGGCTTTTGTACAACGAATCGCAAGGACTTTGAAAAATTTATTCGTTATTGGGGGGGGGGGGGGGGGGGGGGGGTTTATTGTATGGAAATTTATTACATTGACTTTTGGGCCTTTAAAATTGTATGTTATAGATAGACATGGCTCCCGGGCCGAGTTAAAGCAAATTTGAAACGGATCGGCCATGAATCGGCCCGTAATAACTAAAATTCTGAGAGTAGAGGCGATAAAGATTTTTTCACATTTTTTGACTTAAATTTTAAAATATTTTTTAGTTTCTAATGCCAAAACAAAGAAATTGCACAGTGCAAACTTTTGTTTTTGCACAGTGCATGTCGCCAAAATCACTCCAGCGACTTTACGGACGGACTAGTAGTAAAAACTTTTTCGCGACTCACCTGAATTTTGCTGAAATATCTCCTCGGCTCCACATCCAGCCACACATCTCCGACTTGAATGCGCAACGGCGAGGCAGTCCCATTTTTGGCACAATCAACAATTTTCTCGCCATTTCGATTCTCCGGAATCAGCTCTCTCATAACGGCACTAAATATTGCTTTGGGGACGTGAATATAAGGCGTCATAGTCGAGACGGCGACGTCCGTTTGTCGGCCAATTCGAACTTTTCCGTACTGTAGACCACCAATCTTAACGGTCCATTTTCCTCCGCTTGTGGTGACGGCCAATGACGAGAGGTTTTGATGGTGGAAAGAGGGAAACCCACCGAAGCTTCGGAAGGCGAGACCGTCTCTGAGATAATGTTAAAAGTGAGAAATTTGCAAGAACAGAAAGAAACAAAAGAGCCATTAAAATGCCAAAACAGCTACTTTTGAATCGCGTTTTTTACGGCGTGTGAAACGAAATGTCAACAAACTTTTTTTATGTCCTGCAGCGAAAACAAAGGCATTAGAGTTGCAAACAGTAAAATAATTATTAGTAAGCATGTAGAATGTCACCATTATTTTTTCCGTTATTATTGGTACAGTAGACAAAGAAACTTTTTGGACATTTCGTTTCCACGCCGTAAAAAGCGCAATTCAAAAGTAGTTTTACCGTTCCTTTAAAGGGTTAGTACAGCTACGTTTGAATTGCGCTTTCTACGGCAACGAGGACGAAATTTTACAAGAATTTTTTCCTTCCTCGTCCTTAAACAGAATAGGCAATGGTTTAAAATAATCAAATTAATAGTAAAATACATCCTCTTTTTTTAAGGACGTGGGAGAACATTCTGTGACATTTCGTCTTTCAAGCCGTAAAAACGAAATTCAACTTTATGTTGTATACAATGCATGTCTGCTACGTTCGCACGTAAAACGTCATCAAAATTTTTATTTCGAAGAATTTTTTTCTGGGCAAAACCAAAGTCTTACCCATAATTCCCCAGGCAAATTATGCTCCTTTCTCCCTTGAAAACAACATTTCCAATCCATTTCGCGTCACCATTTGAGGGGAAACCAAGCCCCGCAAGCCCACTGTGATGGTCTCCGTATGAATTCTCAGTCAAATCATCGTTACTTAGCTGTGTTATCAAATTGAAACTGTTTCGACCTGCGGCGACACGTGAGAACTAAAATTTAAATATTGCAATCGTCAAACTCGGACTGGCATATTTGTATTCTCGTAAAGTGCATGGACATTTTCTTGCGCCGCACTGTGCATTTTTCCTTTTTTTGCACGGTGCGCGAGCCTTTTCAAAGCATTTTGCACTGTGCCAACCTCAAAAATGCCGTTTGCACTGTGCAAAACTGCGGGCGCCGACGCAGCGACGTCGTTGAAAAAGCGTTGCGCCGCGGCGACATTTCGATTGCACAGTGCAAAAGGCCAAATGCCCTGTGAAAAATGTGCACGGTGCGGCTGCCCGCGACAAAAAACCTACGCACTTTGTAAAAGGCGTGGAGTTTTCAGAAAGATTCTGTCGCTACCGCACCGTGCACAAAAAACCCCGCATTATGCACTGTGCACTTCACTTTTCATGGTTTTCGCACTGTGCAATCGTAAAATCGCGGCGACGCAACGCTTTTTTCAACTACGTCGCGGCACTACTCGGCGCAAAAAGTGCCGAGAATTTGCACCGTGCGGTAAATCGCGAAAAAATGCTTTGCACAGTGCATTGTGACCCAAAATCATCGTTTTGCACGGTGCATTTTGCAATTTTTGCCTTACGTCGCGCGCGATTCCCAATTTTCTCAGCGACAAATCATTTTTTTCGGCGCGCGACAAAATTTGGCGGTGCGATAAATTCTCAGGACTTTTTGCGATGCGTAGTATTAGCTCCAGGAATTTGCACTGTGCAAAAGAGTTTTTTTTGAGGTTTGCACAGTGCACAAAGAGTAAAATTTACTGCGCGGTGGCGACAAGGGTGGGAATGTGCAAATGAAACTGTGAAATCAATGCGACAAAAGTCCATGCCTTTTTTGAAAATACTGGCGGTTCAGACTAAGAAAACAAGCAGTTATATCTATTACCTGGAACTCATCGTTAGCGACAAAACCGCTGACTGTGCTCGATTTGTTATAACTCTCACTGGAGTAGGTCTTGGTGAAGGGAGTCGAGACATTCTTGAAGCTCTTGGAGGAACTACAAAAGCGATTCGAATTGAATTGATATATTTATTTTTCGGGTAAACTACCAGTCCCTTCGTAAAGGCGCTGGGAGTGATATCTGCGACATGCACTGTGCGAAGACAAAGGTTCACTTTGCACTGTGCAATTTTTTCCTTTTTGCACTGTGCAATAGGCTTTTTTCGGCGGTCGCTCGCACCCTGACCTTTTTTGCACAGTGCAAACACCAAAAATCACCCTAGCGGCCTTTCGAAAAGACTAGTAGTCAGCGATACTTTGGCAATGTCAGCCGACGGTATTTTATATTATTTGTTCTTGTTCTACTCCGCCAACTGACATCTTCAAGCGCCGCTGACCGTGGGTCAAAAGAAGTAGAGGACCTGGTAACAAATTGTTCCTGTAGGGAAAAAACCGACTTGTGGACAAAATCGTCCTATACTAGTCCGCCTGAAAAGTCGCTGGAGTGATTTCCGCGCCATGCACTGTGCGAAGACAAAGGTTCACTTTGCACCGTGCAATTTCATACAGCCGAAACATAATAAAATATTTTTTCCACCAGTTTTAAGCAAATTCTAACAAGAAATGGAAAATTTAAATACCCAAGAAATTACTTTTCTCCAATGTTGCGAAGTGTCAAAGACGAATCGCCAATTTGAAGACTTCCCTCTTCGATTTGACGTGCAACGACTTTTTTTCGGATGTCGCTCGCACTCTGATCTTTTTTGCACAGTGCGAACCCCAAAAATCACCCCAGTGAGAATGATAAATTCCTTGGGGAACCTCAAACTTGGGTTAATAAACCTTTATTATATAAAAATCACAAAAGCGTACGATCAAACCATAAAAGCCCCTTTTCGGGAGAGACACGAAATCAAGAATGGTTAACAAGAAATAAAGATTGCCCTTTTATGGCGATAGACACGAAAAATGGTCAACAAATAATGATTGCCCTTTTATGGCGATACGGATAATTGGATTTTCGCTTTATTCAGCGACACCAGCGATTATCCGGACGGACTAGTAGCTGCACTGCGCGTCAAATCCAAAAAGCAAAAAAAAGGAACTCTTCAAGTTGGCACGGTTCGAAAAATGTTTTCTGATCGATTTCTTGTCCAATTTGGCAAAACACATGTCTTTTTTGGACAAAAGTTAACCATTTTCAAGCTCTCTGAGTTTTCTGAGACTTGTTTTGACCGGAAAAATCTAAAAAAAATTTTAAAAATAATTTTTCCAATAAATCTTTGGACGAAAAGCCAATTTGAAGAGTTCTCTCCACGTGCACTGGTCTTTTAAGCGGCCTTTATACCAACATATTGCCCCATTTTGCACTTACAAGTAATCATAATGTTTGATACCCCAATGAGAATGACACGACCGACATTGGACTGCGTAGACCCAGCTCTGGTCAGATTGAAGATCGATGGCGAGTTTAAATGTCTTGCCTAAAGATCGATTGACCAATTACACTCATCGTACTCTACAACAAGACATTTTGAGGCCTAGCTTACTTGGTGTCCCAATCTCTACATTAACGTCAAATTCGTAGCGAATATTGGCGTGGACATCATCACTATCGGCCTTGCCGAAAAACTCGGTTTTAGCGAGAGTTAAGGAAATCAAAAGTGCTATAACAAATTGAAACAGCATGTTGAAGGTCGAGGGAACTCGTAATCAATAGAAATTCCATGCTACTTTCTTTTCTTATCATCTATGTTTGCTATTATTAATGTTCCTGAATTTAATACCCGGAAAATTGATAAAATTTTATATTTTTGCTCTTTTCAACTTACAAGAGAAGTGCCCCAAGTGCTACGCTTTTCCTTTCCTTAAAAGCCCCAAGTGCTACGCTTTTCCTTTCCTTAAAAGCCCCAAGTGCTACGCTTTTCCTTTCCTTAAAAGCCCCAAGTGCTACGCTTTTCCTTTCCTTAAAAGCCCCAAGTGCTACGCTATGATTTCCTTAAAATTTTGTACCACATCACAAATCAAACAAGCAAGAGAGAGGGATGTCTTACAGTTGGCTATTCGTCTGTGACACTTCGCAACACGTGCGAAGAAAATTATTTTTATAGCTGCTGTCTTTTTTCTTGATTTACGTTTACAGCCAGTATTTGAAAGAAAACGGCAAAGCACAACGAAATAATTTTTTCCAAATAATTTCAACTTTTGAACAGATTCTAACAAGAAATGGCAAATTTAGATACCAAAAAATTACTTTTCTTCAATGTTGCAAAGTGTCAAAGACGAATTGCCAACTTTAAGACTTCCTTTTTCAACTTCACGTGCGACGTAGTTGAAAAAAGCGTTGCGCCGCTGCGATATTTCGATTGCACAGGGAAACATTACCCTCTATGGTAAAAATAATCAATTTAATACTTTTTATACCAAAATTCGCAAAAAAATGTCACATTTTTAATAACTTTTGATCTAAAAATCTCGGTCGTTTCTGCAAAGCCCGAGCTAGGAGTCTCGCATATGTCATAGAAAAAAAATGATACTAAATTTGTGCCAAGTTTCATCAAAAGCTCCTCATACATATTACAAGTTTATTACAAATTACACATTCAACTTGTTTTTCGTTCAATTCATTCGAGATTTGCACGTCAACGATAATGGACAACGATTACCCGTACACTGCGATTAGATAGGAAATTAGCACCGTTTGGAAACAATTGATAAAGCCGAGAAAGAGTGAGGTAATGATTCAACGAGAGACTTGATTGTACAT
The DNA here is from genome assembly GCA_025436335.1 of Bursaphelenchus mucronatus. NCBI lineage: Eukaryota > Metazoa > Nematoda > Chromadorea > Rhabditida > Aphelenchoididae > Bursaphelenchus > Bursaphelenchus mucronatus. Next base: position 10,015,978 of record CM046356.1, read on the forward strand.
ACATTGAGGGCGACAGGTTATACGACGAAAACGTTCAGACCGAGAAGGGGCATTTGAAAGGGAATTTTGGGGATTTGTAGGAAATTTCAATTAGGAAAATAGTCTGAAATGGAGAGCTTATGATGAATTGATGCGGCTCGATGCCAAAAACGTTGAATTAAGATGGCATTTTGGGGAATTTTTTGAGATTTTTTGAAAAATCAGCAAATTTTTGGCAAAGACGCAAAAAATCTCTTAAAAAATGGAATTTCGTTGAAAAATTCGGCCTAATAAAAGAGTCTTGCCTTGTTGAAGTTACCCTAATTTTGCATAGATTGCATTTTACCCAAAAACTTTTTTTAATTCCCCAGAAAATCCCGAAAATCCCACAAAAACCCTTCCAAATCCCCTCAAATTTCCCTAGCATTGAGAGACCGGTCCGAAATTGTTGTTGATCATTGTATATTGCACCACCGGCGGAGCGAGCGTTCCCAGTGCCGGAGGCGGCGTCCTGGACCGACTTCGATCCTTCCCATTGAACAGCGGCCCATTTACCGGCGGCGCATTCAAAAAGTGGGGTTGACTAGCGCGCCGCAGCCCCAGCGCCGTTCCGTTCGAGTTCTCGTCGGGCCAGGCGGCGACGGTGGTCGTCATACGACGCTGCGGACCCAACAGGGTGTACTTTTTGCTCGTCTGACTCGGCGAAATCCCACTCTTCTCTTGGCCGTTCGACTTTTCCGTCGACAGACGGAAGGTGGTCCGCGTCGCGCTCCGCATTTTGTTGTACTTCATTTGGCAGGGCAAGAGGAGAAGGGTGTGGAAGGCGCGCCGATACTTTTGCGAGTAGCCAATGTAGACAAGAGGGTTGATGGAAGAGGAGAGTAGGGAAAGCCATTGGAAGATGGGGCGAAGAATGGACGAAGCGAATTGGAAGAAGGAGGAATTCTTGTCGGAAGCCATGAAGAAGTAGCAGTACAGTGCTGAAAACAAAAGAATGTTAAATTGGAAACTGTAATTAAACCATTTATGATCAAAAACCAATTAAAATCGCTTGTTCTACAATTTATTTTGTAAAATACAAAGTATTTTCTTTGTTTGTCACATGTTATACGATGAAACATCTCTGGATATGTTTCATCGTATGAGATGTCGGCGGTTCAAAAAAAAATAAATTTGATTTTGCGAGGAAATCATTTTAAATTTATAATGCATCAAGAATCTATTTTATACGATTAAATATGTCTGGAAACTTTTTATCGTATAAAATGTCCAATGCATGAAAAATAAGGAAAAATGCCAAACCAAATGCAATTTTATGATTTTCTATGTAAAATACGGAAAACTTGGATCATTCCGTTTTTATACGACAAAACATGTTCAGACATGTTTCATCGTATAAGATGTCACCACATCGAAAATTCATGTAGCATAAGATGTCATGTTTCCCATCATTCTATTTTTATTTCTTGTTGACCCCTAATCGTAAATATAAATATCATATTTGTCGCTTCTAATAATTCCTGGCCCTGTAATCCCTGCCCGAAATAGAAAACACATTCACTTTTGACGTAATAAGCCCCTAAAACTGTATATTTCGGACAAAGAATTGAGGATTAGAGTTTGGCCGAAAAATTGTTGACAAATTTTATCTCCGCAACGCGTTTCTTGGCGGATAATCCGACCAGGAACAGGGTTTGTTGGATTTCGTGTTGGAGTGTAGCGACCTAGGGTTGTTTATCGTTTCTTCGACAGTAAACAGAGACAAGAGAATTTCCACTTACCATACAAGGGCGTCCAACATAACATGAAGACAATGATGACGGTCAACATCATTGTTGCTACTCGTAATTTTACACGTTCGTCTCGGATCTGAAATTATGAAAGGGTTAAAACGCGTTGAGAAAGAATGTAATTTACAACACGTCATATATTTCTACCGGAGAGAGCGACATCTTCACAAAAAATCAACTTTTTCCGTACGAAATTGGCAAAGATATGGGCAAAAAGTGTTTTTCTCTCCGACCGCTCTCCGCTTTTCGCGTGCTCTCTCGGCCTCAAAGATTGTTGAATATCTCAGCCGCTCTTGCAAAGCGGAAACTAAAATTTTGAGGAATTGACATGTAACCCATGCCCAACGCGTATGTAAAGTTAAAATACTAATTGGAGCGTCGCACTTTGAGCATCCCCCATCAAAAGTCTCCCCTTACCCTTGCATCCACCGCCAAACTCCGATGATTCGAGACCGTCTTGAAGATGAGCGCGTACGAAACGCTGATCAAACAGGTCGGCACAATAAACGCGATGATCAAATTGACAATGATAAAGTGCAAGAAGTCGTCTTGCGTCGACACGCACAACCGCGCCACCAACGTTCCGTTCGGCGGCAGGAGATCGTACAAGACCTCGTCGTAGAAGATCAAATTCGGCGACGCCAACACCGCCGACGTCACCCAAATGGCGAGTATGACGTAGAGCGTGTAGGACGCCTCCCACATGGCGTATTTGAGGGTATGGCAAATGGCGAGGTAGCGGTCCGCAGTCACTGCGACCAACGTGAAGATACTGGCACAAGAGGTGGTCGAGTTGATAAAGGTCGACATTTTGCAACCGATCGCGCCGAGTTGCCACTCTGAAAAGGATTGTTATGAGCTGAGCAAGGCGTAATTGAAAGGTTTGAGTTGAAGTTTGAGGATAATACATATAGCGTTGTAAAGATCGTTGCAAGACTTGTTTTACCAAGACTTTTGCTATGACTTCGCAAAAAGCTATCTCATCGAAGGATAGAAATAAGCGTACCTTACAAGAAAAGGACACTTCATGTACGGGCGTAGCCCCTTTTTAAATAGATGACATCTTATACGATGAAACATGTCTCAACATCTTTTATCGAGTAAAAAGATAAAATACGATGAAAACGGATTTTTTCGGAAAAAATATCGACAAAATTTGGTTAGTGATTAAATTTTACGTCATCATTCGCATTTTCAAAGCGCTGTTTAAGCTTTTCTCGTCTATTTTTTAGCCGAAAATCCGATTTTTTGCTTTTTTTTCTCAGTAAAAAGCCTCTGGAGATGTCCACTGCAATTTCCCTGTGATCATTGATGTCTATCGCTTTATACGGACTTTTGGTATTCTCCAAATTGCACTTCCAACCCGATTACGAGCTATTTGCGCATTTATTTTCTGATCTATGAGACATTTTTTTGGAGGCATTTCCGCGGAAACTAATCCGCCTTTTCTCTTTTATAATTGAGCTCCAGAAGAGCGCGAACAATAATTTTGGATAAACAATGACATCATTACTGCTATCAAAGTTTGTTTTTATGAACCATTTAGAACCTCAAGGCAAAATCGACATTTTATACGATCAAACATGCCTGGAGATGTTTCATCGTATAAAATGTCACTCACAAAAAGGTCGTATTTTACCTGAACGGGGTATTTTGACACATTTGTACCAACTTTTTTTTTATCATGGAGACATTTTATACGATGAAATAAATTCAAAACGTTTTTATCGTATAAAATGTCGCCAAAATGTCTACTGTAATGTTTTTTCGCCCAAAACTCAAAATTTATTCCTATTTTGGTCCGTTTTAAGAAACATTATGCGTTCCGTGAAGGCATTTCGTGCCGTTTTGTGCGCGGAACAAAAAAAATTCTTAAATTATGTTAACGAGTTTTGTGGGTAAACAAAATTTGTCGCCGCCAAAATTAAGTCACAATCCCTTGTCTGACAATATTCTTTTTTTACTTCCCCTAAAAAGTAAAAAACAATGAATAAAACAAGATCTTTGGGTCTTAAAAGTGTTATAGCTCCGATTTATACGCATAATGTGAGTTTAAAAATTGGGAAAATCATTGGAAAACTGTATTAGTCAGTCCGGAATGTCGCAGATGTGATTTCTGCAATATGCGCTGTGTAAAAAAGTCAGGGTGCAAGCGACAGCCGAAAAAAGTCTTTTGCACGGTGCAAAAAGCAAGAAATTGCACAGTGCAAAGCGAACTCTTGCCTTATTCTAGTGCAGATTGTAAAAATTACTACAGCGGCTTTAGGAACGGACTAGTAGTCATCATTTGGTCAAAATTTTATGATTTTGCACTTTGCGGTTTTATGGAAAAAACGAGATTTTTTCAACTTCTTTGACTTAATTTTAAAAATTTTGTCCAGTTTCTTTGTTAATGTCATTTAATCTTGTCTCAACTCCTAAATTCTATAAATAAGACATTTTCCATCTTTTCTAAAGGTTATAAATTGCGTTTTCTGGTCATAAATTTGACCTTGATGCGAGTTGAAACCCGGAAAGGGCAAACAACAAAATTAGAGGGTTTTCTGGACCTCTTTTGAACTTAAAAAGGAAGTTTTCCATCTTCCTAAAGAATTTAAATTTGAAAAACAACTTTATTGCGCAAAATCGTTAATGAAGAGACGTTTTATACGATGAAACAAGTTTGATCGTATAAAATGTCGCCTTTTAGAAAAATGACTAAAAACCGTGAAAAAAGTCAGGCCTTGGGCTAAAAACGGGATTTTCACCTTTGGGAGCTGTTTTATACGATGAAACATTCGCAAGCATGTTTGATCGTATAAAATGTCACTTTTTCAAAAAATTCCAAAAACTGCAAAAACTTGCTCAACAAGCTGAAAAATCGGCTTACCAGTCAACAGGTTGTTCAACAACGTTGTGGGCAGACAAAACACGATAATCAAGAGGTCCGCCATCGCCAACGACGAGATCATGTAATCGGTTGTGGAGCGCAACGTCGGATGCCAAATAATGGCCAACAGCACAAACACATTGCCAATGAGGCCGAGCAGAAAGACGAACGCGTAGAAGGTGGTGTAAATGATGACCAGTCCAAACGGCTGTCGAATCGTGTCCAATTCGTCGATTTCGTCCATATTTCGATGGACCCTCCGGTATTTTCGTTGGCAAATTTGTGCAAAAAGATGGAGTACTTTACTCCATAAGTAGTGGTGTTGATGTAAGAGTCTGTAACGCAAAGAAGGAATGATTTTTGAACGGAAAAAACGAATTTTTCAGCGAAAAATCGCGAAAAAACCCGAAAAATGACAAAAAACGCGTTCAAATCAACATTTTAGGTATGTCACGTCCAAAACATGATCATTAACTCATAAAACAGGTTGCAAAAGACCTAAAAGGTAGTATCGCACAAGGTAAAAACTTTGGCAAATAACGGAAACACATCAAAACTTTGTAAAATAAGATTATTAGGACCAAATTAATCAAAAATCGCGCAAACCAAAGCTTGAAAAATAAAGATCTGCGGTTAGTTGTGTAGGGTAAAGGGCTGCACAACACAGTGAAGGAACAAAATTACAATTTTTAAGACTTTCTTCAAAGTCATTTAGGTCCGTATGTTCGTCTTTCCGAGAAGTGCCAAAAAAATTGAAAGAACTGAAGTGACACCTGCTAAAGTGATGTCAAAGGAGCTGCTGAGAAAGGAAAGCGCTTTGCAGAAAGGCGTATAAAAGAAAATAGGCCCAAATTTTTTAGTCGATACTTGAATATCGACCACAAAATGATAACAAAAATTCTCAAATTGCAAAGTTTTAAAGGGCTAGAACAGCTACTTCTGAAACGCGTTTTTTACGGCGTGGAAACGAAATGTCCAAAAAGTTTTTTCGTTTACTGTACCAATAGCAACGGAAAAAAATAATGGTGACATTCTACATGTTTACTAATAAATATTTTACTGTTTGCAACTCTGCCGCCTTTGTTTTCGCTGCAGGGCATAAAAAACTTCTTTGACATTTCGTTTTACAAGCCGTAAAAGCGCAGTTCAAAAGTAACTTTTTTGGCCTTATAAAGGACTTTGAATTTTGACGTTAAGGTCTATTAAGCTCATCAATTAAATGGTCGAATGCTTTGCAGACACAGGCGACATATTCAACGGCCTTTGTAGCTGATCCAAAACACGTTTTGGCCCAGAACTTTGCAATTTATGACCAAACCGAAAAGGACCAACGCAATTACATTTGAATCTCGCTTTTTCCGCTTGGAAGACGAAATGTCACAAACTTTTTGTTGTCCCTCGTTGCTAAACGGAATTGGCAAATGGATTGTCAAATAAATTTTCAGCGGTTTGAAAATTATTTGTACTTTGTTTTCAGGGCGTGGGAGGATAAAAATTCTGTGACATTTCGTCTATCAAGCCGTAAAAGCGAGATTCAAATCTGGTTGTTTTATTCTTTCAACAGCAAAAGCCCTCTAGCGATCAAAACGTAATGTCTGTTCCAAAACACAACGATTTGCTTCATATGTGGACTGTGTATGTAGTGAAACATCACTCTACTTCGATTACCTCCTCCTCAACGCCAAAAGCCCAAATTTCCGTTGGCGGAGGGCGGCGAAAAAGCGAATATGATAATGCGCCGATGCCCTGTGGGGGTTTCGGCCGCTCCGCGGCTTTTGACCCGGCGGAAATGCCGCAATTACAAGCCCATTCGAGGCGAGGGAAACGCCTCAGGGAATTAGAAATTTGGAAAGTCCGCGTCAGTTAATTATTGTATACATTAACGGAGACGCGAAGAAATTTTTTTGAGGTATGGGAAAACGAAATGACATATAGTACATAGTGCATCGTTTGTGGCAACATTGACATTTTATACGACGAAAGATGTTTGGTCATGTTTCATCGTATAAAACGTCACCTTTGAAAAAGAAGAATTAGAAAAAACCCGGTTTGAAGTAAATACAAGTGATATAAGAAAGCTGAAGGGAACTTTGGCCAAAGAGCGACATTTTATACGATGAAATATGTCTGAGCATGTTTCGTCGTATAAATTGACGTTTTTACCGGGTTAAAAAATTTTGAAACATGGGATTCTTGGGTAAAATAGATAATTTGTGGCAAAAGCGACATTTTATACGGTAAAACATGTTTGGACATGTTTCATCGTATAAATGTTACCTTAGACTTTTAGGAATTTAAAAAACACGATCTTGAGGTAAAATTCGGGCTCTTAAACAATTAGTTTTAAAGTCGTTATGCATTTTTTCTTTACAGTTTGACACAATAGCTTCAATATTTTTGAATGTGGGACTCGGAGGAAGAGGAGGGAGTTGTATGTATAGAAGACACCAAATAGGCAAAGGCTGTAAAGGCGGTGCGTGTGACAGAATTGGTCTACGACGAAGGTTAACCAAATTATTGGGAAATGTCATCAAATATAAGTAAAGGTCACTAACGAATTAGACCTATCTGTCTTGTTTTGACAATAAATAAAAAAATTTTTAAAAAATCTCTTTTCTTGTTTTAAAATACTCATCAAAAATTTTGTTTTAAGATACTTATCAAACTTTTCAAAAGTGCGTAGACTTTTTGTCCCGCCGCACAGTGCATTTTCCCTCTTAAGCATTTCGCATTGTGCAAACCCAAAAAATCCCGTTTGCACTGTGCAAAATTCCGGGCGCGACGCAGCGACGTAGTTGAAAAAAAGCTTGGCGATATTTCAATTGCACCGTGCAAAAGGTCAAATGCACTGTGAAAAATGTGCACTGTGCGGTCCGCGACAAAAAGTCTACGGCATGCCGGGAAAATGATAAAAATTCGTCAAAGCAAACTAGAATTTGGGCTTGACTTGATCCCGACTATCCCCACTAAAGCAACTCGGACCCTGTATAGTTTCCATCAATAACAAATTATCTTAACCTAACCTAGAAACCCTCAAAGCCGACGCCAAAGGACTGTGCAAGCCACAAAAATCGCGTTTGCACTGTGCAAAAATCCGGACTAGACATGACTCCCGGGCCGGGCCGTTTCAGATTTGCTTTGGCCCGGCCCGTCGATATTAATTCACCCCGGCAAATATGACATTACTAGGATAGGATGAAAAAAATAGGTAGAAAAGTGTTGTAAACCTTTCGAAAATGATCGTATATAGTTGTGTGTAGCTTCTCTGGCTGTATGATGGAGTTTCGACGTTCTATTTTTGTTTGCTACCCCAATTTTCGCTTCCAGACTCAGAATTTTAGCTATTACGTGCGGATTCTGGGCTGAAAATGTTTGGAGCCATGTCTAGCGCCGGCGTAGCGACGTCGTTGAAAAAGCCGTTGCACCGCGGCGATATTTCGATTGCACCGTGCAAAAGGTCAAAGGCACTGTGAAAAATGTGCACTGTGCGGCCGCGACAAAAAGTCAACGGACTTTTTAAAGCCCGTAGTAAGTGAATCCCGTGGCTATTTAAATTTGCGAAAAATCATCAAAATTTTCTTTGTCAGTAAATAAAAAAATAATACACAGTGATTTCCCTCTCATTACTTGAACCATTACAAACGAAACACTTCCAAAACTGAGTCCACTTCGTCGCTGAGACAAAATTGTAACACACGAACTTTCCCAAAAACCCCTGTGGCATTTTATGTGTAAACACGGCAGTTTTTTTTGCTTGACGTTTTTTTCGAAGACGCGAAAAATTCATTTAACGAAACATCGACCGCGCAAAAAGCGACGCAATAGTGCACGGAAATAAGATTTCGGCGATTCGGGGAAATACGATAAGTTCTGAGACAAAAAATGGATCTATGGTGCAACGACTCGGAAGTCCAGGCGTATTTATAGATGAATCACTTTAGGATGACACAAAAGTAAACACAAAATGCTGGTTAATCTCCAAAAGACGGATAATATTGATATCATTGGCGGATAAGACGATTACGGGGCGGATTTTTTATATCTGTTGATGAGAATGGAGAGCCGGGTGTAAAATGGATGACATTTGGAATTTGAGAAAACTTGAGGCAGACAAAATGAGTTCAATGTCTCAACGAACATGTATATACATGTGTGTGCAGAGAGAGGCATTGAATATCTCACTCCCTCGCTCTGGCAAAAGGGCACACCTACCGATTTTTTCGATTTTCCGGCCAGACAAATATTATAATAGGGCCGGCCCGCCTTAAAATGTGTCCAGACCCTGTCCGATTACAGCACAAGCTGTCAAATTTTTTCACGGGTTGGGAGACGAAATGTCACAGAATTTTTGCTGTCCCTCGTCGTGAAACGGAATTGGCAATAGTTCAAAATAGCCAAATGTATTGTAAAATACATCCTCAGCAGTTTTAAAATTATTTTTACTTTGTTTTAAAGGCGTGGAAGAACAAAAAATTTGTGACATTTCGTCTTCCAAGCTGTAAAATCAAAATTCAAATGTAGTTGTTTTGGTCCTTTGTCGATACCAAAATATGTTATGAACTATAAAGTATAATATATTCTAATTTTGGATCATAACTGTTTAAATAAGTACAATAAAATTATAAACTATTGTAAAACTTGTGCTACTACCACTACAATCTCATCAAAAAAAATTTCCTGGCGCGAAAACAATGAATCCCAAGACTTTACAGAGAGGAAGGGAAACACGTTTTGGCCATAACGTTGCCAATTTTGTGCGGAAAATTTTTATTTTTTGGGGAAACATTACCATCTATGGTAAAAATAATAAATTTAATACTTTTTATACCAAAATTCGCAAAAAAATGTCACATTTTTGATAACTTTTGATCTAAAAATCTCGGTCGTTTCTGCAAACCGCGAGTTAGGAGTCTCGCATATGTCTTGGAAAAAAATAAAACTAAATTTGTGCCAAGTTTCATCAAAAACTTAGCGTCGCACTTGGGATACTTCCGCTGTAAGCCAAAATTTAAAAAAAAAAAAAAAAAAATTGAAGGTGGGTCGTTAAACCCTTTGCATGCCAAAAAAAGTCAATCTTTTGATTCCTATAACCCGCAGATTGCCTTATTCAACTTTGCACATGAAAAGGCTCACAAAAGCAACTGTCGTAATTCCCGAAAACACTTCCCACCACTCCTCATTAAAATACAATTCAAGATTGTTTTCCAAATTATAGCCTATTATGGTCCTGAGGGCCTTGTCGCCGCGCCTGGAGAAGGCCGAAAGTTTCTTGATGAAGGAATCTACTTGGGATACAGCGCTCGACCTTTTTTTATACCCTGAAAGAGCCGGGGTTCCTTTTTTTCTAATAATTTTCCCACTCCTCTTCAAGAATCCGTTCGACGACGTCACAACGGCCGAAATGGATTTGAAGAAGATGAAGGAAGTGGTTGTAACTTCGTTACTGCGATCACAGTTTACTCAAGATTGGAGAGCGGGGCAGCTGAAAGGATTGAGGGGTTAAAACTAATTGTTGCGGAGAAATAATTTTAATCGTAACGCGAGAAATATCACGAATACCACTGTTGACAAATTTGCAGACAAAAAAAACATACGCAACTTTTCACAGCGTAGAGGTGGTATTTTCCCAAAATTTGTCTAGATATTAGACCGAAAGTCGCTGAAGTGATTGGTGTTTGCGCTGTGCAAAAAGGCTTAGGGCGCAAGCGACAGCCGAAAAAAGCCTATTGCACTGTGCAAATCGAACTTTTGTTTTCAATATTGCAGTGCATGTCGCAGAAATCCCTCCAAGGACTTAACGAAGAGACTAGTACTCTATCCAGCTTCCATATCAACAAATAATGCAAGATAACGTCGACTGACATCGCCAAAGCATCGCTGACTACTCGCTACAGTGATTTTTGGCGGTTGCACTGTGCAAAAAGGCTTAGGGTGCTAGCGACAGCCGAAGAAAGACTATTGCACGGTGCAAAAAGCGAGACATTGCACAGTGCAAGGGGAACTTCTGTTTCCGCACAGTGCATGTCGCATTTTTGGCGGTTGCACTGTGCAAAAAAAGTCAGGGTGCGAGCGACAGCCGAAGAAAGACTATTGCACGGTGCAGAAAGCAAGAGATTGCACAGTGCAAAGTGAACTTTTGTTTTCGCACAGTGCATGTCGTGGAAATCACTCCAGCGACTTTACAAATGGACTAGTACTCTGTCTAGCTCCCTTATCAACTCCGAAAAGCTTTCGCTCATGTTTTTCAAGCGCCAACAAGAAATTCCACTTCCTTTGTAGACCAATTTCTATGTAACTTGACGAAAAATGTCAAAGAGAAAAAAACATCCATGTATAGGAAATACTGCGGGCCAAGCGAACATTATGCGTGTTTTTACACAGTCATTTGACCTTCAAGAAAATGCTAATCGGAAGATAATTCGAGTCCAATTTTTAGGCAAATGAATTCAAAACACTTTCTATTTTTTGTCTGGTTTCTTCATTCTTTTTTTTTTGATTGACAGAGGAAGTACTCCAAGTGCGACGCTCAGACTTTCTTTTTGAGCTTTTCAAACACATAGGCTCACATACTAGTGATACCAGTTCCTCCGGAAAGTCGCTGCAGTGATTTATGCGACATGCACTGTGCAAAAACAAAAATTCACTTTGCACTGTGCAATTTTTTGCTTTCTGCACCGTACAATAGGCTTTTTTGGGCGGTCACGTACAGCCTGAGCCTTTTTGCACAGTGCAACCACCAAAAATCACTCCACCGACTTTCCGGAAGAACTAGTAGTCAGCGATGCTTTGGCAATGTCAGTCGACGTTATCTTGTATTATTTGTTGATATGAAAGACTAAAAGCGGAGTGTGGTCAGAGAAAATATTTAACACTTTTCGGCCGTAACTTTCTCCGTTTCGTGCGGAAAAACTTTATTTTTTGTGGAAACATTACCCTCTATGGTAGAAATAGGCATGAAACTTTTAATACCAAAATTCGCAAAAAAATTTCACATTTTTTCCAACTTTTGACAAAAAAAATCTCGCTTGTTTCTGCAAAGCGCGGACTTTAGAAATCTCGGATGTAGTTTCAAAAATATTTTTCTGAATTTGCGCCAAGTTTCATCAAAATCCGAGCGTCGCACTTGAAGTACTTCCCCTGTAAGGCCTAAGTCCAAAGTATAATATTAGATCTCGAGGATTATGACACATACTATAGAGGCCAATGCAGACAAAAGAAAGTCAAAATATCAGGGTAAAAAAAGAAAATGGGGATTAACCTTTGCGATACAATGAAGTCAATAAGATTATTCATCGTTTTCGAAAATAAAGATAATATTGTAAAGAGATCAACGCGGTGTTTTCGGTATTTGGTCAGCCTATATAGGGTCGAGAGTTCTTCGAACTCTGAAAATTTATGATGGGTTCAAACGATACTTTCGAATGAGTAATAAGAAAGTGGAATAAGAAAGTACGCAAACATCAAATTTAAGGTCAAAAAGTGCCACACTTGTGGTTTGATCCTACTGATACTCGGACAAAATTGAAACTACAAGTTTGTGAGAGACATGGAAATTTCATAGAGTGCGTTTGGCAGAAACAACCGAGATTTTTAGGTCGAAAGTTGGCAAAAATGTGAAAATTTTTTTGCAAATTTTGCGATGAAAAGTTTTATGCCTATTTCTACCATAGAGGGTAATGTTACTACAAAAAATCGAATTTTTCCGCGCGAAACTGGCAAAGATATGGCCGAAACTTGTTTTTCTCTGTGACCGCTCTCTGTGTTTTGCGTACTCTCTCGGCGGCAAAGATTGTTGAATATCTCGGCTGCGCTTGCAAAGCACGAGCTAATATTTTTAGGAATTGATATGTTCTCTCGAAGGCTGGAGGAAAGCGCGAGCTAAGTTTTATTTATTTACGCTCCATATAGAAGGATCTGTGTATATAGCACACGGAATTTTAAAGAAATCTACAAGGATGTACATATGACGGATATAACACAGTTAAACCTCTGTACAACAACTTGTAAAAGGTCAAAAAAATTAGTTATAAAAGGGTTTTGTTGTATAAAGGTTCAATTTAAGCACAAAAGTTATTTTTTAGACCCCTATGTAAGGTTTGTTATAGACAGGTTTTGTTCCACAAAGGGCTTGTTGCATAACGGTTTATGCTCAAAGAAGGTATAAACACCTGTACAATGTAAAACTCTCACTTCCCAGCAGTTACAACCGTATCATTGTGAAGCCGAACATCTAAAAAGCCGAGCCGAAGCCCCCTGATTAACCCTTAATTCCATTCCCTCATCATAATCCCCGATTCCAACAGCCCTCAAGTGCTTGCAATGATATGCAATTATATGTTTTTTGGAATTTACACCAGACACTAAATCCTTGCAAACATGTAATTAGGCGGAGGGGGAAGTTCGTAAAGTGAAATGAGGTACTACGCTACTTCACAGTGCAATTGGACCTTTTGCACGGTGCAATCGAAATATCGCCGCGGTGCAACGGCTCTTTCAACGACGTCGCTACGCCGGCGCTAGACATGGCTCCAAACCTTTTCAGCCCGGAATCCGCACGTAATAGCTAAAATTCTGAGTCTGGAAGCGAAAATTGGGGTAGCAAACAAAAATAGAACGTCGAAACTCCATCACACAGCCAGAGAAACTACACACAAATTATATACGATCATTTTCAAAAGGTTTAAAACACTTTTCTACCTATTTTTTCATCCTATCCTATTAATGTCATATTTGTCGGGGTGAATTAATATCGACGGGCCGGGCCAAAGCAAATTTGAAACGGCCCGGCCCGGAGGTCATGTCTAGTCCGGATTTTTGCACAGTGCAAACGGGATTTTTGTGGCTTGCACAGTGCAAAAAGCTTCAAAAAGCCCCGCGCACAGTGCAAATAGAGGAAGAATGCACTGTGCGGCGCGACAAAAAGTCTGCGCACTTTTGAAAGCATTTTTCGACAGTGTCGTCGCGAATTTTACCCGCGCGACAGACGTACGTCGCTGCGTCGGCACCCAGAGTTTTGCACAGTGCAAACGGCATTTTTGTGGCTTGCACAGTGCAAAATGCTTCAAGAAGCCCCGCGCACCGTGCAAAGAGAGGAAAAATGCACTGTGCGGCGGGGCAAAAGGTCTACGCACTTTTGAAAAGCCGCAGTAGTATTTAACAAAAGAAAAATGAGATTGTCGTAGTCTTTTGAAGCCTTAGAAAGTGTTGTAAAGGAAAATTTGTTAAGAAAATTTTCCATTGGGCCTTATAACGCTTTGATATCATATTTTTTACTTTTTTGATTCTTTTTTGGCCGTTTTTAGAGACCTTCTAAACATGGCTCTCAGACGAGGCCTCAAATTGAAACGAATCTGGCCGGGCCGACCACCTGAGAGTTACAGCTTTCTTCCCAGAACCCACGTGCTATCGTATTCCTTGATAGTATGGCTTCTTGGAACTTCCGGAAATTCTTTTGACGATAGAAATAATAGCCATCCTATATAAACTTTATAGCAGACGCATTTCCAGTAATTTATTCTTTATAAAAAAATAAAAAAAGACGGCTTTTGGAAATACAATGTAGAATATCCCATTCCCTAGATTCGGTAGAAGAGCAGTGATCTTTGTCGTCTCTGCGAAATATAATGGCGACATTCTACATGCTTACTAATAGTTATTTTACTGTTTGCACCCTTTGTTTTCGCTGCAGGACTCAAAAAACTCCTTCGACATTTCGTTTCACACGCTTTAAAAAGCGCAATTCAAAAGTAGCTGTTCTGGCCCTCTGATCAAAAAAGAGCAACTTTTGATTACCTTTTTGATTACCTTAATGTGGAGATATGACGAAAATATTTGAGCCCTGGCGAATGTCTCTAAAATACATCAGCTTGTTTTTGAATCAATCTTTGATACTACGCCTTTTCAAAGGTGCGCAGACTTTTGTCGCACAGCACAGTGCATTTTTCCTCTTTTTGCACTGTGCGCGGGGCTTTTTGAAGCATTTTGTACTTTGCAAACCACAAAAATGCTGTTTGCACTGTGCAAAACCGTCGACGCAGCGACGTAGTTGAAAAAAGCGCTGCGTCGCGGCGTTATTTCGATTACCGCGTGAGTAGTATCAGTCTGCCAGGAAAATCACAAAACTTCGTCAAAGCAAACTAAAATTCGGGCTTGACTTGATCCGCACTAAAGCAACCATGTATAAGCTCCATCAATACCAATTCCCCTTATATAACCTCTAAAACCGCAAAGCCGACGCCAAAGCTATATAACCTCTAAAACCGCAAAGCCAACGCCCTTTGGCGAAAAGATTAAAGACAAACGTTGGGATAAAAGCGCCGTTGACCAACGCCCTTTGACTCGGATGGATATGGATATCGTGTTCGGCGGAACGATTTTGTCGGTTTATCCGTTCGAAAAAAACAGTTCGAAAGAAACAAGAGCTTAGTCGCCGGATACGCCAGATGTTTGTTTCGCTCACGCTACACGTGCGCTTCGGATTCGGGACAAAGAAAAAGAAGCCCCGGGTCAAAGATGATATCGAGAAAGGCGGGTTCTGGAAACAGATTAATCCGCGGGCTTCTTGAAGCCAAAGGGGCGTTTAATTGACCAAAACTTTTGAAAAGAAAGAAACTCACAAGAGAAGTTTGAGACTTTGACACTTAGTTACATTATATTATATTAAGGAAACGATGTTTTGAGCATACATCAGACTTGGAAAATTTGAGATAATGATTTCTAAGGACGAATAAGACAGGGCCAGAACAGCTACTCTTGAATCTCGCTTTTTACGGCGTGGAAACGAAATGTCCAAAAAGTTTCTTCGTCTACTGTACCAATAACAACGGGCAAAAAATAATGGTGACATTCTACATGCTTACTAATAAATATTTTACTGTTTGCAACTCTGCCGCCTTTGTTTTTGCTGCAGGACATAAAAAAACTTTTTGACATTTCGTTCCACACGCCGTAAAACGCGCAATTCTAAAGTAGCTGTTCGGGCTTTTGAAAATACGACAGCTGAAAGGAAGCTGTGTTTTTATTGCACGCTATGAATAGAAATGAGATTCCCAAAATTGTCACAAATAATAGGTTCACTTTGCACTGTGCAATGTTTTGCTTTTCGCACCGTGCGATAGGCTTTTTTCGGCTGTCGCTCGCGCCTGACCTTTTTTGCACCGTGCAACACCCAACATTGCTCCAGCGACTTTGCGAACGGAGTAGTATCAGAAAAAAGCGTCGTTTCACACGCTGTAAAATGTGCAATTCAAAAGTAACTGTTCTGGCCCTTAAATGCTTGGCGGAGGCGTGGAGAAAAATTAATTAAAAGACCAAAACAACTTCATTTAGATCTTGCTTTTACGGCTTGGAAGACGAAATGTCACAAAATTTTTTCACTCCGTTGTCGTAAAACGGAATTGGCAATAGTTCAAAATATTCAAATAGATGGTAAAATATGTACATCCTCAGCACTAGTCCCCACGGGAAGTCGCTGGAGTGATTTTCGGCGTTTGCACCGTGCAAAGAACAAGAAATTGCACAGTGCAAGGCAAACTTTTGTTTTTGCACAGTGCATGTCGCCGAAATCTCTGCAGCGACTTTGCAAACGGACTATTAAATACATATAAAACGTTTTTGTCCACAAGTCGGTTTTATCCCTACAGAAACAATTTGTTACTAGGTCCTCTGCTTGTTTTGACCGGTAATCATGCCGCTTTGAACATGTCAGTCGGCGGAATAGCCCTACAACAAATAACATAAGATAACGTCGACTGACATCGCCAAAGTATCGCTAACTATATACTAGTCCTTTCGAAAGGCCGTTGGAGTGATTTTTGGTGTTTGCACTGTGCAAAAAAGGTCAGGGTGCGAGCGACCGCCGAAAAACGACTATTGCACGGTGCAACATGCAGGAAATTGCACAGTGCAAGGTGAATTTTTGTTTTTGCACAGTGCATGTCGCAGAATTTACCCTAACGACTTTACTGACGGACTTGTTTTAGTCAAACGAGGAGGGGAGACCGAGTAACAACTTTTGTTGTAAGGACAAACCCGGACTGTGGACAAAAACGTCTCATCCGCTTGTTTACCGGGGCCTACCGTATTTTTCAGACTTGCAAGGTTCGTTGAATGCCTTGAAAAAGTTGTGGGGACAAAAACTGGCGGAGTCATAAATGAGAAAGGGAGAAAGGTCTATCAAAAAATTTTTTTTTTCAAAAATCGGTTACTAAAAGTGCGATGGACAGAAATCTCATCTGCTTTAGACAATAGCCTTCGTATTCCTCTCTGCCTAAAACTGTTTACCCCACAAACCCTGAAAATACGTTCTGAAAACTATTTATAACCCATGAAAGCCTTAGAAGGCGCGAAAACAGTTTGGCTGCGCGCGGTTTGTTTTCCGGATCTTCGTTGCGGCGAAAGGTTCACATCTCCACCGACGGTGTAATGGCGCCACTTTGCCGGAGCCAAAAAACATCTGAAAACGAAGGCTATGAAGAGTCCCCGAGCTTTTGCAAGCACTCCCGTAAGCTTATTACGACTTTCGACCGCTTTTTCCAACGTTAATCCCCAAAAATTTCTGGGAATCCGATTTCAAATCCGAAACGTCATAAAGGAACCCTTCGGGCGATAATTCCGCGTTCCTCGCAATAATTCGCCTTGGACGCGAGATTGGGTTTTCCGTCTGAACGCGTCCGC
This sequence comes from Bursaphelenchus mucronatus, assembly GCA_025436335.1. Taxonomy (NCBI): domain Eukaryota; kingdom Metazoa; phylum Nematoda; class Chromadorea; order Rhabditida; family Aphelenchoididae; genus Bursaphelenchus; species Bursaphelenchus mucronatus. The sequence continues at coordinate 10,033,291 of CM046356.1, forward strand.
AGGCATTGGTCGAAATTCCGTTGGGGGGCAAATAGGAAAAGTTTTTGGAGAAATGGTCGAAAAAAGGGAAATTTTCAAATTTTTGGAAAGCGAATATTTTTAGAAGCCTCTCGTTTTTGCGGCTTCACTGAGAATCGTGTTGATGCATTAGGCGGATTAAAAGTTGCCTTGATATGAGATGTTCGTAATAGAGTAAATGAACACTGTGCACTTACATACAAAAGCGTAATATAATAAAGAAGAAAAAAATTAGCATAAAGATTCATTGATCTCAATATTAGGCGTTGCAAGCGCGCTCAAGATATTCAACGGTCTTTGTGGCCGAGAGAACACGCGAAATGAGGAGAGTGGGTAGAGAGAAACACACTTTTTGGTCATAACTTTGCCAATCTTGAGCGGACAAAATAGATTTTTTGTAGTAACATTACCCTCTACGGTAGAAATAGGCATACAACTTTTTATACCTAAATTTGCAAAAAAAAGTCATATTTTTGTCAACTTTTGATTTAAAAATCCCGGTCGTTTCTGCAAAGCGCAAGATATGTGTCGCGCATATGTCTGAGAAAAAATTAATCAAAATTTATGCCAAGTTTTCATCAAAATCTGAGTGTCGCACTTGGACCACTCCCCATGTCAATGAAAAAAAAGAAAAGTGCCCAAAGTGCAACGCACAAATTTTTCTGAAAATTGGCGTAATTTTAGAATAATTTTTTTAAGACATATGTAAGATTTCTAGCTCGCGCTTCGAAACGACCGAGGTTTTTAGGTCAAAGGTTGGCAAAAATGTGACACACGTCAAATTGAGAAGCGAACTCTTCAAATTGGCTTTTCGTCCTAATATTTATCGGGAAAATAATTTTTAAATCTGTTCCGCTAGGTATTACCGGGCAAAACAAGTCTGAAAAGAATCCGTATAGCTTGAAAATGGTAAACTTTGTCCAAAAAGACCTGGTTTTTGCCAAATTTGACCAGAAATCGGTCAAAAAACATTTCTCGGATCCCATATTTGTGACGAAATGCCAACTTTAAGAGTTCCCTCCCTCTTGCTTTCTCGATTTTCAGTTGTTTCTTTTTAATTGCAGGAGAAATTTACGAATATCATGAAACACACCTCCCTCTTGCTTTTCCGATTTGACATGCACCCCGTCGTTCTGGGCCTACGAGATTTCGAAAGTCCGCGCTTTGCAGAAACAAGCGAGATTTTTTTGTCAAAAGTTGGAAAAAATGTGACATTTTTTTGCGAATTTTGGTATAAAAAGTTTCGTGCCTATTTCTATCGCAGAAGGTAATGTTCCTACAAAAAATCAATTCTTTCCCCACGAAACTGGCAAAGTTATGGCCAAAAAGTGTTTTCTCTCTGCCCGTCCTCCGCATTTTGCGTGCTCTCTCACCGCAAAGGTCGTTGAATACTCAGCTACGCATAAAATTTCAGACTGAACTCTACTGGAGAAGGAAACATTAGTAAGTACAACAAAAAAAACGTTTTCGTCGGAAAAGATACGACCTAAAACATCAATTTCCATATGACCGGAAGCTAAACTATATGTACATTTATCCTAAACTTTTCGAAAAACACCTCAATTGCTTTGGTTGGCTATAAATACGAGTGTTGTATTGAATTCTTCAATTTCCAAGGAGCAATTGTACCGACAAGTATTACAACACTTGCCTCTGGGTTCAACTTTCGCACCGACACTGTAAAAAACAAGATATCTTAAAACGAAAATTGTGGTGAGAAACATGACACTTTCTATTGTCTAAAGGTCTAAGACTAATTTAGGTAACCGCCTTCATTTCGAAAGCCAATGAAGTCAGAGCTTACAAGGGAAGTGCTACAAGTGCACGTCAAATCGAAAAAGCAAAAGGGAGGGAACTCTTGACACTTCGTCACAAATATGGGATCCGAGAAATGTTTTTTGACCGATTTTTTGTCTAATTTGGTCAAAACCAGGTCTTTTTGACAAAGTTTACCATTTTCAAGCTATATGGATTCTTTTCAGACTTGTTTCGACCGGTAATACCTAGAAAATTTAAAAACAGTTTTTCCGATAAATTTTAGTACGAAAAGCCAATTTGAAGAGTTCCCTTCTCAATTTGACGTGCGACGCTCATATTACCAATAATAATGGGAAAAAATTACGATGACATTCTACGGTGACATTCTGCGTGTGTACTAATAATTATATATTTTACTGTTTGCAACTCTGCCGCACGTCAAATGAAAAAAGCAAGAGGGAGGGAACTCTTGGAATTTTGTCACAAAGAGCTTACAAGGAAAGTGCTGCAAGTGCGGCGCACGTCAAATCCAAAAAACCGAAGGGAGGGAACTCTTGGCATTTCGTCACAAAAATGACATTCGAGAAATGTTTTTTGACCGATTTCTTGTCGAATTTGGTAAAAACCAGGTCTTTTTGACAAAGTTTACCATTTTCAAGCTATATGGATTTTTTTCGGACTTGTTTTAACCGGTAATACCTAGAAAATTTAAAAATAGTTTTTCCGATAAATTTTAGAACGAAAAGCCGATTTGAAGAGTTCCCTTCTCAATTTGACGTGCGACGCTCATATTACCAATAATAATGGGAAAAAATTACGATGACATTCTACGGTGACATTCTGCGTGTGTACTAATAATTATATATTTCACTGTTTGCAACTCTGCCGCACGTCAAATGAAAAAAGCAAGAAGGAGGGAACTCTTGGCATTTTGTCACAAAGAGCTTACAAGGGAAGTGCTGCAAGTGCGGCGCACGTCAAATCGAAAAAACCAAAGGGAGGGAACTCTTGGCATTTCGTCACAGATATGGAATCCGAAAAATCTTTTTTGACCGATTTTTTGTCTAATTTTGTAAAAACCAGGTCTTTTTGACAAAGTTTACCATTTTCAAGCTATATGGATTATCTTCAGACTTGTTTTGACCGGTAATACCTAGAAAATTTAAAAACAGTTTTTCCGATAAATTTTAGTACGAAAAGCCAATTTGAAGAGTTCCCTTCTCAATTTGACGTGCGACGCTCATATTACCAATAATAATGGGAAAAAATTACGGTGACATTCTGCGTGTGTACTAATTAGTGTTTCATGATATTCGCAAATTTCTCCTACAATTAAAAAGACATAACAACTGAAAATCGAGAAAGCAAGAGGGAGGGAGCTCTTCAAGTTGGCACTTCGTTACAAATATTGGGTCCGCAAAATCTTTTTTGATCAGTTTAAAAACCTATGCTATAACATTCCTCTCACGTTGTTTTGGCTCGCCACATCTCTGCATTTGTGAGCGATGACGCCGATAAATGCCATTGACATTGCGTGTCTCAATTCCTGTAGATTACTCAGTCCGTCTCGGGTTACAAATCTCCGAGACGTGTGCTTAATATGTATGCCATGTTTGGGTCTTTTTTAAAATAAAAAAAAATTTTTAGTGTTAAGACTAATGTTTTGACATAAACTGCAAGTTTTTGGGTTAATAATAGTAGGTCAAGGTGGAAAAATTATCTTTCTCGATTAAATATAATCAAGCGATTGCTGAGCGATACGAAATGTTTATGTTTACGGTTTTTTGGCTTTACTGCAAAAAGTTTTGTTGCTTTGTTCACGACTAGTCCGTACGGAAAGTCGCTGCAATGATTTTTGGCGTCTTCACCGTGCAATAAAATCAGGGTGCGAGCGACAGCCGAAAAAAGCCTATTGCACGGTGCAAAAAGCAACAAATTGCACAGTGCACTTGAAAAAATACCTTCCGATTTTTCTATGTAAGTCATCAAAAATCAAACGTGTATGTATAATAGTACTAGGTGGGGCAGAAAGTCTTGACATGTCTGCACCGTGCGCCGTCGCGCGAAAAACTTGTCCCGCGGCAAGGAGTAAAATTCACGCACAGTGCAAAATGAATGATTTTGAAAAGGGTAAACAATGCACAGTGCACTCTAACAATGCACTCTAACAATGCACAGTGCACTCTAACAATGCACAATGCACTCTAACAATGCACAGTGCACTCTAACAATGCACAGTGCACTCTAACAATGCACAGTGCACTCTAACAATGCACAGTGCACTCTTTTTTCACACCGCGCCGACTGTTGGTCGCGCGAAGTCGTTTTGCGATGCCGACTGCACTGTGCGAAAACATGTCAAGACTTTTTGGCCCACCTGGTACGACATAGTCCGTCTGGAAAGTCGCTGGAGTAAATTCTGCGATATGCACTGTGCAAAAAAAGGTCATGGGTGCACAGCCGAAAAAAGCCTATTGCACGGTGCAAAAAGCAAGAAATTGCACAGTGCAAAGTGATCTTTGGTTTTCTCACAGTGCATGCGCCGAAATCAGTTCAGCGACTTTCCGCACGGACTAATATTTCCCATTTCCGCACGTTTCCCCACGCCGCTCTCCATAATTCTCTGCCACACCCAGAGGGCGATTTGTTTTGCGAAACAAATAATTTCCGCTCCCCGCCGATGCCATTTCTCCGTCGGACGCGTTGTCAAAATCGGAATAAACAAGAAATGCCCGAAGGGCAGGAAATTGTTCGCTCTGTAAATAATCCGGGAGGGGAAGGGGAATAAAACTGGGATGTATCTCTTCAAGGTGGGTGTGACGTCAACAGAGGCGCCGAAAAAACATCTGTATTGGAAGGCTGATGGAATCTGGAGTGGCCTGAGGGGTTTTGGAAGGAAAAATGGGGAGAACTGTGCGAGGAATTGAGATTTCTCCAGGAAACATTCGAGAGATTAGAGACCAAAGATGTGGACAAAGTAAAATTGAACATTTCGAAAAAACCCGTGGGATCCGCCCTACTTAAAAGCCAAATTTGAAGGCGTCTTTCGACAGAATATTTACTGTAAGACACATACAGAGTAAACATTAGCGTACGAGAGGCTTCTCGTCAACACGGCTTTATACTAATCCGCCTCGTCGAGTCGTTGGAGTGATTTCGGCGACATGCACTGTGCGGAAACAAAAGTTTACTTTGCACTGTGCAATTTCTTGCTTTTTGCACCGTGCAATACACGTCAAGTCGAAAAAGCAAGAGAGAGGGAAATGGCAGAGAAGAACAGAATTTTGCTTGAAAGAGCAGTTGCAATGTATGAACATCGAAATAATCTCACGTTGACAAACGATGAAGCCATGGTGATGGTTGCGGATTCAGAGATTCATCGAGATGAGGGAGGACGGCAATGCAAGGCGTAGTTGTACATGAAACAAGGAAATACAAGGTTTTCCAACCAATTCATCGCTTGTCAAGTGGAGGTAAGGAATTGGGAGAGAGTAAATATGTTTAGAGAACAGTCAAACCTACATATGTGCAACGAAAGAGACGACAAAAAATTTTTTATAGAGGGATTTTGTTATATGGAGGCTTGCTTTGCTCATAGAGCAATAGGGGCCCACGTCAAATCGAATAAGCAAGAGAGGGTGAAGTCTTCAAGTTGGCGATTCGTCTTTGACACTTCGCAACATGTGCGAAAAATTATTTACCTAGCTGCCGCCTTTTTTCTTGATTTACGTTTATAGCCAATATTCGAAAGAAAACGGCAAAATAACTGCCAAAACATAATAAATCATTTTTTCCAACAATTTGCGACACTTTTCAGCAAATTCGAACAAGAAATGGCAAATTTAGATACCTAAAAAGTAATTTTTCTTCGATGTTGCGAAGTGTCAAAGACGAATCGCCAACTTGAAGACTCCCTTCTTCGATTTGTCGTGCAACAACCTTTTTTCGGCTGTCGCTCGCACTCTGATTTTTTTGCACAGTGCAAACTTCAAAAATTTCTCCAGCGACTTTCCGGACCGACTGGTATAAAAGATTTGCTCCAAAAGGTTCGCCTCTCTGATATGTCCCCACGGATATACCTTGTGACATCCAAAATAGCCTCTAGCTGGCTCCAAAAAACAGACCTCACATTAGTTCTCTAAACTCAAAATTTTGATGACAAAAAAGCTACAAAACGTTTGTGTTTTTATGACTTCACAATCTCCCCAAAGTGTTTCATGATATTCGCAAATTTCTCCTACAATTACAAAGGGATAACAACTGATGAGCCGTTTGTAGTTGTAATCGAAAAAGTAAGAGGGAGGGAACTGTTCAAGTTGGCATTTCGTCACAAATTAAGAATCCGAGAAATCTTTTTCGACCGATTTCTTGTCGAATTTGGTAAAAAGCAGGTCTTTTGTGACAAAGTTTACCATTTTCAAGCTATGTGGATTGTTTTCAGACTTGTTTTGACCGGTAATACCTAGCGGGAAATTTTTAAAATTAATTTTCCGATAAATCTTAGGACGAAAAGCCAATTTGAAGAGTTCCCTTCTCAACCTGACGTGCAGCGCCTTCCCTTCTATCCAATTTTGGTGTTTTTGACTGTTCCAAAAAACTATTTTCCCAACAAAAGCCTTTTAGCCACTCCCACGCCAGTCTAGGATAATATGGTTGGGAAAAGTGGAAAAAAACTGTCCAATCAGCAGAGTTTTTTGGGATTTTTCGAACAAATATTGGTTTAGGGTTCAGACTCTGCCCAAACAAGGTTTTGCAAGTGTTTTCGCAGAAGGCGGTGGGCATTTTATAAGATAAAACATGATTTTGCAGAGAAAATCTAATTTGGCCCAAAGACCGGTGATTTTTAAAGGACCAGAACAGCTACTTTTGAAATGCGGATTTTACGGCGTGTGAAACGAAATGTCAAAAAAGCTTTTTATGTCTTGCAGCGAAAACAAAGGCGGGACACGTCAAGTTGAGAAGGGAACTCTTCAAATTGGCTTTTCGTCCTAAGATTTATTGGAAAAATTATTTTAAAATTTTCCGGCTAGGTATTACCGGTCAAAACAAGTCTGAAAAGAATCCATATAGCTTGAAAATGGTAACCTTTGTCAAAAGACCTGGTTTTGACCAAATTTGACAAAAAATCGGTCAAAAAAAATTTCTCGGATCTCATTTTTGTGAAGAAATGCTAAGAGTTCCTTCCTTTTTGCTTTTTTCATTTGACGTGCGGCAGAGTTGCAAACAGAAAAATAATTATTATTAGTAAGCATGTAGAATGTCACCATTACGCTTTTCTCGTTGTTACTGTTACAGTATACGAAGAAACTTTTTTGACATTTCGTTTCCACACCGTAAAAAGCGCGATTCAAAAGTAGATATACTATCCCTGAAAAAGTGGAGTGACTTTCGACCAGTATAGCATGATAATGTCTAAATGAATTCTTGTTGCTTGTTTTTATTGGGGATTATTGGTCACGGAAATTATTATGCGCATATATTGCTCAAGAGACATCAAAGAAAAAAGTGCAATATTTTTTCATTAAAAAATCAAAAGCCTACTTAACGATGGAAAAGATGTGTCCTTAACAGAACAAAATCTCGACACGAGATTGGGAGGAGTTTATAAATTATGAGCAGGTTTCTCCACTACAATATATTATACTTGCATTAGCAATTTTAAATCGGATTTTTCACGTAAATGAAATAAATCCGAATGCTGGGCACGTGAAAACAGCACGTTAATTTTCGATAGAATCGTTGGATGACTGCGATTTCAGGTGTCTCAAATTAAAAATTTCTGAAATTCAAAATTTTGTAATTTCTAATACCCGTTATATTCAAAGCAATTTTCTGAAAGGTTAAAAAGGCGGGAGTGTTCCGAATATTCTATCGCTGCAATGTACACTGGCTAAATAGCAAGGTTTTGCACAAAAATCAAGTATGTGTCGCTGTGGCGCAACTGGTAGTGAGGTGGAAGCTGTAAACTCGCGAGTTCGATTCCTAGAGGCATAAAGCAAAAAATAGAAAATTGTTTGCTTATGTTGGAACGCCGGCACTGTATAAAATCCATAATTAAGAAGAAAAAGTCACTGTGCTCTTGTGGCGGAACTGGAAGTGAGGTGGAGTTCGAAAGTCGCGGGTTCGATTCCACCTTGAAGAAATAAAGCAAAAGTAAAAAAAGTAATCACTGATGACATTGTAAAAGGAAACTATAGACATTGCTTTTCAAAGAGTCACATATTTTGCGGCGCAAATAATAAAAATTTCATTGAGATCCCGTTAATTAAGACATTAAATACTATCCTCTTCTGCAGCTGAGTGCAAAACTGATTAATTAGCGATAATTCCCTACTCTAAGGCCTCTGAAACTCTCCCAAAGTGAATCCGTAAATTTGATGAAGCCAGCCAAATCCCCGCAAGCTCCGCCCACTTTTCGCACAGACGGGAAGTAATAAATTTTGGGAAAATGTTGCTAAAAAGAGGTTATTAAGTAGTAGTGTGAATGCTTAGAAAAAAGTTTTGCAGACATAAAGTGCTTTGAATGGGTCTGGAAGTGATTTAGCGATTAATGGGAGTGAAATTAGAATTTTCAGGTTTTCGTGGCGAGACGCAAAATAAAAAAAAAGGATTTTTTAAAAGCGTTCTTTGTATTTAAGCGATGAAATATGTTCTAAAGACATGTTTAGTTGATTTTGAGTAGAAATCCCGACATATCAGGTTTTCGTGGTGGGACCCAAAAAAATTTCAAATCTTTTGAAAACACGTAAAGAAAGATTATGAATCTTAATTTATGTAATACCAGGAACAAAATAACAAGTTCTAAATTTAGATTTGGAAATTTTTATTTTCGTGGTAGGACCCAAACCAAAAAAATCCACAAAAGTTTGGAATTTCAAAGAAAAGCACGCCAAAGAAGTAAAACTTCGACGGCCTCTTAACTTCTTTACAGTGTTTACTCCTTCAGCATTCGCTTCGTCCTCTTCAAAATGTCCTAAACCGCATGTTTTGACCCCAATAAACAACTCGCACGTCCAAAAAAACCGCCGTGAATTCCTTGGCCTCGCCCAAAAATCCGAGCCTCCTCCTTTTTTTTGCATTTTCAATGAAAAACGAAGGGAAATGTAGAAATTAGGTTACAAATATTCTGAAAATAACCAAATAGACGCCCGATCCTGTAGTTTACAGGCGTTAAAAATAGCCGACCCCCGAAATTGGCATAGTTCTGGAATTTTGGAAGGGAATGACGTAAGACCGAGGAAAAATAGGGCTAAAGAATGGAGTAAAATATTAGTCAGAGGGCGTCTTGATGTCACCGTGGGGTCAGAAATCAGATTCTGAGATAAAATTAGAGGTGTGCCTGTGTGGTCAAGTGGTAGTGAGGTAAAAATTTTGGGCCAAGTTCGAATCCCTGCTTAAACATTTGGAATCATTGATTTCCCAGAACGTTCATACTGTATGAATAAAGCAGGTTGACAAATATAAATAGTATTTTGCATCATAACTCTGGCAAAATCATCAAAAATTTTTTGTAATAAGGACGTATGTTCGCAGAAAGCCTGCAAAGGAAGGACGAAGATCGCTTTAAAAACACTTCTTAGATCCTAGAATTCATAAATAGTCGTTCTCACCATATTTAATCGTATTTACACGTTCTTCAGGACAGGTGTTTTACCAATTTTCACCCACGTTGTGTTTACAACAAACCAAAAAAAGTTCAAAACACAAAAAACGCCAATAAAACCGTAATCCAATCTTTAAATAGCGACCTCTGCTCCATGCCAATATACTCCCAAAAGATTTCCGAAATTTTCAAAGGCCAATGAGAAAAAATATTCAATTATTGCCTGAGGCAAAATTTTTTGAAAAAATTGTTTTTTCTTGGAAAGGCTCCGGGAAAGGAAAGGGAGGATTGTGCGGGTTATAGAAATTTAAAAACTTGTGGTCAGCACCGCCATCTAGAAACTAATTTTGGCGATTAAAACGTTGAGTTTTGATTTTTAAACTTTTTTTGGGTCCTGCAACGAAAACTTGGCATTTTGGTTTAGCTATTTTTTTTAAAAAGCTAAAAAGTCCTGAAAATGGTTGAAAAATCGACAGGCATACCACAATTTGAAAACTTGTGGTCAGCACCGCCATCTGGAAACTTATTTTAGCGATTAAAACGTTGAGTTTTGATTTTTAAACTTTTTTTGGGTCCTGCAACGAAAACTTGGCATTTTGGTTTAGCTATTTTTTAAAAAGTCAAAAAGTCCTGAAAATGGTTGAAAAATCGACAGGCATACCACAATTTGAAAACTTGTGGTCAGCACCGCCATCTGGAAACTTATTTTGGCGATTAGAACGTTGAGTTTTGATTTTTAAACTTTTTTTGGGTCCTGCAACGAAAACTTGGCATTTTGGTTTAGCTATTTTTTTAAAAAGCTAAAAAGTCCTGAAAATGGTTGAAAAATCGACACCAGGGCTTTTGACGATTTATTTCGTATTTTTTGGGTCCCACAACAAAAACTTGGCTTTCCGTTTTTTTATGCTAAAAACGCGGGAAATTACCGGAAATAAGGGTTGATATCTTAGTTGGTTTTCTTTTTTGCCTTCCACAAGGATTTTTGCAAAATTTTGCGTCCCACAACGAAAACTTGGCATTCTGTAAAATCTCTTTGAAAAGTTGAAATATCACGAAAAATACATTTCCGGCAGCTGAAAAACACCTTAATGACCTTTTCAAAACAGCCTTGATTTTTGGCATTCTGTGGCAAGCCCCAAACATCACCGAAACTGACCATTTCTTCTTCGGAAATACGTTTCCTTTTGTTATGGTTGCAAAGATCTCTGGAAATAGTTCAATAATTATTGTTCGTATAAAGTAATGGGCAAAAATATTTTTGGGCCATTCGCGCGCGACCCAAACAAATAACAAGACGGAAGGACGGGGGGAGACCAACTTTTTTGGGGGCGGTGATGATGCTATGCGCAATTGTTTTATGGGACCTTTCACTGTGAGAGCTATTGCTCTCAAGCGGTTGACGGATAAAAGTGCAGAATTCTCTGAATGACTTTTATGACCATATGATAGAATAGGCTATGTACAATAAACGACGGGGAAGTACGTGAGAGGCGTGGGGTTTAAGAGAAATGTGTAATATGGAAGTACTCGAAAGTCGGCCAAAATTACAGTTTGGACAAGAGGTGTAGGCCAGAGTAAACCGTCGTTTCGGAAGATATTTGGCGCGAAATGTAAGGAAGATACGAAAAAATTGAACATAGAGTACACGAGGAAGGACATAGATAATGTATTCAAAACGTTTGGGCTCAAAGTACCTGCAAGTTTTGCGTGATGGATCTAGATCTAGTAGTATATATTTTCGCAAAATGCACGGACATTTCGTCGCTTCTCGCATCGTGCACAAAAAACCCCATTTTGCACTGTGCATTTGACTTTTTTGGTTTTTGCACTGTGCAATCGGCATATCACGACGATGCAAGCTTTTTGCAACTATATACGTTGCTGCGTCGGCGTCCGGAATTACGCACAGTGCAAACGGTCCTTTTTGAGGTTTGCACTGTGCAAAAATAGTGAAATTTACTGTGCGATGGCGACAAGAGTGGGAAAAGTGCAAATGCACTGTCTTTGGCTCTACATGAAAGAAATACCTTACGATTTTTCTAAGAAACTCATCAAAAATACGGTCATGTATAGTACTAGTCCGTCCGGAAAGTCGCTGGAGTGAATTCTGCGAGATGCACCGTGCAAAAAGAGCTCAGGGTGCAAGCGACAGCCGAAAAAAGCCTATTGCACGGTGCAAAAGCAAGAAATTGCACAGTGCAAAATGCACTTTTTTTGTTGCACAGTGCAAAGTGCACTTTTTTTGTTGCACAGTGCAAAATGCAATTTTTTTTGTTGCGCAGTGCATATCGCCGAAATCAGTCCAGCAACTTTTCGGATGAACTAGTATAACTTTCTGAGATTCTCGCTCAATTAGCAACAAAAAGATGTATAATATTGTGCAAAACGTTTTGGACACCAATCTCATCATTTTCCTTCATCTTTTGCCTTCAAATAAACAAACTTTAAATCCGCTTGTATCCCTCCGCTTTTCCGCCCATTCAAAGTGCAAACTCACCCGGAACTCACTTGGACAAAGTTGCCAATCCCCGGATTTTATAAGCCCTCTGCCCTGAGGCGTTCATAAAAAACGCGCCCCGCCTAAAAATAAAGTGTTTTCGCGGCGCGGATTTAATTGGGTTAGGGATTTCAATCAGTTCTACGTCAGTTAATGCCCGGAGGACAAATTGGCCATAAAACGTTTTGAAGGGCGAAGTCGTTTCGAAGTTGAAAACTGTTTTATATACGACCGAAAAAAACTGTCGACGTATTTGAGACGTGTGAATCGCAAAAAACGATAGAGTTTCAAAGTTTATACAGTATTTTTAATGGTTTAGAAAGTGTGTCTAGTGCAATTAAAGGACAAAATGGCTACTAGTGATTGTTAAAGTACCAAGCCAACTATTATCCATTTGAATTTCGCTTTTACGGCTTGGTAGACGAAATGTCACAAAATTTTTTGCTCTCCCACGCCCCTAAAACAAAGTAAAAGTAATTTTAAGATTTCTGAAGATGTACTTTACAATCTACTTAATTGTTTTTCAGTATTGCCTATTTGGTTTTACGACATGGGACTGCAAAAATTTTTGTGACATTTCGTCTTCCAAGCCGTAAAAGCGAGAAAACGCGAGCTAAGATTTTTGTCTTGGAAGAGTATACTCTGAAATTGAGTCAATTTTTTTTAAAATTCTTTATGCTACACGTTGAATTCGCTTTACTTGCTAGACATCATTTTTAAAAGACTAAAATGAATCTTGCTTTTCACGGCTTGGAAGACAAAATGTCACAAAATTTTTGGTCTTCCTCGCCCTTACAACAATGTAAAAATAATCTTAAAACTTCTGAGGATGTACTTTACAATCTACTTGATTAATTTCAAGCATTGCCAATTCGGGTTTACGACAAAGGAGAAAAAAAAATGTGTGACATTTCGTCTTCCAAGCCGTAAAAGCAAGAATTAAATGAAGTTGTTTTGGTCTTTTAAAATTTTGTTCATCCCTTTTTTCAATTATTGCCAATATCGTCACAGAAAAAATTCTGTGACATTTCGTCTTCCAAGCCGTAAAAGCAAGATTTAAATGGTCGTTTTGGTCTTTTAATTACGCTTTCTCCACGCCTATAGGGAAAGAACAGTTACTTTTGAATTGCGCTTTTTACGGTGTGTGAAACGAAGTGTCAAAAAAGTTTTTTATGTCCCGCAACGAAAACAAATGCGAAAAAATTGCAACTGAAATCCGTGACATTTCGTCCTACGAGCCGTAAAAGCGAGAATCAAACCTAGTTATTATATTTTAGTCCTTTAATTTGCGCTTCGCAAAAAGCATCGAGATTTTTCATTCTTTGGCCACAAATTGACCAATAGTAATACCCTTGCACGTATACCCTCTCTATTTGCTTTATTTTTTAATAACAAAACCCTCTCATTGTCAATATGTAATGAATCCTCGTCTATTCTTTTTTCTTTACCCCATTTTTCAGCATGGGCAATTTTTTATATTATCATTTGAAACTCCCCTCCCCACCCACTTTTCCGAGCAGAAATTACATTTTTGCTCAAAAATTTGATCCAAATTCGTAATTACCGGATATTATTCATGTCTGCAAAACAATAAACTCGGATTTCAAAAATAAAATACTATGACATTATTTTATTTTTTGATTTTTTGGCATTTTGTTGAAGCGACAGTACAGCAACTTTTGAAATGCGCTTTTTACGGTGTGGAAACGAAATGTCCACAAAGTTTCTTCGTCTACTGTACCAATAACAATGAAGAAAAAACAATGGTGACATTCTACATGCTTACTAATAATTATTTTACTTTTTGCAATTTTCACGCCTTCGCTTTTGCTGCAAAACGTAAAAAATTTTTTGACATCTCGTTTTACACGCCGTAAAAAGCGCAATTCAAAAGTAGCTCTTCTGGCCCTTTAACAAGGAAAGTACCCCAAGTGCGACGCTCAGATTCTCTTTAAATTTTGCACCGTGCAATAGGCTTTTTTCGGCTATTGCTCGCACTCTGATCTTTTTTGCACAGTGCAAACGCCAAAAATCATTTCAGCGACTTTGCGGACGGACTAAATAGTATGAGCTGCTGATTTATTTGCCTTCGCCATCATGGACTAACTAAACCAAATAAGAACTATTTAACTCCTCCAAACCATTTTTACAGTTGCAGCCGAGGTGTTGAAATTTGTTCGCAGATTGCAAAAAACGAGGAGCACTCACAAGTTAAGTACCCCAAGTGCGACGCTCAGATTCTCTTTAAATTTTGCACACACGTCAGACATAGGCCATATATCAACTCCTAAAAATTTTTGCTCGCGCTTTGCACGGAGAGCCGAGATATTCAACGATCTTTGCGGCCGAGAGACCGCGGAAAACGTGGAGAGTGGCCACAGAGGAAAACACTTTTTGGCCATATCTTTGCCATTTTCGTGCGGAAAAAAATAATTTTTTGTGGAAACATTACTCTCTACAGTAGAAATAGGCATAAAACTTTTCATACCGAAATTCGCAAAAAATGTCTCATTTTCGCCAATTTTTGATCTAAAAATGTCGGTCGTTTCTGCAAAGCGCAAGCTAGGAGTCTCGCATATGTCTTAGAGAAAATAATGCAAATTTGTGCCATAAAAAAATTTAAAATAATAAAAATCATTTTTCAATTTTTTCAAAACAAAAAAAATTTTTTTGGTTTTCAGCTCTTTGACATACCAAAAAAATTGAGCTAATTGCAGCATACGCAAACACGGATGTAATTTGAAGCGCGAATTAAAAATAGAAATAAATGAAAAGTTCAGAAATGAAAGGCATTTGGGGATGACGGTAAATGGGGGAGATTAATTAGCTGAATTGTGAGCTCTTGCTGCCGACAATGACACATTGTTGTGCTGGATGGACCCAAAAAAAGAAAAAATGGAAATGTATAGCATTTTTTCAGTTAAAAAATCGAAAAAATATCAATTTCGGGGAAACTGCAGCCGAGATCTTCAACGATCTTTGCGGCCGAGAGAGTACGCAAAACGCGGAGAGCGTTCAGAGAGAAAAACACTTTTTGATTATATTTTTGCAAATTTCGCGCGGAAAAAATAATTTTTTATGGAAGCATTACCCTCTATGGTAGAAATAGACGTAAAACGTTTCATACCAAAATTCGCAAAAAAGGGTTACGTTTTTGCCAATTTTCGATCTAAAAATCTCGGTCGTTTCTACAAAGCGCGAGCTAGAAGTCTTGCATATGTCTTAGATAAAATAATACCAAATTTGTCCCAAGTTTTATCGAAATCTGAGCGTCGCCCTTGTGGTATCTCCCCTTATGGCCAAAATATTGGAGTGAGGTCGCAAAAAAGTGCGTCGCATAGGTAAAAACGGGAAATCGCCGCGACGGCCGCGAAAATTTGAGAAAAATGCACGGTGCAAAATTGTCGAGACTTTATTGGGACTTTTTTTAGTAGTATCTAAGTTTCCACGCTAAAGCGATTTTATTTTTCCTGAAATTCCTTTCTAGGCCACGTCTAAAAAATTTTAGCTTGCGCTTTGCAAGCACAGCGGAGATATTCAACGATCTTTGCGGCCGAGAGAGTACGCGAAATGCGGAGATCTCTCAGAGGGAAAAACACTTTTTGGTCGTAACTTATTTAGTCCAAATAAAATAGTTTTTTTGTACAGACATTACACTCTACAGTAGACAGTGAGTTCAAATTTTCATTTTCCCTCCGAAAACTCGTGAATTCCCCTTAAAATGGGCGTAAAGCCTTGTGTCCTCTCTTAAAAACAGAACAGCACATCGCATAACACCCTGCGAATTACTCAATTTTTCCTCCAAAAAATGTTTTTAAAAGTTTTGGGTTCAAATTCCCCGTCACAACTCAATTTATATTATTCTTCCAACGGTGAAATGCAAGAATCTCCGAAATGCCGCTGGAATTATGATCCAGTTGAACCACAAAGTGCAAGAACTTTGAAAATTGATATGCGATCGAGTTGGGAAAACAAGCAGACGAAAAACTATGTGACGAAAAATGATTTACAGGGCCAGAACAGCTACTTTTAAACTGCGCTTTTTACCGCGTGTGAAACGAAATGTCAAAAAAGTCTTTTTTTGTCCTGCAGCGAAAACAAAGGCGGCAAAATTTCAAACAGTAAAATAATTATTAGTAAGCATGTAGAATGTCACCATTATTTTTTTCCGTTGTTATTGGTACAGTAGACAAAGAAACTTTTTTGGACATTTCGTTTCCACGCCGTAAAAAGCGCAATTCAAAAGTACGTAGCTGTACTGTTCCTTTAAGAAGCTCCCTTGAACTGGATTTTATGGGAAAAAACTTTAAGATAGACAAAATAAGGTAAAATACGGGGCAAGGGGCTTGGAAAATGCTTTGATTCCGCTGACAGTTTGAACGGGTTGTAAGAAAAAATTTTAAACTACGGAAATAGAAGTCCAAGTAAATACTTAAAAGTCAAATTTTAAGGCGTCTTTCAACAAAATGTTTACTGTAAGGCACATGCAGAGTAAACATTAGAATATGGAAGGTTTTCGTCAACACGGGTTTATACTGCTCCGTCCGTAAAGTCGCTGGAGTGATTTCCGCGACATGCACTGTGCGGAAACAAAAGTTCCCTTTGCACTGTGCAATAGGCTTTTTTCGGCTGTCACACCCTGCCTTTTTTGCACAGTGCAAACAACAAAAATCACTCCAGCGACTTTCCGAACAGACTAGTAGTGTTTCAAAAAAGACGAATATCGACGATACGCTTGTCAAAACCGCACTGTGCAATTTCTTGTTTGTTGCACAGTGCAAACGACAAAAATTATTCCAGCGACATACTTTCATTTACAAGTACATATACTCGTATTTTTTTCAAATTTGTCGGACAACCGAGGTCGCTGGTCTGACTGCGTTTGTTATAGGGGTTCATATAATTTTGAAAAGGAGTGGAAACGAAATGTCACAAAACTTTCTGTTCTCCCACGCCTTAAGGACAAGTAGAAATAATTTTAAAACAAATAAGGATGTATTTTACCATCTATTTAATTATTTTGAACTATTGAATCCGTTGTATGACGAACAGCAAAATTCTGTGACATTTCGTCTTCAAAGCCGTAAAACGCAGAATTCAAAAATACCCTTTAACATTGTCGGTGCAAAATGCAAACAACAATTTTAGCCACTGACATGTGCAGGTGAAATACGTAAAATTTTAGTAAAATCAAACACATCTTCCGCCATTGCTCTTCTGAACCCACCCTCCTCCCAAAAAAGAAGCTCTGTTCCATGGACTCGGAAAATGTCACGAGCGTGGAAAACATCTCTGAAATATCAAAAATTAACGACACATCCTGGCATGTACATAATATAAAGGATAACAAGTCCGCGCGGACCGAGAGACGCGAAATAACGGCGGATGTCTTGTTTTGCTAATTACGAAATTTGAATGCAAATGAGTCCTCAGGAACAAAAGCGGCCAAGAAATTTTAAAAGAACAAAACAACTACATTTGAATCGCGAATTTACGGCTTGGGAAGACGAAATGTCACAGAATTTTTGTTGTCTCTCGTGGTAAAACGGGATTGGCAATAGTTCAAAATGGTCAAATAGATTGTAAAATACGTCAGTTTTAATATTTATGTATTTTACATCAGTATTCAATAGATATAATATATATATATATAAATATATATATTATATCTACTATATATATATTATATCTACTCTGTTTTAAGAACATGGGAGGACAAAAAAATTTGTGACATTTTGTCTTCCAAGCCGTGGAAGCCACGGCCTTTTGTAGAAATAATAAAATTGACAAGGCCCTCGAAAATCTCGCTTTTACCGCTGGAAAGACGAAATGTCACAAACTTTTTGTTGTCGCTTGTTGCTTAACGGAATTGGAAATAATTCAAAATAATCAATTAGACTGTAAAATACATTCTCAACGGTTTTAAAATTATTTTTACTTTGTTTTCAGGGCGTGGAGGGATAAAAAATTTTGTGACATTTCGTCTTCCAAGCCGTAAAAGCCACATTTAAATGTAGTTGTTTTGGTCCTATAATAGAAATAATCAAATTGACAAGGCCCTCGAATAGCGTATAATCAATCGTGAAGAAATATTCATCTATTTCCCACAACGTGCCTTGTTTATTTCCCACTTATTCATCATTCCATAAGTGAAGACTCAAAACAAGATTTTCTAAGATTTTTCGACCAAAAAATCGCTAAAAGATCTCAATCTTACAAAGTGAGTCCCCCAAGTGCGACACTTATATTTTTTTTTAATTTTGCGCGCAAATCAAGCATAAGCCACATATCATTTTCTGAAAATTTTAGCTTGTGTTTTGCAGGCAGATCCGAGATATTCAACAATCTTTGCGGCCGAGAGAGTCGGCAAAAGGCGGAGTGCGGTCAGAAAGAAAAAGAGTTTCAGGCCGTATCTGTGCCAGGCGTCGACGGTCAAGGAAAGTCTGGATAAGCATAAGGGAGGTAGCCCAAGTGCGACGCTCAGATTTTTTATTTAAATTTTGCACGCACGTCAGATATAGGCTACCTATCATTTCCTGAAAATTTTAGGTCGCTCTTTGCATGGAGAACCAAGATATTCAACGACCTTTTCGGCCAAGAGAGTACGCGAAATGAGGAGAGCGGTCACAGAGGAAAACACTTTTTGGCCATAACTCTGCCAGTTTCGCGCGGAAAAAATTGATTCTTTGTGGAAACATTACCCTCTTTGGTAGAAACACAGGCATGGCATTTTTTATCTCACAAATCGCAAAAAAGTGTCAGATTTTCGCTAAAAATGTCGGTCGGTTCCGCAAAGCGTGAGCTGGTAGTCTCGCATGTGTCTACAGCAAACAGCAAATTAAAGAAAAATGCTAAATTTGTGCCCAGTTTCATCAAAATCTGAGCATCGCACTTGTGGCACTTCCATCCTCTGCTAAGCGGATTGTTTAAATGAGAATTTGATTGAAGGCCTGCGGTTTTAAGTGCCAATAAATGTGTCAACGTCGAGGCAATTTGATTAACGTTAAGTTGGTTATTGACAAGTGCTTTAGGACATGTCTGCAGGAGGTTACGGAACGCGAAAAGCACAGGGAAAGTTTGGGAAATGTCGTGAAAAGTATTGCACTTGAAGAAAAGAGAAATACTCAAGTCGTATATACTGGACAGTCTTGATATTTCGACCGCATAACCTGAGTAGACCACAGATTGAATTTCAGCTCTCGCTTTGCAAGGGCCGCTGAGCAATCGTTGCAGAGACTATGAAAAATGAGATAAGAAATAAAAACAAAACCTATCTTTGATAATACTGATCAGTAAGAAATATATATGTATATATATTAGAATAGAAAGAGCCTAGATTTTTAAATCAAATACGACCAAAAGCTCGCATTCTGGCTTCGAAGAGCCAGAACAGCTACTTTTCAGATGCGCGTTTTACAACGCACGTCAAATTGAAAAAGCAAGAGAGAGGGAACTTTTGGCATTTCGTCACAAAAATGAGATCCGAGAAATGTTTTTTGACCGATTTCTTGTCCAATTTGGTAAAAACCAGGTCGTTTTTGACAAAGTTTACCATTTTCAAGCTAAATGGATTGTTTTCAGACTTTTTTCGACCGGTAATACCCAGCGGGAAAATTTTTAAATAATTTTTCCGATAAATTTTGGGACAAAAAGCCAATTTGAAGAGTTCCCTTCTCAATACGTGTGGCGTAGCTGAGGAGCCAGTCTGGGGGGGGGGGGGGGGGGGGGGGGGGGGGAAGATTTTTGGAACCACAGGCACCTGTGAATAAAAAATTTTACCTTACTCCCCCCTTACCCCTTTTCATTTTGTCAAAAAAGTTTTTTTATGTCCTGCAGCGAAAACAAAGGCGGCAGAGCTGCAAGCAGTAAAATCATTATTAGTGAGCATGTAGAATGTCACCATTATTTTTCGTCCGTTGTTATTGGCACAGTAGACGAAGAAACTTTGTGGATATTCCGTTTCCACGCTGTAAAAAGCGCGATTCAAAAGTAGCTGTACTGTTCCTTTAAGCCTCGACTGCACAGATTTTTCGACGTTTCGCTGTGACCAGTTCCCATTATTTTCGCTACAGACTGATAGCCTGTTCGTCAAGTCGCTGGAGTGATTTCTGCGACATGCACTGTGCGAAAACTTTTTTTTCGGCTGTCGCTCAAACCCTGGCTTTTTTGCACGGTGCACGTCCCCAAACTCACACGCAAACCTACTAGTATTGACGCCTGTTTGCGATGAGCACAAAAAGTTTTGGCCCAAATTTTGATTGTGAATTTTGGGCATAAAAAGCTTTATACCTAATTCTACCGCAGATGGTAATGTTTCCACCGAAAATTAATTTTTTCCATACGAAACTGGGAAAGATATGACAAAAGAAATGTTTTGCTCTCTGACCGCTCTCCACGTTTCGCGTGCTCTCTCGGCCGCAAAGATCGTAGTAATCCCCCTTTTTAAAATTGATTCCAGTGATCTCATTGTCCGTTGTAGACATGTTTCGTTGTACCACTATAGATTTTTTAATTGTACTATGCCCTTCCCCACCCCCACCTCCCTTTGGGCCCTCGACCTGAATCCCAAATCCACTTCCTTCCAAAACAACAATAAACAAAACCCGCCCGGCCTATTATAGGGCCTATACGGCGGCCATTGAAACGGAGGGTCAACTCCTCCAAATTTTCTCGGAGATTTGTTTCCCCCCATTCGGCGTTTCTCGGGGGCCGCTTTCATTTGTAAATGGATTCCGCTCCCAACGTCAACTATCAAACACAAAGGAGAGTCATAAGTCCCGAACAGATTGTTTGGGCACTATATTAGATTAAAACTGTAATTTCGGCCCGCTTGAACTGGGAGATATAAACAAGGCCAAAGAGTAGGGTAATTAAAACAAAGAAAAACGATTTTTTTTTTGAATTTGATCTTGGTCGATGTCATGGTCGCAAAAATCGAATAAAATCGGTTGAAATACAGCTCCAGCAGGATGAAACAGCAATTACAAGTAGCATTTTAAGTCTCGTAATTAGATCAGGCCCTGAAAATAGTTAAAGTTTATATATTACAACGTTCTGAAGGCGCCGCCCTTGATTTTTTGAAATATATATAGCATTATCAAGAAAGTTGAGTGGAAATACTACATAAAGTCCCGACAATTTTGCACGGTGCATTTTTCTCAAATTTTGATATAAATGCACCCCGTCGCGGCGATTTCCCGTTGTTACCCAAGCGACGCACTTTCCCGCGACCGCACTCCAATATTTTTGCCATAAGGGGAGATACCACAAGGGCGACGCTCAGATTTCGCTAGCGACCGCACTCCAATTTTCGCGCGCGACATCGGCGATAAAATGGTCGGGACTTTATGACCCGAGTAGTACCAACGACGTAGATAAAGTTTGCGATTGCTTGTACTAGTAAGCTTTGGCAACCCTCGACTAAAACTCGCCAAAGGCTTGACAAAGACTTTTAACATCATCATTTTTTTTTATTTTTTCGTGGCCAATCTTTGTTTTTTTGACTCTGCGCGGAAGAAAAAACCAAAAGTTGCTCTAAAAACAGAGATCCGTAAATTTTTCTGGAAATTATAAGTGCAAATAGATAAAAACTTCTTCAGGATTGATTGATTAAACATGACTCCGGGCCGGACCGGGCCAAAAATTTTGGCCCACGAGCCGGGCCGACATTTTTTTTATGTCCTGCAGCGAAAACAAATGCAAAAAAAATTGCAAACAGTAAAATATTTAATAGTAAGGATGTAGAATGTCACTATTGTTTTTCACTTTGTTATTGGTACAGTAAACGAAGAAGCTTTTTGGAAATTTCGTTTCCACGCCGTAAAAACCGCGATTCAAAAGTAACTGTACTTTCACCTTAAACGTTACAGTGTCGTTGACCCAAAAACCCATAGTGTAAAAACCTCAAGGATCTCTGCCAAATACAACTCCAAAAACACGAGCAAGAAGTCCCACTTCTGATTACCATACCCTCGCTGTTTACCCATTAAAATTGTAAAGAAATGTCTCCGAACAGAGCGCTCCGGTCATAAAGACACGAGTTATTTTAACTCCATTGTCTTCCCGATCCCCTGAGGGCATATTAACGGAAATACACACAAAAATATTCCTTTCCATTTTTGATCAGATAAGCGGCCAAAGCTCTTTTAGCGGCCGAACTTTTTTTGGCTCATCGAAAATTTCCACGATGCCCTTAGGGCATGAGTTTCGAAATGCCGGAGGACCGGTTGTTTTCTCGGTAAGGACAAATGCTACAATATACATTGTCAAATGGAAGGTCATATGGACTTTTTTTGGAAATGTCATAGACAGAAGAAGAGTGTGATCCTATGACATGTGTGTTATGACATAACAAGGCTTGCTTTTACATAAATACAAATTGAATTAAAGAAGTTTAAGAGGGCATGCGGAAGATACGACAATTTTGTATATTAAGACAAAATCCCTCCTCATCAACTTTTGGCTAAGTTTCTAAGGAAGGAAATTGCTTGAGGCACAAGAGTCAGTTTGACCTGAAACTCTACCTAGATGTACTACATAGGCTGCAGATTGATACCTGGAATTTTAGACTAGCGTATTGAAGGGACGACTGAGAAATCTGAGGATTATTGTCAACAAAGGCGTACTCCGTTTTGTCGCGGGCCGCGGTGTACATTTTTAACAGTGCATTTGACCTTTTGCACCGTGCAATACATTTTTTTCGGCTGTCGCTCGCACCCTGAGCTTTTTTGCACCGTGCAACCACCAAACATGCGACATGCACTGTGCGAAAACAAAAGTTCACTTTGCACTGTGCAATATCTTGCTTTTTGCACCGTGCAATTGGCTTCTTTCGGCTGTCGCTCGCACCCTGAGCTTTTTTGCACCGTGCAAGCACCGAAAATCACTCCAACGACTTTCTGTACGGGATAGTACTTACTGTCCAGTATAAAAAATATATGCTCGAGATCTCAGCTTTTTACCATTTAAATCGTGCCTAGTTACTTAAAGATCTAGCAAGGGTAGCTCTTATACTCACACTACCGTGTTATTCCATACGCTAGATCAAAAGTTTCAAAAATATTTTCATTTTCTTGAGAGCTATCTTGTTTCGTCTCGAAACACTGTCCAAAACAATTGCTTTTCGTCTCATTTTACACTTTGAGTTGAGGCATGTTCGAGAAATACGCTTACAGTAAAAGAAAGACTTGCCAACGAAACTTGATATGCTCTAAATTTGAGGGCAATTAAAAGTTTAACGGAAGCAGTTGGCACAATCACGAAAAAAATTTTGCGAAAAGCAAAGATCGACAAGTACTTTAAGTGCGACGCTCAGATTTCGATAAAACTTGGCACAAATTTATATAGTATTTTTTTATTGAGACATATGCAAGACTTCTAGCTTGAGTTTTGTAGAAACAACCGTGATTTTTAGATTGGAAGTTATCGAAAATACGATACTTTTTTGGCTGCATTTCATTTGGGGCAGATTTCATTTAGGGCAGATTTCATTTGGGGCAGATTTCATTTAGGGCAGATCGGCTATTAGCCCATGAAGCCCCAAAATAGCTAGCCAAAAAATTAGAACGGGTGTTAAGCACCCCAATGACAACAAATTTTTTGAAAATAGCTGGCCAAAAACCTGGATTGGCTAGCCAAAGTGTTAAAATGATCCTAAAACTCCAAAAATTGCTAGCCAAACTGTTGGAAAGGGTGTAAGACATCTAAATGACAGCTAATTTTTTTTTAAATCGCTAACCAAAAACTTGGATTGGCTAGCCAAATTTTTCTCTATGACCGCTCTCCGCATTTCGCGTGCTCTCTCGGCCGTAAAGATCGTTGAATATCTTGGTTCTCCCTGCAAAGAGCGACCTAAAATTTTCAGGAATTGATACGTGGCCTATGTCTGACGTGCGTGCAAAATTTAAAAAAAATCTGAGCGTCGCACTTGCTCTACTTCCCATGTGAGCCAAAAACAAGTGAAATAATTGAAAGCAAAAAGGCGTTTAATGAGAGCCCGTGTAGAACAGCACCTGCTGAAGTTGTAATTAAACTACCGTCGTAAGATTGGGGATTCAATTACGCAAAAAGAGAGTAAACAGTAAATACGGCACATACTAATAGTTATTTAAATGGATACAAGGTGTGATTTGTGGTCAATTTCTAAAAGTGAACCGGTTAGACTGACTCTCAAATTTTATAACAATTCCTGAAAATTTTAGCTCGCGCTTTGCATGGAGAACCGAGATATTCAACGATCTTTGCGGCCGAGAGAGCACGCAAAACGTGGAGAGCGGTCAGAGGGGAACACACCTTTTGGCCATAACTTTGCCAGGAAAAACTGGTTTTGACCTAAAAATCTCAAGCGTTTCTGCAAAGCGCGAGCTGGCGGTCTCGCATATGCCTGAGAAAAAAATACTCTAAATTCGTGCCAAATTTCTTGAGTCGCAATCGCATTAGCTTTAAAATTTCGCTGCTCTTTCGACCACAAAGATAGTTGAATTTTTTAAGAAAACAAAAGTTCCCTTAGCACTGTGCAATTCTCTGCTTTTTGTACCGTGCAATTTTTTGTGGAAACATTACCCTCTATAGTAGAAATAGGCACGAAACTTTTCATACCAAAATCCGCAAATAAGGGTCACATTTAGGCCACATTAATGTCAGAAAATTTTAACTCGCTCTTTGCAGGCGAAGCCGAGATATTCGTTCCCGGCGAGAAAGTGTGAGAAAAGAGGAGAGCGGTCACAGAGGAAAACACCTCCTGGCCACAACTTGTGGAAACATAACCGTCTATGGTAGAAATAGGCATGACACTTTTCATACCAAAGTTTGCATTTTTGCCATTTTTCGATAAAAAAATCTCTGTTGTTTCTGCAACGCGCGACCTGGAGGTCTGGCATATGTTTTAGAAAAAAGTAATACTTTTGCGCCAATTTTGTTCAAAATCTGAGCGTCGCACTTGGGGTACTTACGCTGTAAATTACAGATAATCTCTCAACCAATTCGAAACTACAAACCCAAAAAAAAAAGTTTCCATAAAATTACAATCGAAAAGTTGTAATTAATTGCAAAAACAACTCGACAAACCCCAATTGCGCATATGCCACACACATAAACATTACAATTGTCTTGCGGACGCTCTAAACGTGCGAAAAAACGATGAAATTCTTGTTAAAAATGGTGGAAATTGTTTTGAAAGCTACCAAAGACACCAAAATATTGTATTCTCTAGCATAAATTTGCGCAATCCCCACGCGACTTGAATTGAGGAAAATACAAAGAGTTTTGCTACGTCGAAAGGGAGTTTAAAGCTTAGAGATGAGTTATAAGAAGGAGTTAAGGCCAAAGACGAAAGAAAGCCCTTCAAGGAAAACGTACATGAATTATTGCCGGCGGATAAGAAATGCCCATACTCAACATGCAAAAAAAACAGAAGGAAACGTAAGAGGAATGACAAGCAATACGTAGACTAAGCACAAATTTAGATTAATTGCTTCTAAGTCATATGCCTGACTCGTAGCTCGCACTGTGCAGAAACCACCAAGATTTTTAGACCGAGAGTTGGCAAAAATGTAATAACAATTTTTTGCGAATTTTGGTATAAAAAGTGCCATGCCTATTGCTACCATAGAGGG
This sequence comes from Bursaphelenchus mucronatus, assembly GCA_025436335.1. Lineage (NCBI taxonomy): Eukaryota > Metazoa > Nematoda > Chromadorea > Rhabditida > Aphelenchoididae > Bursaphelenchus > Bursaphelenchus mucronatus. The sequence goes on from CM046356.1 coordinate 10,058,780, forward strand.
TAATGTATTAACAAAAAATTTATTTTTTTCCGTGCGAAACTGATAAAGTTATGGTCAAAAAGTGTTTTCCGCTGTGACCGCTCTCCGCGTTTCGCGTACTCTCTCGCCGAGAAAGATCGCTGAATATCTAGGCTGCGCCTGCAAAGCAAAAGCTAAAATTTTCGGGAATTGATATGTGGTCTATGCCTGACGTTTGTGCAAAATTTGAGAAAAATCTGAGCTTCGCACTTGGGGTACTTAACTTGTGAGTGCTCCTCGTTTTTTGCACTCTGCCGCTTGCAAACAAATTTCAATACCTCGGCTGCCACTGTAAAAATGGTTTGGAGGAGTTAGATAGTTCTTACTTGGTTTAGTTAGTCCATGATGGCAAATGAAAATAAATTAGCAGTTCATACTAGTCCGTTCGCAAAGTCGCTGAAATGATTTTTGGCGTTTGCACGGTGCAAAAAAGATTAGAGTGCGAACGATAGCCAAAAAAAAGCTTATTGCACAGTGCAAAAAGCAAGAAATTGCAGTCTCCCTTCATTCTCTACCGTCTATTATTTGTGACGAATTTTGCCAAAATTGGGCCAAAATAACCTTTTTTTCTGATACTACTCCGTTCGCAAAGTCCTTGGAGTGATGTTAGGTGTTTGCACGGTGCAAAAAAGGTCAGGTGCGAGCGACAGCAGAAAAAGCCTATTGCACGGTGCGAAAAGCAAAACATTGCACAGTGCAAAGTGAATTTGTGACGATTTTAGGAATCTCATTTCTATTGACAGCGTGCAATAAAAAACACAGCTTCCTTGCAGCTGCCGTATTTTAGAAGGGCAGAGAACAGTTACTTTTGAACTGCGCGTTTTACGACGTGTGAAACGAAATGTCAAAGAAACCTTTTTGTGTCCCGCAGCGAAAACAAATGCGAAAAAATAGCAAACAGTAAAATAATTATTAGTAAGCATGTAGAATGTCACCATTGAGAACGAAACGTTGTAAACTTTTCGTTCACACGCCGTAAAACGCGCAATTCAAAAGTAGCTGCTCTGGCCCTTCAAAACTTGGACTTTTGCAAGCTAAAGTTAAACTCAATGTTCTGTTCAACCAACCCTTGCAATTTCCCTACTTCACTCTTCAAGCTCACGTAATTTCATCGCCAAATCTTCGAAAACGTCAACGTTCCTTCTCCCAGAACTGTCTGGCACCGCATCCCCTCCAATTTTCTCATAAACTCCGAAAAAGTTTCAAAAACATGCGCACCCCGCGTGCCCAGTGTTTGACATGAGACATTTCCGCGGAGAAATAAACGACCACTGAATGGGCCAACGGAAGCAAATATTTTTTTGGGGGCCGTGCGTTTTTCGAATTTTCCCTTGAGCCGTTCGAAATGCCAAAGAAAGTTTTCTTATGATGTGGAAAAGATGTCGCAAATACTTGAAAGGCTGTGATCAGACATGGCAAATCGGGCCGGGCCTAGGGCCTTTCGGGCCCTGAATTTTTTGTTTAATGCGAGCTAACAGTCTCGCATATGTCTTAGAGAAAATAATAATAAATTTGTGCCAAATAATAAAAAAATTAAAAATAATAAAAATCATTTTTCAATTTTTTTTCAAAAGAAAAAAAAATTTTTGTTTTTAGGAGTCAAATCTCAAAAATATGCAGACATGGCAAATCGGGCCGGGCTTAGGGCCAAAGGTAGGCCCGGCCCGAAATTTTTTTTTCGAAGCCCTTCCCGGCCCGGTGAAGTTTACAGGCCCGGCCCGGTTGTAAAATTTCGTTTTATCTTTAGACTAGACAAAAAACCCGCCAAACCACCTTTTCTGTCGAAAGCAAAATCTCGTTTTCGCAGAAAACCAAAACGCCAGACGAAAAATTGGCATCACAATTTTTCGTGTCGGTACCAAAAAATCGGAACCGGGCTTTGGGCCGAAATTCAAAATCAAAGCCTCGGCTCGAAAAAAAACGTCGAGCCCAAAGCCCGGCCCGGTAAAAGGTAGGCCCGGCCCGTTTTCAAAATTTCCAAAGCCCGGCCCGGCCCGGTTGCCATGTCTGAAAATATGTCTAAAAAATAAGTCTATATTTGTGCCAAGTTTCATTAAAATCTGAGCGTCGCACTTGGGGTACTTCCCCTGTTATATAATACTTTGTGCCACATTTCAGTACAACCCATGTTTTTACACTGTTAGCAATGCATCTATAAATTATTCCCCACCTCAATTAATCTACTTAGTTCCTCAACCCAATTATGCATTCTTTCCGCAACCAAACAAGAAGTAATTACAGTCATTGCGAGTTCCGCGAACCTTTTTTCGAGCGCTTTGGAAACATTGCCAAGATTCCGCGATTCCCGGGAAGAACGCGAAGCCCAAAATGAATTATTTAAATGAGCGTCCCCTCTGAGCCGATAGATCCTAAAATTTGCCTCCGAAAAAGACGAGGCGAAATTGACAAGTTTCCAATTTAATGCACCATAAACTTGGAGGCGAAAACATCATCCACTTCCGTCTTCGGTTGTGCCCTGCAACATAAAGGTTTTACAGGGACAGTACACGTCAAGCGCAAAACGCGCAATTCAAAAGTAGTGGGCCTTTTTAATTTTGTCGGTTTCGTTTTCCAGGCCCCGAGAGAAAGATTATGCCTGATCGAAGTTGTATCGAAGAGAGTTTCTGATAAAGTGAGGCTAAACTTTGGTAGTCCCAGTGGTCGGCACCAGACATGGCAAAACGGGCCCGGCCCGGCCCTTTTCAAAATTTCTAAAGCCCGGCCCGGCCCCGGGGTACCTTGGGCCCGGCCCGGCCCGGCCCCGGCCCTTTTTTTTGTTTGAAGGTTTTACTTTAAACTAACATCATGACGTTGTTCGCAGTACTCGAATTAGTCCAAAAACGTTTTAAAATTAAAAAATCGATCAACCCATACCCAAGATATTGTTGATTTTTTTTTATATTATCCATGATTTGTCTTTCGGCGAAAAAGATGTTCAGATATTGGAAATATATGCATAAAAGCTGAAAAGCATCAAAAATTTGAAGATTCGGAAATGATAATCAGAACCTGAAATTTTTTGTCCCAGATTTTGATGTTTATTTGATTTTTTTAAAGGTCGACAATCGAAGAAGAGAAACTTTAAACAACCGTAGTCAAAAAAATTTTTTTTGCGAAAAAATTACAACAAAATGCCAAAAAAAAATTGGCACCTAAATTTTTCGTTGCAAGACAATTTTTTTTTTTTGAAAAAAAGGGCCGGGCCGAGGGGCCCAAAAAAAAACATAGGCCCTCGGCCCGGCCCGTTTAGAGTTGGGCCCGGCCCGGCCCTTTTCAAAATTTCCAAAGCCCGGCCCCCTTGCCATGTCTGGTTGGCACAACTTTCTTTTGTCCCGCAAATTACTCAAAAATTATTTTATTATGTTATATGAGGGTAATGCACGTCAAATTGAGGAGAGAACTCTTCAAATTGGCTTTTCGTCCAAAGATTTATTGGAAAAATTATTTTGTAAATTTTTCAACAGATTTTTCCGGTCAAAACAAGTCTCAGAAATCTCAGAGAGCTTGAAAATGGTCAACTTTTGTCAAATTGGACAAGAAATCGATTAGAAAAGATTTTGCGGGCCCCATACTTGTGACAAAGTGCGAACTTGAAGAGTTCATCTTGCTTTTGCGAATAGTTCTAAAATTACTTCTACTTTGTTATAAAATGCCGGAACAGCAATTTTTGAATCGCGATTTTTACGGGGTGGAAACGAAATGTCCGAAAAGTTTCTTGGTCTACTGTAACAACGGAAAAAATAATGGTGACATTCTACATGGTTACTAATAATTATCTTACTGTTTGCAACTCTGCAGCTTTTGTTTTCGCTGCAAGACATAAAAAAACTTTTTGACATTTTGTTCCACACGCCGTAAAACGCGCAATTCAAAAGTAGCTGTTTGGGCTCTTGAAAATACGGCAGCTGCAAGGAAGCTGTGTTTTTATTGCACGCTATGAATAGAAATGAGATTCCCAAAATTGTCACAAATAATAGGTTCACTTTGCACAGTGCAATGTTTTGCTTTTCGCACCGTGCAATAGGCTTTTTTTCGGCTGTCGCTCGCAGGCTGACCTTTTTTGCACCGTGCAAACACCCAACATTGCTCCAGCGACTTTGCGAACGGAGTAGTATCAGAAAAAAGGTTCTTTTGGCCCAATTTTGGCAGAATTTTGCGTTAAAAACAAGAAATATTATACATCAGACAGATGTTCTCAAAGTTTTGTCTAGGCAATTTGGCTTGGCCGTACATCAATCTCGGCTCCAACTGCAAAGCGCGTGCTTAGACTGCCTTTGTAAGATCGGGATTTTTTAGCGATTTTTTGGTCGAAAAATATTAGAAACCCTTGTTTTGAGTCTTAACTTATGGAATGATAAATAAGTGGGAAATAAATAAGACACGTTGTGGCAAATAGACGAATATTTCCTCAGTATTGATCATACGCTATTCGAGGGCCTTGTCAATTTTATTATTTCTATTAACGGACCAAAACAACTACATTTGAATCGCGATTTTACGGCTTGGAAGACGAAATGTCACAGATTTTTTTTTTCTCCCACGCCCTTAAAACAGAGTAGATAAAGTCCAAAAAATCACAAAAATTAGACTATTACTACGTGGCCTTTGGCCTCACAACACTCTCCTAATATTTTTTCTGAATCCTCACGTCACCCGTCAAGCAGATCGCAGGAAAATTAAATTCAAAATTTGATAACTTTTGCAAACGAATTTAAAATTTAATCCGTGCCGGATTAATCAAATTCACTTTATTATTGCATACCTCGATGATTGGTTTAGAAAAGATTGGAAATTGGGCTAAATATGGCGCTGAATTTGCGTCAAATGCGATTAGTTTTAATGAAAAGGTATTATTAGAAATTTTTTGAGAGATTACCGTAAAAAATTCTTATGAATCTTGTGAAAGAGATGACGTCATTTTATCTAAAGTGTTGGATAAGAACTATTATAAGATAAATTAGAGTCCGAACACCGAAAATGAATACAATGAAAGATATTAGGTATTTCTGAAGATACGGTCCGTTCGTAAAGTCGCTGGAGTGATTTTTGGCGTTTGCACTGTGCGAAAAAGTCAGCAACAGCCGAAAAAAGCCTATTGCACGGTGCAAAACGCAAGAAATTGCACAGTGCAAAGGGAACTTTTGTTTTTTGCACAGTGCATGTCACAAGCTCTACGGACGGACTAGTACTACTCGCGTCACAAAGTCCCGACAATTTTGCACGGTGCATTTTTTTACACACAAGCGACAGATATGAGATGTAGGGCTGGCAGAGACCCACTAAAACATTGTAGAAAGTTCCGTCAAGGCTTGTCGATGCGGCTGGAAGCTTTTCGGACCCGCGGCGATATGCAATGTGCAATAAAAGTGAAAGTGTAAGCGACAGCCCAAAAAAGTCTATTGCACGGTGCAGAAAGCAGGAAATTGCACAGTGCAAAGTCAACTTTTGCTTTCGCACAGTGCATGTCGCCGAAATCACAAAATCGCTCCAGTGACTTTACGGACGAACAGTACCTTCAGACATACCGAAGATCTTTCATTGTATTCATTTTTGGTGTTCGGACTCTAATTTGTCTTATAATAGTTTTTATCCAACACTTTTGATAAAATGACGTCATCGCTCTCACAAGATTCATAAGAACTTTTTACGGTAATCTCTTTACGGACGGACTTGTAATGTAAATATTTTTGACACTCATTGTCTTTCAGATTTTGAAAAATTTTAATAAAGACGTTGAGCAACGCTTTACAACAAAATTTGCCGTAAGGGCAAATACTTTTTATCGCGGTCTAAGCTGTGGAAACATTGGAAACGAGCACTCGAGACACGCGGATAATCACTTTGTTTTCCATCTTTTTAATCCAATAAGTCGTCCGCTAGATTAAGCCCACGTTACAGTATATCAGCCATGTGATGAGATTAGCGAAAGTGACAAAATTGTGGCGCGGGATGATCCCAACAAATTTTTCGGTCTGGGTTCGCAAGGGATTCTGCTTTGGTACCGGGCACACAGGGCCAGGTACCTAATAATGTTGTTCGGACAACAAAATTTATAGAATATTTGGTCAAAAGGTGCAGGAGATCACATCAGTTCTTTGGAGAGTACTAGTCCGTCCGCAAAGTCGCTGGAGTGATTTCCGCGACATGCACTGTGCGAAAACAAAAGTTCACTTTGCACTGTGCAATTTCCATGCTTTTTGCACCGTGCAATAGGCTTTTTTTCGGCTGTCACTCGCACCCTGACCTTTTTCGCACAGTGCAGACTCTAAAAATCACACCAGCGACTGGTTAAGGACTAAGATTTGGCTTGAAATGAGAAGGAAACCCGAGTTCTCGTAAAATACGTCCGGGCATGCATTCACACTTCAAACAAGAATACAAATAAGGAGAATCAGTCGGATACAAAGACGGTTATGTACTCTGCCCAGGGAAAAAATGATCTTCTGTGGAAAAATTACCCTCTTATTCGTAAATCTTTTCAAAAGTCCCGTAGACTTTTTGTCGCGCCGCACAGTGCATGTTTTCTCTTTTTGCACGCTGCGCGCGCCTTTTTAAAGCATTTTGCACTGTGCGAACCTCCAAAATGCCGTTTGCACTGTGCAAAACTCTGGGCACCGACGCAGCGACGTACGTCTGTCGCGTGTTTTTAGGCCAAAACTCTGCACAACGAAGCCTTCCTGTCACGATTACATTTTTTGATCTCTTGACGTTCGTTGTATAGAGGTTCGACGTTCAAAAATGTGTACAACTTTCCTTTATTTTCGACACAGACATGAAAAACGCGGCTGAAAGCCTTGTGCATGTCCCCAAAAAGTATGGTAAATATACATTACCCAACTTTGATGATATTCCATGTGATGCTTTACTCAATTCTGCGAGCCCATTATTTCCTCACATGCATAATTGAGCCGTATTTCAACTCAGACAGAAACTTGAACTTTATGTTCATGGCAAATACATAACGAATATGAATTTTTAATGCCAAAAATATTGACGTGCCCAATTTAAGATACCCAAATATTAATCATTCCATAATTAAAAGCTCAAAACAAGATTTTTTTAAATTTTCGACCAAAAAATCGCTGAAAAATCCCAATCTTACATAGGCAGAACAGTACAGTAACCCAAGTGCGACGCTCAGATTTTATATTTAAATTTTGCACGCACGTCAGACAAAGGCCACATATCAATTCCTGAAAATTTTAGCTCGCGCTTTGCAGGGAGAGCCCAGATATTCAACAATCTTTGGGACCGAGAGAATACGGAAAATGGGAGAGCGGTCACAGAGGGAAACACTTTTTGGCCATAATTTTGCCAGTTCTGCCCGGAAAAAATTGATTTTCTGTGGAAACATTACCCTCTATGGTAGAAATAGGCATGAAACTATTCATTCCAAAATTCGCAAAAAAGTGTTATATGTTCGCCAACTTTCGATTTAAAAATCTTGGTTGTTTCAGCAAACCGCGAGCTACGAGTCTTGCATATGTCTGAGAAAAGATAATACTAAATATGTGTCAAGTAATAAAAAAATTAAACGTAATTTTCAATTTGTCATAGAGGAAAACACTTTTTGGCCATGCCTTTGCCAGTTTCGTGTAGAAACAATTGATTTTTTTTTGTGGAAACATTACCCATTATGGTAAAAATGGGCATAACACTTTTCATACCAAAAATTGCAAAAAAATGTGACATTTTTGCCAACTTTTGATCTAAAAATGTTTGTTGTTTCTGCAAAGCGCGAGCTCTGTAGAAGTGCCGCATATGTCTTAAAAAAATCATACTAAATTTATGTCAAGTTTCATCAAAATCTCAGCGTAGCCCTTAGGATACTTCCCCTGTTAGCCTACAAAACAAATAATATTTTGATCAATGGGTGGGCAAGTCGAATATCGAATCGAAAAACGCCTCGAGGCTTGTTCGTTCCCAAGGAACTCATAAAAAGCGGCGTGACAGTTGCTCTCCCCATTCATGTTTCACAATAAACGGCACACGTCGAATTGTGTTGGATAATAAAATTGAAGATATTGCATCGAAAGGGCATATTGGAAAAGGAGAAAGTCCAAATATGGTAATAAAATTTTGCAACGCTTTGTCTGACGAATCAAATCGCTGCGGAAGGAACGCTGAAACTTCTGTTTTCGGAAGACAAATTGAGCAAAGTGAAGAGTTCAAGCCAAGGTTTTGCAACGCCCGGATTTTCTTCAAATTTTAGCCATAAGCTCCCGCTGGACATGGCTCCCGGGCCGGGCCAAACATCGGGCCCGCGGGCCGTTTCAAATTTTCTGTGGCCCGGCCCGACCCATATTTACCTTACCCGGCAAACATAACATAACTAAGATGAGATGAAAAAATTATAGAAAAGTGTTGTAAACCTTTTGAAAACGATCGTATATAGTGGTGTATAATTTCTCTGCCAATATGATGGGGTTTCGACCTCTTTATTTTTGTTTGCCACCCCAATTGTCGCTTCCGGACTCAGAATTTTAGGTATTACGGGCCGTTTCAAATTTGCTTTGGCCCGTCCCGTGCCTACTTCCCGCTAATAGAGGAAGTACCCCAAGTGCGACGCCCAGGTTTCGATGAAACATTTTACAAATTTAGTACCATTTTTTCTAAGACAAATGAAAGACTCCTAGCTCGCGCTTTGCAGAAACGACCGAGATTTTTAGATGAAAAGTTGGCGAAAATGGGACATTTTTTTGCGAATTTTAGTATAAAAAATGCCATGCCTATTTCTACCATTGAGGGTAATGTCTCCACAAAAACATTGCCAAAAATTGCTTTCCTGTATGACCGCTCTCCGCGTTTCGCGTGCTCTCTCCGCCACAGCGATCGTTGAATATCTCGGCTGCGCCTACAAAGCGCGAGCTAAAATTTTTATGAATTGATATGTGACCTATGTCTGACGTGCGTGCAAAATTTAAACAAAATCTGAGCGTTGTTCATCCCTTATAAGTCGCAGAGCCCATAAAACTTAGCTCGCGCTTTGCGGAAGCGGCCGAGATATTCAATGGTCTTTTTTGTTTTTCCCCTTAAAAATATAATACATATAAATAAAATACCCCTCCGAAACAAATCTTCGACCATTGGACGCCAATATTTTCTAATATTCGACGTGAAAATTGAATCGCATGACCTATTTTAACTACTTCAAAAACATTAAAGTCAAAAGTCATCTAATAACCCCTTCGAAGTGTCAAGGGCTTCTCAAAATACACCTTTCAACTGGTGATGACTTCCTTTCCAAAGTCTGTGAGCTCAAAACTCGGCCCCGATCAGCTCTTTTTTGTTCGGATCAAGATGAATGTCCCAATTTTCGACTTTCCCAACGCAAAACCATAAATTTCGAAGCAACTGTCGAGACAAAAAGAAATTCACAGCAATTAGCACATAGTTGTTCAATTTACCGTGAAGATTAAAAAAAAATTTAGACAGTGTTTTCGAAGATGATACCGTTTTTTCAAGGGTATGTGCACAATGATTACAGTAAAATACGGTCTGAATAAACTGTGTCTAAAAAATGCGAAAAAACGATGACTTGGAGAAGTCATAGCGTTTTTTGGAAACATTTATTTTCCGCACAAAATTGGCAAAGTTATGGCCAAAGAGTGTTTTCCTCTGCCTTGGCATTCATCGTTTTTGCGCCGGGAAATTTTTTCGATGAGATTGTAGTCGTAGTAGCACAAGTTTTACAATAGTTTAAAATTGTATCGTACCTATTTAAACAGTTATGGTCCAAAATTAGAACATTAATTATAGTTTATAATATATCTCAGTATCATTAAAGGGCCAAAACACCTAGATTTGAATTTCGCTTTTACGGCTTGGAAGACGAAATGTCACAGATTTTTTTGCCTACCCACGCCCTTAAAAAAAGCAGAAATAATTTTAAAACTGTCAAGGACGTACCTTACAATCTACTTGATTATTTTGAGCTATTGCCAATTCCGTTTTACGACGAGGGACAACAAAAATTTTGTGACATTTCGTTTCACACGCGGTAAAACGCGCAATTCGAAGGGAGCTGTTCTGGCCTTTTAACCTTTACCTTGCAGCTGTTTTTTTTTTAAATAAATTTCTTATTTTATCTAATTTTGTGCCCAAAATTTTTTTCAAAAAACGTCTGCTCAAAGTGGTTCCAGAGGTATCATCAACGCCACAAAAACATCTGAAACAATATTTTGATTATTTGCACAACGCCTCCAGACATGTCTGGTTTATGGAAAGTGCCGCGCAATTCCCGTGCCTTTGTTTGACAACGGAAAGAACGAGCGTTATTATGCTCGAAATCAGATTAGGCCCAAAAAACACATTGTAAGTCTGGTATGTTTGGAAAAACATGCGATTTTCTGTAGCTTATCGTTAGGAAATTGGTGAATGAGAACTTGGTAAAATACGCTGGATGGCCTTTGTTGATTTCGGCAAAAACACGAACAAACCGAATACGCGAACAACGCACAAACAAAGGAGCGCCGAACAAGAAGCTTTCATCCCAAATACGATCATGTTTGGGGATTGGAGGGAAAAAACACTTTAAACTTTAAATTTGTACTCTGGCACAGCTACTTTTGAAATGCGCGTTTTGCGGCGTGTGAATCGAAAATCAGCAGAGATATACCAAATACATAAGCGGGCCAAAAAGTCTTGACATGTCTGCACAGTGCACTGTGCACTTGTCGCGCGGCAACAAGTAAAATTCCCGCTGCTCTGCGACCACGCACAGTGCAAAACAAATTGCTTTGAAAAAAGCAATTAAAAGGCCACAACAGCTACTCTTGAAATTCACGTTTTACGGCGTGTGAAACGAAATGTCCAAAGAGTTTCTTCGTCTACTGTTCCAATAACAACTGCAGAAAATAAAGGCGGCAGAGTTGCAAACAGTGAACCTATCATCAGTGATCAGTAGAATATCACCATTATTTTTTCTGTTGTCATTGGTACAGTAGACGAAGAAACTTTTTGGACATTTCGTTTCTACGCCATAACGAGAGCGATTCAAAAGTAGCGGTACTGTCCCTTTAAATAATTTGTTTATTTAAGGGCTTTAGGGTCAAAACAACTACTTTTGAATCGCGCTTGTTACGGCGTGTGAAACAAAATGTCCAAAAAAATTTCTTCGTCTACTGTACCAATAACAACAGAAAAAATAAAGGTGACATTCTATATGTTTACTAATAATTATTTTACTGTTTGCATCGCTGCCGCCTTTGTTTTCGCTGCAGGACATAAAAAAACTTTTTTGACGTTTCGTTTCACACGCCGTAAAACGCGCAATTCATAAGTAGAGATTCTGGCCTTTTAAATACAACAATGACAGTTGATGTGATCTTAAACATCGTTTTTAACATTTTTTGCAGGTTAAGGAGATTTAAAGGGCAAAGTGAGTCATAATCGCTTTCATTCAACTTCCATGTCCAAAATTCTACATATTGTCTAGCCTAAGGTCTTAAAAATCTCTATACTGTCCCTTTAACATGCGCGCGAAATGAAAATCTCGCATGCTCCAAAAATTACTGACATTTTTTGTTCGAAATTTCCGCTTATTTAGTGGCGAAGTATCCCATTTTTGCGTAGAAATGAAAATGCAAATACAGAAATCAAAACAAAGCCGGCTTCCACTGCAAAGCGCAACAAAAAATTAGAAAAAATTCATCTGTTCGGCATTTGTGACTAACAAGGAAAATACCCAATGTGCGACGCTCAAATTTTCTTCAAATTTTGGAAGAGGCTGAGATTTTTAGGTCCAAAGTTGGTGCGACACTCATCAGCTTCCCTTGAAATTTTGCAAGCTGGTCAGGCATAGGCCATATATTAATTCTTGAAAATTTTAGCTCGCGCTTTGCAGGAAGAGCCGAGATATTCAACGATCTTTGTGGCCGAGAGACCACGCAAAACGCAGAGAGCGGTCAGAGAGAAAAACACTTTTTGGTCATAACTTTGCCAGTTTTGTGCGGAAAAAACTGATTTTTTGTAGAAACATCACAGTCTATGGTTGAAATAGACGTGAGACATTTCATGCCAAGATTTGCAAAAAAAGTGTCACATTTTCGCCAACCTTCGGTCTAAAAATCTCGGTCGTTTCTGCAGAGCGCAAGCTAGGAATCTCGCATATGTCTTAGAAAAAATAATACTTAACTTGTGCCAAGTTTCAATGAGCGTCGCACTTGAGGCACTTCCTCTGCACGAACAAATCAGGAGTTCCAACCTAAAAGACTTCCTTGTGAGACTTTTTTCGGGCAACATGTGTAAGACAAGGTCCGGCGGAATAAATATATATCGGAAACAATGCGTTTTGCACGTATTTTCGTATATGCCAACGTCTAGACTCTGCATAGAAAATTTTGTATTCAATTACGAAACGAAGGAAATTCTGAAGCCGAAAGCTGCGCAAATTTAATCAGATTAAAACACTATCGCAAAATGTAGAAACAGAGATCAAAAAGGTGACCGTAACTACATAAACCATGATTGCAAAACAATCAAAAATTGGCATTTCAAGATGTTCAGAAATCTGTTCCTTCTCTTCGTCTAATGGCTACGGGCTACTCGGAACAAAAGGAAGTTGAGATGGGCCGTCATTCGATTAGGCCTTCTTGTAACACGACGTATCCAAATACGGACCAATCGAATTACCCGCAACAATGAAATCAGAATTAGTTTTGGTCATTGAGTATTTTCCGGGAAATTCGGCTTTACTCGAAATCCATATATCGTATTTCGGAAGTCCAATAAAAGTTATGCTGGAAAGATCGCTGGAAAATGAAGTGAAACCACAGCATTTTACAGAGGCAGACATCTACAGGAAATTGTAATTTTGGCTTTGTAAAAATGTAATACGTTCAAGGCTCTAGGCTAGTCCGTCCGTAAAGTCGCTGGATTGATATCCGCGACATTCACCATGAGAAAAAAAAAGTTCACATTGCACTGTGCAATTTCTTGCTTTTTGCATCGTGCGATAGGCCTTTTTCGGCTGTCGCACGCACCCTGACTTTTTGTTGCTAAAATCACTCCAGCGACTTCACGAACGGACTAGTAAACGGGTGTGATTGTAAAGATATTTCTTTGGACCTAAAATGGACTCTTATGAACTCTAAAGTTGTTCGCTACAGGCAGTTTTTGTTGTGCAGTGCTGTAATCAAAAATCTTATCAAAATTTCTGCTCTTGCGCAACGTAATGATAAAGTTGATTCTTGCCGCAAGACAGAAAACAGAAATTATGCAAAATCACGTAAAATTCTGCGTCAAATCAAAAGTATTGACAGAAATAAAAATCCCAATAAATACGACGAAAATCTGAATTTCAATTCATTATCCATTTTTCAAACCCTTCGTTCGTTCTTTCGCCATGTTCACGACCACGTATGCCATGTGCTCTCAAGCTATTTACGGATACCCGGCTTATCAAATGCACTGTGATAGCCGCGTTTGGCCAGAATCCGTCGGTCAACTTGTCTACCGGTCAGTTGTGTATCAACCAGTGGTTCAATTTGTGGAAAGCCGGATTCCTGTCGTCCAAGACGTTGTGGTCGATGCCAGACAGAAGATTTTGCAAGTTCCAGATGTTGTTCCACGGTTATCTCCAGCTCCTCAAAAGATGCCGACAAATAAGGTCACGGGTATGAGGAAGCGACTTCCGGTGTTCGCAAAGATCCACATCAAAGGGATATTGGAAAAGAAGGCCAGGGAGCAAGAGAATACGGAGATGCGACGTGTAAGTCTTGATTTTTTTATTTTTATATTGTTTTTTAAGCACGATTCTAACGTTTACCTTTCAGGCAACTCAACCCATTCCATGTCGCCAATTTGTGCGCAACGGCAAGTGCTCATTTGGTTCTGGATGCTTTTTCTCCCATCAATTGCGAAATTAGGACCTTTTAAGTATAATATTAATGTTTGTAAATATCGTTTAATAATATTACATTTTTTACATTTTCCTTGTTGATTACGTCTAATAAACTTTATTCACATATTGGCAACTTATTTTATCAGGAAAGAGATTTACTAAAATTGATTTTGTGTCAAGAGTCAGCAAACTTAAGCCTTTCGAAATAGGAAAATAATTATGAAGAATCAAACGTAAGTTTGTCGATATGGTAGTCGCTGTTTTACATTGGGAAATCCGTACTCATCCGGCTCAATCAGCTCGATTTTATCCCAGCTGTCCACTAACTTCACCTCCCTTTCGTACGGAACATATCTGACTGGCAATGAGGTTAAACTCATCGTTTCCTCAACTGGAGTAATGGGTCGAAAATAATCAGCGGTCTTTACAGTGTCGGCGGAGTGATTGCGTTGATGCAGGACCGGCTTATCCGATTTTTTGATCAATTTCGTTTTCGTTGAATTCTTTGGTTTGAAAATATCGTCCTTGAGCTGTGATTTGTTGGCTGAAAAGTTAAAACGTTTACAAGGGAGACGTTCCAACGCTCAGACTTTCTTTAAAATTTTCCGACATGTTGGGCTCAATCTAGGTATCAAACTTTAGCTTGCGCTTTGCAGAGTCCGCCGGGATATCCAACAATATTTAACAGCAAAAAATTGTGCTTATTAAAGGACCGAGATAAAAAAAAATAAGACTACTAGTTGTTGTTAAAGTTCCAAGCCAACCACATTTGAATCTCGCTTTTACGGCCTGGGAAGCAAAATGTCACAAAAAAGCGTAGTATCTCCCACATTGAAGCAAAAAAATGAATTTTTATAGAATCTGCGGCAACAAACTGTAGCATTTTTCATGACAAAAACAAAAATCACATTAAGGTGTCGAGTTTTGGCCGGCTTTCGGCCTAAAATCTCGGTTGTTTCTGCAAAACGCGAGCTAGGAGTACGTTTTTTACACTTACCACTACGATTCCCCTTGATATCCTCCATGACTTTGGCCTTAACAAACGGAGTTTCAGTCCATTCGTCCTCAGCGGGAGCCCTCAGCGAAGGCAAGTTTCGTTTGGTCGAAAAAATTCGACCAGTCCCTTTGATTCGCATCTCCTCCGGCGGTTTCTGAGGCCGACTTTGAGGTGCGCTCGAAGAAGTGAATTCTGTTTTGGCCGGCCGGGTTGAATCATTTCCGTATTTTTGGGCGCGCGTTGTGAGTAAAAACATGGCCAACGTTACGAACTGAGTCGGATTGCGGAGCAAGAAACGCATGAGATCGGACATGAAATGCGATGGAATGAGGCTGAAAGAGGTCTTAAAACAATAAACAGTTAATTTGCAAGAGGGTGCATATTCTATATACCCGTGATGCCTAAGATCGTTGAATAGCACGGGAATTTATTTAGCAAAATTTAAAGCTAAGTGTCGTATGGCTTAGGAAAAGGAGAAGATGCTGCAAAGCTTCGCGGACTGGAACTATAATTGTGATAAAACCCATTGCGACAAAGGAATAAACTTGTTATTTGTTAAAGGGACAGAACAGCTACTTTTGAATCGCGCTTTTTACGGCGTGGAAACGAAATGTCAAATAACTTTCTTCGTCTACTGTACCAATAACAACGGAAAAAAATAATGACGGCATTCTACATGCTTACTAATAATTATTTTACTGCTTGCAACTCTGCCGCCTTTGTGTTCGCTGCAGGACGTAAAAAAACTTTTTTGACATTTCGTTTCGCACGCCGTAAAAAGCGGAATTCAAAAGTGGCTGTACTGGACCTTTAAAGAAGGGTTTTGTATGGAAAAATGAGAAAATCTTGTCGCTGAGCGACGAAACGGACCATCGCACGGCAACCCAGGGACTCTCCCGCCCCTTTTCGGAGATCGCCCACTTTGTATCGATTGAAATAAAACGAAATGTCGCAAATGAATTTTTCGTGGGTTTTTTTGATGGAAAAATAATTTTCTCGGAATAATTTTATTTCCTTTGTCAATTGTGACACTTTGTTTGGACGAAACATCAAAGTGGGCGGGAGACATTTTTCTTCTATTTTGGGTTGCCGTGCATCGTAATACGAAGAAATACGAAAAACGAACATTGCCGTAACACCTGACTTTTTTGAAGTCAGCGTATTTTAATCTGATTTTGGAAAAATTTTGGAAAAAATGTCAATATTATCATAAAGTTAAAATCCCCGGAAATTTTGCATATAATTCCCTCGAAAACCACTGATTTTCCCGCTACAGCCCGGTCGTTTAATTTTAGCCACTTGAGCTTTGATGATTTTCCTCCCCACGTCTGAGTCAGCCTTTGGGTTTTCCTTTTCTCCTGGCTTTAACGAAGAATCGCGAGCTCCCTCTTCATTCATACAAATTCCGGATTATTGACCTTCCGGATTATTGAAAGGAAACAGAACAGTTTTGAGAACTTGCTGGCAGGAGCAAGTTGTTCGACTACTCGCGACATAAAGTCCGCCGAATTTTGCACAGTGCATTTTTGTTTATTTTTCGCGGCCGTCGCGGAAATTTCTCGTTTTTACCCGAGCGACATGCACTTTTCGGCGAGTGCACTCGCGCGACATCAGCGATAAAACTCTACGGACTTTATGGCGCGAGTAGTATGTGTTTTTACATAAATGACAAAGTTTACCATTTTAAGCAATATGGCTTGTTTTCAAGCTTGTTTTGACCGGTAATACCTAGCGAGACTAATTTAAAAATAATTTTTCCGATAAATCTTTGGACGAAATGCCAATTTGAAGAGTTCACGTCTCAATTTGACGTGCTACGCCTTTTCAAACCTGCGTAGACTTTTTATTGCGCCGCACAGTGCAGTTTTCCTCTTTTTGCACAGTGCACGGGCCTTTTTGAAGCATTTTGCACTGTGCAAACCAGAGCACCAAGATATTGGCAAAAACTTTTTACAAAGCGTAAACGTATGTTTTTCTCAATTTTTATGTGTTTTTTTCAACTATTAAACGACAATAACAATATACTTATTGATCCTTCTTCTCTTGCAATCCCGAGGTTGACGGTTGAGTCTCCAACGCAATTTCTTCGTTTTCATCGAAGAATCCTTCGTCTTGAATCCTCAACTCCCTTTCGAGCTGTTCAATGCGTTTTCTCAACTTTGTTTCGTTGCTGACATGTTGCGCTGTTAACTTGGCCAGCCGGGTTTGTAACTCGTTGACGTAGCGTTGCAATTCCAGCGCTAATTCCTCTGGATTGCGTTGCTGATTGGCCCGCGATTCGTCGAGAAGATTGTCCTTCATTAGGATTTCCTTGCCCTGAAAGAGAAAGGTGTGTGAATTCTTGACATCCAATCGTATTTCCTGGAGGGAATGAAATAAAAAGTTACGGATAAAACCCATTTTTCGTCTGTCGGACTCTAGTCATTTTGCGCGCTCTCTCGCAAAAACAGGATTGTCGAATATCTCAGCTGCTACTGCAGATCGCAAGCTCAAATCTTTAGGAATTTATATCTGGCTAGTTCCCAACATGGAACACATCAATCCATGAAACTTTGAGCTTCCAATTTTCCAGGGGCAATCGAGATATTCAACGATTTTTGCGGCCAAAAGATTATGCGAAACTTGGAGAGCGGTCAGAGAAAAACGATTTATAGTCCAACTTTTATGCCCGTCAAACTTGACTGACCTTCGAAATCTCAAAGCTGAGATGTTTTCATTTGATCTTTCTGTAATTACTACGCCTTTTCGAAAGTGCGTAGACTTTTTGTCGCACAGTGCACATTTTTTACAGTGCAATTGACCCTTTGCACGGTGCAATCGAAATATCGCAGCGGCGCAACGCTTATTTTTTTCAACTACGTCGCACGTCGAATCGAAAAGGGAAGTCTTCAAGTTGGCGATTCGTCTTTGACACTTCGCATCATCGAAGAAAAGCCATTTCTTGTTAGAATTTGTTGAGAATTATCGCAAATTGTTGGAAAAAATTATTTTGTTATGTTTTGGCAGTTATTTTGCCGTTTTCCGCCAAATACTGGCTATAAACGTAGATTAAGAAAAAAGGCGGCAGCTAGGAAAATAATTTTTCGCACATGTTGCGAAGTGTCAAAGACGAATCGCCAACTTGAAGACTTCCCTCTGTCTTGTTTTTCGGATTGACGCGCTACGCCTTTTTGAAAGTGCGTAGACTTTTTGTCGCGGGCCGCACAGTGCGCATTTTTCGCAGTGCATTTGACCTTTTGCACGGTGCAATCGAAATATGTAGCTTTTTTCAACTACGTCGCTGCGTTGGCGCCCAAAATCTTGCACAGTGCAATCGGCATTTTTTAGGTTTGCACAGTGCAAAATGCTTCAAAAAGGCGCGCGCACCGTGCAAAATGAGGAAAAATGCACTGTGCGGCGCAACTACAAATCTAAGAACTTTCGAAAATGCGTAGTACAAATAAAACAAGGAAAAAAACAAACGTATTTACCTTTTGTATCAAAATTTTCCGAGCATCCGGATACTCCTTCAACGCTTCCCAAAGATCCGTCTTCTTCAGCACAAATAAGTCCGTATAACCGACCGAACGGATGCTGGCTGATCTCCGATTCCCTTGCTTACTTCCTAAATCATAATTTTACGTTTTCAAATACGCAGTAGGACTTTTCGAGAAATTGAAATACAATAAGACCCACCAGCAATGTTCAAGATACTCAGTTCGCCGAATACGGCGCCTTCTTGCAGCGTATGAAAGATTTGTGTTCCGTCATCATTGACGACTTGTAGCCGCCCTTTCTTTACAATGTACATTTCTCTTCCAATGTCTCCTTTTCGGCACACATAATCGTTCGGACTGAAGACTTGGAGCTCCAGTTTCAAGACCAACTCGGCAAGAAGGCCGGCCTCGCAATCCTAAGAGAGTAATGGCTACGAACAAGCAAGGTACCCCCAGTGCGAGGCTCACATTTTGATAAAACTTGGCACAAATTTAGGATTATTTTTTTCATGAAATATACGAGACCGCCTTGCTCGCGCTTTGCAGAAACGACCGAAATTTTTATATCAAAATTTGGCAAAAATGCGTATTTTTCTTTGTGAATTTAGGTATTAAAAGTTTCATGCCTATTTATACCATAGATGGTAATGCGTCCACAAAAAATTAATTTTTTCTGCACAAAACTGGCAGAGTTATAGCCAAAACTTGTTTTCCTCTCTAATCGCTCTCCGCATTTCGCGTACTCTCTCGGCCGCAAAGATCGTAGAATATCTCGGCTGCAACTAGACATGGCTGCGGGCCGGGCCGAAAGATATCGGCCCGGCCCAGCCCGTTTCAAATTTGCTTCGGCCGGACCGGCCCTTTTTGTTTCAAATCGCCGGGAAAACACAAAATTACTAAGATAGTATAAAAATTGTTAGAAAAGTGTTGTAAACCTTTTTAAAATGATCGTATATAGTTTTGTATGCTTTCTCTGCCTGTCTGATGGGGTTTTGACACTCTATTTTTGTTTGCTACCCCAATTTTCGCTTTCAGACTCAAAATTTTTGTTATTACGGGCCGATTCAAAGCTAATTTGAAACGGCCCGGCCCGGTCCGCAGCCATGTCTAGTTGCGACTGCAAAGAGCGAGCAAAAATTATCAGGAATTATTATAATATGTGGCCTATGCCTGAAGAGCGTGCAAAATTAAAAGAAAATCTGAGCGCCGCACTTGGGCTACTTTCCCTGTAAATGGACTTTGCGACAAACCTGAAAGATTCGGACTTTCCGCAGCGTCTCGAAATGGACGTGCATTGCAATTTCGGCTTGTAATTTGGTGGGCAACACTTGGAGGACGTGTTGATCGCTGACGGTTTGTTTGTTGCTCCATAAATAGTCGAACCATTTGATCACGCGCTCTTCCAGCTGGAATATTCGTATTTTCACAAACTGCACGGGCATTTTGTCGCCTTGACATAAGCAAGTTTCCACTACGTCGCTGCGTCGGCCACCGAGGTTTGCACAGTGCAAACGGTCTTTTTTGGGGTTTGCACTGTGCGAAAAGAGTGAAATTGCACTGTGCGGTGGCGACAAGCGTGGGAAAAGCGCAAATGCACTGTGCAATCAATGCGATAAATGTCCGTTTGTGAAAATACTAATAGTATATGTACCTCAGGAGAGATATTCCGCATTTCCATGTACTTTTTGATCCCGTCCACTCGATTTTGGAAGTCTGATCGGGCTGCACTCATGTTTGAAATCATCCTAAACATTCAAAAATACGTACATGTAGACACAATCGAAAAGATGATATACTAGGCCGGCGGAAAGTCGCTGGAAAGATTTTCGTTTTTTGCACTGTGCAAAAAAGTCAGCGTGCAAACGACAGCCAAAAAAAGCCTATTGCACTGTGCAAAAAGCAAGAAATTGCACAGTGCAAAGTCACCTTTTGTTTTCTCACAGTTAGGGTTGTGATTTTGACAGAATTTTTCAAAGTGACGTCAACTTGACGTCAAATTGCTGTCATTTTTGTCAAATCGCCGCCCTTTTGGTTTGAAGCTGTCTCATTATAAAAAACATTGTTCAAGGTGGTATAGGGGCTTCAAACATGTTTAAGCCCATGTGCAAATTAAAACAACAGCTTATAACAACAAAAAGAGTTTCGTAGACCCATTTTCGGATCATCTTTGTCCTCGTTCCCGCTGTTATTACCATCCAAATTCTCATTGATGAATTGAGTCAGTGAAACTTGAGGCTCCTTGCAGTAAATTCCAAGAATTTTTGACTTGAAAATTTTTCGTTGCGGGAAAAATTTACAATTTTTTTGCAAAATTCAAAAAAATTCCTAAAAAAATCAATTTGACAAATCAAAACGACAGAGCAATTTGACATGACAAAAATGACGGCAATTGGACAACTTGACAGACCGTCAACGGGCGGCACAACCCTACTCCCAGTGCATGTCGCCGAAATCACTTCAGCGACCAGTCGGACCAAAGGCAAAGCAAACCACAGCCCATCAGCACTCACGTTCCGACATTACCCACGATTGTAGCAAAAATCAGCACTCCGCACATCAAATCGGCAATTACAATGACCAGTTCCACACTCCGCACGGGCCATGGCACCTCTCCCACTGTGGTCAACATCAGCGTCGACCAGTAGAAGCTGTAAATATAACGGCGGCCCAGATTGTCTTCAACGCCCCTGAAAACGGATTTCGTCGCAATGCTTCGGGTTGAGATGGCATAGAACTCACGGAGGAAGGGCTTGAGTGTTCGTCTCGCCGTAGACCCAAGAGTCCGACCCGATCCCCAGCCAAAGTGAGACCAAAAAGTAAAAGCAGGCGTTCCAGTGGATGAGGACGAGGATATACATGACAACACAGCTGATCCGAAAAACATTCGGGATGGAAATTCTGTAAGATACGATAAAATACGACGTAAAATGACAGCACTGAACTTTTGGAAACAAAAAATAATAAAAATTACTTAAAATTGGGGCTTTTACTGGTAATTGTAAGCAAAGAATGCAATTGCCAGCCAATTAGACTAACAAAAAGCTTGTTTCCAGCGCTTTTTCATTGGACTTCTTATTATACATCTTGAGAAACAAAGTGTCCAGAAAATTTTTTCGTCTACTGTACCAATGACGATGGCGAAAAATTATGGTGACATTATACATGTCTACTAAACTTATTTTACTACCACGCCTTTACAAAAATGCGTAGACTTTTTGTCCCGCCGCACAGTGCATTTTTCCTCTTTTTGCACGGTGCGCGGTTCATTTTGAAGCATTTTGCACTGTGCAAGCCGCAAAAATGCCGTTTGCACTGTGCAAAAGTCCGGTCGCCGACGCAGCGAACGTTTTTGAATATTTCGTTGAATATTTTGTTGAAATCCGCGGCAATATTTTGATTGCACAGTGCAAAAGGTCAAATGCACTGTGAAGAATGTGCACTGTGCGGCCCGCGACAAAAAGTTGACGCACTCTTGAAAAGGTGCGACAAAAAAAATATTTCAATTTTTTTTGCGGCAGAGACAAAAACATTTTTGGACATTTCGTTTCCCAAGCCGTAAAAATTGCGACTCAACGGTAGCTGAACGTTTAAGTCAGTGTTATTGCAATCTCCACTAACTGTACAGCTCGTATTCTACCGTACCTCGTCTCTGTTGCATTGATATAATCCTGAATTCGATCCAATTTCAACAATCGGTTGAACCGCAAAAACGGATTCGGATTCCGCAAGAGAATTTCACACAGATAATCGATCGGCACCGTTCCCAAAATGTCGACCACAAAAAGCCAACTCCTTTTGTAGGCCTTCCAAGTCTTCATCTTGTCGCGGACCAAAAGCCCTTGCTCCAGATAGCCGGTCCGCGAGCGGAAGAACAAGTCCACCGCGTAGATAATGTCAGTAACAATGTCCAAGAAAATAAAGACGTAAAACAGATATTGCGGAACATCGCCGACCAGAAATACGCAGCGATAAGGGACGAACTGGAAGAATAATCGTCATCAGAGTACTAGTCGGTCCGGAAAGTCGTTGGAGAGATTCTAGCGACATGCACCGTGAAAAAAAGGTGAGGGTGTGAGCGACAGCCGAAAAAAGCCGATTCCACGGTGGAAAAATCAAGGGATTGCACAGTATAAAAAGTAAGGCAATGCACGGTGCATAAATCAAGAAATTGCACGGTGCACAAAGCAAGAAATTGCATAGTGCGAAATGCAAGGAATACCATGGTGCAGAAAGCAAAAAATTGCACATTGCAAAAAGTAAGGCAATGCACGGTGCATAAATCAAGAAATTGCACAGTGCACAAAGCAAGAAATTGCACGGTGCAGAAAGCAAGAAATTGCACGGTGCAGAAAGCAAGAAAATGCATAGTGCAAAAATCAAGGCAATGCACGGTGCAAAAAGCAAGGAATTGCACGGTGCACAAAGCAAGAAATTGCATAGTGCTAAATGCAAGGAATACCATGGTGCAGAAAGCAAAAAATTGCACACTGCAAAAAGAAAGGCAATGCACGGTCCAAAAAGTAAGGGAATGCACAGTGCACAAAGCAAGAAATTGCACGGTGCAGAAAGCAAGAAAATGCATAGTGCAAAAATCAAGGCAATGCACGGTGCAAAAAGAAAAAGGTTGCACGGTGCAGAAAGCAAGAAAATGCACGGTACATAAAGCAAGAAATTACACAGTGCGAAAAGCAAGGCAATGCACGGTGCAAAAGGTAAGAAATTGCATAGTGCGAAATACAAGGAATGCCATGAAAGCAAGAAATTGCACAGTGCAAAAATCAAGGCAAAGTTCGCTCTGCACTGTGCAAGTTTCCTGCTTTTTGCACCGTGAAAAAGGCTTTTTTAGGCTGTCGCTCGCACCCTGCATTTTTCGCACAGTGCATATCGCGGAAATCACTGCATCAACATTGAGAACCAACTAGTACAATGAAAGAACCGCCCGCTTACAAACAAGTTGTACAAGTACGCAAACGCTACAATTCCATTCCAATAATAGGTGTAGTCATGTGTCGGGTCGACGATGAATTCGTCCTTAATGAACTTGAAGACAGAGCCTTCGAATCGCGGGCCTTGTTGCTGTTCCGCATCTTCCATTCGCATTCCGAACTTGTTGAGGAAGGCATGTTGCTCGCGGCTCATTCCGGTGCTGTCCTTTGGTGCGCTTGTGGACGGTTCGGCCTTTCCCCGCGCCAGACGCTGCAAAAATGGTTGTGACGCATAAGGTAGACATTTTGAGAAGCAGCGCACGACAATCCAAACAACTACATTTGAATTTCGGTTTTACGGTTTTGAGGACGAAATGTCACAGAATTTTTGCGATAGCTCGCCGTAAAAGAGAATCGGCAATGGTTCAAAATAATCAAATAGATTGTAAAGTACATCCTCAACAGTTTTTCAACCATTTATACTTTGTCTTAAAGGACCAGAACAACTACTTTTAAATTGCGTTTTTACGGCGCGTGAAACGAAATATCAAAAAGTTTTTTATGTCCTGCAGCGAAAACAAAGGCGGCAGAGTTGCAAACGGTAAAATAATTATTAGTAAGCATGTAGAATGTCACCATTATTTTTTCCCGTGTTATTGATACAGTAGACGAAGAAACCTTTTGGACATTTCGTTTCCACGCCGTAAAAAAGCGTGATTCAAAAATTGTTGTACTGCCCTTTAAGGACGTGTAGGAACAAAAAATTCTGTGACATTTCGTCCTTCAAGCCGTAAAAGCAAAATTTAAATTTAATTTTTTTAATCCTTTACGGAGTCGGTTTGCCCGTAAATTCGGATGAGATGTGGCCAAAAAACATTCCTCTACTCTGGAGACCCTTCGCATTTCGCGCACTCTCTCTTAGATCGTTGAATAAATTGATTGCATCTGCAAAACGAAGCGATCGATCAATTTCAGTAAATTTTCGCATAGACAAGAAAGAATACCCATAAAAACTTCGAATGTAATATTAGTATTTTCGAGAAGTTCATGGACACTTGTCGCATTTATTGTACAGTGCATTTTGCACTTTTCCCCCGCTTGTCGCCGCCGCACAGTGCAATTTCACTCTTTTCGCACAGTGCAAGCCTCAAAAAAGCCGTTTGCACTGTGCGAACTGCTGGCGCCAAAGCAGCGACGTGGCTGAAACTCGCTTATGTCGCAGCGATTGTCGATGCACAGTGCAAAACCCAAAAAAGGGTCAAATGCACGGTGCAAAATGGGGGTTTTTGTGCACAGTGCGGAAAGCGACAAAATCTCGATGCACTTTCTGCAACGTCGCTGGAGTAATTTCAGCGACATGCACTGTGCGAAAAAAAAGTTCACCTTGCACTGTGCAATTTCTTGCGTTTTGCACCGTGCAATAGGCTTCTTTCGGCTGTTGCTCGCACCCTGACCTTTTTTGCACTGTGCAAACGTTAAAAATCGCTCCAGCGACTTTGCAAACACACATTTAAAATATCATCATCGGTACATTATGCAAATTAATTTTTTGGACATTTCCTTTCCCAAGCCGTTAGAATCGCGATTTGCAAGTGGGTAGTTGTACTGGTCCGTTAGTAAAGTCGCTGGAGAGATTTTTGGAGTTTGCACTGTGCGAAAAAGGTCAAGGTGCGAGCGACAACCGAAAAAAACCTATTGCACGGTGCAAAACAGTGCGAAAAAATGACAAAATGTCTCTGCACTTTATGAAAATACTGATACTATGAGGACTCGCAATTCAAAATTTACTACAACCTTCTGCTTGAAAAACTGCGTTGACTTTATAAATAATGACAGAGACCTCCAAGCTTCCCAGCAAACTTGATTACACCTCAAAAACGCTATGAAATTTGGACTACACATCAAGAATAACATTCTCCAACAAGAACTGAAAGATTACTTTTCTCAATCCGACGGGTAAAACGGCCCTCGGATAGGTGTCCTTCATTAGCTCGAATTATATTGGGATTAGCGGCCGAATAGGTAGATAGGGCTTCTTTCGTCAAATATGAGGCCAACAAATTGCCTCGTTTATAATGGCGAAAGCACAAGTCATAGCGATGCAATCGCTACAATAACAAGAAAATTGTAGGCGTTACAACAAGTTGGGGAGCAACTTTTTTTAGTAATCTTGTAATTGTAGCTAAAGTGCTTTCAATATGCCAAGGGAATGTCTTAAAGGGACAGTACGACTATTTTTAAATCGCGCTTTGTACGGTGTGGAAACGAAATGTCCAAAAAGTTTATTTGCTTACAGTACCAATTTAGACAAAATCATGCTATACTGGTCGAAACTCACTCCACTTTTTTCAGGGACAGTACAGCTACTTTTGAACCGCGCTTTTTACGGCGTGGAAACGAAATGTCCAAAAAAGTTCTTCGTCTACTGTACTAATAACCACGGAAAAGATAATGGTGACATTCTACATGCTTACTAATAATAACTTTACTATTTGCATCTTTGCCGCCTTTGTTTTTGCTGTAAGACATAAAAGAACTTTTTGACATTTCGTTACACACGTCGTAAAAAGCGCAATTCAAAATGACAGTACAGCTACTTGTGAATCGCACTTTTTACGGCGTGGAAAAGAAGTGTCCAAAAAATTTTTTCATCTACTGTATCAATAACAACGGAAAAAAATAATGACGGCATTCTACATGCTTACTAATAATTATTTTACTATTTGCATCTTTTCCGCCTTTGTGTTCGCTGCAGGACATAAAAAAACATTTTTGACATTTTGTTTCGCACGCCGTAAAAAGCGCAATACAAAAGTAGCTGTTCTGGCACATTAACAAAACTTGGGCCAAGCTCAGAGTACGGCTTTGTAAGAAATATGTTTTTGTGATCCATGTGTTTGATCTAAAACAATGTTTCTCATAAATTTGCATGCGGATTTCGAACTAATCACATTCCCATCGCTGAAAGTTTTCCAGCCGCCACCCGGCTTACTAGTCCGTTCGTAAAGTCGCTGTAGTGATTTCCCCGACTTGAACTGTGAGAAAAAAAGTTTTCTTTGCACTGTGCAATCTCTTGCTTTTCGCACCGTGCAATAGTTTTTTTTTCGGCTGTGGCCCTCAATTTTATTGCACTGTGCATGTCGCCGAAATCACTTCAGCGACTTTCCCAACGGACTAGTATGGTCAGGGTATATGTCCTTTTTGAGTCGGCTTCGATTTACCTTAACCTTATCGAGAATCGAGGGCCCGTGATCACTTTCGCGTTCGTACTCTTGTGGTTCATGTTCGCGCTCCTCGACGTTACCAAATTTCACCGACTTTTTCGGAGCTACCGGCGCTTCCGCGGACTCTTGTTTCGGATCTCCGATCAGCGGCACATCATCACTTTTTCTTTCCTCTTCAGTGGACGGAGAGGGCAGTGCAGGCTCGTCGTATAATTTGGATGGCCCCGGTTGCTCTTCGGTTTCGTCAATCTGGAAGAGCGACGAGCTGATGGCGCACAACCCGAACGCACCTTTTCGATGTACTCCATGGCTCGTTTCGCCGTCTCTCGCCAATTCTTCGCCGATCCCAATCGTCTGGCCGTCCGCCCATTGCCGGTGGTCGGTCTTTTGGAGCTCGATGGGCGATCCGGCATCGCGCCGGGCAACTCGATTTCAGTGGACTCATACTCCGTCTTTGAGCGCTTTAGCTGTGCTCGCCGCCGACGAAGCTCATCGGAAGTGGTGGGCCGAGTGGTCAAGACCGTCTTGTTCGAACTCATGTCATCGCTTGGGCTAAAGACAGAATATTTGCAATGCAACGTGAGACCAATGCCACGAGTAATAAGCAAACAGTAAACCATATAAAAAATAAACTAACAATGTATGTACCCTAAGTACGACCCTCAAATTTTGACAGAGCTTGGCACAAATTTAGAATATTTATTTAGAAGGCCAATGTGGGACTCCTAACTCGCGCTTTGCGGAAACTACCGAGATTTTAGACGGAAAGCTGGAAAATAAAACACTTTTTTTTTGAATTTTGGCATTAAAAGTTTCATACCTATTTCTATACAAATTTAGATTAATTGCTTCTAAGTCATATGCCTGACTCGTAGCTCGCTCTTTGCAGAAACCACCGAGATTTTTAGATCGAAAGCTGGCAAAAATCTGACAATTTTTTGCGAATTTTGGTATAAAAAATGCCATACCTATTTCTACAATAGAGGGTAACGTTTCCACAAAAAACCAATTTTTTCCGCACGAAACCAGCAAAGTTATGGCCAAAAGTGTTTTCCTCTCTGACCGTTCTCCGCGTTTCCCACACTCTCTTGGCCGCAAAGATTGTTGAATATCTCGGCTGCGCGTAAAGCGCGAGCAAAAATTTTCAGAAATTGATATATGGCATATGCCCGCCATGTGTGCAAAATTAAAGAAAATCTGAGCGCCGCACTTGGGGTACTGTACTTGTAAGCAACAAGATTCGAGAATTTCCCTTCGAAAATAGGGACCTACTTCATTTACCAGGAAGGAAAAATGTGATGACAAAAAAAAACCTCGTTTTTAGTTCCGCAGGGCCCCAATTTCAACAAAATTTAAACGAAAACATAGTAAAAGCGAATTAACTTTATATTCAACGTACCGAAGCAAAGACCGGCCTTCAGAATCTTCGTCCTCCTCTCCGTGGGCCAGACTATCACTTAGTTCGGGTGGTCGGTTGCCACTAGAGACCGCATGCATCTCCTCTCGACGCTAATTACGGCCCTGCGGGTATCAGTCGTTATAATGAGCTCCCATAGCTCGAATAAACAAATTTACGTCAAATAGCTCGCTTGGTATAGCAAATTTTGGCCTAGAAATACGATAAAGTCGGATATCGGCCAAATGTTGGATGCAAATAAATGGCGTTGGGAGTATTGTAATGATATTGTAGGAAGGGTTGGGAGTAATAACCCCTGTTTTGTACAGCAAGTTTTTGTAGTGAGAACGGGGTGAATCGTAGCTTTGAATTGTATTTCCTCAGCCTAAGGACTCTCTAAAACAGTGGTGCGCTTGAAATAGAGAGTTGAAACGAAGAATTTGTGTATTATCAGCAATATTTATGGATGTTTTAGTGTGTAACGACAGTTCACGTGGAGCACAAAAGCTTTTCTCATTGTTCATTAAATTTTGAGATAGTTTAGGCTATAAAAAGAGAGTTTAACGCTAACCGACAAAGCTATAATGCCTAATGGATTGCGTAACAGCTACGGTAGTGTATTTAGCAGAACAGAATTTACGAATATTGCGCAAAAAATCAACAAAAATCAGCAGAAATCAACGTAAATAACAGAAAATTTTGAAAATCAAGAGCTTTCAAGGCTATAAAAGCGCTGTTATTACAAATTAGACCCAACTCAAACGGATACTTCCACTTGCGGCTGCTCCATACTACCTGATCACAACGAAAATGTCTTCCTCATCCGCTAAAACTTTTGTCAGCAAGCCCGCCGCTGATCCGTTGGCCTCGTTAAGGCCATTATATTCCGATTCCGACTCCTCATCGGCTTCTTCGTCCTCCTCAACAACCATCCCCCTACAAGGATCGAGAAAAAGACCGCGTCGGAGCCCCGAGATGGCCAATGTCTACAGCTCACTGGACCAAATGGAACGGGAACTGGAAATGGTCAAAGTGAAGATGCTGACTTGTCGAAGCGCCCATCAAAAAGCGATAATAAATGGGCAAGTGGAGAGGATATTGGACAAGTGTAAGCAAGTCAAAGAAGAAGTTGCTAAAAAGAAGCTCAAGCTCGACACAAATTAGTCGTCATTGATAGTTGTAATATTTTCTATTGTAAATTTATAATACTTTTACCCAAAATAAAAAAAAAGTTTAAATTCGCATTGAAAGCCACGGGAAGTCTTCAAGTTGGCGATTCGTCTTTGACACTTTGCAACATTTTTTTGGGTATCGAAATTTTCCATTTCTTGTTAGAATTTGCTGAAAAGTTTCGCAAATTGTTGGAAAAATTTATTTTATTGTGTTTTGGCAGTTATTTTGCCGTTTTCCTTCAAAGACTGGCTGTAAACGTAAATCAAGAAAAAAAGACGGCAGCTAGGAAAATAATTTTCGCACGTGTTGCCAAGTGTCAAAAACGAATCGCCAACTTGAAGACTTCCCTGTCTCTTGCTTTTTCGATTTGACGTGCGACGTTTACTGTGGTTTTAGTCATTATAGAGGCATGCAACAGAATGCCAAAAGTCCCAAAAAAGAAGGAAATTGTCGAGAAAATAAAAACAACGATATTTCAAGGCCTATCAGTTCATTTGACACTCAATTACGCTCAAGGCATACATTCAATTAGTTTCCGATTCGGAATGGGAACGAGGGGCGGCGCTGTTCTTCGACCCATTCGTGGCCTTGCTTTCGACCTTTGACTCCTTACTGCTCTTCTTGGACTTGTTGCTTTTGCTGGACTCGTCCATATTCTTCGCCGCGGCCTTGGATTTTTTCGACTTTTGGGACGACTCTTTCGACTTGACTCCTTTCTAAAATAAAATGGATCATATCTGTGGGATATCAAATCACAGTAATTTCTACGGGATATCAAATCACAGTAATTTCTACGGGATATCAAATCACAGTAAGCTCTAGAGTTCCCGACTTTATCCAAAATTTGCCCACAGTTGTCAAAGCGCCCAAAATTTGCCCAGAGTCATAACAAAAGCCCAAACAGTGGGTAAAATCATCAAAAAGGCCCACAATTTACAAAAAATTGCACAAAATCATCCAAAATGGCCAAAATATTCCTCTTAATTTTCGATTACAAAATGCAAATCTCTTATCTCCCACAACGACGACATTAAAGGGCCAGAACAACTACTTTTGAATTGCGCTTTTTACGGCGTGTGGAACAAAATGTCAAAAAAGTTTTTTTATGTCCTGCAGCGAAAACAAAGGCGACAGAGTTGCAAACAGTAAAATAATTATTAGCAAGCATGTAGAATGTCACCATTACGTTTTTCTCGTTGTTACTGTTACAGTAGACGAAGAAACTTTTTCGATATTTCGTTTCCAGGCCGTAAAAAGCGCAATTCAAAAGTAGCTGTACTGCACGTCAAATTGAGAAGGGAGCTCTTGAAATTGGCTTTTTGTCCAAAGATCTATCGGAAAAATTATTTAAAAATTTTCCGGCTAGGTATTACCGGTCAAAAAAGTCTGAAAAGAATCCATATAGCTTGAAAATGGTAAACTTTGTCAAAAAAGACCTGGTTTTACCAAATTAGACAAGAAATCGGTCGAAAAAAAAATTCTCGGATCTCATTTTTGTGACGAAATGCCAACTTTAAGAGTTCCCTCCCTCTTGCTTTTTCGATTTGACGTGTACTGTCCCTTTAAACTACCGTATTTCATCCCAAACCCCGTTCAAACCGACCTTCTTTCTTCGGAAGTAGAAAGCACGGACGGGTCGAACTTCTTCGGCTTCCACGTAGAATGGGCGGATCACCAGCATCGAGATGAGCCACAATCCTCCGAGGAACCAGAAGAACGAGCAAAACGGCCCGAAATAGTCCTGTATTCCGAGTTTGAACTCCGGTGCAGCCATTTTGGGTCCAAGTTTCCGGATGATAAGTGGACCGGTAGGATGACGTGAACTTTTCGGGAATGGGATTTTCCGACAGAGTCTGGGACGACCTTCGTTCCCATGGAATTGATTTTCAAAGTTTTATGCAAATTTGAATTTTTTTGAGAAAATAAAATTTTGGGATTTTTTGAAAATTGCGAATTTAGAAATGAAAAATCAGAAGCAATTTGAAGCCACAGCCTCCGTTGGGAGCAGTGGTGCATGTGGAGACGTTTGCCAAGGCCAGATCGCCTCATCCGCCCCATGAATTCCTCGTTGAATCCGCGTCGTCGCGCCACTTCCGCCCCTCCGCCGTCTCGATTTGAAGCGACCGTCACACAACCGCCAACTGAATTGTCGGCCCGAGTGTCAAGACGAGATCAGAACAGTGTGTCTCAGTCCAATTCGAGGAGTAGAAGTGGGCCAAGAAGTCCGCGGACCCCACCTGGAGCTGTTGTGGTAAGGATAATATAATTGTTTGAATTAAGTAGTCCGGAAATGATGCTAGATATGTAAGATCTAATATTTCATGACTCTGCTAGTCTTAGCGTAGTAATTTATTCCAATTTACGCTATAATTTCATCATTTTCTAAAGATTTTGCCTTTGGCAGCCTGCGCCCTATCTATTCTTACAATAGATCAACAACAACTGGGGTTTTTTTTGTAAAACCCGATTTATTGTCTCTTAACAAGCAATATTTTGATTTTACGCTAAATCTATTTTTCTGTCAACTTTTTTTTAAATTTTTGTTTTACTTCAAACATGTTTCATCGTATAAAACGGAAAATCCACAAATTTTTTTATTTTATGTCGATTTTTTTGGAAATACTGCAATTTCACGCAATGTTTAGATCTGTTTCACTGATTTTTCGACTTGAATTTACTGTTTTTGAGGATTATATTATCCATGATACCAAAACTCCAAGATATCTCAAAAGAATATTGTTTTCAGATCTACACCGATGGCTCATGTCACGGCAACTACGCGTCGGGAGTGGGCATCTATTTGGGCGAGAACCATCCATTGAACTTGTCTCAGCCGCTTCACGGCAGCCTTCATTCCAGTGGATTGGCTGAAATCAAGGCCTGTCAAATTGCGTTGGAACGGTTGAAAAATTGGCCTGGCTATCGGTAAGAGCTTACAGGAAATTTTATATTGCTTTTTGTTGAATTTTAGGCAATCTTTGTGCGGTTGTTTGGAGAATTTTTGATTTTGCGGCTTGAAATTTCGATTTTTGTTACCTAAAATCTTGAAAAAATCATTTTTAGCAATCCAAAAAGCATTTTTGACGTGTTTGACACAATTTTTATATTGTATATTGACGATTGTTGGAGTTTTGACTGTAAAATCTCGACTTTTTGATGTTTTGTTACCTAAAATTATATAAATTTTTGATTTTTTCAAATTTTCAGCAATGAGCATGTTGTAATTCGAACTGACTACAAGCCGATGATCGACATCCTGATCTCTCGTCGTCCGGCCACCTACAATACGGAGATTGCGGAAGTCCGTCGTTTGGCCGAATCCTTTCCGAATGGCGTCACTTTCCAGCACATTTATGGCCACAATGGGCATGCGGCGCAGGAACGTGCGGATGAATTGGCTCGAATGTCGACTGTGGGACAGCGGAGAGCGCGGAGTGCGTCGCCGTTCAGCTCGTCTTTGGATCAAAATCGGGATCGGTCAAGGTGGGTCTAGTGTAATATAATGGATATTTTGATGTGGAATTGGGGCTTAGATGAAGAGTATATTATGGTTGGGGTTTTTTGGCCGATT
Organism: Bursaphelenchus mucronatus; assembly: GCA_025436335.1. Classification (NCBI taxonomy): domain Eukaryota; kingdom Metazoa; phylum Nematoda; class Chromadorea; order Rhabditida; family Aphelenchoididae; genus Bursaphelenchus; species Bursaphelenchus mucronatus. Next base: position 10,091,403 of record CM046356.1, read on the forward strand.
TTTTGACTAGTTGTGCGTCTAGATTTCGTTGATATGGCCCTGACATAAAGAATTTTTGATTTGAAAAAGCACTCGGTCTTGTGTAATATAAATTAAAGTTTGATATAAATTTAGGTGAAATCAAGGATGTGGGAAAGTGAAAACAGTAGTTTATGTCGGATTACGGGCTTTAAACAGTTTAAATTTCGCAATGACATCAACGATTTTGGGTTTTAAACATCTCCGCTCGCCTAGTACAAGGTCTGATATTTTGGCCTGATTCTTGATCCGTTTGCTCTTGCTGGATCCATGTAATATGTTATTTGTAATAACGTTCCTTTCGCTTTGTTTTGTTTGTAAAAAATTATTTCAGACTATTTGAGTCAAAGAAGGTATTAGCATATTATTTTAGACATGTTCTTTTGGTAATTTTCAAATTTTTTGAAAGTGGAAGACGTATTTTACTTTCTTTTGGTATTTCAGATCCCTCTCCAGAGGTCGTTCCCGTTCGCGTGGTCGCCAACGTTCGCTGTCCCGTCAAGGCCGGAAAGGCGCTGGAGTTGAGATTTACATTCCCCATCGCAGTCCAAATGAACCCCTCAATACGGCGCGTCCCACCACCAGCTTGGCCACCACCACGCCGAGCACAACCACCACTCGGCCCGTGGTTGCGGTCAGTTCCGAATCTTCGGTGGAAATGCCACGTTGGCCGTTTCAGGCGGAGGAACGGCCAAGTCGAAGTCGAGAGGTGGTTAGACGGAATCGACCAAGGTAAAATAAGGAATATCCGCGGTTTGCTGTTGTCTGGCCATCAAATTTTTGAGTTTGAGCGAAATTTTGGGAGATTAAGGTTTTCTTGGTGGGACCAAATTTTTAGTGGTGAAATTTTTTTGAATTTTGGGTGAAATACGGTCGATTTTGAACGAAGGTTTTTTTTATTTCTTGGGGTTTTTAAACAATAAATTTTTTTATTGTTTTTGTGGTGGGACCCAAAATCAATTTTTTTTTCTTCGAATATTTTGATTTTTGCAAAATTTTTCTTTTCAGTAGTGCTAACTACCTGACTGGACTCCCAACCCCGACACATTCTCGAAGCCGGCCTACGGTAAATCCTAGGCGCGTCTCTACCGGATCAAATGCAACAAATCTTTCGGATCTACGAACGATCCCAACTGGAAGCGAAATCCGTACTGGAAGTCAAGCCTCGACGGCTCGAGATGTCTCTGTGTGAGTTTTTAGGGGCATCGGAGGCGTTTTAGGCGAAGCGACATTTTATACGATGAAAGTTGTAGATTTTTATGAAAGAAATTTTTAACATGTTTCATCATATAAAATGTCACCTTTTTTGATTATAATTACAGAAACGGACTGCGTCATATTTTACATTATCTTTGGGAATATACGACGTATGATGTTGTTCATTTTGTGTTGTAGATGTTTCATCGTATAAAATGTCGCTTTTTTTTGATGTTTCACTGAAATTAAAATTTCAGCGCTTCTAACCCCTCTACTTACAACAACGTGCATAGAATTGGCGTCGTGGACCACGGATTTGTCTCGGATAGCGGCTCTTTTAACCAAAATCGAAGCCGCTCCACCTCGGCCAACTCGCGAAATATCCCTAGCCCGCCCAGTCCTCACGGCCGCCCTCAAAGAAGCATTTCGGGAGATGCGACGAACTCGAATACGGCCGTAAGAAGACGTTGGCGCCGCAGAAGGGACCGGGATTCGGCGAGAAGAAGAAGAAGTTTGAACCGATCTTCTAATGGTCGGAATGGAGGAAATATTGGACGTTTTGAAGCGAGCGGAAGATTTGTGCCGAATCAAGTGACCTCGAGTGGAAGAAGAAGTCAGAGCCGAAGTCGGAGTCGGCCCAGAACAAGTGCAATGCCTCAGAATGTCGGTGGAAACAGAGCCGCACCGAACGCACCTCCTTCGACTAGTACAAGGTCGGCCACTAGATTGCCTCCTCCAACCCGACCGGCCACCCCTCAAATTCAACCAGTGAGACTGTTTGGACCGGGACATGGAACGCCCAGTCATCTTATGCCAAAACAGCAAACATATCCATCTACGAGACAAGTGCAACGTTCTCAAAAAGGTCAACGTCAAACGTCGAGCAGAAATTCGAGACCCGGAAATAGTTCTTCATCGTCGAAGGGGTTCTTCTTCAAGAAATAAGTGGAGAGTAAATTTGATTTTTGCGCAGTATGTAAATGTTGAAAATTTTTTTGATCAAATTTCTGGCCCAAAAATGGATCGATCCCGGAATTTGCATCGACTCCTGGCCTTGCCGTCGGATCGACTGACTAATGGCTTCTTAGGGCTCTAAATTTACCGTAACGGCTAGGCAAAACGTTTTTGACAATAGTTTTACGGAAGCTCAGAGTTGGTACTAACAATTATAATATAGCCAGCCGTTAGCTATATTATAATTGTTCATTCGACGGACTTTAAAATTTTTCCGATACTTTCTTTTAGTACTCGCGCTCAAAAGTCCTGACAATTTGTCGCGCGCAAAAAATTTTTCGCACTATTTATGTATAATTTATTATATTTATTTATAATTTTACTGCGTCGCGCGCGACATTAGTGCAAAACAAACAAAATGCACTGTGCAAAACGTCGTTTTTCTCTCAAAATGCACCGTGCGAAACACTTTTTTCGCGATTTTTGCAGCGACTCGCGAAAAATTGCACATTGCGGATTGTCAGGACTTTTGAGCACATTTTTTTGAATTTTCGATAAAAAATATTTAGCATAGATATACAGTATTTCTATCGCAGAGAGAGGAATATTTCCACAAAAAAATCAACTTTTTCCGCATGAAAATGGAAAATATATGACCGAAAAGTATGTTTATCTTTAACCGTCCACCGCGTTGCGCCTACTCTCTCGGCTGCAGCTCGCGTGTTGCAGAAACGACCAAAATTTTTTGGTCGAAAATTTGAAAAAATGCAAATTTTGGCCAGTTCGGCGAGGTAAGATGACATTTTCATGGCCTCCATATCTCAGAAGTCCTTTGAAAATGTTGAAAAAAAATTTGTAGCGCATAAAAAACTTTTTCAAGTCATCTTCACGCTTTAGCCAATTTGCGCTTTGCAGAAACGACCGAGATTTTTAGGTTGGGAAAAAAGTGGCAGCTTTTTGCGAATTTGGGCCTGAAAAGTTTCGTGCCTATTTATACCGTAGAGAGTAATGCTTTCCACAAAAAATCAATTTATTCCGCACAGGCAAAGATACGACCAAAAAGTGTTCTTCTCTCTGACCACTCTCCGAGTTTCGCGTTCTCTCTCGGTAGATTGTTGAATATCTCGGCCGATTCTGCAAAGCGCGAGCTAAAACTTTAAGGAATTGATATGTGGGGTATGCGCAAAATTCAAAGAAACTCTGAGCGTCGCACTTCAAAGGCCTTTTAAGGAATTTTTCTTGCACGTTTTCGATTGTTGCCCATTTTTGGGTGTGAAAGGACTGACCAAAAGATGGACGTGACAACTGTAAGTTTAAAGACGAAACCGGTTCGCAAGGTCGAACCATTTCCGTTGTACCGACAAATAACGGCGAGTTGCAAGAAGTTACAAAACGGAGAAATTTTGATTCTTTGGATCCCTTTTTTAATTCTGAAAATAAAAATTACAACAAACACAGCCAGTTTTAACTAGTCCGTCCGGAATGTCGCTGATGTGATTTTTGGTATTTGCACTGTGCGAAAAAAGTCAGTCAGGGTCGCCATATCCGATCTCTTGCGTGTGCAATGGCCAGCGATTTGTCGATGGGTTCGGTGAGATTCCTCGTCTGATATGCCAGAAAGACGACCCTCCAAACCCTCTGATTATTGAGTTAGAAACCGCAAAAAAGAAGTTGCAAGCCAATAAAGACAGAAGAGTCATCTACATACGAGTTCAGTAATACATCGTATACAAAGGTCTAGCCTTGGGCAGATTGTTAAAATGGTTTGTAAGGAAAGTAAATTTACAGCGGGATAGGGAACTATGTACTAGTCCGTTGTAAAGTCGTTGAAATGATTTTGGCGATATGCACAGTGCAAGAAACGCCAGAGTGCGAACGACAGCCGAAAAAAGCCTATTGCACGGTGCAAAAAGCAAGAAATTGCACAGTGCAAAGTGAACTTTTGTCTGCGCACAGTGTTTTGGCATAAACTGCAAGTTTTTTGGGATAATGATGGGAGGTCAAGGTTGGAAACTCTTTTTTCTTGGCTACTGCTGAACCAACGGTTCCTGAGCGACGCAAAACTTTTATCTCAACGGTTTTTAGCTGCACTGCAAAAAGTTTCGTGGCTTTGTTCACCACTAGCCCGTCCGGAAAGTCGCTGGAGTCATTATTGGAGCTTGCACAGTGCGAAAAACGTCAGGGTGCGAGAAACACCCAAAAAAAGCCTATTGCACGGTGCAAAAAGCAGGAAATTGCACAGTGCAAAGTCAAGTTTTGTCTGCGCACACTGCATATCGCCGGAATCACTCCAGCCACGTTATGAACGGACTTGTATAAAAAACGAGTTCATAAGCATGAACAGTAAGCTGTGGGTAAAATAAAAGTCTGTAAGCAAACCCCTCCTATAACGAACAATGTACTGGGGATGTATATGTTTTACAATCTGTTTGTTTATTTTGAACTATTGCCGATTCCGTTTAACGACAAAGGACAGAAAAAAATCTGTGACATTTCGTCTACCCAAACCGTAAAAGAGGAGATTTAAATGTAATTGTTTTGGTCCTTTAAAGGGACAGTACCGCTATTTTTGAATCGCTCTCGTTATGGCGTGGAAACGAAATGTCCAAAAAATTTCTTCGTCTACTGTACCAATAACAACGGAAAAAATAATGGTGACATTCTACATGCTTACTAATAATTATTTTACTGTTTGCAACTCTGCTGTTTTTGTTTTCGCTGCAGGACGTAACAAAAATTTTTTGACATTTCGTTTCACACGCCGTAAAACGCGCAATTCAAAAGTAGCTGTTTTGGCCTTTCAAGTTGGCCTTGGTTTTTGTGATTTTAAAAGTTGTTTGTTATAAGCAGGCTTGGTTTTTAGTAAGGAAGAAGTTCGTCGCTGCGTGAAAACTTTTAAAGGGACAGTACAGCTACTTTTGAATCGCGCTGTTTACGGTGTGGAAACGAAATGTCCAAAAAGTTTCTTTCTTCGTCTACTGTACCAATAACAACGGAAAAAATAATGGTGACATTCTACATGTTTACTAATAATTTTTTTTCTGTTTGCAATTTTGCCGCCTTTGTTTTCGCTGCAGGACATAACAAAACTTTTTTGACATTTCGTTTCACACGCCGTAAAACGCGCAATTCAAAAGTAGCTGTGTTGCTCCTTTAATAATTTGTTTGAATTTCCATTGCCTCGAGAGCTTTGCAAGGAATACCTGTTCCAGGTGCGTTCCTGATCGTCCGATCTTCTCCTCTCGCTTCACTTTTTACTTCCCCAAGAGAAGTGTTTATTAGCCATCCATCTCATCGAGATGAAACCTTTTCCTGTTACTTTTTGGGGAATAGGCGTGGTCCGCGCCCCCGGCTTACGAGACCCATTTTTTGTAAATAAAAACAAAGGTCGGAATTTGATGTATGTTCCCGTAACGGGTTTCGGCGGTAGATCGTTACTGATTGAACGGGCGAGAGGAAAGCGCTGGAAAAACAAAGGATTTTTTTTGTAAAGCAACTTATCAGATATTTCAATTCGTATACAGGTCCGTCCCGAAAGTCGCTGAAGTGATTTCTGCGAAATGCACTGTGCGAAAACAAAAGTTCCCTTTGCACTGTGCAATTTCTTGCTTTTTGCACGGTGCAATAGGCTTTTTTGGGCTGTCGCTCGCACCCTAACTTTTTACGCACAGTGCAAACAAAAAAAATCACTTAAGCGACTTTCCAGACGGACTAGTACTCTCTAAATCTCAAAAAAAAAAAAAAAAAAAAAAAAAAAATGCCAAAGCAAAAAATTTAAAAAAATCGAAGATTAAGCATTCTTTAAACGCAACAATAGACGGTTGTAAAAACTACTTTTTTGGACATTTTGTTCTACACGCCGTGAAACGCGCAATTCAAAAGTATCTGTTCCGGCCCTTTAAAACGGTGATCGTAATTGCTGTTGGATCATAATTGCAGCGATTTCTTTTAGACTATCTCTCCTTCTCCTCATTTTACGTGCTCTCTTGCAAGAACGTTGAATATTTCGGTTGCCTCAATAAATCGATGAAATTTTCAAGGCTTAATGCGACCTACACAGAGAAAGTGTGTCTCTTCTTATTTTCGGTCAAGATCAACTCCCAACTTGCTCATTATGCCGTTCATCCCTTGAACAGCACGCGCCGCGCCGTCTCTGTCGCTCCAACGCTACTTCCTGACGCATTCCGTGTCATCCAAGAAGATGGATCACACCATGTTTTTACTCGAATGGATGAAAATAAAAGGAGCGATCGCTGAACACAATTTATTTCTTCCTGTGACACATTCGGAAACATGTTCTTTTACGAATTGTAATCGTATTGAGCAACGGAAAGTCGAGTGAAAACATGAAAAAAGTGGTTTGTTCAGGGTGTAACAAAAAAAGTGACGGGTGTAAAGTAATAGTTTGGACTAATACGAACGGAATTTTTAGGAAAGACAAAAGGTTTTGAAAAAAATACGAGTATTTTCATATTAAAATATTGATTTCCCTCAAAATTTCAAAAAGAGTGTAACTAACACAAGATTCTGATGAAACTTACAAGGGAAGTACCCCAAGTGCGACGCTCAGATTTTGATGAAACTTGGGGACAAATTTAATATTTTTTTTTAATACATAAGACCTCTAGCTCGCGCTTTGCAGAAACGATTTTTAGATTGAAAGTTGGCAAAAATGCGACACTTTTTGCGTATTTTGGCATGAAAAATTTGATGCCTTTTTCTACCATAGAGGGTAATGTGTGCAAGAAAAATTAAGACTTTCCTTACAAAAGTGACAAAGATACGGCAAAAGTGTTCTCCTCCGTGATCGCACTCCGCCTTTTGCTATTTCTAGCGTGGAAGGGAATATCTTCACAAAAAATTAATTTTTCCCGCGCAGAAATGGCAAAGATACGGCCAAAAGTGTTTTTATCTCCGACCGCACTCCGCGGTTTGCGTGCTCTCTCGGCCGCAAAGTTGGTTCAATATCTCGGAGATTTTTTGATCGAAAGTGGAAATTTTGCACATTTCTGAGTATTCAACAAAGTAAATTTTGCGTACCCATCAGATTTGGGCCACATATCAATCCTTGAAAATTATTCAACGGCTTTGCGGCCGAGAGAGTACGCGAAACGTGGAGAGCGCTCAGAAAAAACACTTTTTGCCCATATCTTTGCCCGTTTTGTGCGGAAAAAAATAGATTTTTTGTGGAAATATTACCCTCAAAAGTCGAAATAGGCACGGAACTTTTTTTCGCAAAGATTAAAAAAATTCGGGAAAAATATGCAAATTTTTCCCGACTTTCGACCCAAAAATTTCGGTCATTTCTGCAAAGCGCATGTTCGGAGTCCACATATCAGTTCTCAAAAGTTTCAGCTCGCACTTTCCAGGGACAGCCAAGATATTCAACAATCTTTGCGGCCGAGAGAGTACGCAAAAGACGGAGGGTGGTCAGAGAAAGAAACACTTTTCGGCCGTATCTTTGCCGGGCTTTGCTTAAAAATGGATTGTTTGTTGAAATATTACCCTTTATGGTGAAAATAAGTAGGAAACCTTTCATGCCAAAGCTCGCGCAAGATATAGCGATTTTTTGCCAACTTTCGACCGAAAAATCTCCGCGGTTTCTGCAAAGCGCAAGCTCGGAGTTTCGCATGTGTATTAGAAAATATTATTTGAAATCTGTGCGCAGTTCTATCAAAATCTGGGTGTCGCGCTTTACTTCATTATACTATATGTAAAATTCTTGCTTTCTAAATCGTATTTTACCCAACTTTTCCTCGAAAATCTTCAACTCCTCGTTTAAATTCCATCACTTAAAAATTTCCCGTAATTTGCGGCTCACAGTCCGCATAGACATTCTACATGCTTACTAAAAATTATTTTACTGTTTGCAACTCTGCCGCTTTTGTTTTCGCCGCAAGGCATGAAAAAACTTTTTTGACATTTCGCTTCACACGCCGTAAAAAGTGCATTTCAAAAGTAGCTGTTCTGGCCCTTTAAGAGTTGAAACCGCTAGCAAAAGAGTGTTTGGACAAGCATTTCATCAACAGCTAACCAAAACGCTAAATCAATAAAAAAAAGTCATCCAAATGGCTAGCCAAAAAATTTGATTGGCAGTCAAATCCTGAAAATCGCTCGAAAAAGGCGTATCGTATATGTTTTTAGCCATTTGGACCTTTTAGCTATTATATGAATCAAACCTTCTGGCAAACCGGATAACTCTACTCTACATCTATAGGCAATTGAACCCCTTTGGCTAGCAAAGTTCCATCGAAATCTGGGTGTCGCACTTGACTTCATTATACCATATGTAAAATTCTTGCTTTCTAAATCGTATTTTACCCAACTTTTCCTCGAAAATCCTCAACTCCTCGTTTAAATTCCATCACTTAAAAATTTCCCGTAATTTGCGGCTCGCAGTCCGCACCAATTTCCCCATCTAGCTTCCCTTCTCCGGCTTCTCCAAAACCCGAAATGCACGTTGTTACACAAATTGTTGACCCAAAAATTGGCTTTCATTGTCCCAAAACTCCAAAAAAAATTCATCGAAAAGGTATCGTTGATTAGTGTCGAACGTTTCAGACAATGCGCGCATCTCAGCCCACGCTCGTTAATTATTCTTCAATCATTTTTTCACACTGTTCACCTCTGGCTGAATCCTTCATTTTTCTCGCTGCGAAAATTTTTCGCTGCGAAAAAAAAATTTTGCGAAAAAACGAAAAAAAATGGGGGCGGAGTCGTGCGAAAAAACCGAAAAAACCTTTTTGATTTCGCGTGCGGGCTGAACAGGTTAAGCCGAGGTGCGTCTCGTCTCGAACACGTTCGCGGAGCCAAAAAGCTGGCGACTCTCCGCGCAACGCACGCTATTTCCGGGGGGCTGTTCGTCGAGGGGCTGGCCCTGCTTTGGGTCGCGTCGCCGGGAAACCCGTCGACCCGCCGCCACCCCGCCCGACAACACCTCGCGTATAAAAGCCCCGCCGCCAGCGCAGAACAATCGTCGCATTCATCAGTTTCCTGCTTTCGACTCAAAATCGGAAGAGGAGTGAGGACTGCGCCTTCAACAACACACACAATGGATTACGAGAACCGCATCAAAGCGTACAGGTTCGTCGCCTACTCGACGGTGGCCTTTTCGGTCATCTCCGTCGTGACCGTCTGCTTCACGCTGCCCATGTTGCACAACTACGTGCAGCGCGTCTCCGACGCCATGGACAGAGAGCTTGCCATGTGCAAGGTAAGCGCCCGTTCTTTCAGCTGTTTCGTGGTTTTTGGAGTTGAAATTTCGTTAGCTGCCTTCGCTAGGAAGCGCTACATTTTCAGTTAACGTTTTGGTCCAAAATTCAGCGTGATTTCGTAATTAATCCCACGTTTCTTGCAGGGCTCCGCCAGTGACATCTGGTCCGAAGTCAACCATCTGAAGCAGATCCCATTCGCCGGCAACCGTACCGCTCGTCAGGCCGGCTATGGCGACGCCGCTGTTGGAGGTGGGGCCGCTGCCGCTGGCTCTTGCGAGGCTTGCTGCTCCGGTGGCGAGGCCGGCCCACCAGGTCCACCCGGAAACCCCGGCCGCCCCGGAAACCCCGGAGCGCCCGGAACCCCCGGCCAGCCTGGACGTCCATCCACTCAACCATGCGAACCCGTCACCCCACCCCCATGCAAGCCCTGCCCCGGAGGACCACCCGGCCCACCCGGACCACCAGGAGCTCCCGGAGACAAGGGACCCGACGGACAGCCCGGCCAGAGCGGAGGCAACCCCATTCCCGGCCCACCCGGACCAAAGGGACCCCCAGGCCCACCCGGACCACCAGGAAACCCCGGACAGCCCGGTCAAGCCGGACAGCCCGCCCAATCTCAGGACGCCGGACCGGGTGCTCCAGGACCCGCCGGAGACGCCGGACCACCAGGACCACCCGGACCCCCCGGACAGCCCGGCCAGCCAGGCGGCCCAGGACAACCCGGACCCAAGGGACCACCCGGCCAGCCCGGATCCCCCGGAAACGACGGACAGCCCGGACAGCCCGGTCAACCCGGTCCCCCCGGAGGCCCCGGAGAGAAGGGTATCTGCCCCAAATACTGTGCCATCGACGGTGGAGTCTTCTTCGAAGATGGAACCAGACGCCGTTAAGCAGCGCCCACGCCGGTCCAGCCCTTGGGCCGAGCTCGGGCCCGCTCCAGCTTCTGGTTGGAGTGGCGTTGGGCTCGGCCCTTGGGCTGCACTCTTCCTGGTGCTCCTCTACAGCTCCGATCTCCAGTCCCCGTCCCCCGATTTCGCGTAAATTGTTGTCCCCCCTCGCCTCGTCCCCCGGTCGTCGATTTTATGTGCAACCTGCCCTTTACGAGTCTGTCCCCCGACTGGCCGCACCCGTCCCCCCAAAACCCCCGCGGCCAGTGCCCGTCTTGGGGACGACACAACCCCCACCCATTCTCAACTATCACTGCCAAAGCGTAAAGCGGCGTTTCACATCAATAAATTCGATTGCATTCAGAGTTGATCGGCTTGACTTGACGTTGCTTTAGAATACGGAGTGCTTTAGTAAGACAACAATTACAGACATCATGACCAGCCATCTTTGGCAGTCCAGGCTGAAAATACAAAAAAAAGCACTTTTTTAAAAAATTAATCTCTTGATACCAAACCAACAAGAAACGGTGCCAAAGGGCTTCGATCAATTTCAAATTTGCTTCAATAACGGTATTCTAGCCATATTTCCATCTCTGAAAATCTGAGCTTCTCAGTTTCCAAGTAAACGAGATAGTCAACTCAACCTTTCGGCAATGGAACTTGAAGAGACGGTCAGAGAAAAAGAGAAAAATCGTTTTTTGTCCATAACTCCGCAAATTCTTCGAGGAAAGACTGATTTCTTTGTCAATGTTACTTCCAATAGACAGTGAATTTTATCGCTCTAAGATCTGCAGAAAAATGGTTGATTTTTTGACCGATTTTTAACCTTCAACTTTTGATAATTTTTGTAAGCCGAAAGGCAAAAATTTTAAAAATATTTTAAAAAATTTAATTTTATATCATTTTGGAGTACCTAAAATTTGATTTTTTAAGTTTTTTTTAAATTTTTTATCAAAAAATTTCCAAAATCATCATTTTTTAATCGATTTTCGCCATTGCTTCGGTCATTTTCTCATTTTTTTATCTCCACTGATCCCTCGTTACCTTTTCTTACCCAGAACTTCCTCGATTCTTCCTGACGATCCCCCAGATCATTTTTGATTTCACTTTCCTTTCCAGGTAATCGAAAAAAATTTCTGCAAAGAGAACTCTCTCATTTTTCGGGTCAAAAACGGACTCGTTTCTCTTTTTACGACAAAACATTCGGTCCATAATGAGTAAAACCGACTTAATGCACTCTTGAAGGCGAGGAACGAGTTTTCGTTTTCCGCAAATAAAAGTTTACATGACTTTGCGAAATTTGTCGGATTAGTGGTAAAAACGGTGAGTTATGGGATCTGGAAAGTGATGCGGAAACTACATAAAGTTTTAAGGGGAATATCTCCAAATGCGACGCACAGAATTTGACGAAATTTTGGGCAAATTGAAATTAAGATTTGTTATGACAATTTCGAGAGTTGATAACTTGCGCTTTGCAGAAATAATCGAGATTTTTAAGGCCGAAAGTTGGAAAAATATGACATTTTTTTGCAAATTTTGGCATGAAAAGTATCAGGCTTATATCTAACATAGAATTTAATGTTTCCACAAAAAATCAGTTTTTTCCGCACAAATCTGGCAAATTTATGACCAAAAAGTGTTTTTCTCTCTGACCGCTCCCCGAATTTTGCATACTCTCTCGGCCGCAAAGCTCGTTGAATATTTTAGGAACAATTTCAAAGGTCTAAAGCCCAATTTTAAGCCAAAACGAGTCTCCGTACAACGACACTTTTTTGTAAAACAACTTTTTTTGCTCCGTTTTATTTGAATTTGAGTGTATTTCAAAAAAAAGTTTGATTTTTTTTAAATTAAAATTTCATTTTTTCGTAAGTCGCCTCTCAAGTTTTTTTTTTTTTTTTTTGAAACAATGGATAATAAGGAAAGTTTGGAAATGAAAAAATAAGCGCGCGAGCAAAGAAAAAGCGGTTAGACGACCTTCTCCATGGTCTCAGTGTGAATGAAAAGATGAGTTAAACAGGTATTGGTGGAATCGTCATTAGGTTTCACCTCAAGCATTGAGAATTTAATTTCAGAGCTTTGAATCAAATTTCGGAGAGGCGTGGAAACGAAATGTCCAAAAAGTTTCTTCGTCTACTGTAGCAATAACAACGGACAAAAAATTATGGTGACATTCTACATGCTTACTAGTAGTTATTTTACTGTTTGCAATTTTGCAGCCTTTGTTTTCGCTGCAGGACATAAAAAAACTTTTTTGACATTTTGTTTCACACGCGGTAAAACGCGCATTTCAAAAGTAGCTGTTCTGGCCCTTTAAAGGTTGTAATCGCTAGCAAAATAGTGTTTAATACAAGAATCTCGGCAAAAGCTAACCAAAAAGCTAAATCAATAAAAAAATACATCCAAATGGCTAGCCAAAAAATTTGATTGTTGTTGTTTGCACAGTGGGGGCATAATCGCTAATTGGTCATAATCGCTTTCATTCGATCGTGTTAGATGGTCGTATTTTGATTGTTTTTTCTACTAGTCCGTTCGCAATGTCGTTAAAGTAATTTTTGACGCTTGCATTGTGCAAGAAGGTCAGGGTGCGAGTGACAGCCGAAAAAAGCCTATTGCACGGTGCAAAAAAGAAGAAATTGCACAGTGCAAAGTCAACTTTTGTTTTCGCACAGTGCATCTCGCGGAAATCACTTCAGCGACTTGACGGACCGACTGGTAGTAGTCACAACTTTACTTTTTTCATTCGCCTTTTTCTGGTGTTTCATTACCTTTAACGCATTCCAAAACAATTATTTTTACGTTCTTCTCCCGTTTAATCGTGGAACCGTTCAGCGGAAAACTAAGGGTAACGAAGCCAAACCGGCTAGAAATGCGTTGTAATCAGTTTTTTCCCATCGGTTTCTCGCTCAATGATCAGTTATATTACACTTGAGAACTTGAGGAAGGAAAATAAAAATTTGAAAAAAAAGTTAAATACGATGGTTACAATTACCTAAAAACACCTTCGTACAACCAAACATCGCTATAGCGAACAATTTTGTGGTGCTAAAAGTCAATTTTACGGCTATTTAAGTCAAAACAAGCCTCCTTACAACAAACATGTTTAAAAAAAAAATTTTTTGTTGTCTTGTGATTTGTTATGCAGAATTTTGACGGTACTTGGATGCAGTAACAAGTAAAAGAATTTCAGATGAATTTGCACTGCAATATTCTAATTTTTAACGACGCTAATAACCGTAATGGCTAAAGTAATATAACCCTAATTGCTGGGAGAAAGCCGGCGTTGAATCCAATTCAATGAATGAAAAGAGGAAAAGCAGAGATCAACGACTTCAATTAATACTGTTCAAGGTTGTTTCCGGCGCAAGAAAATGTCAAAAAAACAGGTCGAAAATAAGTCTTATTGATGAAAAAATCCTAAAAACGCAGAATATGCATAGGTCGTTCAAAAATTGCGTCAAATTCCAAAGAAACTTTGTCAAATATAGTGAAGCTTCTATACTAGTCCGTCGGTAAAGCCGCTGGAGTGATTACCGCGACATGCACTGTGCAAAAACAAATCTTCCCTTTGCACTGTGCAATTTCTTGCTTTTTGCACCGTGCAATAACCTTTTTTCGGCTGTCGCTTGCATTCTGACATTTTTTGCACAGTGCATATGACAAAAGTCACTCCAGCAACTATTTAGAGCAAGAAAAGCAAAATCAATTGGGAAGGGGACAGCTATGTGATTGAATACACTTGCAAGAATCCGGGTGAGAAATGGAGGTATTCAAAAGGGCATTGCTTAAAAATCGTCGTTTATATATTTATCAAATTTTACGCACATACTGGCCTTACTAGTCAGTCTGTAAAGCCACTGGAGTGATTACCGCGACATGCACTGTGCGAAAACAAAAATTCCCTTTGCACTGTGCAACTTCTTGCTTTTTGCACCGTGCAATAGGCTTTTTTCGGCTGTCGTTCGCACTTTCATTTTTTTGCTTTTCTTGTTTTTTCCTCCAATTTGTGACCCACTGCCTTCAAAGCTTCGAATTACCGAAATTGCACAACAACCCCCCTTTTACAGTCAAACGAAAACTGTTACGAAAACCAGCTTGGAATAACCGGAAAGAAAAAGGAAGCCAATTAGATCCCCGCCGAGAGTGAATGGGAAATGCGGAGAGCGCCGGAGAAGAGGGAGAGAAAATGAAAGAGAAACCGAAAAGGAAAATTCAAATTGGCCAATTTGGGGAATTCGTTGGAATGTCGTAACGGCGCTGAACAGAGAGTTGGGTTGGTTGTCGGGAACATTGCAAAAAAACGGCGTTGAATTTGAAATTCAACGGAATCTCTGTATTGTAAAGCTGTCCGTTAACAAAACCTGTGTATAACAAACAATTTTGGGGGTGTCGAAAGATAATTTGAGGTCAAAATGAACCTCCGCACATGAAGCGCTTTTGCTAGTCCGTCCAGAGAGTCGCAAGAGTGATTTTGGTGACATGCGCTGTGCGAAACAAAAGTTCACTTGGCACAGTGCAATTTCTGGCTTTTTGCACCGTGCAGTAAGCAATTTCCGGCTGTCGCTAACACTCTGAATTTTTTGCACCGTGCAAACGCTAAATATTACTGTAACGACTTTGCGAACGGACTAGTAGAAAAAACAACCAAAATACGACCATCTAACACGATCGAATGAAAGCAATTACGACCGATTAGCGATTATGCCCCCACAGTGCAAAAACAACAGCAATCACTCCAGCGACTTTCCGGACAGACTAGGGTGGGACATTTCATACACACTTGTAGAGAAATTGCAAAAAACGGCGTTGAATTTTGAATTCAACGGAATCTCTGTATTGTAAAATTGCCCTACAACGAAACCTGTCTATAAAATACAATTTTGAGGGTGTCGAAAGATAATTTGAGGTCCAAGTGAACCTCTACACGTTAAAACTCGTCTATAAGATATACATTTTTTGGTCCTAAAAAATTTGTTGTGCAGAAGTTTGGCAATGCATCATCATATTATATATAATACTACATAGAAAAAAGGGACAATTTTAGATATTGCCTAAGGAAATCTAGCTAAATGACTGACAAAAAACCGCCTGTTCCAAAATGAATTCATTGAAGTACAACCGCAATCAGCAGCCCTTAAAATGCCTCTCGGATTGTCTTAAATATTTGCACGAATAGCTCAAAGATCAACTATAGTTCCTGAAAAATCGAATTCGGCCTTTACAGAGACAAGATAAACGGCAATCTTTTCACAGATACTATGGAAAATGCTGAGAGAAAGGGTAAACATCAAGCACAGTTTTGGGACAAGCTTTCAACGCCATTTGCAACGGAGAGAGAGCAAGATTTCCCAAAAAAAATCAGTTTTCCGCTCGAAATTCGCTGAGATTTGGCCAAAAATGTTTGTCCGCCCTCCGCATTCCGCGAACTCTCTCGTCGGATCGTTGGATATCTCGGCTGATTCTGCAAAAATGCGCATTCATTTTGTCGGACAGCGTCGGAATTGTTCAAATTATTTGCTTCTGCGGCAGTCAACGTCGCAATCAGACCTGTACCAGTTGAATCTCCCCAATTTCAAAGCCTTAGCGGAGCTTTCGGGCTTGTAATCTATCAGCGGGCTCAATGTGATTGCATCTTCTCGCCATTGTTCTTCGACAAAAAGGTTCATCTCCAATGTCATCACTTTTCTTGTTTTCTTTTTTCTCCCCCCCCCCCCCCCTTCGAACTGATAAAGAGTCGGAGGAACAAAGCGAATTTTTTCGCGAAAAAATCGGCGAAAGTTTTTTTCGCGCGAAGAAAACTGTGCGTCTCTCTTGTACGAATACGTTTTACGAAAAGTTACAGCGCTGACTTTGAAATTTTTCCCATTTTCCTTTCTCTTTCTCTATCCCCTCGGGGCTTTCGCCTCTGATTCAGCGATATTTTCGTGCGCGACTAATGAGATTCTTCGTTTTTACGACCTACGCGAGCTGAGTGATATTTCCTCCGACGACTGACTACTTTTTACAGCGTTGGTGTGTCGTCTTGCGAGCGGGGTCGCGCCTCAACCCACCTCAAGTCCGCCCCCTCGACCCGCGCCGCTATAAAAGCCCGCGCGCTTCCTCAAACAAATCGCAGTCGCCGACTCCTCTTCTCTCAGCGGAGTTTTCAACGACACAGAATGCACGAAGCGAAAGTTGTAGTGGGCATCGCGAGCGTGTGCTCCGCGTTCGCCATCCTTGCCGTCCTTGTGGTCGTGCCCAACCTGTACAGCACCATCAACGCCGTCAACGACCGCGTCCAGGTGGGCGTGCAGAAGTTCCGCGACGACACCGACGGCGCCTGGACCCAGCTCATGGAGGTCCAGCTCTCCGTGACCCCGCCCAGCAAGCCACGTGAGAACCCGTTCAACTCCATCTTCCGCCAGAAACGTCAGGCCTACGGAGGACTCCCAGCCTGGTGCCAGTGCGAGCCGGCCAAGCCCAACTGCCCACCTGGCCCACCCGGCCCACCAGGACCTCCAGGTACGCCCGGACAGCCCGGTAACCCCCGGCCCACCCGGAAACGACGGTGCTCCCGGAGAAGCTGCTGCCCCTTGCCCCGCACACGACACCAGCTGCATCAAGTGCCCAGCTGGACCACCCGGCCCATCCGGACCCGACGGACCACCCGGACCACCAGGACCCGACGGACAGCCCGGTCAGCCCGGAACCGGCGGCGGCCAAGGACCACCCGGACCCCCAGGACCTTCCGGAGACGCCGGACCAGCCGGACAGCCCGGAGCCCCGGGACAGCCCGGTCAACCCGGTCAAGACGGAACCCGCTCCACCTCGCAGCCCGGACCCAAAGGACCACCCGGCCCAGCCGGACCAGCCGGTCAGCCCCGGACCCAACGGAAACCCCGGACAACCCGGAGGCCAAGGCCCACCCGGCCCACCCGGACCCAACGGTCAACCCGGACAGCCCGGTCAAGACGGTCAGCCCGGACAGCCCGGAGGACCCGGACTTCCCGGCTCCGACGCCGCCTACTGTCCCTGCCCACCACGTACCTCGGTCTTCGTGCACCGCTCTTAATCCCCTTCATCCTCGCGATGAACGGTGCGATTTGGAGGGGCGAGAAGATCGTGGCACGCTAAGTTTCATTTCTATATTGTTTTACATGCTGAACTGGTTTGTTAATTCGAAGAGCTGATTTGAAGGCGTGCCTTCAAAGGCCAAAGATTGAATAAATGAAATTGCCGTTTCAATTGTTGCATATTCGGACTTTTAATTAGAAGGTGGCTCGCCATAGCGGGCAGAAATCAGGATAGTGCAGTAAGCACGATAAAAGAACGCTAGTATCTTTGGCACATAGAGTGATAGGGTTTTCGCTAAGATCAAATTTCAACAGAAAAGAATGTAGCGCAAAAATCAAAGTTTCTCGGGCCGCACTCCGAAACTTCCCTACTCTCTCGTCGCCAAAGATTGGTTAAAATCTTCAGCGGACCTGTGAAAAGTCAGCTACAAGATTCAGGGGTGATAAGGGGCATATGTGTTCCTTACACACAAAATTTACAAATACACTGCGTGTTCAGCTGCCAAAATTTGGTCCAATTTTGAATTTTTCAAATTGAAAAAGACAATTCACAGGCAAAGTGTGAATATTGCACACACGTCAGGCAGAGGGCATTTATTAATTCCTGAAATTTTTAGTTTGCGCTTTGCAGGCACAGTCAAGATATTCAACGATCTCTGCGGCCGAGAGAGCACGCAAAGCGCGGAGAGCGGTCAGAGATAAAAACACTGTTTGGCCGTATTTTTTCCAGTTTTGTGCGAAAAAAATTGATTTTTCATAGAAACATTGCCTTTTATAGTAGAAATAGGTACAAAACTTTTTATGGCAAAATTTGCCAAAAAATGTGAAATTTTTGCCAACTTTTGACTTAAAAATCTTGGTTGTTTCTACAAAGCGAGTGCGTGGAGCCTCCGTAAAGTCACTAGAGATTTCTTCCCCAATTAATCATTCCCAATGTCTGTTACCTACGAATCACTCCTTCACTATGAAAAGAGTCCGCTGGCAAAGACGCTGAAGTGTTTTCAGCGATATGCACTGTGCGAAAACAAAAGTTCACTTTGCACTGTGCAATCTCTTGCCTTTTGCACCGTGCAATAGGCTTTTTTTGTCGCTTGGCATTCTGACATTTTTGCACAGTGCAAATACCAAAAATCACGGACTAGTATATTGTCTGGGCCACACATCAATTCCTGAAATTTTTAGTTTGCGCTTCGCAGGCGAAGCCAAGATATTCAACAATTTCTGCGGCCGAGAGAAGACGCGAAACGCGGAGAGCAGTCAGAGAGCAAACCCCGTTTTGGCAGTAGCTCGACCGATTTTGCTTGGGAATAGTTAACTTTTTGCGGAAATATTCATTACACTTTACTGCATAGTCCGGGACAAAATCAGACATGCAAATCGGGCCATTTTTTGCACAGTGCACATGACAAAAATTACTCCAGCGACTTTACGGACGGACTGTTATGTCTTACGATTAAAAAAAAATGATTATAACTTTGTGCCAAGTTTTATATAATAAAAGTTCGAGCGCCGCATTTGGAAGCAATGTCAGACGGCTTTATTGACTCAATTTGTGGCTTCGTTCGAAAACAATTTTGACTCATAAATTAATTCCCTCCAATTTACCGAACCCTGACTCATGACCTTCCTCAAGCGTGTTCCATTGTCGTAAAAGAACTCGTTGTTTTTTCATAACAACCCTTTTCCCCAGGAATTATCTTCACGACTTCGACGTTGCTCTTGTTCCTTGTTGCAACCGAAGAACAAAAACAATCCGCTGCAGCTCGTTTGAGTCGTAAATATTTTGGTTATCCAACCGTTTAGCGGGCCCGCGAATCCAATAAACTGAAGGCGCAATTGCGCTCGCAGTAATTGCAGGGAATCTTGAACGCGTGCGGAAAACGTAACGGATGGAGAAGGAGAAGGTCCATGACTCATGGAATGTGCGGAAATGAATAATAATTATTCGATGGGAGCGAATCTGACAGAACAGTAAAACGAATACAAAAATATATTGAAAACTACATGGTAAAAAACTGCACAAATGAACATGGAATTACTTTAAGTGCCTTAAAGGAACAGTACAGCTGCTTTTGAATCGCGTTGTTTACGGTGTGGAAACAAAATGTCCAAAAACTTTCTTTCGTCGTCTACTGTACCAATAACAACGGGAAAAACGTAATGTTAACATCCTACATGCTTACTAATAATTATTTTACTGTTTGCAATTTTGCAGATTTTTGTTTTCGCTGCAGGACGTAAAAAAACTTTTTTGACATTTCGTTTCACACACCGTAAAACGCGCAATTCGAAAGTAGCCGGTCTGGCTTTTTAAAAGGGAAGTACTTCAAGTGCGACGCTCAGATTTTGAAGAAACTTGGCACAAATTTAGAATAATTTTTTTCAAGACACATGCGAGAGATATACCTTGCGCTTGGCAGAAACGGCCGAGATTTTTAGGTCCGAAATTGGGAAAAATGTGACTTTTTTGGCGAATTTTGGAATGAAAATTTTCACGCCTTTTTTTACCATAAAGAGTAACGTTTGCACAAAAAATTAATCTTTTCCGTAAAAAAATGGAAAAGATACGGCCAAAAGTGTTTTTATCTCTGACCGCTCTCCGCCTTTGGCGTACTCTCTCGGCCGCAAAGATCGTTGAATATCTCGGCTGTCCCTGGACAGTGATATCTGGCCTTTACTTGAAGTGCGTGCGAAAGTTTAAGAAAATATGTTCTCGCACTTGAGGTACTTCCTTGAAAGTCTGTGTTGCAAAAGCAAAAATTTTGAGAAATTGCTGGGTCGATTTGCTTGTTTATACAAAACTGTTTTTAAAAACATGAATGTCGTGCCATTTCGTCCGGAAAGTCGTGGGAGTGGTTTTGGTGTTTGCACTGTGCAAACTGAAATTTTATTTTCGCACAGTGCACGTCGCGGAAATGACTCCAGCGACTTTACGGACGAACTATTACTGTAATGCAAATATATAGCGGTAAGAAGACTGAAAAGAACGCTGCTAGCATATTTATTGTCATGCTAATCAAAAGGCTTTGGATAGATCATTTATCATTCTTTGAAGGCCTCATTTCGACTTTTCCAACTATTTCTATCTACTGTCAAAATCCATGCTAAAATACGGCTTCATTCTATCGGTTTTTGCACTCCAATCTCTCTCTCAGCACATCAAAGACGCCAACTACAGATGCGGCTTCAAAAAGCTGGCTCCATGGCTGTTTGAGCGACGACTGAAGCCGCTAAATATGACTTGTTTTATCCAGCAATCAACCAAATGTGTGCTACGATCGAAGGTCCAATGTAATCACGGGTATTTCCCCGAGAGCTCGACGAAAACTTCAGCGATTAAGTGCGACAAAGTCAACGGATTTGCGTTGCAATCGGACCTGAAATGCGTGGCGGGTTGCGCAATGTTCGATTTGAACGACAAAAATCAGCTCGGGAACGCGACAATCGTGAATGGAGCCACGGGAAACGACGGATATTATTCGAAAGGCACGGTGGTAGAGACAAAATGCAAAGATGGTGGGTTAAAATTGACACAGGTGCCAGTCGAGACGGCGGGCGCTCTTGGCCGAAGCTTTCAAAGGCTTCACCCAGCGACAAACCTCTACCTTACTAAAAAATTTTGACTTTAGGTTATCTCTTTAAAAGGCCACAACAGCTACATTTGAATCTGGGTTTTACAGCTTGGAAGACGAAATGTCACAAACTCTTTTACGTTCCCACGCCCTTAAAAGGCCAGAACAGCTACAAATTTGTGACATTTCGTCTTTCAAGCCGTAAAAGCAAGATTTAACTGAAGTTGTTTCGGTCTTTTAATTAAGCTTTCTCCACGCCATAGGGCAAAAACAACTACTTTTGAATTGCGCGTTTTACGGCGTAGGAAACGAAATGTCAAAAAAGTTTTTTTATGTCCTGCAGCGAGAACAAAGGCGGCAGAGTTGCAAACAGTCAAATAATTATTAGTAAGCATGTAGAATGCCACCATTATTTTTTTTGTTGTTATTGGTACTGTAGACAAAGAAAGTTTTTGGACATTTCGTTTCCACACCGTAAAAAGCGTGATTCAAAAGGAGCTGTACTGTCCCTCTAAAAGTTTTCACGCAGCGACAAACTTCTGTCTTAGAAAAATCTTGGCGTCAGATTATCTTTCTAAAAGTCCCAAACCACGACATTTGAATCTGGCTTTTACGGCTTGGAAGACGAAATGTCACAAAATTTTTTATCTTCCCACGCCCTTAAAACACAGTAGAAATAATTTTAAAACTGCTGAAGATGTATTTTACAATTTATTTGATTGTTTTGAACCATTACAAATTCCGTTTTACGACGAGGGACAGCAAAAATTTTGTGACATTTCGTCTTCTAAGCCGTAAAAGCGAGATTCAAATGTATTGTAGTTTTTTTTGTATATATTTTTTTTATTTTTCCTTGCTCTAGTGCAAGGAAAAACAAGCCCGTTATAAAGAAATATTCTAGTCCATCCGTATAGTCGCTGGTGCAATTTCGGCGACATGCACTATGAGAAAACAAAAGTTGACTTTGCACTGTGCAATTTCTTGCTTTCTGCACCGTGCAATAGACTTTTTTCGGATTTCGCTTGCACCCTGACATTTTTTGAACTGTGCAAACTCCAAAAATCGCTCCAGCGACTTTGCAAACAGACTATCAAATAAACCGTAACCTTTTTACCCGCAGGTCACCTTTTTGACACCCCTGAAAAACGCAACGCCGGCACCGATAAACATCGTTGCGTTGGTGGCCGAGAAGGATGGGTCAACGTTCTCAACGCATCCGACGCAAACTCGCGGCCAGGATTATGCAAGCCCGTCTGCGAGATCAGTCCGTAAGAGCTGAATATTCGTGTTACCAGTAAAATTTATTCAGCAAACTGACGGAGAAATTGAAGCCAGTCGTTGCGTACGGCCACTGTGATGTTGTGCATCACAACGCAAAGGAATTTTTGCTGATGGGAAATCCATTCTTGTACGAGTTGGAGAACGGTAGGTCCTAAATTCGGTATGGAAACAAAATGTCCAAAAAATTACGTTGTTTTTGTACCACGCCGTTTCAAAAGTCCCGTAGAGTTTTTTTTCGCGTCACACAGTGCATTTTTCCAATTTTTGCACGGTGCGCGGACCTTTTTGAAGCATTTTGCACCGTGCAAACCTCAAAAATGCCGTTTGCACTGTGCGCGAGGCACATCAAAAATTCTGTGACATTTTGTCTGCCAAGCCCTAAAGCGAGATTTAAACCTTGTTGTTTTGGTCCTTTAAAGATCCATTGTTTCTCCATCTCTAACCTCATTTATTTTTCAGGTACCCAAACCAATATGTTAACTTGTCCCACGCCGAGTGCGGTAAGTTATACTACGCCTTTTCAAAAGTGCTAAACCTTGTCAAAAAAGACCTGGTTTTTACCAAATTCGACAAGAAATCGGTCAAAAAACATTTCTCGGATCCCATTTTTGTTACGAAATGCCAACTTGAACAGTTCCTCCAATGCAGCGACGCGAAATATCGCCGCAACGCAAGTTTTTTTCAACTATGTCGCTGTGTCGGAGCCCGGAATTTTGCACAGTGCAAATGGCATTTTTGCGGTTTGCACAGTGCAAAATGCTTCAAAAAGGCGCGCGCACCGTGCAAAAAAAAGAAAAATGCACTGTGCAGCGCGTCAAAAGGTCTATGCACTTGGCGTAGTAAATATTTCTCTGCCAAAAAAAGGTATTTTTAGATCCAACCGGCGCCGCCGGCTCCAAAAAAAGATCCAAACATTACGCCCACACCTATCGCCCCATCCCCTCCGGTAATTAATGTCACCCTTCTGCCGCCAAGTCCGTTGCTGGTCGACATTGACATCCAACCGATTGTAGTCGACACGGTAGTGTTCCCAATCACAATCAATGTCAACTATTATCGACCGACCGTCCCGGGGATTTACTTGAACATCACTCCGACTGGAATTGCAATTCCATTCGCAATTGTTAGCACCTACAAATTGCCGGGGATTTATATTCCAATTATGGGAAAGAATATCATCAATATTCAGCTGCCTATCCGATATTACACCGGAGTTTCGTACATTGTGTTTCCATTGGCGAGCACTGTAGTTTTTGAAGATTTGACGCCAGAAACTTGGACTCAATTTGTGTTGGAGTATCGTGAGTTTTTATGTGATACTTCGACAACATGAATTGTGCAAAAACAAAAGTTACCTTTGCACTGTGCAATTTCTTGCTATTAGGCTTTTTTGGGCTGTCGACTTTTTTGCACTGTGCATATCGCCGAAATCACTCCAGCGACTTTACCAACGGACTAATGCAGGAAATTTGAAAGCCCAAATACTTGAAGACCAAAGGTGGTCGGACCATAGAATAAGGCGTTTTTGTCCATAGGGCGAACGCGCTTGCCGAAAAGTGCATGTTGCTTGGGTAAAAACGGGAAATCGCCGCGACGGCCGCAAAAAATAAACAAAAATGCACCATGAAAAATTCTACGGACTTTATGTCGCGAATAGTATAAGATAACGTCGACCGCCAAACCATCGCTGATTACTCGTCCGTTTGTAAAGTCAAGTCGCTGGAGTAATTTTTGGTGTTTGCACTGTGCAAAAAAGGTCAGGGTGCGAGCGACAGCCGCAAAAAAGCTGATTGCACAGTGCAAAAAGCAAGAAATTGCACAGTGCAAAGTGAACTTTTATTTTCGCACAGTGCATGTCACGGATATCACTCTAGCGACTTTGCAACGGAGTAGCATTGAAATTAGAGATCGCACTTTGTTCACTAATCAAATCGCCTTTTCAGCCAACTTCGACATCACAACGACCTCAACTCGTCCATCAAACACTGAATACCTTTTTATCCCCCTGCTTCCGCCCAATCTTGGCCTTCCGAACACCATGTTTATCCCATTGAATCTAACATTATCCCTTCCAATGGTTACAATTCCCTTCCTCAACATTCCTCAGCAACCCAATGTAAAATTGCCTACGATTACTGTGCCCGTAGTGACACACAGTCCATCTTACATCGTTATCAATTACAATATTGGCCAAATCCCATTTTATATTCCGGATATATCGAATCTTCCATCAATAGTTCCCGTGTTTGGACGTCAAGGATGTAAAAAGCTGGAAAGCAGTGAGCACAACGTGGTGATGACGCGGAATTGTGATGGCGATGACATGTATAGCGTCGGATGCAAACTTACAATCAAGTGCGAATCCAGTGAGCTTTATGATTCTTTTGAGGGTATAACTTTGTATAATACAGTTGAATCTAGCTTTTACGGCTTAGAAGACGAAATGTCACAAAATTTTTACTTTCTCTTGTCGTAAAACGGCATTGGAAATTGTTCAAAATAATCGCATAGACTGTAAAATACGTCCTCAGCGGATCTAAATTTATTTCTACGTTTTTCAAGGACGTGGGGAGACACAAAATTTTGTGACATTTCGTCTTCCAAGCCGTAAAAGCGAAATTCAAATGTAGTTGTTGTGGTTTTTTTACACAAATTTTCCCGAAATCTTTGTGAGCCTTATCCCAAATTGATCTGACGTTTTGCATAAAAAAATATAAAAAATTGGGCCATGGTTTTTGGTGACCGGCTAGAGAGTCATGTCTACTCAAGTCAAGCCTTATACAGCATTTTGGATTTCGCTGTGCCATTAGGGGCAAGGCTGTTTAAGTACCAAAACAACCACATTTGAATCTCGCTTTTACGGCTTGGAAGACGAAATGTCACAAATTGGTTTTTCTCTCCACCCTTTAAACAAAATAGAAGTAATTTTAAAACTACTGAGGATGTATTTTACAATCTATTTGATTTTTTGAACTATTGCCAATTCCGTTTTACGACGGAGGGTTGAAAAAAATCCGTGACATTTCGTCTGACAAGCCGTAAAAGCGAGATTCAAATGTAAATATATAGTTAGTTGTTTTGATCCTTGAACCAAAATTGAAAGTTTTTCATTTTTCTCACTTTTCCCCTCAAAAAATCAATGAAATCTCGCTTACTCTGTCTTTATCGCCCGGCTTATTATCCTTCAACAACGGAGTGGTGACAACGCTGGGCAGATTACAAAAGCATACTAGTCCGTTTGGAATGTCGTTGGTGTAAAAGTCAAGGTGCGAGCGACATCCAAAAAAACCTATTGCACGGTGCAACAAGCAAGAAATTGCACGGTGAAAAGTGAACTTTTTTTGTTGCACAGTGCAAAATGCAATTTTTTTTGTTGCACAGTGCAAAATGCACTTTTTTTGTTGCACTGTGCAAAATGCACTTTTTTTGTTGCACAGTGCAAAGTGAACTTTGGTTTTCTCACAGTGCATGTCGCGGAAATCACTGCACCGACTTTGCAAACGTATTAGTAAGGAAAATGCTCAGCCTGTTGCGTTTTTTTACTCACTAACTCTAAAAACAAGATTTTTGAATCAACATTTTCAAAAAAAAGCGTTTTTCAGCTCTCCGCCGTCATCTTCAATGCTCTTCCGCGAATGGCATTGCCGGCTACACTGATGAATCGGGCTTTCCAATCTTCGACTTCAAGTGTCCCACTCAACTCAGAGGGAAGACATCTGTGATCTATGTTACACAAGAGCCTAAAGTCGTCTACGTTCGACAAAAGGCGGAAGAAAGTTGCGTAATGCTCCCGGAAAAAGCCGGATGGAAGATTCGGTTGGTTGATGAAGGCGCGGGCGGAAAATGTCGAAACGGAGAGATGTTGCAACCGAAAGGATGTGAAGTTAGGGTCAAGTGCAAAGAAGGTAAAATCCGTCGATTTTTTTTTTGATTTTTTGAGGGTACCCTAAATGCGATCTTTCGATTCTTTTTTCCGATATGTCATGCCCACTTTAAATACGCTACAACGCCTTTTCAAGAGCCCCGTAGACTTTTTCTCGCGCCGCACAGTGCATTTTTCCTCTTTTTGCACGGTGCGCGCGCCTTTTTGAAGCATTTTGCACCGTGCAAACCTCAAAAATGCCGTTTGCAGTGTGCAAAACTCCGATCGCCGACGCAACGACGCGGAAACTCTTCAAATTGGCTTTTTGTCCTAAAAGTTATCGGAAAAATTATTTTTAAATTTCCCGCTAGGTATTACCGGTCAAAACAAGTCTGAAGACAATCCATGTAGCTTGAAAATGGTAAACTTTGTCAAAAAAGACCTGGTTTTTACCAAATTAGACGAGAAATTGGTCAAAAAACATTTCTCGGATCCCATTTTTGTGACAAAATGCCAAGAGTTCCCTCGCTCTTGCTTTTTCGATTTGACGTGCGACGTAATTGAAAAAAAGCTTTCTCCGCGGCGATATTTTGACTGCACCGTGCAAAAGGTCAATTGCACTGTAAAAAATGTGCACTGTGCGGCTTGCTACAAAAATTATACGCACTTTTGAAAAATCGTAATATATTATATATCAAGCCTTGAGAATTTTCTCGTTTTTTACACGCTACAGAGGTTTTGCGATTTAATTTTAGGTTACACTCCTGTAAAATCCGACTCGCCATATCCGATCTCTTGCGTGTGCAATGGCCAGCGATTTGTCGATGGGTTCGGTGAGATTCCTCGTCTGATATGCCAGAAAGACGACCCTCCAAACCCTCTGATTACTGAGTTAGAGACGCAAAAAAGAAGTTGCAAGCCAATAAAGACAGAAGAGTCATCCACATACAAGTTCAGTAATGCATCGTATACAAGGGCCTACAGCCTTGGGCAGAGTGTTAAAATGGTTTGCAAAGAAGGTAAATTTATAGCGGGAACTGTAACTATATACTATCAGTCTGTCGGGAAAATAAAGAGCACTCGGTCGCTGCGCCGATAACGTCGCTGAAGTGAAAAAAAATTTGATTTTGCCGCGACGCAGTGCATTTTCTCGGTGGCGATGCGGTTGTTGATGCGACAAAGTGCTCATTATTTTCCCGACGGACTGATAGTCCGTTTACAAAATCGCTGGAATAATTTTGGCGATATGCACAGTGGAAAAAACGCCAGAGGGCCAACAACAGCCAAAAAAAGCCTATTGCACGGTGCAAAAAGCAAGAAATTGCACAGTGCAAGGAGAACTTTTGTTTTTGCACAGTGCATGTCGCAAAAATCACTGCAGCGACTTCACGGATGGATAGTAAGGCCAGACAACTCTTGAAAGCCGCGGGTTTTTATCATTCCCCTTTTACATTGCAATAAATCAACGGATACTTGAATTTCCTTGCGTTTGTTAACTCAGAACCAACTAATAGAGGAAGTACTTCAAGTGCGACACTCCGATTTTGATGAAACTTGGAACAATTATAGTATTATTTTTTTAAGACATATACGAGACTCCTAGCTCGCGCTTTGCAGAAACAACCGAGGTTTTTAAATCCAAAGTTGACGAAAATGTGAAATTTTTTTGCGAATTTTGGAATGAAAAGTGTCTTGTCTATTTCTATCATAGAGGGTAATGTCTTCACAAGAAATTAATTTTTTCCGCGCAAAACTGGCAAAGCTATGGCCGAAAAGAGTTTTCTCTCTGCCCGCACTCCGCGTTTCGCGTACTCTCTCGGCCGCAAAGATCGTTGAATATCTCGGCTCTCCGTGCAAAGCGCGGGCTAAAATTTTCAAGAATTAATATATGGCCTATGCCTGACCAGCTTGCAAAATTTCAAAGGAATCTGATGAGTGTCGCACCAACTTTTGACCTAAAAATCTCAGTCGTTTCTGACCTAAAAATCTCAGTCGTTTCTGACTTAAAAACCTCGGTTGTTTCTGCAAAGTGCGAGCTTGCAGTTCGGCATTTGTTTTATAAAAAAGTATTCTAAATTTGTGCCAAGTTTCATCAGGATCTGAACGTCGCACCTGGAGTACTTCCCCTCTAAATCAATGTTTGCTTGCTCCGAGATCCGCCGAATTAATTTTAGGTTACTACCCATCCAACGAGGAGCATCAAAAGGCTGGATTTCAACTGCTGACTTGCGGTTCCAACGGTCGTTGGCAAAGTAGTTCCAAGTCATCCGCAAAATGGGAGCTCAGCTGCACCAAGGGCTGTATTAATCGACCTCACGAGCCGTTGCGGGAGAGTGAGATCGCCTACAAAGTTCGCACCTTCAAAGCGAAAAAGAGCGGCAAAACTGTGTCGTGTCGCAAAGGTAGGTCCATTACGATGAAAATGGCATTGCAACGCTTTGAATTGCTCAGAAATTGCCCGAGAATTCGCTCAAATCAAGTACACCGTGCCCGAAATGCCCTTCCATTGTAAGACGGGGCAATCTCAGGACCCAGCCTACAGTATGCTAAAGAAAGAGAATATCCCCTGCACGAATGCATGTCTCAGTATACTAGACGACACAGACACTAGATCTATAAATGTGAAGAGCAAGAAGAGCAAAATCAACTGGGAAGGGGACAGCTATGTGATTGATGGGCATGTGTTTGAATACACTTGCAAGAATCCGGGTGAGAATTGGAGACATTCAAAAGGGCATTGCTCAGAAATTGTCGCTTATCTTTTTATCAAATTCTACGCACATAGAAGTCAGTCTGTAAAGCCGTTAGAGTGATTTCAGCGACATACACTATGCAAAAACAAAAGTTCATTTTTCACTGTGCAATTTCCTGCTTTTGCACCGTGCAATAACCTTTTTTCGGCTGTCGCTTGCATTCTGACATTTTTTGCACTATGCAAACGCAAGAAATCACCCCAGCGACTTTTCCGGGCGGATATTTGTAGGACTAAGTGGGCCGGGTTGGGCTTCCGAACTTTGCACTGTGCAACTTCTTGCTTTTTGCACCGTGCAATAGACTTTTTTTGGCTGTCGCTTGCACCCTCACTTTTTTGCGCAGTGCATGTCGCCAAAATCACTCCAGCAACTTTTTAGAGCAAGAAGAGCAAAATTAATCGGGAAGGGGACAGCTATGTGATTGATAGGCATGTATTTGAATACACTTGCAAGAATCCGGGTAAGAAATGGAGATATTCAAAAGGGCATTGCTTAAAAATCGTCGCTTATATATATATTTATCAAACTTTACGCACATGCTGGTCTTACTAGTCAGTCTGTAAAGCCGCTGGAGTTATTACCGCGACATGCACTGTGCAAAAACAAATCTTCCCTTTGCACCGTGCAATAGGCTTTTTTCGGCTGTCGCTCGCACTCTGACTTTTTTGCACAGTGCATACTGCAAAAATGACTCCAGCGACATTCCGGACGGACTAGTATTTTGTCTGGGCCACCCATCAATTCCTGAGAGTTTGAGCCCACCTTTTGAAACGGCAGAGATATTCAGCAATATTTGCGGCCGAGAGAAGACGCGAAACGCGGAGAGCGGTCAGAGAGCAAACCCCGTTTTGGCAGTAGCTCGACCGATTTTGCTTGGGAATAGTTAACTTTTTGCGGAAATATTCATTACACTTTACTGCATAGTCCGGGACAAAATGCTCCCTCTTTTTCCCGTCCGTAGAGTCGCTGGAGTGATTTACGCGACATGCACTGTGCGAAAACAAAAGTTCCCGTTGCACTGTGCAATTTCCTGCTTTTGCACTATGCAATAGGCTTTTTTCGGCTGTCGCTCGCACGCTGATTTTTTTTGCACTGTGCAGACTGCAAAAATCACTCCAACGACATTCCGGACGGACTAGTACAATGTGAATAAAGCTGAACTTGCAAAAAAATTCAATTTTGACCAGTTTTCGCACTAAAAATCTTGATTGTTCGTGCAATGGCAAGCTATTTAAAAATGTCACATATTATATTTTTAAAAAAAAATAAATTTTAGATCCGCACCTGCGGCGCACGTCAAATCGAAAAAGCAGCAAAGAGGGAACTCTTGGCATTTCGTCACAAAAATGGGATCCGAGAAATGTTTTTTGGCCGATTTTTTGTCGAATTTGGTAAAAACCAGGTCTTTTTTGACAAAGTTTACCATTTTCAAGCTATACGGATTGTGTTCAGACTTGTTTTGACCGGTAATACCTAAAATTTTAAAATAATTTTTCCGATAAATCTTAGGACGAAAAGCCAATTTGAAAAGTTCTTTTTTCAATTTGACGTGCGGCGCACTTTGAGCACCTCTCTCATCAAAATCCCTCATCAATTTTTTCAGGAGAAACAATTGCTCCGGAGCACACTAGCTCCAAAATGACGCTGAAATGCGACGGCAAGCCGACGGCAAGTCATTACATCAACCCCGAAACGCCGGACAAGCCGGTCTTCAAAGGCCCAAGAAGATGTTCGCCTTGACAAGAGTACCTTGCGGAAGAAACTTAAAGCTTTATTCGTATCTTAAAGGTTAAAAATTTGTATAAAAGTAAAGAGTAACACAAAAGTTTGTCGCTTTACAGAAGAGAGTTCCCAGAGTTGTACAGAAATTGATTAATTCCCCCCAAAAATAAAGGATTGTGCATTATAGCCGGGTGACCAACGTGTTGACAAAGCCCTCGTTGTCGACGCCGAGTTCGGGCGGGACCGCAATCAACGGCTCGTTCTCCTCCTCAACGCCCGTGTAGTTGGCGTACGGATAGGACAGTGACATAAACGTCATCAAGACGATGATTAGGAAGATGGCCAAAGCGAATGCAAAGAATTCGTAAGCCTGAAAGGTTCAATGATGTTTGTAATGGGAAATATTGGTCAGTGTGAGGTCGCTGGAGTGATTTACGCGACATGCACTGTGCGAAAACAAAAGTTCACTTTGCACTGTGCAATTTCCTGTTTTTGCACCGTGCAATGGGCTTCTTTCGGCTGTCGCTCGCACTCTGACTTTTTTGCACAGTGCAAATACCAAAAATCACTCCAGCGACATTCCGGACGGACTAGTAGAATATGAATAAAACTGAGACTTAACTCGCAAAAAAAATTCAAATTTTGACTAGCTTTTGCACTCTTGCCACTTTACGGCCGACTATTCGAAACAAAACCAAAAATACGGCGTTGAATTTGAAATTAAACAAAATCTCTGTATTGTAAAGCTGTCCTACCACAAAAACTGCTTATAACAAACAATTTTGGGAGTGTCAAGAGAAAATTTGAGGTCCAAATGAACCTACCCACATCAAGCGCTTCTACTAGTCCATCCGTAAAGTCGCTGGAGTGATTTCGGCGACATGCACAGTGCGAAAACAAAAGTTTACTTTGCACTGTGCAATTTCCTGCTTTTTGCACCTTGCAATAGAATATTTATTGGCCGTCGCTCGCACTCTGGCGTTTCTTGCACTGTGCATATTGCCGAAATCACTCCAATGACTTTACGGCGGATTGGTAAGAAAAAAAACCAAAATACGGCCATCCAACACGGTCGAATCAAAGCGATAATGCCCAGTCAGCAATTCTGTCCCCACTGTTTCAAATAATTGGTTAATTCAAGGGCCAAAATTGCTAGCCAGAGGGATTAAATGACCTATCAATTTAAAAGAGTGCTGGAGGGTTTGCCAAAAAATTGGATTCAAGGCTAAAAGGTCCAAATGGCTACCGAAAATGCTGGATACACCTTTATCGAGCGATTGTGAAAATTTATCTGCCAACCCAACCCTTTGGCTAGTCATCTGGATGATTGTTTAACTAATTCAGATTTTTTGGTAAGCTGTTAAAGAAATTCTTGTCCAAACAACCTTTTCTTAGCGATTATTAGCCCTTAAATTAGCAAATTAATTAAGTGACAGTACCGCTACTTTTGAGTTGCGCTTTTTTACGGCGTGGAAACGAAATGTCCAAAACGTTTCTTCGTCTACTGTACCAATAACAACGGAAAAAATAATGGTGATATTCTACATGATTACTAATAATTCTTTTACAATTATTTTACTGATACAGTAGACAAAGAAACATTTTGGACATTTCGTTTCCACGCCGTAACAAGCGCGACTCAAAAGTAGTTCTTCTGGCCCTAAAGCCCTTAAATCAACAAATTATTTATAGGGACAGTACCGCTATTTTTGAATCGATCTCGTTATGGCGTGGAAACGAAATGTCCAAAAAATTTCTTCGTCTACTGTACCAATGACAACAGAAAAAAATAATGGTGATATTCTACATGATTACAAATAATTATTTTACTGTTTGCAACTCTGCCGCCTTTGTTTTTGCTGCAGGACATAAAAAAACTTTTTTGACATTTCGTTTCACACACCGCAAAACGAGCAATTCAAAAGAAACTGTTCTGTCCCTTTAAAACGGTGAGTCATAGTTACCGATGAGTCAAAATCGCAGCGATCAAAAACTCGATCAGGTTGTGATCATATAAATTGGTCAAGCGAGAGATGAATCATAATCTCAACCACTAGGCCGCCAAATATGCAGCTGGTCGGGCTGGTAGATCCATTTTATCGACCAACTATAAACAAAATAAACAAAGAAAACTTACCATATTCACAAAAGGATTATGCATCTGAATGATCATCCCGACAAGGTCACCAAGTCCAATATAAGCCATCCAGAAAGCCATCGAGAAGGCTTTTAGCGGAGGTGCCGACTGGAAAGTGACAAAAATAACGGCGAATTCAACGTCAAACGTTTCTCAAAGTGCAACACACGTCATATCGAAAAAGCAAGAGGGAGGGAACTCTTGACACTTCGTCACAAATATGGGATCCGAGAAATGTTTTTTGACCGAGTTCTTGTCCAATTTGGCAAAAATCAGGTCTTTTTTGACAAAATTTGACCATTTTCATGCTCTCTGAATTTTTTGAGATTTGTTTTGACCGAAAAAATTTACGAAATAATTTTTCCGATAAATCATTGGACGAAAAGCCAATCAAAAGGGTTCTCTCTTCGATTTGACGTGCAACACTCTAATGTGCAGCCGATTTTGCGCACATGCAGGAAATAGGCCATCTATCAATTCCGAAAGTGTTCAGCAGGCGTTTTGCATACTAGTCCATCCGGAACGTCGCTAGAGTTATTTTTGGCGTTTGCACTGTGCAAAAAAGATTAACGTGCGAGCGACGGCCGAAAAAAGCCTATTGCACGGTGCAAAAAGCAAGGGAATTGCACAGTGCAAAGTGAACTTTTGTTTTCGCACAGTGCATGTCGCGAAAATCATTCCAGCGACTTTACCGACGGACTAGTACACTCCCCAGATATTGAACAATCTGTGCAGGCGAGAGAGAACGCAAAATGACCAGAACGGTCAGAGAGGGAAACTCTTTTTATTTTTTACACGAAGAAACAATATTTGTATAGCCTTAATCGCTGATTTGTCGCGGCGACAAATGCACAGAAACAAAGGGTAACGCACGGTGCAAAATTTCTGCGGACTTTCTCCAAGACATATGCAAGATTCTTAGCTCGCACTTTGCAGAAACAACCGAAATTTTTAGATCAAAAGTTGGACAAAATGCGACATTTTTTGCGAATTTTGGCATGAAAAAGTTTCATGTCTATTTCTACCATAGAGGGTAATGCTTCCACAAAAAATAAATTTATTTCGCACAAAACTGGCAAAGGTATGGCCTAAAAGTGTCTTTCTCTCTGACCGCTCTCCGCGTTATGCGTACTCTTTCGTCTGCAAAGATCGTTCAATATCTCGGCTGTGTCTGCAAAGGGCGAGCTAAAATTTTCAGGAATTGATATATTGCCTATGCCTGAGCTGCGTGCAAGATTTAAATAAAATCTAAGCGTCGCACTTGGGGTACTTCCCCTATCAGCAATGTGCCAACCTAGGCTATATCGGCTGTGTCGGCAAAACGCGAGCTCTGACTTTCAGAAATTGATGTGTGGCCTAATTCGAACACTTTAATAGTGATTCTAATCTCATTCTAAATTTGTGCCAAGTCTTTTGAAAGTTTTAGCGGCTAACGCTGATAAATCTGCTGTAAATTGCGCTCCAAGGCATGCTCTCAAATTTTTCGTCCTAGACTCTACTTTAATTTTTCCGGCATTCGCAAATACGAGTATCATGTTCTTACCTGTGTGTAAACAAATTCCAAGCCCGTGATCGCGAACATGATCTCCGCCACCGCCATCAGAACATATTGTGGGATTTGCCACACAATGCTCATATAATTCGGAGGGGACAGAGTGTGAAATGATTGGACGTTGCTCTAAAACACCGTATTTTACAACCACCCTCACCCCTTCTTCTTACCACAGCCTCGTCCACGAGCACACTGTCCGCCAGCCCAATTGTCAGCATGTACACGCCGCCCATGCCGTTGACAACAAAGTCCGAGTTCTCGACGGCCGTATATTGCGCCGGGTCCGTGGGTTTGGCGCCCGGCTTCACGTAGTAGACCGAGAACGGGCCCGGCCCAACCGTTCCATCCGAATAGTAGGAGAGACTCGCTTTGCCCTGGGGCTTATCACCGACCGGAGGGAACGCCTTCAATGGGACTTGCGAAGAGGGCGCATTCCATTGGAAAAAGCCGCTGAAAATTTGTGGAAATGGAGTAAATAGAGAGCATACGTCTTTTTAAGATGTAAAAATGCGTATAGTTTGTGTCGCGCCGCACAGTGCATTTTTCTGCTGTTTGCACGGTGCGCGCGCCTTTTTGAAGCATTTTGCACAGTGCAAACCGCAAAAATCCCGTTTGCACTGTGCAAAATTCCGAGCTCCGACGCAGCGACATATTTAAAAAAAACTTGCGTCACGGTGATATTTCGATTACACCGTGCAAAAAGGTCAAATGCACTGCGAAAAATGTGCACTGTGCGGCCCGCGACCAAAATTTGACGCATTTTTTGAAAACGCATAGTACCAAGCAGAAGAGGTAAAGATTTTGGTGACATTCTATAAATACATGCTTGCTAATAATTATTTTACTACTACTCGGCGCAAAAAGTCCTAAGAATTTGCACTGTGCGGTTCGAAAATCGCAAAAAAAGGGCTTTGCACGGTGCATTTTGCATTTTTTGCTTTACGTCGCGCTCGCATCAAATCGTTGTCGCATCAACAGCCGCATCGCCGCCGAGAAAATGAATTGTGTCGCGACAAAGCGAAATTGTTTTTCACTTCAGCAACGCGATCGGAGCAGCGACAGAGTGCTCACTATTTTCCCGACCGACTGATAGTAAGAAAAGTTGCCTGGAGATGCAATGGGTTGACATGTCAAATAGAAATGTGTATTGGTCGACATTTTTCAAGGGTAAAGAGTCATTTTTTTTATGAAATGCGAAATTCCCAGCTCGCACTTTGCAGAAACATCCGAAATTTTTAGATCGACAGTTGGACAAAATGTGACATTTTATCGCAAATTTTGGCATGAAAAATGTCACACCAATTTCTATCTTAGAGGGTAATATTTCCGCAAAAAATCATTTTTTTCGGCGCAAAACTAGCAAAGATACGGCCAAAAAGTGTTTTTCTCTCTGCCCTCCGCATTTCGCGCACTCTCTCGGCCGCAAAGATCGTTGAGTATCTCGGCTCTCCTTGCAAAGCGCAAGCTAAAATTTTCAGGGCTTGATCAGTGGCCTAGATCCGATGTGGGTGCAAAATTTAAACAAAATGTAAGCGTCGCACTTGCAATACTTTTGCTGTAAAATTTGCAGGAAATCCCGTCTCTCGCTACTTTCAAAACCATCGAAAACGTCTTACGTGGGGTCCGTGGGATCGCAGGGCGCCGAAGCATTCGGATTTGTGCGACAAACCGCCAAAGGGCCAGTGTACGGAGTCAAGGTGTTCAAGCCGGTCGCCAGTCGCGTACAAACCTCACTGTTTTTGAATTCGGTTGGCAAGAATTTGCAAGGAATCAGAAAATTTATACTGAAATCAGGTTTATTATTACCTAAAAATCAGAATACATCAGTGTAAGGTGAAAAAAAACGTATTATATTGCATTATTCGAATACAAACCTTATCCCACTCGAAATCAAGCCTTCCGTAGGCTTTGCCGCCGACACTGACTGCGAGAAAATGCCTTGAGGCAAAACGACGATGACTCGGTTCTCGCCAGACGTTAAATCCATTGGATAGCGGACGAAGCCGCGACCCGAACACGAGCCATTCATTTGAATGCCCGGATTTACCCGGGTCGACGCGCCAACTGAGACTTGATAAGTCTCTTGGCGAGCAGTCAATGGGTTGTCGGTAAGACCCTGGAAAATATTGCGATTAGAGATACTAGTGCTCCCAAAAGTGCGTAGACTTTTGCAGATTTTGCACAGTCACTTTGACCGTTTGCACTGTGCAATCGAAACATCGCCGCAACGCAACGCTGTTTTCAACTACGTTGCTATGACGGCACTGTAAGCCATGCACAGTGCAAACGGCATCTTGGGGTTTGCACAGTGCAAAATGCTTCAAGAAAGATAGCGCACCGTGCAAGAAGTGGAAAAATGCACTGTGCGGCGCGACAAAAAGTCAACGAGACTGTTGGAAAGGCGTCGCAGTTGATCAAGCTGTGATTAATGTAACATTTACGCAACAGAGAAAAGGCCTGAAGGGTCGGTACAGCCACTTTTGAATCGCGCTTTTTACGGTGTGGGAAACGAAATGTCCAAAAAATTTCTTTGTCCACCATACCGACTACGATGTGAAAAAATCGAGTTTAGCAATATTCTACATGCTTGCTAATAATTATTTTACTGTTTGCAATTTTGCCGACTTTGTTTTCGATTCCCGGCTCGCACTTTGCAGAAACAACCGAAATTTTTAGATCAAAAGTTGGACAAAATGCGACATTTTTTGCGAATTTTGGCATGAAAAAGTTTTATACCTATTTCTACCATAGAAGGTAATGTCTCTTCAAAAAATCAATTTTCTCCGCGCGAAACTGACAAAGAAATGGCCAAAAAGTTTTCTTCTCTGTGACCGCTCTCCGCGTTTCGCGTGCTCTCTCGGCCGCAAAGATTGTTGAATATCTCGGCCGTCGCAAAGTGCGAGCTAGCGTTTTCAGGGCTTGATGAGTAGAGCTCCGACATGTGCCCAAAATTTTTAATCTTCGACACGTCGCTTCATCGCTGTTATTCCAACACACTTACCAATCCCCCCGGAATGACGGCAGGAGTTACATAGCCAGGAACATCTGCCACCACAAGTCTGCAACCTTTCGGAAAGGCGTTGATGACCGATAACGAGGCTTGTCCGGCCGATGGTAATGTTGGCATGGTTTGCTGAAATCAAAAGTTTACAAATATCATCACATGTCAACGTCGGTTTTGTTTCATTAAAGGACCACGAAACGCACTTTTTAAACCGAAATTTTTACGGTATCAAGTATAATATATATCCGAAATCTGGCCCAAAAGCAAAACAACACAGCCTTTTTTGCACAAATAAGTTATAAACACTTAGAAAACACGCAAATGGTGGATATCCATTCAATTCTGAAATTTTTCAGAACAATCTTTCTCGATCAAAAAAATTCGGCATGAAACTTTTATATTTTTCCCGCCACGCTTTCCCTGCAATTTATCCCCAAGCCGTAAAAATCTCGGTTAAAAAGTACGTTGATCCTTTAAAAAAAAAAAGTGCTCTTTCCGTATTTTAAAACCGTTCACATCTCAAAGAAATCGTTAAACGTCTTACATTGAGGCCCATTTGGATGATTCCAGCCAGGACAAATGCCATCACCGCGAACAGCCCGCCAATCATCATCCTTTTGAGGTACCTTAATGCGGAATATTATTAAATTAGTCCCGACCGGAAAGTCGCTGGAGTGCTTTCGGCGACAAGCACTGTGCGAAACAAGTCAGGGCAGCCAAAAAAACCTATTGCACGGTGCAAAAAGCAAGGAATTGCACAGTGCAAAGTGAACTTTTGTTTTCTCACAGTGCATGTCGCGGAAATCACTTCAGCGACTTTACGGACGGACTAGTAGAAGCGCTTGATGTGGGTAGGTTCATTTGGACCTCAAATTATCTCTTGACACCCCCAAAATTGTTGGTTATAAGCTGTTTTTGTGGCAGGACAGCTTTACAATACAGAGATTCTGTCTAATTTCAAAATTCAACGCCGTATTTTTGGTTTTGTTTCGAATAGTCGGCCGTAAAGTGGCAAGAGTGATTTTGGCGACATGCGCAGTGCAAGAAACGAGCGACAGCCAGGAAAAATTCTATTGCACGGTGCAAAAAGCATGAAATTGCACAGTGCAAAGCAAAGCGAATCCCCAAAGACTGAAAAAGATCGAACCCCCAAAGACTGAATCCCCATGATCGGACCCCAAATGAGAAAGACTGAACCCCCAAAGCCTGTTTGATGGAATACCTAAAGACTAAAGCCCAAAGCCTGCGGAAAATTACAAATAGTGAAGAAGTGAAGAATGAAAGGCAAATGTTTTATACAAGGCAACACAGTATTAGGCAAAAAATTTAACAATCAAAAGGAATACGTGTTGAAAAGCCTAATAGCACGTCAATCCAGCGCATTTCCCGGCCCGTTTAGACGTTTGGTCCACACTGTATCGACTGACGAAAAAATTTTAGGTAAAAAAATTCCTTGGGGAGAATTTTTGGTCGGCAAATTTGGTTGAAAAAATCAAGAAAAGTTTAAAACATTAGTCTCTGACCAGTGAGCAAGGTTTCGTCCCGGTTAGCCAAAAGAAAACAACCAAAAAGATTCTTCTCCAAAATTCTATTTGTGACGAAACGCCACAAATCTTGGTCAGAAAAAAGCTTTCGCTGGATTTACATGCACCGTGCAAAGAACTTTTGTTTTCGCACAGTGCATGTCGCGGAAATGACTTCTGCGACTTTACGGACAGCAGACATGGCAAGGGGGCCGGGCTTTGGAAATTTTGAAAAGGGCCGGGCCGGGCCCAACTCTAAACGGGCCGGGCCGAGGGCCTAACGTTTTTTTGGGCCCCCTCGGCCCAAAAATTTTTTTGACTACGGTTGTTTAAAGTTTCTCTTTCTTTTTCTAGGATTTCGACGATGGATTTGACAATCGAGCAGCCTATCTGAAGTCTTTTCTTCACTCTTATGACATGAATACCTGTGGTTCGATTTTTCGACCTTTAAAAAATCAAATAAACATCAAAATTTGGGACAAAAAATTTCAGGTTCTGATTATCATTTCCGAATCTTCAGATTTTTGATGCTTTTCAGACTTTTGCATATATTTCCAATATCTGAACATCTTTTTCGCCGAAAGACAAATCATGGATAATATCAAAAAAAAATCAACAATATCTTGGGTATGGGTTGATCGATTTTTAAATTTTAAAACGTTTTTGGACTAATTCGAGTACTGCGAACAACGTCACCTTAAACAAAAAAAAGGGCCGGGCTTTGGAAATTTTGAAAAGGGCCGGGCCCGGTGCCCTTTGGGCCCCCGGCCCGGCCCGTTTTGCCATGTCTGACGGACAGAGTAACAATCATAAATCAAACAAAAACGATTTTCCAGAGGACTACGAGAATTTTAGCGCTCTAAACTTACGTTAATCTGATTCCACAGGTGGCTAAAAACGGATAAATGAGAAATTGAAATAGCGGAATAAACGTAATGAGGAGAAGTGCGAAGAAAATGGGCATATGTTGAGGTAGCAGGTAGAAGGTCGGAGAGAGTTGAGCATCCATTTGGCGGGCTTGGACTAGCCATCTGCCGGACTGAAAATCAAAACTGTTCGTTATAGAGAAATTTCGCTATAGAGTTTGTTGTACCGATATTCCACCGCGTTTTAGCCCTCATTGTCTTACCTGCTGTTCGTAGAAGGCCCAGAACAAGATGGTTGGGCCCAAAATGCTCTGCAGTCCAAAGAAATTGCGGACATCGTCGATGAACTTGGCCTGCGGGCAATTCGGAGGCGAGCCGGGAGCCCGATTCTTTGCCGCTTGAATACATTCGAGATGCTTGGAGCAGTCGTGAATGTTGAGGTAATAGTCCAACCAATGCTCTCGAGTCGTTCCGATCCCTTTGAACTTGACGTAGAGCGCAATCTGAAGACCAATTCATGTTGTAATTGGGATCGAATTTTCGAAGAATGGATTTATAATATGAGATGGCAATGTCTTTACTAGGGTTTGATTTTGACAGAATTTTTCAAAATGACGTCAAATTGCTGTCATTTTCGTCAATTGTGTCAAATTGCCCTCCTTTCGTTTGAAGTTGTCTAATCATAACAAAAACAGTTCAAGGTAGCATAGGGGCTTCAAACATGTTCAAGCCCATGTACAAATTAAAACAGCAGCTTATGACAACAAAAAGAGTTTAGTAGACCCATTCGATCATCTTCTCTTCGTTCCCGATGTTACTATCATCTAATTCTCAGTGATGAATTGAGTCAGTTAAACTGAGGCTTTGTGCAGTAAATTGCAAGAATTTTTGACTTGAAAATGTTTTGTTGCCGAAAAATTTACGATTTTTTGGCAAAATTCTAAAAAATTCCCAAAAAAAATTCAATTGACAGTCAAAAAGACAATGCAATTTGATATGACGAAAATGACGGCAATTTGACCATGTGACAGACCCTTTGGGCCGAAGCCTTGTCAAAAAATTTATTATCCAAACATTACCTTTATCGTGTTGATGACCTTCCCAAACACCCCGGGATGGTGGATTCGGCTTGTACAAGCAGCCCCCATTGAGAAAGCGATCACCGTAGCCAGCATCACAACAAAGGAAACGCCAAACCCGATCGAAAACAGCTGCCTTGCCCCATACAAGGCATTTGCGTCAGTTGGCACAAAAATTGTCCCCAAATTGCACCAATTTGAATGCAGAGATAATAAAGAGCGAAAGTAAATCGAAATCATCGACAAATGATGGGGTTTCAGCTGATCCGCCCCGATTACTGCAATGCCGGCTTCGTGACACCAACCCGAATACGACAACACGATGCCAAAGAGTCTAGCCAGCTAAAACATAAGTTTTACGCTACAAACCAAAGTCAAGTTCCCCAAGAACTATATGAGATTTTTGCATGCCTTTGCAACATTCAGTGCAAAATCTAGCAGGAGTCAGCTCGTAAAGTCCCTAAAGTGATTTCCCGACATGCACTGTGCAAAAACAAAAGTTCACTTTGCACTGTGCAATTTTCAAAAAAAACTATCAGTCTGAAGCGAAAAAACGAGCACTCGTCGTTCGTTGGAGCTCTTGGAGGCAAGAGAGCACATAAAATGAGGAGAAAGAGAATAGTCTAAAAGAAATCGCGCAATTATGATCCAACAGCAATTATGATCACCGTTTTAAAAGGCCGGAACAGATACTTTTGAAATGCGCTTTTTACGCGGGGAAGCGAAATGTCAAAAATTATGTCCTCACTGAAAACAAAAACGGCAAAGTTGCAACAGTAAAATAATATTAGTAAGCATGTATAATGTCACCATTATTTTTTCCGTTATTGTACAGTAGACAAAGAAACTTTTTGGACATTGTTTCCACGCTCTCCAAAATTGATTCAAGACTCTGAAATTAAATTCTCAATGCTCGAGGTGAAACCTAATGACGATTCCACCAATACCTGTTTAACTCATCTTTTCATTCACACTGAAACTTTTTTGACATTTCGTTTCCACGCCGCAAAAAGCGCGATTCAAAAGAAGCTGTACTGTTCCTTTAAGCCGCGACTGCACAGATTTTTCGACATTTTGCTGCGACGAGTGCTCATTATTACGCTACAGACTGATAGTCCGTCCGTCAAGTCGCTGGAGTGATTTTGCGACACGCACTGTGCGAAAACAAAAGTTCACCTTGCACTGTGCAATTTCTTGCTTTTTGCACCGTGCAATAGGCTTTTTTGGCTGTCGCCTGGCTTTTCTGCGCGGTGCACTTCCCCGAAATCACTCCAGCGACTTTACAAACGGACTAGTATTGGCGCTTTTTTGCGATGAGCAGCACGAAAGGTTTTGGACCAATTTCTACTGACGAGGTTAGTTTTTTCACAAAAAAGTAATTCCTTCCGTACAAAACTGGCAGAGATATGGCCAGCAAAGTGTTTTCTTCTGTACGTGCTCTCCGCGTTTTGCGTACTCTCTCGGTCGCAAAGATGCCAAAGTGTGCTATCAATTGCAATATGTTACTACAGATGTTCTATTATATTTTGGATCGTAAAGGTCAGGTACTTAAAAATAGAAAAATGATTGGTAACTTGAGTTACTACAACAATATACATTCCCTCAAAAAAATTTTCCGGCACAAAAAAATCTCTCGGTCGGGCCGACAAAATCCCAGGCCCGCGGCCCGGATCGGCAAATGTCAGGCCCGGCCCGTTTCAAAATCCCTCAGGCCCGCCGTGACCATCCCTGGTCGCTAGAGTAATACTTGATGCTCGCACTGTGCAAAAATCGTCAAACTGCGAGCGACAGCCAAAAAAGTCTATTGCACGGTGAAAAAAGCAACAAATTGCACGGTGCAAAGGAAACTTTTGCTTTCGCACAGTGCATGTCGCGAAATCACCCTAACGACTTCACGAACGGACCAGTACTGCATTTTTGGTCTCTTTCAACGTCCTACCGTATTTGGCATTCGCAAAAAATGGAATCCCCAACTTACGGAT
The DNA here is from genome assembly GCA_025436335.1 of Bursaphelenchus mucronatus. Taxonomy (NCBI): domain Eukaryota; kingdom Metazoa; phylum Nematoda; class Chromadorea; order Rhabditida; family Aphelenchoididae; genus Bursaphelenchus; species Bursaphelenchus mucronatus. Next base: position 10,134,055 of record CM046356.1, read on the forward strand.
GCAGTGGATGGCCGAGTGGGAAGATGGACGAAACCGTTAGGAACAAGAGCCCACTGAGGTATACGATGGAGAACCAAAACAACGAAAAAAAGCGGCCAAACACCGCGTCGGCCAAAAACCCGCCCAGAAACGGGAGAATGTAGCCGAGCGCCAGAAACGCCGTAAAAACGAGGCCCGCAGTGGAGGGATCAAACCCAATATTCTTCATGAGGTATACGATCAGAGTCGCTGGAAATTAAGTTACGTTGCACCGCGATACCGGGCGTTCACCGACCTCTCAGTCCGTAGAACACGAATCTCTCGCCAATCTCGTACAGATACGTGAGCAACGTCGACTTTGGCCACGTGAAAATGATCCCACAGCATGTCTAAAGTTGTGCAAGATACGATCAAATCCCCGGCGACTTACCGTCGGCTCGGCTTCAATCTCCTGGACCGGCTCCGGTTTGGGTAGAGGGCTGAAAACGGCGCGTTATTGTTCGCAACCTTTATGGTGGTCCACCGTATTTTACAAAAAAAGGTCTTATGTCATTCTGCTTACCCGCCTCTCCCAGAACATTGACCATGCTATAGGCACGGAGATCTTATTCTTCTGGATCAATCGAACCACCTGCAAACAAATCTTTAAAGTGCCGCCTTTAAAGGTTCAAAACAATATTAAGAGCAAAAAAACTATATATAATACATTTGAATCTCGCTTTTACGGCTTGGAGGACGAAATGTCACAAAATTTTTTGTTCTGCCACGCCCTTAAAACAAAGTAGAAATGATTTTAAAACTGCTAAGAAGGTATTTTACAGTCTATTTGATTATTTTCAACTATTCCTAATCCCGTTTTACGACGAGGACTGCAAGAATTTTGTGACATTTCGTCCTATGCAAACCGTTTAAAGCTAGATTCAAATGTGGTTGTTTTGTCCCTTTAATTTCCTGAAAACCACCGTTTGAGCTTATCATGGGCAACGAGAATGTCTAAACGGCCAGTACACCAACTTTTGAATCGCACCTTTTACGGCGTGGGAGACGAAATGTCCAAGAAATTTCTTTGTCTACTGCGCCAATAACAACGGAAGAAATAATGGTGACATTCTACATGCTTACTAATAATTATTGTACTGTTTGCAACTCTGCCGCCTTTGTTTTCGCTGCAGGACATAACAAAACTTCTTTCACATTTCGTCTCCCAAGCCGTAAAAAGCGCAATTCAAAAGTATAACAAAATTTTAGCTTGCCCTTTGCAGGCACAGCCGAAATATTAAAGATCTTTGCGGCCGAAAGAGAACGCGAAACGCGGAGAGCGGTCACAGAGGAAAACACTTTTTGGCCATAACTTTATCAGTTTTGCGCAGAAAAAAATATTTTTTGTGGAAACATTACCCTCTATGGTAGAAATAGGTATAAAGCTTTTCATACCAAAATTCGCAAAAAAAATTTCTCATTTTTTCCAACTTTCGATCTAAAAATCTCGGTCGTTTCTGCAAAGCATGAGCCAAAAGTCGCGCATATGTTTTAGAAAAAATAATACTAAATTGTGCCAGGTTTCATCAAAATCTGAGCGTCGCACGTCAAATTGAAAAGGGAACTCTTCAAATTGGCTTTTCGTCCAAAGATTTATCGGAAAAATTATTTTAAAATTTTCCCGCTAAGTATTACCGGTCAAAACAACTCTGAAAAGAATCCAGACAGCTTTAAATGGTACGCTTTGTCAAAAAAGACCTAGTTTTTACTAAATTAGACAAGAAATCGGTCAAAAAACATTTCTCGGATCCCATATTTGTGACGAAATGCCAAGAGTTTCCTCCTCTTGTTTTTTGGATTTGACGTGCGTCGCACTTGGGGTACTTCCCTGTAAGTACAACAAAACAGCGTTTTTCTCGAAAGAGAATATACGACCTAAAACATCAATTGCCATATGAGCGTATGAAAAATAATATATGGAAGATAATTTTTGCCGTATTTTACGGATTTTTTTGCAAATAAAAACCCAATTTTTCATACATTAACCCAATTTTTCATTCATTAACGTCCAATGCTCCCAAACAGCTCCGAGAGCCCCAAAAAACGAAACGACCGTAAAAAAAAGTCGGGTTAAAATGAGCAAGTTTCAAAGCCCCGCTTCGCCCAATTCGTCTGTAAACCGCGCCCGGATTTGTCATGCCTCATATTCTGTTTTGTTTTTGAATCGGATTAATCTCCATACCTCCTCGTTTATCCGTTATACCCGAGTTTTCCGCATTTTTTGCGCAGCTCTTTTTGCGGGATTAATGGACTCGGATATAAACAAGTGATCGGGAAAGAGTAGTACATCCAAGCATTTTGACAAAAAAAATTTGAAAAAGAACTATCAGCCCGCTGACTTTATTTCCAAAGACTCCAAATAGTCAAATTAACGCGGACAAGAAACATCGCGCTTTTCAGAAACGACAGAGGTTTTTAGATAAAAGTTGGAAAATTTCTCCATGAAACGTTTTATGCTTACTTCTACCAAAGAGGGTAATGTTTCCAAAAAAAATTAAGTTTTTTCGCTCAAAAATGGCAAAGATACGACGAAACAGCGTTTTCTCTGACCGCTCTCCGCATTTCGCGCGCTCTCTCGGCCGCAATCATTGTCGAATATCTCGGCTGTGCATGGAAACGGTGAACTAAAATTTTCAGGAATTGATATATGGCCTAGGCTCAGCATGTGCGCAAAATTTGAAAAAAATCGAGGAACCCCAGTCGGGTAGCCTGCACAGTAAAAGCCATAGTAAATATAGCTGCATAGTAAACACCGGTTCCAAAAAAAAAACGGTTTCTGTCGGTTTTCAAAATTCTTTTTGACTCTATCTAACACCAAAGCACAAGAAAAATCGAAATCCATCAAGAAAAATCGACGGAACAATTTCCAATACTTTTGTGGACGAAATGTCAAAAATTCCAAATTTTACATTCAAATTCGCAACAGAGAATACAAAATGAACCCTTTCGAATCGGAAAGTACGTGTTTATTAATAAAAACCCAATCAACAATAGGTACTAGTCATTAGTTAAGAACAATAACAAGAAACAGTAATATTAGTATCAACCAAAAAAATATTCTATTTAACAACAATATTGGGAGTACATTCTATTAAATTCGAAGTGTTAATAAACTTTTCCGCTATGTATTTATCTATTGGCACGGTCAATTACAAACAAAATTGGGTGCAAAATGTAGATTTCAAATTATGTTGTATTAGGACCTAGAATAAGATTAGGACCTAGTATAAGATGAAAATTTGCGAAATTTGGCTAAATATGTAAAATACAGGATGTCAAATCGGGGGGTCTCTGAGGTTGCGAAAGACATTTTGAGGTAGTACTAGGTACCAATGAGATCAAATTACCTTATAGTAGAGATCAACAGACATTAAGCGAAATCTGAGAATTTGAGGGACAAAACTGAGTGAAATAGATCAAAATCAGGTGAGAGAGGAGAGTTAACAAGCGATACAGTCTGAGATTTCAAAGACTAAAGTATTGTGTTTCATGTACCGGCACGTCCAAGTCGGAGAGTCCCGGTTCCGAGTCCTGGCCATTGTCCACGCGATTCAGATAGTGCTCCATATCAGTCTTGCTCATTGGTGGGCTCAAAAACTCTTTGATATCACCCCAATCTTCAGCCAGCTTATATATTCCTCCATCAAAGTCATCAATCCCATTTTCTTCTTCCACATCCTTATCGGGGACTTCTTGATTATTCTCAAACAGACCCTGGTACAAGTCCTGTCTTCCAAATCCAGCTTCCTCATACTCTGCTCCCAGACCCTGCGGGGCATGCTGAACATCTTGACCATTCATTTCATCACCAAATCTCTGGGTTTCAGGGACTCCTCCATATTGCACTTGATACGGGTGTTGCCAATAAAATTCATGATGAACGGCGGCCTGGACAGGTGGTTGGAGTGGCTGAATCGGGGCAAATTGCGGTCTGTAAGGCTGTCCAGCCAATTTCGGGATCGGTTCGGAGTAAACTTGATATCCACCATGGTGGTAACCTGGGCCCAGCATCATGTTCGGACCCCAGTTCATTTGAGGGGCTGGGGCGGCCAAAGACGGCTGCAGCTGCACGCTCAATGGCCGATTCTCTTCCTCTCCGGCCAATGAGATTTCCCGCGGATCCTGCGGGGCGGATCGGGGTCTTTTGGCGGCGGAAGAAGAGGATGCCTCGCTGATTCTTCTCTTCTTGCTCTTGCTGGCAATGGCGGTCCGCAGAGTGGCCTCAACGTATTCATCCATGGCCTGGAAGATCTCCGGAGTGTATTCAAGAGGTGGGACGTCGTTCCCGGCGTCGTCTCCGATTGGGGCGTTCTTGTCGCGGTTCGTTCCCTTGAATCGTTCGATCGACTTGGTAGCGACATAATGGAAGTTGCCAACGTAATAACGTTCCGCGATGTCGTTCACTGAAAAAATACAGGTTTAGAAGAGAATAATCAAACATAAAAATTGAATAACACAGTTTCAACTTTTTTAGATATCAAAAATTTAAATTTCTAGGCATCAAATTGAATAAAATTAAAAAATCTCAGTTTCAATGTAAACAAAACTCGAAACAGACTAACTAATTGAATTTCTCGCTCAATAATGAGCAGTAAAAATGAATTTGTGGTAAGTTAAAATCAATTTCGACTCCAAAAATTGAACATTTTATATTTTTATGCCTAAAAAATAGTCAAATGTAAAAAAACTCAAATTTTTGTTGATTATTTAAAAAATTTAATCTATTTTTGAGAGCAGACCCTTAAAACTACCTACTAATCTCTTCGCTCAGCAAAAAATCCCATAAAATTTGGGCTAAAATATTAAAAATTCCAAAATTTAGCTAAAAATTTCTAACTTACAAATCGCGACCTTCTTCTTGCTCTGTGGATCCCTGGGATTGAAATTGGCGACCGACGCAGCACTTGGAACACATCCATCGCTGTGGTAGAAGCAGCCGGACATCATTTGGAGACGATTTATGGCGCGGATGTAGAGCACAGTGAAGGTGAATCCGCATCCCTTTCCCTGTTTCTTCGTGGTCTTCAGTGTCCCGCCCACGTAACGGTCCGAGGAGTCATGATTGTGGCAAGCGTAGACGATCCGATCGAAGATGAAGCGTCCTTTGATGTCTTCCGGGAGCGATTCGTCGAGCATGTTCGAGCTCATCTTCACCAAGCGCACATGGGCGTTGAACTCGTAATGAATCATCCATCTGAGCAGGTCAGCGTAGCTGAAAATCGATGAAATTAGACTTGAAACGAACGGAACAGAGTCTAGTTTCATTGGAGAGATTTTTGAGCAAAAAAAGTTGCCTTGAGGCCATTAAAATCAAAGTTTTTCCAAAAACCTGGTCCAAATTTCAAAAAAATCTTCCCATAACTCAAAAATAAACTCACGATCTAAAGGACACCTTCTCAGTCAGTCCAATCAAACGATTATCCCGGCAGATGACCCCCGCCTTCGTCTCGGTTTGACCGCGGATGTTGTATTTGGCTGGTTTCAGATGAACACTGGTGGCCATTTTCGCCGGGATTTAGATAATTAAATAGTAGAATAGATTTGAAATCTAAAAATATGATGTAAAATACGGTGAACCCCCTCCGAAAAGAAGGCGCGGAAAACTTGGAAAAAAATTCGCGAAGTGTCAAAATTCCGGACATTTCGTCCACATAATATCGACTAATTATCGATTTCCGATATTTTTGGTCGGAATGGGTGGGAAAAGATACAACGAGTGATAAGATGCTAATATTGGGATTCTACAAGACTAAAATGGTACCAATTTTTTACATTTTTCAAAATTTAACACAAAGAATGCCTAAATTAATATAAAAATCCCTTTATTTTAGGATTCTCTCCCCCGGTACGTTGCAAATAATAGCCCGAACTGCTTCATAACCTCCTGGAAGGATAGGAGAGCTCCGTTCCGCCGCTCGCACGGGAATAAAATGAGTGGCTTTACTTAGTTCTGCATCTCTAGCACAGCGATGGAAAAATAGAAGCCCTTGCGTAATAGGCGCAGAAATTTTTGTGGCAGAATATCCGCGTCGTTCTGCTGGGACGTACTCAACTGATCTATGAACAAGGTTATCTGCATTTCCATGAAAACCCAGTGAAACTACTATAAATGGCTTTAAAACTGCTAAAACTTATTTTTTGTCAGTTAAAGACCAAAAAATCCCAAAAATTATTTATTTTTTACAGTAACCCAACATTTAATCCGAACTAAGCAATTACTATATGAATTTAATCCGAACTATGCAATTACTATATGGACTATCCTATGATACCCAGAACTACCCGCCAAATCCTTTATCGTACATAAAAACTAGTGAAATCTCAAATCTCCAAGCCCGACCTGTCGTCTACCTCCGATCGCTGCTCCTGGATGGAATGAGAGTACTGCCATATATTTTTCAACTTAAGTATCACGCTACCGCGCAATCAAATCAACAATTTTTGCGCCACTTTCGCGAAAAATCAACCCTAAACACCGTGGTTGCGTACGCACAGAAAAAAAAATCACGTCCATTTCTTGTGGGCCTGTGCAAGATTGTTGATGTGAGGCTCTTGATTAAAGGCCCCTTGCCGACAGTTCAAATGACGCCACAACGCAGAAAATTTTATGTATTTGCTGGAAATTGCAATGTTCTCACGGAAATATCGCCTTGGAATGATAAAAATCGTAAATCCCATAACCAGGCATGAGAAAGATCAGTGAAAACTCTATGCAACAAATAACTGCCATAAAATAAATTCTGACTGTACCAGTCCGTCTGTAAAGTGGTTGGAGTGGTTTCGGCAACTTGCACTGTGCAAAAACAAAAGTTCCCGTTGCACTGTGCAATTTCCTGCTGTTTGCACCGTGCAATAGGCTTTTTTCGGGCTGTTGCTTCCATTCTAACCTTTTTTCACTGTGCAAACGCCAAAAATCACTCCAGCGACTTGACTTTACGAACGGCCAAGTAATCAGCGGATGCTTTGGCGATGTCAATCGTTATCTTGTACTAAAAACTGCAAAAATTGCCGGTGCAAGGAAAAATAAACCCGTAGAAACATTCTAGTCCATCCGTAAAGTCGTTGGAGTGATTTCCGCGACATGCACTGTGAGAAAACAAAAGTTTCCTTTGCACTGTGCAATTTCTTGCTTATTGCACCGTGAAATAGGCGGGCTGTCGCAAGCTACTCAGACTAGATGATTACATCTTATTATAATAGTACATCCGCAAAGTCGCTGCTGTCGTGGCGCGAAAATACAACGAGTTGAGGTAGAGGCGGTTCAGATGCCCGAGCGATACTAGGCCATCCGGAAAGTCGCTGGTGTGATTTTTGGGGGCTGCACTGTGCATAACAAGTCAAGGTGCGAGCGACAGCCGAAAAAAGCCTATTGCACGGTGCAAAAAGCAAGAAATTGCACAGTGCAAAGAGAAATTTTGTTTACGCACAGTGCATGTCGCCGAAATTACTCCAGCGACTTTACGGACAGCCTAGTATTGGAAAATCTCAAAGATTTGTCGCTGAAAAAATTGAACATCTTATTGTAAGATGGAAGGCAAAAATCGGATTAACATACATTAAAAAGTTCGGTGAATACAACGCTCTAACGTTTTTTGATTTCCGTCCAGATGTCGGGTCCAAAATCGTCTTTAATGAAGAATTTTTGGGCCCTTCCCCTGTAATTTATGTGTAGAAAACATTTTTTGGATAACAAAGCCATATTACGATAAAAAATTGTTTAGAAAAACAAAACAGCTACGTTTGAAATTTGTTTTTACGGCTTAGTGGACGAAATGTCACAGAATTTTTTGTCTTTTCACGTGATTAAAACAAAGTAGATATAATTTTAAAACCACTGAAGATGTATTTTACAATCTATTTAATTATTTTTAACCATTGCCAATTCCATTTTACAACTAGGGACAGCAAAAATTCTGTGACATTTCGTCTTCCAAGCCGTAAAAGCGAGATTCAAATGTAAATAGTTGTTTTGGCCCTTCCAAAAGGAAGCCTCAGACCGAGAAACTCTTCAAATTGGCTTTTCCTCCAAAGATTCATCGGTAAAATTGTTCTTAATTTTCCCTGTAGGGTCAAAACAAGTCTCAAGCAATTCGAATAGCTTGAGGATGGTCAACTTTGTCAAAAGAGACCGCATTTTTGCCAAATAGGACGAGAAATCGGTCACAAAAGATTGCTATATTTATATATTTGTGACGAAAAGCCAACCTGAAGAGTTTCTTCTCCGTTGCTTGACGTCAGATGACTGAAGTGATGTCGCAAAGCGATTTGCAAAATTATTTAATTAAAAAATAAAAAATAAAAAAAATAAAGGAATAGGCCGCATCGTATTGGCCAAATATTTATTTCTATTTGAATAAATTTATATAAAATCTAACTGTGTTAAATTAATCGACACAGCGAAAGACATTTCGCACAAGTGATATGCCCGGATGTTCCTCACTTACAATACTAGTCGGTCCGTAAAGTCGCTGGTGTGATTTCCCCGACATGCACTGTGCGAAAACAAAAATTTCCTTTGCACTGTGCAATTTCCTGCTTTTTGCACCGTGCAATAGACTTTTTTCGGCTGTCGCTTGCACACTGAGATTTTTTGCACTATGCAAACGCAAGAAATCACCCCAGCGACTTTTGCGGGCGGACTAGTAATATTTGTAGGACTAAGTGGGCCGGGTTGGGCTTCCATCGGGCCAAAAAACTTTGCACAGTGCAACTTCTTGCTTTTTGCACCGTGCAATAGACTTTTTTCGGCTGTCGCTTGCACCCTTACTTTTTTGCGCAGTGCATGTCGCCAAAATCACTCCAGCGACTTTACGGACGAAATGCTCTGGTCCACAGATTAGTTTCAAAAAATTTTAGTTTGAATTTTTCAGCGACGGTCAAGACACAGTACGGATCCAGTTGCAAAAGCGTCCATCGCCCCCGGCGAGGCATTCCGAATGCCACCAAATGCCTCTCTCGCGCCCGAAAATATCATTCTGTTCGAAGAGAGCGCGAGAAAGAGAGGGTGAGAGGGAGGCAGTCAGTTCCTCGGGAAATTGTGGTTTGAATTGCGCGCCAAACGTCTGCTTTCAATAGAATGCTATCTTCGGTTAGAGAAAAAAGTGTTTGAGGGCATTTGCAATGCCTCTTGGAAAGATCAGGAGGCCCTTTTGACCACTGGATCTTGTTCCTCAATGCACGTAAAATCGAAAAAACAAAAGAGAGGGAACTCTCGAAGCTAGCACAAATAGGCCATCCCAGAAATGTTTTTTCGACCGATTTCTTGACCAATTTGTCAAAAACAAGGTCTACTTTGACAACTACGACCTAGAGGTAGGGTTGTGCCGCCCGTGAAATTCCCAGTCTGTCGCGGTGTCAAATTGCCGTCATTTTCGTTATGTCAAATTGCTCTGTCATTTGGATTTGTCAAATTGACTTTTTTTGGAGAATTTTTTTGAATTTTGCCAAAAAATCGAGAATTTTGACCCGCAACGAAAAACTGTCCCGCCAAAAATTCTTGCAATTTACTGCACGAAGCCTCCAGTTTCACTGACTCAATTCATCAATGAAAATTTGAATGATAGTGACAGCGGGAATGAGAAAGAAGATGATCCGAAATAGGTCTCCGAAATTCTTTTTGTTGTTATAAGCTGTTGTTTTAGTTTTTACACGGGCATAAACATGTTTAAAGCCCCTGTACTACCTTGAACAATGTTTTTTTTATGATCAGACAGCTTCAAACCGAAAGCCATTTGACGAAAATGACAGCAATTTGACGTCAATTTGATGTCATTTTGAAAATTTCTGTCGAAATCACCAGGGGTGACCAACAGGCCCGGTCCGGCCCGATCGGGCCGGGCCTGACTCAGAAATGGAAAACTGAAACCGGGCCGGGCCCGAAATTTCCGGTCCGGGCTGGGGCTTTTCAGGCCCGGCCCGGTTTTTATCATAATGCCAAACCGTTGGCATTCATTGTTTTCGTGCCAGGAAAGATATTTGATTGGGCTGCTGTTGTAGTTTATCAAGTTCTAACATATTTACAAGCTTTCTTCACGTTTACTAACAAAAATAGTGCATATATAGTAATGTATTGCAATAGTACTACCGGGACCAAAGCTTTTTTTACAAACTTTACTTCCCAAAAGGCTAATAAACATTTATCAGTAATTCTATTTTCAATTCGTTCAAGGAAATCCAATTAATTAAGTAAGAACGAGAACGGAGATGATCCGAAATAGGTCTACTAAACTCCTTTTGTTGTTATAAACTGTTTTTTTAATATGTACATGGTCTTAAACATGTTTGAAGGCATTATACTACCTTAAACAATGTTTATTTTATCGTTAGACAGCTTCCAACCGAAAGAACGGCGGCAATTTGATGAAAATTACGGCAATTTGACGTCAAGTTGTCACTGTCAAGATCCCAACCCTAGTTATAACAAAACGACAACGATTTGTTGGCAGCTCGCGCCCTAGCCGGTCCTTTGACGGGCCGGGCCGAGCTTGAAAAAACCTCTTCCCGGGCCGGGCTTTTGACGGACCGGGCTCCGGGCCCAAACTCAGAAAAATAGGTGCCGGTGACCACCCCTGAAAATCACAACCCCACCTAAAAAAAAATAAAATATTTATCCGATAAATCTTTGGACGAAAAGCCAAATTGAAGAGTTCCCTTCTCGATTTGAGGCGCACTGCCGTTTTGCCGGCTTGGCGACTACCATTTTTAAAGGATCAAAACAAACATATTTGAATCTCGGCTTGGAGGACGAAATGTCACAAAATTTTTTGTTCTCCCACGCCCTTAAAACAAAGTAGAAATTATTTTAAAATTGCTGAGGATATATTTTACAATCCATTTGATTATTTTTTACTATTCCCAATTCTGTTGTCCAACAGCAAAAACTTTGTGACATTTCGTTTTCTAAGCCGTAGAAGCAAAATTCAAATGTATGATGGTCGTTTTGGTCCTTTGAATGCGTATATATGCGTTTATTCCTCCAAAAGATAACACCTTGTTAGTTTAAAATGACCACCAAATCTTAATTGCAATTTTTTTCAACTTCAATGAAGGTCCTTAACCTTTGCAGACAATGTTTCAGGTCGAATGCCAATTGTTTCTGCGTTTGGGCGTGGGATAAATGGTCCCGACGTTGCATCTCTTTTTTCCACAACTTTTTCGGTTCCTGCTGGAGATATTGTGGTCTCAGAGGATAAATCAGTGGGCTCAGTTGTTGTGTGGGTAGGTGGAACAGTACTAACTGGTCGAGTAGTCCTCGGTGGAAGGGTAGGAACAGTACTAACTTGTTCAGTCGTCATTGGTGGAATAGTACTAACTGGTCGAGTAGTCCTTGGTGGTAGAGTGGGAACAGTACTAACTTGTTCAGTCGTCATTGGTGGAACAGTACTAACTGGTTGAGTAGTCCTTGGTGGTAGGGTGGGAACAGTACTAACTTGTTCAGTCGTCATTGGTGGAACAGTACTAACTGGTTGAGTAGTCCTTGGTGGTAGGGTGGGAACAGTACTAACTTGTTCAGTCGTCATTGGTGGAACAGTACTAACTTGTTCAGTCGTCATTGGTGGAACAGTACTAACTTGTTCAGTCGTCATTGGTGGAATAGTACTAATTTGTTCAGTCGTCATTGGTGGAACAGTACTAACTTGTTCAGTCGTCATTGGTGGAATAGTACTAACTTGTCGAGTAGTCATTGAATCGGTTGTTGGCCCAACTGTTGGCCAAGTAGGTGTAGTATAAGGTTCGATGGGTCTTGTAGTAGACGAGAATGAGTAAGATGTGGTTCTTTTCCAAGGATTCCAAGTGGTATGAGCCTTAGGTGTAGTGAATGGGACATTTGTGGTAAGAGCTCGTCCATTAACAAGTGGCTTAACAAGCAGAAAGGCCGACATCAGCAAGTGACATGTCCAGGGACTCATTTTGTCCTGAAAATCTTGTTAAAGAACCAAAAAACGATAATACATTTGAATCTCGCTTTTACGGCTCGGAAGACGAAATGTCACAAAAGTTTTCCTGTCCCTCGTTGTTAAACGGAATTGGCAATAGTGAAAAATAATCAAATAGATTGTAAAATACATCCTCAGCAGATACACAATTATTTCTACTTTGTTTTAAGGGCGTGGGAGGACAAAAAATTTGTGACATTTCGTCTCCCACGCCGTAAATGCCAGATTCAAATGTAAGTGTTTTGGTCCTTTAAAAATAATATTTACCACGAAAATTTGGATCACCCAATGATTACAGTAACTCACCACCAACCCAACTGAACAACAAATAATGATCCAATCTGACAATCACGGCTATTTATAAATTTCAAAGATTAATTGAAAATCAACGAAAATTTTTGATTGCCACAAGCCGTGAATGGAATTTAATATGTCAAGTAGAAAATTCAACCGTCCATTGTTCCATAAATCTTTCGTTGTAAGTCAAATGGTATTTTAGGAATGAAAAAATAATTAATTTTTTTCATTAAGGATGTTGTAGATGCAATAGATACACCTAATAGTTCAATTCTAGACAGTAACAAGTGAAAGCCATTCTAGACAGTGTCTACCATTATTTTCCATTGCCATCATATAATACTTATGAAAAAGAGACATTTTATACGATGAAACGAGTCTGGGCAGAATTCATCGTGCAAAATGTCGCCCTTAATTAAATATAGTTGTCAAAGGTTCCAAGTCTTCCAATATTATATTTTCTGTTACCATTGTAGCTTACTTATGAGAAAGAGACATTTTCTACGATGAAATATGTCTTGGCAGAATTCATCGTATAACATGTCGCCCTTTGTTATATATAATCAATAAAAGTTTCAAGTACTGTATTCTTGCTCACTGTCATAGTAGTTTACCTTGATGTTTTAGGCCAGTGAAGTTTCAACCTTGTTTTTGGTGATTTTGCCCGATTTGATCGACCAAAACAAGCTTTGGATCGTCTCGCCAGCGCTGAAATTGGTGTCAAATTTCGCCGAACTCCAAGAAGACGTCGTCAAGAACTTGCGGAAGTTCTTCAGGTCATCCAAGAAAGAGAATCGAACCCATTTTTTGCCAAAATGTCCTTTGTTTGAATTATACATGGCTGCGGGCCGGGCCAAAGCAAATCTGAAACGGCCCACCACGTCGGCCCGGCCCGGAACCGGCCCGTAATAACAAAAATTTTGAGTCTGAAAGTAAAAATTAGGGTAGCAAAGAAAAATAGAGTGTTAAAACCCCATCAGACAGGCAGAGAAAGCCTACAAAACTATATACGATCATTTTAAAAAGGTTTACAACACTTTTCTAACAATTTTTTCCCCTATCTTAGTAATCTTGTGTTTTCCCGGCGACTTGAAAAAAAAGGGGCAGGCCCGGCCCGTGGGCCGAAATTTTTCGACCCGGCCCGGCCCGGAGCCATATCTATAAATGTTTGAATGACTCGAAGAAGTTGATGGAAAAACATTGAATTTAATGTAAAAAAGGCGAAAGTTAATGGCTAGGATTTGATAAGGATTTAAAAGAGATGCCTTGCTGATTATACTATGAAAATTTAAGCTCATAGGATTGGGCGGGTGACAAGTTATACGATGAAATGAGCAAGGAACCTTTTTGAAATTTTTCCACTTTTCTCGTTCAAAATTTAATTATTTTCTTATCTGATGTATTGTACAACAAGGTCAACTGCTAATTAGAACCATCATCATTGCCACTAGATCGATTCTCAACCCTATTTGTCGTATAAAATCTCTTCGCAGTGTGCAATCGTGCGAATCCGCGAACTGCGCCCTCTCTCAAAAGGCATTTTTATATTTTTTGCCAAGAATTTGATCGCACCATCTCTCGGAATTTGTTGATTGATGCAAATCTTCTGATAACATTCTGTTTATGATATTGGTTTGGTTATCAACTGTCTTATTTTTGTCTTCCTTAAGATGTTTAGGAATTTTTCTCTTTTCTATTTCAAGTTTTTAGAGTCATCTGGCTGAGTCAATCACTTTGGAATGTTGTTGTCGTTAGTATGATGTGGAATGAGCTGGAAATGAGCTTGGCTTTTGTTTCGAATAAAATTAATTAGTCGTGGATGGAATTTTTGATCTTCTTGCAATTTTTTAACAAAGTCTTAGGCTAAATTTGATATTGTTGGAAAGACCAGACTATAAGGCCTCTATCTAGCCGTATTTTTGGTACTACAACGAACAGAATTATGAGCGTAGGCCTGTTCTTTTCATGTACAATATAAACTTTAAGTTTCTTTTGGAGAAATCTCTTTAGATCAATGCACAAAGGGCGAACGAGTAATTTTTTGACGTTTTCTACTTTTTTTGTCTTTAGTATTTCCATTGATACCATATACAATCCCGTTGAGTCCAGGATTTTCGAAGAAATGACGAAATTCAGAGTGCGTCCGTCGAATGGTCTACTATAACATTTGAAACTCCTTTTTCCCACTCAGCATGAAGCCAACCCCTCGAAACCTCTACACCATGACATTGGCGATCCAACACTGTTGCCGATCCTCGAATTCGAATTTATCCATCACCATCCGGCTTCAATTTTTCGAGTGCGAAAAGCGAAGCCGCCGAAATCAAGCGGTCGGCGGCGCAAATACGGTTTCTCTGTGTGTAATTTCCATGTAAAATGCTCATTTTTCGGTCCCTGCAGCCCCTCTCCCGCTGTTTCGTCTTCAGTTTTGCGCCCGGCCCCGCGGCCGCTCGCCCCTCTTTTCTCGGCTTCCATTTTTCGTCCTCTCCTCTTTTTTTCGTTCGGACGAACTTCAACGAAAAAAGCGGGGTTTCGGACCCGAGATTTGCGGTGATTTGGTTGGTTTGCGGTGTGTAGTGTTATGTGAAGCCCGGTCCAGCCTGCTCGGGCTTTTGTTGAGCCCATTCGGACCTTATTTTAGGCGATTCGACGAAAAAATTTGATATTTCTTCGGGAAAACCTGATAAGACCTTCCGAAATCTCTTGTATAAAATTGCGAATCGCCGTATTCGAATGATCGAAAACAGTTTTTTCGGGAAATTCTAGGAGATTAGCTCTGGTCTCACGTTCCGCGATATTATTCTAGGTTGGATGGGCGGATTTCCAGATTTCAAGTCAGAGTTTCCTCTGTTTACTTTGAAAACATGTGGAACATTGTTTGCTGGGATCTGCTTGCTAAGTTTATGTTAATCCGAGCAACACGGTCTATTCTATGACTGAAAAAAATTGGGGAACATTTTGGACACTAATTTTTGGTGGATAATGTGGAATTTTTGATTTTTTTGAGCGAAGTACAGATGAGCATTGCTTTCAAAATGGCGAGGGTTGTATTTAACCTTCTAGTCTTTCTTTTAGACAAGTTATACCAACTTGTTTTACCGTTTGGATATTATTTTACATCAGTTTTACCAAATTTCGAATTTTTTTTTGCCAATCCACAATTTATTACTATTACAACATCTTCTTGCGTGCTCGACGTTCTTTGTATAGGTGAACGAGACCATTTACAGCCCCGATTTGCAGGTTATTCAATTGGGTTTTGTCGGCGGTCCGTTTGGCACACAGAACGGGGCACGGAACGACGGCCGGAACAACAACGCGCCCCCAATGACCGAGTACAAATTGGTCGTGGTGGGCGACGGTGGCGTGGGCAAGTCCGCTCTCACGATACAACTGATCCAGAATCAGTTCGTCGTCGAATACGATCCAACAGTAAGTGTATCCCTATTCTTTGTTGATTTTTAGGTAAACAAGAGGAGAATGCGAGGGAAATTGAAAGTAAAGCGACTGTAGAATGGATGTATCAGACTTTAAATGAAGTTTAGGGATTGTTTTCGACAAAAAATGCAGTTTTTGTCAGTCTTTCAAAATGGTGTCATGGATAAAGTCAATTTTATTTTGAATAATATGTAACTGTCAGAATTTTTTAATAGTTAGTTGACAGACCCCATACTGTTTGTTTTGAAGCCGTTTGAAATCACACTGTTGCCTTTTTATATAAATTTTTTTAGCAAATCTGAAACCAACAGGTGATATCTAAAATAAGGTCGAAAATTTTCTGGAGAAGGTTATTAAACCCTGAAATTAATATTTGGATCAACGAATAAGACATTAATGAATCAAGTTGACTTAATTCACCCTTTTTAAGATTGAAGACAGCTACCGAAAGCAAGTTTTAATTGATGGAGAGACCTGCCTTCTGGATATACTCGACACCGCCGGCCAGGAAGAGTACTCAGCCATGAGGGATCAATACATGCGGACGGGAGAGGGGTTCCTGCTCGTATTTGCCCTCAATGAACTCAAGTCATTCGAAAATATCATCCACTACAGGGAACAGATCAGACGTGTCAAGGACTCGGAAGAAGTAAGTGTTTACTCTTTATTTGCATGTTGTTTAGGTAGCTTGCTGGTTGTGTTACGATGTCGCGGGCTTTGTGAAGGCGATTTGGGGTTGAGATTCGATTTATTTTGGACGTTACGACCTTATTTTAGGTGCCAATGGTCCTAGTCGGGAACAAGTGCGACCTTCCTCAACGAGCCATGGACCAACGACAAATCGACGAGCTCGCTCGGACCTTTGGCGTACCCTACGAACAAACGTCGGCCAAAACGCGGGTGGGCGTGGACGACGCCTTCCACGCCTTGGTGCGCGAGATCCGCAAACACAAGGAAAAACAACGGGAAAAGCCGAAAAAGAAGAGAAAATGTACGATATTATGAAGCGCCGCGCTAGCCAACCAGACGAATTCTTTGGACTGGACCTCCTGCCCGACTCGACTCTAGTCTGAACGACTGGAAATCTCCACGCTGAAGCTATAATTTATGTATTTTAAGAGCAACCGGTCCAGAGGTTAGGGTAGGCTAATTCAAAGGCTGGATTGGTTCTGAAATTTCACTGAACTGGTCTAGACCATGTACCGGCCTAGGCCAGACGCCGGACTGGTCTAATTTGGATTCGAAATTTTAATTTTTCAGCAAGATTTTTGGTTTTTTGACATTTTTTCATTTTTTTTGTTTTTACCAAAAATTTCCTCTGGACTGGCTAGCGGCTGGACTGGCTGTTTTGTAGATAGTTTAGTGATTACCTAGTCCAGACTCTCGCTCTGGACTAGCTTCCCATTTGTATCTTACCCTTTGTTATTATGTCGGCTTATTTTGTCTATTTTTCCATCGCCTTCCCCCCCCCCCCCCTTTCAACGCTAGTCTAGAGTATTTTGTCTAACTTACGGCTTGTTGTGCCCGCCTTGGGACACACCGCTTACTAACCCAAAACCCATTTGGACTCGCCATCCAGACCTTCTCTTATCGATGATCGTCTATTTATTACTGTTCCCTAATCGCATTAATTATTTTGCTAACTAGATGAAACAAAGCCCAATAAATATTTCACAAACTCGACGAAGGGGGTGGAACTGATTTGCTGCTAGACGTACGCGACGAGAATATCGGATATTACGGTTGATTTCGATGATTTTTGGGATTTGCATGATTTTTGACGAGTTTTTGGAAATTCCCTGTATTTTCAAAATGTGATTTTTCAGTGTAATATTTCTAAGTTCAATAGTGAGCATAGAGTCTCAGGTATCTATGAAGACCATTTTGTTATATATTTCCTGCATAGAATTGAGTTACAGCTCATTTTTGGCATCTAGGATAAGATTTCGTCCCATGGAGAAGGTCGGATTCGAAGCGTCGATTTTACATCGAAGCCGTTGACAAGGTCGGACCGGATAATGCGCTTAGATAGAATAAGGGATAAGCTACGAACGTGCCGGATTAGAGGTTCAATTGACAAGTTTCGGATTAGAAAATAGCTTATCTTCTCCGTGCTCAGTTAAGCGGGAAGTGACGCGGAAAAGTTGTATATTACACAATTTTAGTGAATTTTTTATAGATCGCTGAAGCGAAATGACACGAAAGCGTAGAATCCCGGGGAATCAAGAAGATTCGCATCAGAAACAACCGCGATATCAAGAGAATCGAGAAGAAAAACATCCCGAACAAGGCGAAGATGGAGAACATGGTGGAAAAGGAGAATTCCCCGTCGCTCTGGTCCGATATCTCGAACAAATGGCCAAAGAGAAACCAACAGGCGAAATGTGTAAGTTTTTTGGGGAAAAAATGATTTTTTGATGGAAAAGCGACATTTTATACGCCGAAAAGTGTGTTTGATTTTTTTATTTTGAAAGCGCATTTTTTAGTGGAGATCTTCACTGAGAAGTGCCTAGAAGAAGTGGAAGGTCAAGAGGAGCATCTGCTTCATTTCGTCGATGGATGTCTAGCAGTAGAAGCCGTATTTACCAAGTCCGCACAAGCTTCGTTTGAGTACCTAAAACGACTTCAACGATACAAAAAGAACCAACGAATCCAACTGATGTATACCCGAAGTGCCGAGAGGGTAATTGAAAGGCTGATTTTGACCATGGTTCCATTCCAGGACGAACATGAAGAGGTTAGTTACTCAAAGAAGATTTATCATGGATAATATTGTTAAAATTTGGGTTTGAAAATGGATTTATGGGCTTATTGCGATTGAAAAGAAGCCTGCAGATCTTGAGTTGACCTGGGCGGTCATTTCAGATCGTTTATTGATCAATTTTTGGCCTCCTCAAGTTTTCGTGGTGGGACTCAAATCGAAGAGAGATTTTCGTTTTTTTAAAAGTTTTTGGTCAAATTATGGATGCTAGGTGATAGGAAGCCCCAATAAAGATATTTATTTTGAAATTCAGCTTATATACGGATCATTTTTTCAGTTGATTTCGTCTTGGGTCGACCTTCTCATCGAAAATTGGAATGACGTCATCTCCGATCAAGCTTGTTCGTTCCTAATCCGAGCAATCGCCAAAGCCTTGTGTGGGATCAATCCTCAAATCTCGGCAAACAAGTCGATACAAGAAGCGTTGAAAAGTTTGGACAAAAAGAAATTACCCAAAGGATGGATACGACAGGAACTAGAAAAACTGTTCCTACGTGCATTTGATTACAATTCTATGCAGGGTAGGTCGGTCTATCAAGGATTTTGAGTTGTTAAGAGATGGGTGTTTTAGACATGTGTTGATTTTTTTGGCTCTGGGGACATGTTATACGACGAAATATTTTTGGAAAGGATTCGTCGTATGACATGTCGCCAGGTGGAAATATAACGGATGTTCTACTTCCAACTGGTTTATGATACTGCTTGTTCTTAAGAAAAGAGATATTTTTTTCGGTTTAGTATGCGAACGGGACATATTATACGATTAACTATGTTTGGACATAAATTATCGTATAACTTGTCGCCAGAGAAGATTTTTACGGAGGTTTTTGATTATGCAAGTGAGAAATGGCTTGCAGTATTATGATTTTGATTTTTGTCCTCTGAAGCGACGTTTTATCTGATAAATTTTCGAAAAATAATTTTTTTTCATATAAATTGTCCAAAAAAATATTGTCATCTTCCGTTTTCAGCCATGCTAGTGATCCAACCTGTCTCTCTGATTCTTCAAGACTTTGCTGCACTAGAGCGAAGAGCGCAGACAGGTCATGTTCAGACGTTTGTAGCAAAATTCATCGAAGACGACAAGAATTTGCTGGATTCTTTCTCAAATCGAGCTTCTTCTCGCCTCTGGGAGCAGTTGATTGCCAACGTCGACGAGCAAATACACGAATCTCTGTTTGTTGGTTTCATTTCGGATCATTTCAAGGAAATGGCCACGCATCCAACGGCAAATTATCCATTGAAGACGTTCCTTTCGTCGACAAAATCGGAAGAAATTGTGAGTTAATGGACGAATTTGAGTTTGAAAATAGAAAATTCGAGGTATTTAGATAAAATACGAAGAACGATGCCGTTTTCTTCTCAATTTTGCAATTGATGGTCATTTTATACGAAGAAATGTGTATAGGCTGAATCCATCGTATAAAATGGTCCAAAGGAGAAAAGGACTCCGAAAATTTTCATATTAACAATTGTCTTGTAAAATACGTGTTATCACATTATAAGAAGACATTTTATACGATGAAATATGTCCCAGAAGAATTCATCGTATAACATGTCGCCCTTTGTTATATAATATATAATCAATAAAAGTTTCAAGTACTGTATTCTTGCTCACTGTCATAGTAGTTTACCTTTATGTTTTAGGCCAGTGAAGTTTCAACCTTGTTTTTGGAGATTTTGCCCGATTTGATCGACCAAAACAAGCTTTGGATCGTCTCGCCAGCGCTGAAATTGATGTCAAATTTCGCCGAACTCCAAGAAGACGTCGTCAAGAACTTGCGGAAGTTCTTCAGGTCATCCAAGAAAGAGAATCGAACCCATTTTTTGCCAAATGTCCTCTGTTTGAATGACTCGGAAGTCGAAGAAGTTGATGGAAAAATTGAATTTAATGTGGAAAAGGCGAAAGTTAATGGGTAAGATTTTATGAGGATTTGAAAGAGATGCCTTGTGGATTATACTATGAAAATTTAAGCTCATGGAGTTGGGCGAGTGACAAGTTATACGATTTTTGAAAATTTCTAGATTTTTTTTGATAAGAAATTGAGGTATTTTGCGGAGAATTGGTGTGTAAGGATTGCAAGAGTCATGCTATGGTAAAATACGCATTTCTTTTCCTTTTTCTGATTTAAAGAAATGGAAAAAATAAAAAAAGTTTTAGAAATATTTGATCGTATAACATGTCGCCTTGTCAAACTCTTTTTGGCATTTGTAGACGGTGATATTTCGGACATAAGGCCAATTTTATTTTGAATTTTAGTCACTTAAATTAAAATAAATTTAGTTTTTTTTTCAATTTTGATTAAGATATCTCAAAATTTTCGATTTTATTCGAAATGGGAATTTTTTTTCAGCTCCTTGATTCTAACTCAACTCTTCCAATTCAAGAAGAATCAAACTATCTTGGCCAGCCTAAATGCCCTGAAGGAATCGACGTTGAATTCGCTGACCGAAAGCGCGGTGGGATCGCATGTTTTTGATGGATTTTTTGCTTCGAAAAATATCGATGTGAATGTGAAAATTGAGCTGTTTGAGAGACTTAATGTAAGATTTGGTAAAATACGGGTTTGATGTTCTTTTTGATGTGAAAAAATGTTAAGAACTCGAAAATTTTGAAATATTTTTGCTCCCATATGAAAGAGTAGACACGATCATAACTTGCCCTCCCAATAGGAGTAATTTTGGTAATTTTCAGCCCGGAAAATTGATCAAGGACAAATATGGAAGCCGAATTTTCGAACATTTTTGGTTCGAGACGGAATTATCCCCAGAGTATCGAGAAACGTTGGTCAAGGATTGGTTTACACCACTTTTAGCATCCACGGTAAGTTGCTATTTTGGAAATCGGATGTTGTTTTAAAGAAATTGGCGAGGGTGACATTTTATACGGCCAAACATATTTGGTCGTATAAAATGTCTCTAGTAGAACAGATGCTACATATATTGGATTGAACTGAGGGATAAAATAAATTAGAGCTTGAACTTTGGTGATAGAAAATTTGGTAGACATTATATACGATCAAACATGTTTGATGGTTAACTGTAAAAATAGTTGCAATAGTAGCTGTATAAAACAATGCAAAGCTTTTTCGAATTTTCTAAAGTGAGGTAACATTTTATACGACGAAACATGTTTGATCGTATAAAATGTCGTCATGACTAAAATGATTCAAAAATTGTAATTTCAGGATAAAAACCGATTTGTGTACATCCTCATCAACAAGGTCGGAATCAGAGAATACCGAGAAAATCCAAAAAGATGGCGTCAATCGCTGGATCAAAAAATTGCCGAAGGCAAGAAAGCTCTACAGCTTCATTTTACCAACAAAGGCGATGATAAAACTGGAAATTCTGGTGGTCCGGCAAACTCCATCGCGTCGAAGAAGCGGAAGAAGAAGAATTTCAAAAGATTTGAAATCAAAAATGAATAATTTTGAATGTTTTTGTTGATTACTGTACTTTTTTGTTACAGTAAGCAAATTGTTGTTGGATTTTTGTTTTGTTGAACTCTGATTGTTGTCTGTTTTGTTGAAAAAAAATCTAAAGGCGTTTCTAAAGATTTTTTTTTTGAAAAATTAATTAATTTTTGCGATTTTTTGGCTAATTAAAATCGATTGAAATCCAAGTTTAATACAAGCTGCCTGACATGTTCGTTGTGAGAAATTACGACTCTTTTGATATGTATATATATATATAATATATATATACATATGCTGACAGCTACTGTATATATATATATAATATATATATACAGTAGCTGTCAGCAAATTGGCAATGCAGCGAAAACAAAGGCGGCAGGGTTGCAAACAGTAAAATAATTATTAGTAAGCATGTAGAATGTCACCATTATTTTTTCCGTTGTTATTGATACAGTATACGAAGAAACGTTTTGGACATTTCGTTTCCCACGCCGTAAAAAGGGCAAATCCACGAATAGCCATCAAAGAGATGGATTGGCTATTGTGTTGGAATTGTAGCCAAATCCATAAATAAGTGCTTAAAAGGTTAAAGGGCCAGAAAAACTACTTTTGAACTGCGCGTTTTACGGCGTTGAAACGAAATGTCAAAGAAATTTTTTTATGTCCTGCAGCGAAAACAAAGGCGGCAGAGTTGGAAACAGTAAAATAAATATTAGTAAACATGTAGAATGTCACCATTACTTTTTCCGTTGTTATTGGTACTGTAAGCAAATAAACTTTTTGGACATTTTGTTTCCACACCGGAAAAAACGCAATTTAAAGGTAGTAGTACTGTCCCCTTAAGACATTCTCTTCGCATTGAAAGCACCTTAGCTACAATTACAAGATTACTAAAAAAAAGTTGCTCCCCAACTTGTTGTAACGCCTACAATTTTCTTGTTTTTGCAGCGCTATGACTCGTGCTTTCGACATTATAAACGAGGCAATTTGTTGGCCTCATATTTGACGAAAGAAGCCCTGGACATTTCGTTCCAACGTCGCAAAAAGCGCAATTTAACAGTAGTTGTACTGTGACGAAAATCTGAGCATGTACTTGGGGTGCCCCTTGCTTTTAGTTACGTCTTTGGTAATTTCGAATTTGAATTTGCTTAAAAAATAATTTATTTTAAATTACACAACAATTTAAAGCCATGTTTCTCGTCGCAGGATCGCATATTTACAATCACTCAAAACTCCTTCAAAATCGTCATCTCCGGCGCTTCCGGTTTGACAATCGCCGCGAGGCCGTGTTGCGAATCGCCTTGAAGATAATCGTTTGTAATCAGAGCGACAACTTGGGACTCACGCAGTATTAGGACGGCTTCTTTGAGGTCGCGCAGAAGGCTGAGGATCAAGCCGAGTCGTTGCGCTGCGCGCTGAGACCCCACCCGAGACACGATGTAGGTCGAGAGGTCGGCGAGGATTCGGTTGAGCAGATCGTCGTTGGGATCGGGCTTGGGATCGAGTTGACATTTGACTGAAATTTCAAAAAGGATTACAGAGGGAAATGTCAACGCGATCAGAGTCGAAAAAAGGGAAAACAATACTTTTAACAAGGGAAGTACACGTCAAATCGAAAAAGCAGGACAGAGAGAAGTCTTCAAGTCGGCGATTCGTCTTTGACACTTCGCAACATCGAAGAAAAGTAACTTTTTGGGTATCTAAATTTGCCATTTCTTGTTAGAATTTGCTGAAAAGTATCGCAAAATGTTGGAAAAATTTATTTTATTGTGGTTTGGCAGTTATTTTGCCGTTTTCCGTCAAATACACGCTATAAAATGTTAATCATAAAAAAGAGGCAGCTAGAAAAATAGTTTTTCGCACGTGTTGCGAAGTGTCAACGACGAATCACCAACTTGAAGACTCTCCCACTCTTACTTTTTCGATTTGACGTGCGACAGCCCAAAAAAAGCCTATTGCACGGTGCAAAAATGCTTTCCTAGCTGCCGCTCTTCTTCTTGATTTACATTTTATAGCCAGTATTTGACAGAAAACGGCAAAATAACTGCCAAACCACAATAAAATTTTTTTTTTCCAACAATTGGCGATACTTTTCAGCAAATTCTAACAAGAAATGACAAATTTAGATACCCAAAAATTTACTTTTCTTCGATGTTGCGAAGTGTCAAAGACGAATCGCCAACTTGAAGACTTCCCTTTTCGATTTGACGTGAAGTACCCCAAGTGCGCCGCTCAAATTTTCTTGAAATTTTGCACGCACCTAAGGCATAGGCCGCATATCAATTCCAGAAAATTTTAGCTCGCGCTTTGCAGGCGCAGCCGAGATAATCAACGATCTTTGCGGCCGAGAGAGCATGCAAAACGCGGAGAGAGGCCACAGAGGAAAACACTTTTTGGCCATAACTTTGCCAGCTTTGTGCGCAAAAAAATGATTTTTTGTGGAAACATTACCCTCTATGGTATAAATAGGCATGAAACCTTTCATACCAAAATTCGCAAAAAAGTCACATTTTCGCCAACTTTTGATCTAAAAATCTCGGTTGTTTCTGCAAAGCGCGAGCTAAGAGTCTCGCATAATTTGGATCGACTCTACCAATAACATCGAAAAAAAATAATGGTGACATTCTACATGCTTACTAATAATTATTTTACTGTTTTGCAACCATGCCGCCTTTGTTTTCGCTGCAGGACATAAAAAAACCTTTTTGACATTTCGTTTCACACGCCGTAAAACGCGCAATTCAAAAGTAGCTGTGCTGGCCCTTTAAACTGAGAACTTCGCGTTCACTTGTTGGCTGGAAAGAAATTTACTCATCTTTTGCACCAAGAACCCGAACCCTATAACGATTTTACGGGCTTACCTTCCCTCCAATAGATCATCCCGGCCAACGCCGCAACTTCCGTTTCATCGATCTGGATGCGCCGCACTTTGCCGGCGATTTTGAAAAGCTTTGTGCGATATGTAGTGAAAAGCCTGAAACTATTCCGGTCAGTCGATGAATTTCCTCATCCGAATATTAGATTTTTTTCACAGGCTGCCCTCATTGAGGCGTCAACTTGTCGGTTTTAAAAGGACAGTACACGTCAAATTGAGAAGGGAACTCTTGAAATAGGCTTTTCGTCCTAAGATTTATCGGAAAAATTATTTTAAAATTTTCTCGCTAGAATTACCGGTCAAAACAAGTCTGAAAAAAATCCATATAGCTTGAACACGGTAAACTTTGTCAAAAAAGACCTGGGTTTTACCAAATTAGACAAGAAATCGGTCAAAAAGCATTTCTCGGATCTCATATTTGTGACGAAATGCCAACTTGAACAGTTAGTTCCCTCTCTTTTGCTTTTTCGATTTGACGTGCATCGGCGCTCAAAGTTTTGCACAGTGCAAACGGCATTTTTGCGACTCGCACAGTGCAAAATGCTTCAAAAAGGCGCGCGCACCGTGCAAAAAGAGGAAAAATGCACTGTGCGGCGCGATAAACAGTCACATATTTGTGACGAAATGCCAACTTGAAGAATTCCCTCTTTCTTGCTTTTTCTATTTGACGTGCAGTACAGCTAACTTTGAATCGCGCTTTTTACGGTGTGTAAACGAAATGTCCAAAAAGTTTTATCGTCTACTGTACCAAAAACAACGAACAAAAATAATGGTGACATTCTACATGCTTACTAATAATTATTTTACTGTTTGCAACTCTGCCGCACGTCAAATTGAAAAAGCAAGAGGGAGGAAACTCTTGACATTTCGTCACAAATATGGGGTCCGAAAAATGTTTTTTGACCGATTTCTTGTCCAATTTGGCAAAACCCAGGTCGCTTTTTTACCAACGTCAATTATTTTCAAGCTGCCTGATTTTTTTGAAGCCTGTGTTGACCGTTAAAAACTAAAAAGGAAACTTCAAAACAATCCGACAAAAAACGTTGTTTTGTTGTACTTACAGGGAAAAGTACCCCAAGTGCGACGCACGTCAAATCCAAAAAGCAAGAGGGAGGGAACTCTTGGCATTTCGTCACAAATATGGGATCCGAGAAATGTTTTTTGACCGATTTCTTGTCGAATTTGGTAAAAACCAGGTCTTTTTTGACAAAGTTTACCATTTTCAAGCTTTATGGATTCTTTTCAGACTTGTTTTGACCGGTAATACCTAGCGGGAAATTTAAAAATAATTTTTCCGATAAATTTTGGGACGAAATGCCAATTTAAAGAGTTCCCTTCTCGATTTGACGTGTGCCGCCTTTGTTTTCGCTGCAGGACAAAGAAAAACTTCTTTGACATTTCGTTTCACACGCCGTAAAACGCGCAATTCAAAAGTAGCTGTGCAGGCCCTTTAAGTGGCTACTTTTTGCGGCCGAGTCGCGGAGAGCGGTCAGAGAGAAAAGCACTTTTTGGTCGTATCTTTGCCAGATTCGTCTGGAAAAAATTATTTTTTTGTGGAAACATTACCCTCTACAGTAGACAAAGGCATGAAACTTTTTAGACCAAAATTAGCAAGAAATGGCCACAACCTAAAAATCTTGTTCATTTCTGCAAAACGGGAATTGGCTAGCCTGTCAAATGACTTGAAAAGACATTTCTATGCCCTAGAAACTTTTCTTCAAAGTTCTCATAGGCCTTCTGAGACCATGAAAATGTCATCTTACCTCGCCGAATTGGCCGTATCCCTTTCGCTCGAGTAGAAATGACTCATGTCATCGATGTCAATGTAAGCACCGTAACTCAACAACATTTTCCTGTTTTCATCGGGGAAATACAATCGGTTGAGGTAGAATTCATTGAGACTTGTGAATTGATGAAAGAACCCTTCGAAGACTTTGACCTGAAAAATGTTTTTAAACCAAGGAAAAGGAAAGTTTGATAAACGGAAGTGCTCCAAGTGCAAAGCTTAGATTTTTGACGAAATTTCCGATGAATTTAGATTAATTTTCAATAAGACATATGGGATATTCTGAACTCGCGCTTTGCAGAAACAACAGGGATTTTGAGGTCAAAAGTTGTAAAAGATGTGAATTTTTTTTGCGAATTTTAACATGGAAAACATTTATATTTATTTCTAATGTAGAGAATAGTGTTTCGACAAAAAATCAATTTTTTCCGCGCAAAACTGGCAAAGATATGGCCAAAAAGTGTTTTTCTCTCTGACCGCTCTCCGCGTTCTTCGCACTCTCTCGGCCGATCGTTGAAAATCTCGGCTGTTACCGCAAAGCTTGAGCTAAAATTTTCAACACTTGAAAAGTGGCCGACATAGGACGATTTGTAAAAATTTGGCTAAAATTGGCTGCTCGCGCCTAGAGATTTTAAAGTTTTCTTACAGAGGAAGTACTCCAAGTGCGACGCTCAGATTTTGATGAAACTTGGGGACAAATTTAGTATTATTTTGTTTAAGACATATGCGAGACTACTAGCTCGCGCTTTGCAGAAACGACCGGGATTTTTAGATCAAAAGTTGGCGAAAATGTGAAATTTTTTTGCGGCTTTTGGTATGGAAAGTTTTATGCCTATTTTTACCATGGAGGGTAATGTTTCCACAAAAAATCCCGCACGAAACTGGCAAAGTTATGGCCTAAAGTGTTTTCCTCTATGACCGCTCTCCGCATTTCGCGTGCTCTCTCCACCATAAAGAACGTTGAATATCTCGGCTCTCCCTGCAAAGCGCGTGCTAAAATTCTCAGGAATTGATATGTGGCCTATGCCTGACGTGCGTACAAAATTTAAAGAAAAACTGAGCGCCGCACTTGAGGTATTTCCCTTGTTAAAGGGACAGGTACTCTTGAATCGCGATTTTTTCCGGCGTGGAAACGAAATGTCAAAAAAGATCCTTCGTCTACTGAGCCAATAACAACGGAAAAAAGTAATGGTGACATTCTACATGTTTACTAATAATTATTTTACAGTTTCCAACTCTGCCGCCTTTGTGTTCGCTGGAGGATATAAAAAAACTTTTTTGGCATTTCGTTTCACACGCCGTAAAACGCGCAATTCAAAAGAAGCTAGTAATCGGCAATTTTTTTTTTATTTTTCTCACTTTTTCCCTCAAAAAATCGAGAAAATCTCGCTTACCCTGTCCTCATCGTCCAGCTGATTAAACGAGGAATAATGATTCTCCAGCATCCGATGGACGTAGATCTGTTGAGCGCGTTCGAATTGAAAAAACTCGAGGAGCGTCCCTTTTCGAAACGTAATGCCTTTGAAGAAGATTTGGTTCGGATTAAACGCATAAAACAGATTCTTCGTATCGTACAAATACGTCTTGTAGCCGGCGGTGAGGCGCTCGAGGAGCGTTGGGAGTGGCGTTGAGGTTGAGGGCTGCGAATCTTCGGGTTTTGGGGCGCGTTTTTTGGGGCCGGTCTTGTCGAAATTCACTCGGATTTCTGCAAAAATGAGAATTGGGTATGTCACAAAGTTTGAGTTGAAAAAAACGACCTCTGCAGAGGTGGTCTTGGGCCAGACCGCGGGCCTGACATTCACGTCAAGAAAAAATAAAGTAAAAGCGCTCAAGCAATGAAAATTTCTTGGCATTCTGTTTCAGCTCGAGAAGAAATTTTTGCTTCAAAGATAACCTGATTACACATTCACGATGGGGTAAAATGGGGTTACTTCATACAGAAATTTGAAGCTGACCTCTTGCTTTACCTCACCATATATAGTTTACATAAAAAATTGTTTGAAACCTAAACAAACAACGCATAAATAGTTTTTTTTGAGCCTAAAACGGAAAAAATCTATGGAGTCAGTCTCGAGATAAAAAATCTCTTCATTTTACACAATATTTCGCTTTTCGTCTCAACTCGTCTAAAAAATCCGTCATCGAGACGGATTTTTCGGACTCTCTGAAAAGAGGGAAACAGAATGCCAATTTTCGTGTTGAGAAAACCCCAATGAACGCAAGACGTGTGCCAGGCCGGCCCGTTTTCGAATGCCAAGCTGTTGGCCTTCACTGTTTTCGTGCCGGAAAATTGTCTTGAGAGATTGTAGTTGTAGTAACTCAAGTTATCAATCATTTTACTTTTTTCAAACACCTGTTTAAACCTTTACAATCCAAAATAGAACATCTATAGAAACATATTGCGATTCATAGCACATCTTGGCGTCAAAAAGTCGGTGAGATCAAAAATAAATTCGGCAGTTCGCGCCCTGACATGCCTAACAGGGCCGGCTCTGAGAAATTTTGAAACGGGTCGGGCTCACATTTGCCGGGCGGCCGGTCTGAGATTTTGAGAAATAAGCCAGGTTGCCCCACCCCTAAGCCTCTCTGAGGATTTCTACTATGTAGATTGAGGGGCAAAATACTTACTGTCTCTGCGCATCCCAACTTCGAAACATTTTTTGTAGCGACAGGCCGGGCATAGGATTCGGATCGCTGAAAATTATGTCATTATCTTTGGCTCTTTTCGTCTGTAATCTCTCAGTTGACAGTGCATTCCAATGAGAGCCTTGGGGGATTGAAATGTCTCCTCAAAAGGCCAGTACAGCTACTTTTGAGGTGCGCGTTTTACCGCGTGTGAAGCGAAATGTCAAAAAAGTTTTTCTATGTCCTGCAGCGAAAACAAAGGCGGCTGAGGTGCAAATAGTAAAATAATTATTAGTAAGCATGTAGAATGTCACGATTACGTTTTTTCCGTTGTTATTGGTACAGTAGACGAAGAAACACCGTCCCTTTAAGCCAAAATCCGCATCTCAACAGCTACCTTTGAATTGCGCTCTTAACGGCGTGTGAAACGAAATGTCAAAAAAGTTTTTTTATGTCCTGCAGCAAAAAAAAGGCGACAGAGTGGCAAACAGTAAAATATTTATTAGTAAGCATGCAGAATGTCACCATTATTTTTTTCCGTTGTTATTGGTACAGTAGACGAAGAAACTTTTTTGACATTTCGTTTCCACGCCGTCAAAAGCGCAAGTTAAAAGTAGCTGTTCTGGTCCTTTAATCAGCTGGGCGATGAAGACAGACTAAGCGATATTTCTTCGATTTTTTGAGGGAAAAAGTGAGAAAAATGAAAAAAATTTGAATTTTGGTGAATAAAACTTCAAAACCAGATTGCTCTATGCGCTATTCTCAAAATTCCGCCAAATTTTTTCACAACGTTTTATATAGGCCACTTATCAAGTTCTGAAAATTCTAGCTCCAGCGTTGCGGTAACAGCCGAGATATTCAACGATCTTTGCGGCCGAGAGAGTGCATAAAACGCGGAGAGCGGTCAGAGAAGAAAACACTTTTTGGCCATATCTTTGCCAGTTTCGCGTGGAAAAAATTGATTTTTTTGTGAAAACATTACACTCTACGGTAGAAATAGGCATGAAACTTTTTATGACAAAATTCGCAAAAAAGCGTTACATTTTCTCTAATTTTCGACCTGAAAGAGCGTCGCACAAGAACTTCTTCCCCTATGATTTTATCCATTTGCTGGTGACAAACAAACAATTTTGTTGCTCTCTCTAAATGTTGAAGACAGGAAAGAACAGAAGACTACTTACTCTGATTAATATGGCAATCTTCTTTCTGATTACATTTGTACTTCCTCTTCTGTATACAAGACCGTCGGAAAAATGCGGCGCCTGAAACAGAGACACACTTTGAAACATGCCCGGAAACAGACATATCACTAGTCGTAAAGCCACTGGAGAGATTTCGGCGACATGCACTGTGCGAAAACAAAAGTTCACCTTGCACTGTGCAATTTCCTCCGTTTTGCACCGTGCAATACGCTTTTTTTGGGCTGTCGCACGCCAAATCGAAAAAGTAAGAGTGGGGGAGTCTTCAAGTTGGTGATTCGTCGTTGACACGTGCAAAAAATTACTTTTCTAGGTGCCACCTTTTCCTTGATTTACGTTTATTGCCAGTATTTGACGGAAAACGGCAAAATAACTGCCAACCCACAATAAAATAATTTTCTCCAACGATTTGCGATACTTTTCAGCAAATTCTAACAAGAAATGGCAAATTTAGAAACAAAATATTACTTTTCTTCGACGTTGCGAAGTGTCAAAGACGAATCGCCAACTTGAAGACTTCCCTTTTCGATTTGACGTGCAATAGACTTTTTTCGGCTGTCGCTTGCCCCTGACCTTTTTTGCACCGTGCAAACACCAAAAATCATTTCGGCGACCTTGCGAACGGACTAGTATTCAAATGACTGGGCTCCTTACAAGGTCGACATGTCCGTACTCCAAAGTGCTTTTCCGTCGAATCCGCATAGCAAACCTTGCAACACGTCTCGGCTTTCATTCTACTAAATAAACAGTTTATTCCCTCAATGTAACGTCGATATAATAGCAAAGCAAACAAGAGAACTACACGTAACTACACGTGAAGGGGAAACCAAAACTTCTTGCCCAAGGGCTCAAACAGGTAGAGAGAAGAAATGGGAAAAAAGAGAGGGAGTTCGGGGCTTTTGACGTTGAAAAAGGCGTCTGACGTAAGCTACAGACACTTTTATAGAGAGCCCTCGCAACAAAATCGAAAGGGGACGACGTTTTTTGCGAGGGCTCTTTTCAGGTGCGACAATCACAAGCGAAATGCTCAAAGTTGTGACGGTCAGATTTTCTTTCAATCCTGCACACATGTAGTACCTAAGCCACATATCAATTGCTGAAAATTTTGGCTTGTGCTTTGTTGGGAGAGCCGAGATATGCAAAAATTTTTGCGACGCGAGAGAGCGCGCGAAATGCGGAGAGTGGCGCAAGAGAAAAACACTTTTTGGCCATAGTTCTTTTGCACGCATGTCAGGCATATTCTACATATCAATTCCTGAAAGTTTTAGCTCGCGTTCTTCATACACAGCCGAGATATTCAACAATCTACCGAGAGATTACGCAAAACGCGGAGAGCGGTCAGAGAGGAAGACACTTTTTGGCCATAGCTTTGTCAGTTTCGTACGGAAAAAATTAATTTTTTGTGGAAACATTACCCTCGATGGTGGAAATAGGCAAGAAACTTTTCATGCCAAAAGTCGTAAAAAAATGTGACATTTTTTCCAACCTTTGATCTAAAAGTCATAAAAAAAAGTAGTCAAAAGTGACGGTCAGATTTTCCTTAAATCTTGCACACATTTCCAGCATAAGTCACATGTCAATTCCTGAAAATTTTAGCTCGCGCTTTGCACGGAGAGCCGAGATATTCAACGATCTTTATGGTTGAGAGAGCACGCGAAATGCGGAGAGCGGTCAAAGAGAAAACCATTTTTTTACTTTATCTTTGCCGCTAGCAGTCTTGCATATTTCTTAGTCAAAATTTGTTCATTTTTGTTGAGAAAAAGGAGGCTTTTGAAGAGAACAAGAGCAAAAGACCTACATATATACATTTATGTATAATATACACGTACAAAAGAACTCGACAAATGTTTTACCTATCCGAAAAAGGGCAAAACTTTTCGAATTTAAGCAACTCAATGGAAATACAAAATTCAAATGAAAGGTTTCACAAAGGATAACGTGAGTAAAGTTCTTGCACCCACTTAAACGACTTTTTTTTTACTTTTTTTTAATTCATCTTTTTTGGTTCATAGAAAAAAGAGAAAAGCGTTGAATAAACCCTTAAAGTGGGTGCTCGTTGTCTTTTTCATTCCGCCATATGATAACGTCCAAAGACAACTGTATACATTTGAATCTCGTTTTTGCGGCTTCGACGACGAAATGTCACAAAATTTTTTTTGTCTCTTGTCGTAAAACGGAATTGGCAATAGATCAAAATGACTAAATGGATTGTAAAACACATCCTCAGCAGTTTTAACACTATTTCTATTTTGTTTTAAGGGCGTGGGAAAGCAAAAAATTTGTGACATTTCGTCTTCCAAGCTGTAAACGCAAGATTCAAATGTATTATGGTTGTTTTGGTTCTTTAAAATGCCGCAGGAGAGATTATTAATGATTAAAAGTACAGTACAACTACATTTGAATCGCGTTTTTTACGGCGTGGAAACGAAATGTTAAAAAAGTTTCTTCGTCTACTGTACCAATAACAACGGAAAAAAGTAATGGTGACATTCTACATGCCGACTAATAAATATTTTACTGTTTGCAACTC
This sequence comes from Bursaphelenchus mucronatus, assembly GCA_025436335.1. NCBI lineage: Eukaryota > Metazoa > Nematoda > Chromadorea > Rhabditida > Aphelenchoididae > Bursaphelenchus > Bursaphelenchus mucronatus. Next base: position 10,166,939 of record CM046356.1, read on the forward strand.
TGCGGCCTAGTTCTGCTAAATTTTATCTCACGCTTTGCAAGCACATCCGAGATATTTAACGATCTTTGCGGCCGAGAGAGTACGCGAAACGCGGAGTGCGGTCAAAGAAAAAAACTCTTTTTGGCCATAACTTTGTCAGTTTTGCGCGGAAAAAAATGATTTTTTAATGAAAAAATTACCCTCAGTGGTACAAATAGGCACGAAACTTTTTATATTAAAATTCGCAAAAAAAATTGTCATATTTTTCCAATTTTTGATTTAAAAATCTCGGTTGTCTCTGCAAAGCGCGAGTTAAAAACTTGGAAAAGTTGTAGAAGAAATACTAAAAATTTGTGCCTTGCGGTCTAAAGAGTACGCAAAACGCGGAGAGCGGTAGAAATAGGTATGAAACTTTTCATATTAAAATTCGCAAAAAAAATTGTCATATTTTTCCAACTTTCGATCCAAAAATCTCGGTTGTTTCTGCAAAGCGCGAGCTAAAAACCTCGCAAAAGTCGTAGAATAAAATACTAAAAATTTGTGGGAGGTTTCATCAAGATCTGAATGTAGCACGTTGACTACTTCCCTTGTGAATCCTTAGGCCTTTTTATTCCCTTTAAACCCTCCGGCATTTCCAAAACGGTTCAAATTGCTTAGAAATAAAAATGGAACCCGCGCTTTATGCATTCTATGTACATAGGCATCTGAGACCAAGTTTTCGAACCTTTTGCGATATTAATCATTCCCGTCAAAAGGTCTCTCCCCCCCCCCCTCCCCCGGCCCTCGTTTGATTCGACAGAGGAGAACGACAAAAAGCGGTATTTGCACAAGAGTGCGTTTCAAAGGTATGGTTTGTGCGTAAGATAAAAAGTGACTCCGGGAAAGACTATCTGGCGATGGTTCGTCGTGTACATAATGACTAATGTCAACGGCGAAACCCCGACGTACGATTTGGACTCAACTTGTTGTCACCTTTTCACAAACCATATATGTACATACGAAGAGAATTGTGAAAAGACACGTAGAATGAACAATGTAAATGTCAAAAAGAGAGTTTCCATAGCAGCACAAGAAAGATAAATGTGTTTTTTTCGCTATTTTTAACCAAAAAAGGACTTCATCAAGGGAATTACTAATTTGAGCACATTCCTTTGAAAACTGAGATGAGTAATATAAATGTTACATAGGAGTGGCTTGCTCAAGAAAGCAATGAAAATGATAAAGGAATGAGCAAACAAATGGCTTACAGCGGAAGAACCTCAACTGCGACACTCAGATTTTGATCAAACTTGGGGACAAATTTAACGTTATTTTGTTTAAGACATATACGAGACTCCTAGCTTGCGTTTTACAGAAATAACAGACATTTTTAGCTCGAAAGTTGGCAAAAAAGTGACTAAAAATTGGTATTTTTGGCGATTTTAAATTTTTTTTCAGGATTTTTAGGGTAAAAATTTAATTTTTGGTCGTATTTGGCAGGGGTGGTCACTGGCACCTATTTTTCCGATTTTGGGCCCGAAGCCCGGTCCGTCAAAAGTCCGGCCCGGTCCGGGAAGATTTTTATACGCTCGGGCCGGCCCGTCAAAAGCCAGGCCCGGACCGTGAAAGCCCGGCTAGGGCGCGACCTGCCAAAAAATTGTTGCCGTTTTGTTATAACTAGGGTTGTGATTTTGACAGTGACGTCAAATTGAAGTCATTTTCATCAAATTGCCGCCGTTGTTTCGGTCGGAAACTGTCTAACGATTAAACAAACATTATTCAAAGGTAGTAGAATGCCTTCAAACATGCTCAAGACCATATAAACATTAAAGCAACAGTTTATAACAACAAAAGGACTTTAATAGACCAATTTCGGATCATCTTCGTCCTTAAGTTCTCCGAACATATGCTTCCAACAACAGCTCATGTACAATATTTATCAAGATTTTTTTGTGGAATAAACAATTTTAAATAAAAAAATAGCGAAGTTTTTTGAATTTGGTATCGAAAAGTATCAATTTTTGAGAAATCGAAGACAGTGTGCGGAAAATGCTCTTTTTGTTGCTTATTGACCCATTTGAAATCTCCGAATGTCATAAACTACAGACTCAATAAGTCTATTGCAAACAGCGACACATGAAATACTCGACGTGATGAATTCTCATTACTTTTTGTAGAGTGATCATCGGGGTTTAGTGGCGCCTCAGATTTTGGTGAAATTTGGCACAAATTAAAGATGATTTTTTCTAAGACATATGCGAGACGTCTAACTCACGCGTTGCAGAAACGGCCGAGATTTTTAGGTCGAAAATTGGAACAAATGTGACACTTTTTTGCGAATTTTGACATGAAAAGTTCCATGCCTATTTCCGCCATAGAGGGTAATGTTTCTACAAAAAATTAATTCTTTCCGCGCGAATCTGGCAAAGATATGGCCAAAAAATGTCTTCCTCTCTGACCGCTCTCCACGTTTTGCGTACTCTCTCGGTAGATTGTTGAATATCTCGGCTGTGTCTGAAGAGCGCGAGCTAAAACTTTCAGGAATTGATATGTAGAATATGCCTGACATGTGTGCAAGACGAACATTTGAGCGTTTCAGTTTGAATACTTTCCTTATGCTATTTTTACCACCGTTACGTTAGACCTTATGATATATATGTATTTATAAAAGTCGTTAAATTCCACATGCTCTCCTGTACCCCTGTCCCACATGTTCATAAGCGCATCTGTTTGTTTTTGCGTCAAAGTTGGCAGATACGATCCTTTGAAGCAACGACTAGACGCACTGGACTTTCATTCCCGCGAAAAAATGGTTTCTCTTGTCACAAGTTACATCTGTACCTTAGTTCCTTCAAAAGACCCCAAGGGGAAGACAAAACCTCAATGGTTTCGTACTTCTCCACAAAGAGTACGAAGACATGCGTAGTTGAAAATGTGCACGAGAAAAATGAAGAGAGAGCATGCGAAACGCGGAGAGTGGTGAGAGAGCAGCGAAATCGCGGAGAGCGGGGAGAGAAAAAAGACATTTTTGGCCATATCTTTGCCAGTTTCTCGCGGAAAAAATTGATTTTTTGTGGAAATATTACCCTCTATGGTAGAAATAGGCATGAAACTTTTTAAACTTAAATTTTCTAAAAAAATATCGCAATTTTTCCAAGTTTCGGTTTCAAAATCTCGATCGTTTCTGCAAAGCGCGAGATAGGAATCTCGCATCTGTCTTCGAAAAAAGTATTCTAAATTTGTGCCAAGTTTCCTCAAGATCTGAGCACTAATCCCTGTAAGGAATGTGAGCATTAAATTTTCCAAAAAACTCTCCTCATTTTCCAAACTCTCTTAAGCGCAAAGACCTTCCGGTCGTTTCTGCAAAACGTGAGCTGAAATTTTCAGACATTGAGCTCTGGCATTTTAACGAGAGTTTGCAATACTTTACACCAAAACTTTTTAAAGCATTTTAAGAAAATTTTTTGAATTTTACAAAGCCCACCGGATTTTTAGCTTCAAAATTGCCCAAAATTGAAGTTTTTTGGGTTTTACATGTTGTAAAAGCCTTCTTAGTCTTGCAACTTTCCTACGCAGCTTTTTCAACACAAAATTCCCAAAAAAAACTCACAAAAAACGTTTTTTCTCTGAGCGTCTCTCCATTTTTGACACTCTCTCGTCCGCAAAGATAGTTGAATATCTCAGCTTTCATTGCAAAGCACAGACTGAAATTTTTAGAAACTGATTTTTAGACAATATAGAGTTTATATGCATAATTTTAAAAAAAAAATCAAACTTTTTATTTTAACAAATATTTTACAATTACCATATTTAAATCATTTATCTCGTGCCCATCGTTGTGAAGTCCGCAAATGGTCGATGCAAATGATCCCCAGTCAACAAGAGGATCACAATGTTCTCTTTATTCATGGTCATCATATCTTCGATGCCTCGAAGCACCGACAAAACCAAGCCGAAGCGCGTTCCCACCTCGCAGTTCGAGTCCTTTCGTCTGCAATATTCGTAGAGCTCGTGTTGAATCTGGGCAACAAGATGGTCGTAGTCCGAGCAGTCAAGGTAGTAGGATACTGAAATTGAAATTGAAAATTTGCAAAATTGACGTTAATACTACGCTCAGATTTTCTTTGAAATTTGGACACACATAGTACCTATGCCACATATTAATTCCTAAAAATCTTAGCTCCTGCTTTACAGGCGCAGCCGAGATATTCAACCATCTTTGCGGCCGAAAGAGCACGCAGAATGCGGAGAGCGCTCAGAGAGAATTTATCCGCAAAGATTGTTGAATATCTTGAACGCGTTTTCAAAGCGCGAGCTAAAATTTCGGCAAATTTAAATATGGCCTTGCTAGACCATGTATTCATAATTTGAAGAAAATCCGCCCCCCCCCGCTCAGATTTTTTTAAAATTTTGCACGCACATCAGACATAGGCCGCATATTATTTCCCCACAATTTCAGTTTGCGCTTTGCAGGAAGAGCCGAGATACTCAACAATCTTTGCGGCCGAGAGAGTACGCTAAACGCGGAGAACGGTCGGAGAGAAAAACACTTTTTGGCCATATCTTTGCCAGTTTTGCGCGGAAAAAATTGATTTTTTGCGGAAACATTACCCTCTACGGTATAAATAGGTGTAAAAATTTTTGTCAAAATGCACAAGAACAACATACTTATTCTTTTTTTGCTCAAAAACCTCAAAATCTCGGTGGTTTCTGCAAAACGCAAGCTCGGAGTGTCGCAAGTTTTAAAAAATTTAAGGTGCAAAAGAAGTGTGGGTTTTTGGCTATTTTGTAATACGTATTCAGGACCTACATTTCTTTTGCATCGACTTAACTCTTTTTCATAAAGTGCGCAGACTTTTTGTCGCGGGCCGCACAGTGCACACTTTTCACAATGCATTTGACCTTTTGCACTGTGCAATCGAAATATCGCAGCGGCGCAACGCTTTTTTCAACGACGTCGCTGCGTCGGCGCTCGGAGTTTTGCACAGTCCAAATGGCATTTTGGTAAGAATGACGGATGTCATTCTTGTTATCTTCGGGAATAAGGAATAACGGATGAATCACTGATAAGACATCCGGCCCCGCGACCGCCTCCGGTAAACTCCAAGAAGATTCCAGAACCGGAACTGCCCCAAAAATAGGACCTGCACCCTCTTAAACTGCTGGATATCAAGGACAATGACTTGGAACATGGAATCAACTGGAAGGAATGGATCCACTTGGACCCCGCCCTCAATCTCCCCCTATATAAGCCATGGCCAACGCCAATCCGAGATCAATCCCTCTACTTGATATTCTTATTGTTAAGTAGTTGTTTTTATTGTTGTTTTGTAAGATAAAGTAAGCCGCCGCGTATTTGATATCGTGTTAATTGGTAATCGTACGTTACCTGCCCCCTTCCGACTCTTTACTAGGAGTCAAGATCCACCTGTGTTTGGATTAATAGGTCCGGGCCTTCTGCGAAAACTCCCAAAAACCTTACTTTTTTAAGGTTTGCACGGTGCAAAATACTTCAAAAATGCCCGCGCACCGTGCACAAAGAAGGAAAATGCACTGTGCAGTGCGACAAAAGGTCAGCGCATTTTTGAAGAGGCGTTGCAACGCGTTGTAGCAATCAAACTCACAGTCCCTCCAAAGAATGATTCCGGCCAATGCGGCCGTCTCCACCGCATCAATTCGAATGTTTTTGAATTTCTTCGCCACCTTCACGACCTTGATTTGGAAGGGTTTGAAGATTTGGGCCGACGCTTGCGGATGTCGGTCGTTCGAATAAAAATGGGTGAAACAGTCCGCCGACGCGTAGATTCCAAGGTTTAGAAGAAGTTTACTGTCGTCGGCGCGAAAATACAACGAGTTCAGGTAGAGGCGGTTCAGATGCCCGAAGGGATATTGGAAAATCTCAAAGATTTGTCGCTGAAAAATCGAATATTTTACTAGTATGTCAGGAGTATAATAATTTTGGGTGTTTGTACTGTGCAAAAAACGTCAGGGTGCGAGCGACGGCCGAATAAAGCCAATTGCACGGTGCAAAACGCAAGAAATTGCACAGTGCAATGTGAAGTTTTGTTTTCGCACAGTGCACGTCGCAGAAATCTCTCCAGCGACTTTACGGACGGACTATGAGCTTCAAAAATTGATATATCCCAGAAGGCTTTTGCCATTAGTATTATATTTTCACACAGTGCATGGACATTTTGTCGCTTCCCGCACCGTGCACAAAAACCCCCATTTTGCACTGTGCATTTCATTTTTTTGGTTTTTGCACCGTGCAATCGAAATATCGCCGCGAGGCAAGCTTTATTAAAATACGTCGCTGCGTCGGCGCTCAAAATTTTGCACATTGGAAACAGTATATTTGAAGTTTACACAGTGCAAAATGCTTCAAGAAGGCGCGCGCACCGTGCAAAATAAGGAAAAATGCACTGTGAGGCGCGATAAACAGTCTACGCCCGTTTAAAAAGGCGTAGTATCTTGTAAATTGTTCCTACCTTGTCCTCGTCCGTGAAAGTGCAGAAGGGCTGGAAATGTTCGTTCAGCATCTTCAGCACGTAAACAAATTGCGCTCTCTCGAACTGAAGACAGTCGTTCAAAGTGCCGGGCCGAAACTCCAACGTCTTATCGAAGAGGGATTCCGGATTCAGCGCGTAGTAAAGGTTCTGTGTTTCTTCGATGAATCTTTTATAGCCTAAGGTCATCTCGTCCAAAATTGATTTTTTCTTCGTCTGCAGTGGATACGCCGGGCTTCTGCGCGACTTCGGCCCGGTTTTGTCGAAATTGAAGCGAATTTCTGGAAAATAATTCATATTGGTACAAATGAACAGTACTAGTCGGTCCGTAAATTCGCTCGGGCGATTTCCGCGACATGCACTGTGCGAAAACAAAAGTTCACTTTGCACTGTGCAATTTCTTGCTTTTTGCACCGTGCAATGGCTTTTTTCGGCAGTCGCAAACTACCCAGACTAACTGATTGGATCTTATTAGTCCGTCCGTGTTTTGGCGACATTCACTGTGCAAAAAATTGAGTTTGCAAGCGACAGCCGAAAAAAGCCTATTGCACGGTGCAAAAAGCAAGAAATTGCACAGTGCAAAGTGAACGTTTGTTTTGCACAGTGCATGTCGCGGAAATCACTCTAGCGACGTTACGAACGGATTAGTATTCCGAAAACGCGCGAATTCGAATTTTAAAAACAATTTAAACTTCTTGTGCAAATGCAAAGAGCACAAAGATGTTCGCAAATACCTATATATATGTATGTAATACTTTTTGAGGCAAACCCCACATTCCTTTTGCACGGAAGACCTATACTTACTTTCAATTTTCATCCCGACCTTGAGACATCTGTTGTAGCGACAGAATGGGCAGATCACACGGACCACTGCAACATAAAAAGATAAACTTCCGCCTTGATAATCAAAAAATAAACAGGAAAGGCTTGTATAATCGAAATTTTGGGAAACTACAAGAAGTTGCACGTCTTCCTGAGTGCGTTTTTGGTTTGTGCCGCTAAATAAATAGATAAAAATTTTGTATACTGTAATTTGTAGATGACCCTGCTGGATAAAAATGCTTAATTCCGTTTCAAAAATATTATAACAGAGAAAGTACAAAGAAAAGGAAAGTTCGATGCTTTGCCTATTTCTATCATAAAGGGTAATGTTTTCAAAAGTTATTGCCAGAAATTGTTTACCAAAAATATAACACTTTCTTACCAATTTAGCCATGAAAAGTTGCATGCCTATTTCTACCATAGAGGGTAATGTTTCCACAAAAAATCAATTTCTTCCGCGCAAGATTGACCAAGATACAACCCAAAAGTGTTTTTCTCTCTTACCGCTCTCTGCATTTCGCGTACTCTCTCGGCCGATCGTTGAATATTTCGGCTGTTACTGCAAAGCTTGAGCTAAAATTTTCAGCACTTGATAAGTGGCCAAGATGGAACGATATGTAAAAATTAGGCTAAAATTGGACAATCGCGCCTACGGCAATATTGCTTTGAAGTTTCCTTACCAAGGAAGTACTCCAAGTGCAACACACAGATTCAGATGAAACTTGGCACAAATTTAAGATTATTTTTTCTAAGACATATGCTAGACTGCTAGCTCGCGCTTTGCAGAAATGACCGAGATTTTTAGGTCGAAAATTGGCGAAAATGTGACACTTTTTGCGAATTTTGACCTGAAAATTTTCATGTCTGTTTCTACCATAGAGGGTAATGTTTCCACAAAAAATCAATTTCTTCCGCGCAAAAATGACAAAGATACGCCCAAAAAGTGTTTTCTTCTCTAACCACTCCGCGAAACATTTAAAAGAAAATCTGTAGTATGGGACATACATACATATGTTAATATGTCACAAAATCTGCGATTCTCAATAAACGACAAAATTTACGACTGTTTGTAAAAAATTGTTTGCAGGATTCGAAAAAACTGTGGTTTGTGCCAGGTCGCATGACAATCCGCGCTTTTCATAGTCTCTCGTCGACAAAGAGCGTTGAATATCTCACCTTAGCTTTTATTGCAAAAGGTCAGCCCAAATTTTTAGCAGTTGATACTATGGCTTTTCAAAAGTGCGTAGACCTTTTGTCGCGTGCCGCAGAGTGAAAACTTTTCACAGTGCATTTGACCTTTTGCACTGTGCAAACGGGATTTTTGAGGTTTGCACAGTGCAAAATGCTTCAAAAAAGTGCGCGCACCGTTTTCGGGTTTGTCCAGCCTTTACATAAAGGGACAGTACAGTTACTTTTAAATTGCGCTTCTTACGGCGTGCAAAACGAAATGTCAAAAAAGTTTTTTTATGTCCTGCAGCGAAAACAAATGCAGAAAAATTGCAAACAGTAAAATAATTATTAATAAGCATTTAAAATTTCACCATTATTTTTTTCCGTTGTTATTGGTACGAAGAAACTTTTTTGGCATTTCGTTTCCACGCCGCAAAAAGCGCGATTCAAAAGTAACTGTACTGAACGTCGAATCAAAAAAAACCTTTGCAATTTTGCCAGAGCCGGGTCTGCAGTCATGCTATGTTCCGGCAAAATCATCAAAATTGTGTTCCAACAACTTACTCTTCGTAATCGGACAGTCGCCATTCAACTCGCATTTGTACTGCTTTTTCAAGACCACGGCGCGACGAAAGAAGGCGGCACCTGAAAGTACGCTCAATATGTCGCAAACGCTGCCTTACAAGGCCGACAGGTTGTGGCTCCGAAATGCGTTCGCGCCGGCGTCGCAAAACAAACTTTGCATTCGCAGTCCGACGAAGAGCCGGGCCGAGGACTTGACAACTCCGTGTCGTCTCCATTCGAACTCATTGCGAAAAGACCTAAAAGAAACTGTATAATAGGATACGATATGTGACACATCAAGTTATGAAAATTTCAGTGCGCGGAAGACATATGGTCGGGCAAAGGTCTGTAGCAGTGCAATATTTCTTTTTATTTGACCTCATTTTTTTAGGATTTGAGGTACGGTCTTGCCACAATGAATGTGCGGAATATCAACAATTGCTGAGCGTCGCACTTTGAAGAACTTTCACGCAAAAATAGCAGAAAAAAGCTTTGTATAACTTTCGTAAAGCCGCTGAAGTGATTTCTGCGACATGCACCGTGCGAAAACAAAAGTTCACTTTGCACTGTGCAATGTCCTCTTTTTTGCACCGTGCAGTAGGGTTTTTTCGGCAGTCGCACGCAAATTCAATTTTTCGCACAGTGCATGTCGCCAAAATCGCTCCAACGACTTTCCGGACGGACTAGTATTCAGTAAAACCTCAGCGATGTAGTTGATAAAAGCCAACGTTGCGGCGATTTTTATGTACGGCGCGAAAACCGAGTCTCATCAAAATTTGGCTTCGATTTTTGACAAATTTTCAATAAAATGAAAAAAAAATCAGATCAAATCAGAGATTCCAACTGAACTCTATACATGGAAAACCCTCCCAAAAAAGTGAAAAAAAAACATATTATACTCGGCCATCCGGAAAGTCGCTGGAGTGATTCTTGGTGTTTGCACTGTGCAAAAAAGTGAGGGTGCAGCCGAAAAAAGCCTACTGCACGGTGCAAAAAGCAAGAAATTGCACAGTGCAAAGAGAAATTTTGTTTTCGCACAGTACATATCGCGGAAATCACTCCAATGACTTTAACGCACAGACTAGTATAATACACTTTTTCAAAAGTGCGTAGACTTTTTGCCGCGGGCCGCACGATGCAAATTTTTTACAGTGCATATGACCTTTTGTGCAATCGAAATATTGCCATGATGGAACGCTTTTTTCAACGACGTCGTTGCGTCGGTGCTCGGAGTTTTGCACAGTGCAAACGGTATTTTTGAGATTTGCACAGTGCAAAATCCTTCAAAAAGGCGCGCGCACTGTGCAAAAAAAAGGAAAAATGCACTGTGCGGTGCAACAAAAAGACTACAGATTTGTAAAAAAACGTATAAACTGATCAACAATCGACTAACATATTATGACTTTTTATTGCAGAATTAAACCTTCGAAACAGGTGTAACAACTCAAATCAACGGGTCCAGAGGTTCCAAAAAATATGAAAAGAACCGAAAATTTTCCATTTTTTAATTTTGACTTAAATGCACCCCCCTTCTTCGCGTCGCCAGAGTCGTGGTTTGTGATCAAAAGTCGGCGTGACATGCGAGAAAAACATGGCTTTATGTCACAAACTACGCGCCCATGTGTGTAAAATGGGACGAGGCGTGGAGATATCGCTGTTTACACACCAAACAAAGTTCAAGTTTTGCCCGTGCATGCTCAATGGAGTTATGATAGGGAGAAATAAATGCGGCGCAAAAAAAAATTTTTTTTTTCGTTTTTGATTTTTTTTTTTTTTCAATTGCCTAAAATGTCGTGAATTCGCTCTAGCACCCAAAACGGCTTTGTCGCGCGCCGAAAAAAATGATTTGTCGTTGGGAAAATTGGGAATCGCGCGCGACGTAAGGCAAAAAATGCAAAATGCACCGTGCAAAATAATGTTTTTGGGTCAAAATGCACTGTGCGAAGCCGTTTTTTGCGATTTTCGAAACGCACAGTGCAAATTCTTAAAAACCGTACAGTGCAAAGTCTTAAAAACCGCACAGTGCAAATTCTCAGTACTTTTTGCGTCGAGTAGTAACAGACTACATCTTACCCGATGCGATCCTCCTAATTTCATCGGCAGAAAAGAAGGCTGGGCTACGTAACGAGAGTAATTTTCAAAGTGTCTCCGCCAAAAAAATGGTCTCTCCGCCACTGCGGAAAAAAATTCTTTTGCAAACGAGTCCGCCCGGAAAGTCGCTGAAGGGGTTTTTTGCGACATGCACCGTGCAAAAAAAGTCAGGGCGCAAGTGACAGCCAAAAAAACCTATTGCACGGTGCTAAAAGCAAGAAATTGCACAGTGCAAAGTGAACTTTTGTTTTCGCACAGTGCATGTTGCGAAAACCACTCCAGCGACTTTACGAACGGATTAGTAGGTCCTGTCTTTATCTATGAAGGTTTTAGCTCGCACTTTTCAGCGACAACCGTGATATTCAAGGGTTTTTTGCGAGAGATCACGCAGAATGAGGAGAGTCGGGTTGACGAAAAAAGGGTTTTGCCCAAAAAGTTTCATGCCTATTTCTACCGTAGAGGGCAATGTTTCCACAAAAAATCAATTTTTACCACGCAAAACTGGAAAAGATATGGCCAAAAAAGTTCTTTCCCTTCTGACCGCTCTCCGCATTTCACATGCTCTCTCGGCCACAAAGATTGTTCAATATCTCGGCTGTCCCTGCAAAGCGCGAGTTAAAATTTTCAATAATTGATATGTAGCCTACGAGCAAAGTGTGTGCAAAATGTAAAGAAAATTGGCGCGTCGCACATGGGACACACTCAAGGTCCGGTTCATCAAAGAAAATTTTCTTTGAGGCGCCACTAAACCCCAATGATCACTCTGCAAAAAGTAATGAGAATTCATCACGTCGAGTATTTCATGTGTCGCTGTTTGCAATAGACTTAGTGAGTCTGTGTTTTATGACATTCGGAGATTTCAAATGGGTCAATAAGCAACAAAAAGAGCATTTTCCGCACACTGTCTTCGATTTCTCAAAAATTGATACTTTTCGATACCAAATTCAAAAAACTTCGCTATTTTTTTTATTTAAAATTGTTTACTCCACAAAAAAAATCTTGATAAATATTGTACATGAGCTGTTGTTGGAAGCATATGTTCGGAGAAATCAGTATTAAGACACTTAAACATGAGTGAAACCTCCAAATACGACAAAAAATAAAATTTTTACCAAAAAAATCAGAAAAAAAATTAAAATCGCCAAAAACAACCAATTTTTAGTCGAAAAACTTCAAAAGCCAACTCGAAACACAAGAATTCAGCGTTAAAAATCACTCGGTGTGGTGGGGGATCAAATGTAAGACAACAAATATTAAAAATTCCACGCAAAAATCATCTCAAAAAAACTGTGTATAACATTTTACAATTCAAAAATAGGGAAGATTCACATATAATTAACAACATTTACTATTGTTTGAGCCTAAAAATCTGCGATATTCTTCATGAATAACGTCAAAACTTGGATTAATTGAAGAAATCCTGTAACAAAGTTCTTCTTTTTTGTTCGGCCACGTGCATTTGGTTCTCTAGGTCACCGCGGTCGGTGGTTTCGGCGCGTTCCACCTTCCAGGACAGCTCTTCAATCTCTTTTTCTAGCTGGGCTTGTTGGTATTGGAACTAAAACAAAAAAATCACTTTTTTCGCATAAATTTCGGACAAACTTTTCTCAAATTTTGAATAAAAACTTTTTCGATCGAATTTCGCAAAAAATCAAAAAAGAAATCGCTAAAATTTTTCGCCTAAAACCCAGAAAATTTCGTCTAAAAAATCAGTGTCGATTAAGTGTACAACATTTCCACAAAAAATCAATTTTTTCCACCCCGAATCCGCTGAGATACGGCCAAAAACGTTTTTCGTCTAACCGCTCTCCTCATTTTCCATGCTCTCTCAAAAAATTGTGCAATATCTCCTTTGCTGGTACAGTTCACGGGTCAAAACTTTCAGGCGTTCATTTGTGTCCCATTTATAATCTCTATGCAAAATTTGAAGCGAATCGGAAATTCAGAACAAATTGATATTACACTTCAAACACTAAAACAATATTTCCCACATCCCAGTCCAACTTCTGGTCTGATTACTATTCCATGTCACCTATTTCACCTTAAAATCAATTCTCATCGCACTAGAGACAGTCCTAACCACCTACCAGTTCCTTTCTCGGATCCCCGTCCATATAGTAGGCGAATGGATATGTGTACTGTAAAGTATATCTGCACTTGGTAAGTAGGGATGCCGCATCATGGAGATACTGCCAATCGATCCATGTGCCCTCATGATTCGCCACTTTCTCATCAATCTTGGCTTTGATCTTGTTTCGGAGGTCTTCTTCCATCTTCAAACTTTTGCTGTGATTTTCGAACCGTTCAAAGTAATGTAAGTATTTTTCCAGTGCCCTTCGCGCCTTGAGATGATTCGCTTCTTGTGCGATGGCCGGGTTTTCTCGATATCTAGAGCATTCATAATATTCGGAACCGTGGGATTTCCAGTCTGAAAAAACTTCTATTAGTATATCAAGTGTAAAATAGACGGTAAAAGCAATTTTAAATTGCTAATCAGGCCTTAAAAAGCTTAAAAGTGCCATCGTAGAAGCAACTAAGCTAATTTTTAGCTCATAATCAGCAATATTTTAGTTTTTATATATTACACATGGCACATTTGATAAAAATTTGGATCAAAATCAACATTAATATGTCTGTTTAACAGAATCATCCATGCCACAACGTCAAATAGAACCCAATCTCCAAATTAAAGCATCAATTCAATTTCTCTTTGCCTAAAAACTAACAAAAAATCAAACCCTTGCCTCTAAAGCACATCCAACAAAAATGATGTTTGCATTTGGTGCACTGCATGTGATTACAGCCTCCGTTCTTCTCGATGCATGCATGACAGTTTGGGCAGTCCTTGGTGTGTGCACTGATATAATTGGCGGTTTCCGAGTCGTCCGCGCACTTCACTTGCCATTTCTTCAAAATATCGCAAGTCGCCGGTGCGTGGTAATCCTGGCCGCATTTTATACTGAAACACGTCAATATTCCTTCATTCTGAGCTAAACTCCCAATCAACAAAAAGAGGAATTCACTTACCAGTAGGAAGTTTCGCATTTCGTGCAAATACATCTGTGGGGTTTATCTGATTTGCAGTACGAAATCATCTGACAATTGACGCCGGGACAGAATCTGAGATATGGATTGGACTGAATGAACTCCCGAAAACAATTTCGTTCGTATTTGTCACGCACATCCGGAGTGTTCGGAAGGATTTTGGCCACAAAATCTTCAGTGCAATATAACTGGCAATTTTGTTGCATACATTCAATTCTTATGGAATTACCTGAAAATTTCTAATTAGAACAGACAAATTATAGTCAAAAGACGATCATGCGCCAATAAATTTAACAAAACACACGGCTGATTCATCAAAAATAATAAAAACATACTTGACCCATGTATAATATAATTTTGGCAAAAATCCAGTATTTTCGAAAATTTTCAAGCAGAATCTGAGATCAAAAGCATGTAAATAAAGGTTTCCCCCCATTTAGCCTAAAAATCAAACCAAAATATCAAAAAACCTTACCATCATCAACTTGAGTCCTCATGTAAGCAATCCAGCACTCATCACAGAACGGATGGCCACAAATCAGCATGCTGAGATTCTCATTCTGTTCGCAACACACTCCACACTCATTCTCCGAACTCTTGGCTTCCACTTCAACCGGCTGGGCTTTGGATTTCGGTGAGATCCTAGGTCTTTTTGTACTCAATAACGAGCTACTCGAACTGGTTGGAATATCTGATTTGTGTGTCTTCTCAATGGTTTTCAAACCGTTCTTCTCCAAGAATCTCGCTGGATCTTGGGTGTATTCCTCTTGAATCCGCGCAATATCCCAGTTATTTAGACATAATACTAGCTTGGCATGAGAGGGAACAAAGCTCGGAATCGCGTCGCAAAGCTTGGCAACCTCGTTGTTGATGAGTGTCTCAACTTCAGCGACCGTTAGACATTGATAGTCGACGGATTCTGGATCGGCATTTGTGGTTTCTGGCTCGAAATGGTAAGAATCGTCGTAGTAATCCACTAAAATAAGGTAAATATAGTTGATCCTTGGAGGGAAATGGAAAATTTTTCCAATGAAAAGAAGCTGTAGGACTTCTTTGAGCTATCTAAAGCCAGAAACAACAATAAAAAAGGACTTACCGTCATAATCTCCACAATCGGAATAATCGTCACCCGAGTCCATTACAATGCCTCACTTCTTCGTGATACAACCAAAAACAACGATAATTAAAAACACTGATTATTGCTCAACGTCACTAGACAATTAGAATCAAAGCTAATGACGTTCTCAAAGAAAACCTCGCAATTCCCGATATTATACTAGGCACATAAAAATTTAATAGTTTTGTGACAACGAGCAGGAAAAAAGGAGCTTATTCGTATTCGAGGATTATCCGCGTTTTACAACGTACATCACTCACCAACCGGATATCGGCAAAAAAAATAATAAAAAACAGCACTTATATTACACTAGACATCACAGGATTTTGCAAGAAAAGGGTTAGATTCCCAAGAACTAGCAAAACAAATAGTTGAAAGAAACAGTTGGATAAAAATATATGAGTTCTTGTCTGTTTTGACAATAAAATTATATTACACTTGAGAGCTGGTAAACTTTTTTCTATAAAAGTCGAAAACAAAAGAAGGAGAAGCTGAAACCAGACAAAATGTCAAGATAAAAGTGCAATCAGCATCTCCACCGGCTGACACGCCATTTAATTCAACGAAACACGATGGGGAACGTCAATTCGATATTACACTTGACGTCAGATGCAAAAAAAGCAGAAAACTCTTGTTTTCTAGAATCTATCGCCAAAATACGAAAATAACAAGTACGAGGAAAGGCGAAATCACTTCCCATACCACGTACGAGTCGTATAGACACCGTTTATTTATTTTATCCCCGTCTATATTTACGCGTTTACCTCGTGGAGAGCAGCCGTCCAACGGACTCGCCTGCGGGGAGAAAAAAACTATAATTCCGTCTAAGAAATCTCTTCTCAGAAAGCGAATTTCCATTAAGAGCGCCTTCGATATTACACTCGCGGGGAGGAAATCTCTTCGCTCGACGGAATCGTCGAAAAAAATATTTTCTCAAAAACACATGCTCAACTTGTCGTGCATGAGAAACACCGTCAACGAAAGAGAAATTGACATCTTGATTTGTCCTTTGATGCAGAAATGAAAAAGACCCGCAAACTTGGCATGTTCTTTGTTTTACACAATATTGAAGGCTGAGTCCCGGCACGCAAACAAACAGCACTTGGCATTCCATTTTAATCGAATAAAATTGACAATGAGGTAGAAGATGAGGGAAATCCTTGTAGTTGAGAGTGTTAGACGCATATTTGACCTATTTTTACATGAACTGCGGGATATTTTAGTCGCGGATATTGTTTTAGATCCTTTGAAAGTGAAAATATCAGGTTTCACATAAAAAATTATGTTATTCTTGCCTGATATTATGCGAAATTCGTGTAAAATTCTCAGTTTTTCTCCATAGATGATGTAAGAACCTCTTGGTTGCGTGTAATTGCCAGAAAATTACTTTTTATTTTATCCATGCCTTGAACATCGGGTCTCAACTCTTTTTTCTTTTTCAACTCGAATTTATGCCTCTGGGAAGATTTTGAGTAAAAAGGCTAGAAGGACAAGCCATCCGGAAGATGTAGGTTTATTTTTTATTTTTTTGAACTGGGGTTTAGATTATTTTTGCGTCCATTTTTGCGTTCTCTTGGACTTCCACATCTAATGGACAAGGTAAAGAAAAGAGGTCTTCTGCGAAATATTTCTTGTAGTATTCGAAACTTGACCTCCCAAACAGCGTTAGTGACCCTTAGGCTCCGCGAAAAACGCCGATTACGTTCTTATTTTTTTCAAATTGGACGAACTTCGGCTATCTTATTCATCTTCTCTCTTATTCTTTACCCTTTGAAAAACAGACGGCTTACGTCAGGGAGAAGAAGAGAATAAAAATTGAGAGAGGACACAAGGTGTTTGTTGGCCTTGTTTTTCCGGGCCTTGAGGCAGACGCTCTGAGAACACTTCCGATCTTTTACAAAACGTTTTTGAGTTTAGTATTTCTCGGAGTTTTGAGGCTTTGAAACTGTGAGTTCCAATTGAAGTTGAGGAATTTTTTAAATTTTTATTGTAGGCTAAATCAAAGTGAGGATATTTTAATAAATTTCAGGTAGATTTAAGATTAAAAACGCCGCTTGTTGGGCGTATATTGTCCATGACCGCCTAAAGTAATATTAAGTGTAAGATGTAGGGCTATGAAGGCGAAAACAGTGTACTTTGATGGATGAAGCTTATAATAATGGCGTCTGGATGATATTTAGGCGCGTTTAGGATTGATAACACTCAAAAATATATTGTCCATGGTGATTAAAAGTAATATTGACTTTAAAATCTTTATCGACGATATCAGACACTAACTTCTATTGCTGCTGATATAAAGCATACTCCTAAAAAAACGTTTTTACCGTTTTTGATCTTATTCGACATTTGGGGTCTTTCAAAATTCCCTGATATTATTCATCATGACCTCACGTCATGTCACCTGAAAAGTCATTTGTTAGAAGTTTGTTAGAAGTTAAGCCGATTTGGCCAAAATACGATTATTTTTTAAAGCCTCTAATGACATCATGTACCATGAATAATATCACAGCTCATTTCCTCCTGATTCACCTTATTTCACGCTGGGGAATTTTTTCAAAAAGCCATTGGGAAACCCCTGATCAGTTTGTGATTTCTGTGCCCGCGGGTCATAAGTTTTTGTTCCTCTAAACAAGTCCTTTTGGGTTGATCCAAAAGAATTTTTTGTGTTGATATTTTGTTAGGGATATCTTAATGGCTCCATAACACTCCGAAACGGGGTTTGAACAAAAAACAGAGTGATCTTCGATCAAAAAACATTGTTTTTTTACCAAATTTCAAGAGATCTTTTTGTTTTGGAAGCGGAAACTGTTTTTAAAAGTGTTTTTGATAATATTTTGTGATTTAATTGATAGCTAGAGTATTTACCAATCTATTAGAAGAATCTGTTGTCAAAATTTTTATACACACAGAAGATTTTTATATTGTACTTGCTATTATAACCCTAAAATTTCAGTTTTTCTCTAAAAACAGGTAAATTTTTACAAATTTTAGCATGATTTTTTAAATTAAGGTGATTTCTGATATTTTGAACTCGAGACGTAACAATTATTATTGAATGTTTTCAATTTTTACTCATTTTTCACTCCAGAAGCCCTCAAATCGGCTACTCAAGTTACTTCTTTGCCGCGTCTCACCCCAACTGAGACGCCCAAACTTTGGTAACAAACTTGGACCCACACGATGTTCCGTCCAGTGTTTTATAGTCGGTTGGCCAACACCACAACCTGGTTCCGACATGCTTCGACTACCGTTAAACGACCTCAGGTAATGGTTTTTGATGGTTTTGTTGGTTTTTAGGGTCTGCGATGACGCAAAAATTGAAAGAGATGAATCTGAAGGTAGTATTTTACATATTTGAGCCGTTGGAGAGACTCGTTTTATCTTTTTTATGAAAAAATATATTACTTTAGGTAGAACTTTTATATTTCTGGATTTGTAATGTCTTGTCTTTGATAAATTTAGGTCAATGTCTTCCAAGGGTCTGTGGTTACCTTTTTGATGAGTTAGATACAACATTTAAGGAAAATTTTGAAATCATTATATTACTTTAGGTCAAAAGTTGAGGTATTCTTGATTTTTTAGAGGTTTGATCTTGCGTTTACTGCCGGAAACGGTGATCCAAAGTATTTTAGAGCAATTAACTTCTGTTTTAGAAATGAAAAAACATTTTATTTTAGGTGACCAGCTCCAAACCGTCCATCATAAGCCAAGAATCGTTTATGAATGGAACCACCAATGTTTACGTGGAGCAAATGTATGAAAGCTGGCGTCAAGACCCCAACTCGGTCCACGCTTCATGGGCGGCCTATTTCCGCAACGTTGAAGCCGGCGCCCAGCCAGGACAGGCCTTCCAAAGTCCTCCGGCACCAGCCTACCGAGGAGCGGCTTACTCGGCCAGCCTTCCTGCCACTCACGCGGCTCCAGCTGTTGCCGCAGCCGCCAGCGGAGACGTCACTCAGGCCATCCATGACCATTTGAAGATTCAATTGCTCATCAGAAGTTATCAGGCAAGAGATTTTCGATGTTGTTCTAGGGATTTAGGTGATTTGGGAGCGATTTTGAGGAGAAATGCGATTTTGACGATTTAAGCTGGTCTATTTCAGACTCGAGGTCATAATATCGCCGATTTGGACCCACTGGGCATCAACAGCGCCGATCTCGACGACACCATCCCAAGAGAATTGGAGCTGGACTTTTATGGATTCACCGAAAAGGACTTGGATAGAGAATTTGTTCTGCCTCCAACGACTTTCATTGGTGGAGAAAAGACCTCTTTGCCCCTCAGGGAAATTCTAAGTAGACTGAAGGTAAAACTTAACGAAAATTTTAATTGTTTTGAGTCCCAACACGAAATCTTGAAATGAATTTTTGAATTTTAGAACATTTACTGCCGTCACACTGGAGTGGAATACATGCATTTGACCAATTATGAGCAACAGGAATGGATCCGCCGCCATTTTGAAGCTCCAAGAGTAACTGAACTTACAGTGGAACAGAAGAAAGTCCTGTTCAAAAGATTGATCCGATCAACCAAGTTTGAGGAATTTTTGGCAAAGAAATGGCCCAGTGAAAAGAGATTTGGTCTAGAGGGCTGTGAAGTGTTAATCCCGGCGATTAAGCAGGTAAGGGAGATCTGAATGACAAAAAGTTGTCATGGATAATATAAAAGTTGGTGATTTGTGACGACAAATTGAGTTTAATAGGTAAAAGAAGACGTGTTTATTATACCCTAAGCTGTTTGAGTATTAGTTTTAGCTTTTTGTTATAGTTTTTGACGTGATTTATATTGCTCTACCCACTTTTAGGTAATCGACCGTTCCTCCACCTTGGGAGTGGACTCGGTGGTTATTGGAATGCCTCATAGAGGACGTCTCAATGTCCTTTCCAATGTTTGCCGACAACCTTTGGCCACTATTCTGTCCCAATTCTCGACCCTCGAACCGTCGGATGAAGGATCAGGAGACGTGAAATATCACTTGGGAGTTTGTATCGAACGTCTGAACAGACAGTCACAAAGGAACATCAAGATCGCTGTGGTTGCCAATCCATCTCATTTGGAGGGTATGTTGGGGGTTTGAGCGAAAATTTTATATTGTTTTAGATAAACGATTGAATTTAACGTTTTTTATGCAAATTTCGCTAAAATTTTTGTGATTTCGTGTTCTGAGGTTTCTCTAAATTGAAGTATTAGTGGTATAGAGTGTAAAGAATGATTTTTGACTTTTGTTTTATCAGGGCTTTTAGAGAACATTGAATTTTTGGACAAAAAGTGGTTAAAAATAATGTTTTCTTGCGATTTTTTGTTTATTTAATGCCAGAATTTGATGACGAAACAATATGTCGGGGTTTTTAGTTCTAATGTTACAGCTGTCGACCCCGTCGTGCAAGGCAAAGTTCGCGCCGAAGCGTTTTATTCGGCGGACGATCGGTGCGATCGCCATTTGGCCCTCATGCTTCATGGTGACGCTGCGTTCTCGGGCCAAGGCGTAGTTATGGAGACCTTCAACTTGGACGATCTCCCCTCCTACACCGTGAACGGAGCCATCCACATGGTGGTGAACAATCAAATCGGATTCACCACTGACCCCCGTTCGTCCAGATCATCACCGTACTGTACGGATGTGGGTCGAGTTGTGGGCTGCCCCATCTTCCACGTCAATTCCGACGACCCCGAGGCCGTAATGCACGTGTGCAATGTGGCGGCGGACTGGAGAAAGACCTTCAAAAAGGACGTCATTATCGACCTGGTGTGCTACAGAAGACATGGCCACAACGAACTGGACGAGCCCATGTTCACGCAACCTCTGATGTACCAACGAATCAAACAGACCAAACCGATTCTCGACCTGTACCAAAAGTCGATCATCAGCGAGGGAGCGGCGGACGAAAACTACGTGAAGGAGGAGCTGAACAAGTACGGACAAATCATGGAAGATGCGTACGAAGAGGCGAAGAAAATCACGACCGTGCGGAACAGAGACTGGCTCGACTCGCCGTGGGACGACTTCTTCCGAAACAAGGACCCCACGCAACTGTTGCCCACCGGAATTGACCGAGAGAATATTGAACATGTGGTGGGGAAGTTCAGCTCAACCCCGGAAGGATTCCATTTGCATCGCGGACTGGAAAGAACCCTAAAGGGAAGAGCGAAGATGTTGGAAGACAATTCGCTGGACTGGTCCATCGGAGAAGCCCTGGCCTTTGGAACATTGCTCAAAGAAGGTAGGCATGGATAAGATAATATTTTTGGAGAAAAAGGACAATTTTTTGGATTCATTCAAGAGTTTGATTGATTAATTAGGGAAGTGCAAGGTCTGTGGGCCCTGTTTTGGGAGTTTGGGTTTCTGGATGACAGAGAATTTGCATAAATTAGAGAAAATTTTTAAAAAAATTTGAACTTTTGAAAATTTTTACTTTTTTTTTGTTAATTTTACTGCGATTTTTGTATCACCGCTTGAAAAAATATATCAGAGGTTTGGCAGCAAGCAACGTTGACTTTAATTTATCTTGTCTTGAAAATTTAGTTAATTTTTTTATAAAATTCCATTTTTTTTTTGAAAATTTTAATTTCAAAACCTTTTCTTTGTTTTTAGGCATCCACGTCCGTCTGTCGGGTCAGGACGTTGAACGTGGCACCTTCTCCCACCGTCATCATGTTCTGCATGACCAAAAAATCGATCAAAAAGTGTACAACCCATTGAATGACCTCTCCGATAATCAAGCCGAATACACTGTCTGCAACTCTTCGCTGAGTGAGTACGCGGTCCTCGGATTTGAATTGGGATACGCCATGGTCAACCCAAACGCATTAGTCATCTGGGAAGCGCAGTTCGGAGACTTCTCGAACACTGCACAGTGCATTATTGATCAATTTATTTCTTCTGGACAGTCGAAATGGATCCGACAGACAGGTAAGGGTGTCCTGAAGGGATTTTTTGAGGTATGGAAGGGCGTTTGAGGAGGTTTTAGGGATTTTAGAGATGATTTCGGAAAATTTTTGCCCAAAGTAATATAATTTTTGGCAGAAACTTGGGATTTTTTGGATTATATTAGCAAGTTTATGATGAGATACGATGAACAGTAGTCGAAAAGAGGCTTTACGACTGTTTTTTATAATTTTGGAGTTGGTTTTGAGATTAATTTTGAGGTTGTTCGAAAAAAAGTATTAATTTTTGTTCTAAATTTATTCGATTTTTCCAGGCCTGACCATGCTTCTCCCCCACGGCTACGAAGGAATGGGACCAGAGCACAGTTCGGCACGACCTGAACGCTTCCTTCAGATGTGCAACGACGACGATGAGATCAACTTGACCAAGGTGACGTTGGACGAAAAATTCGTCGCGCAACAACTCCATGATACCAACTGGATTGTGGCCAACTGCACAACACCAGCGAACATCTTCCATTTGTTGAGAAGACAGATTTATTTGCCGTTCAGAAAGCCGTTGATTGTCATGACACCGAAGAGTTTGCTGAGACATCCATTGGCCAGAAGTCCAATTGAAGATTTCTTGACTGGAACCAGCTTCCAAAGAGTGATCAGAGAGAATGGACCCGCAGTCGACAACGCACAGAATGTAAAGAAGGTCGTGTTTGTCTCAGGTAAGAGGTGAAATATTGTAGTAGGGAAGAGTTGATATTGCAGTAGGCAGTTTTGTTATATTTTGATGGAATTTTGATGTAGTAAGGAGGGAATTGGATTTAGAACGAGGCTTCGTGACATTTCGGGCCTAAATTTATGGCGATTTATAACTTACCAACCTAATATTTTACTAAAATTTTGATTTTTTTAAGGAAAAGTCTACTATGAAATTGCGAGCGCCCGAAAAGAAAGAAACCTCGATGATTCGATTGCACTAGTCAGAGTGGAACAGGTCTGTCCATTCCCATACGATCAAATCAAGGCTGAATGTGACCGATATCCGAATGCACAAATCGTCTGGGGACAAGAGGAACCTAAGAACATGGGCAGCTGGACGTATGTCCAACCAAGAATCAACTCATTGATCAAAGAGTAAGTCATTTGGGCATATTTTTTGCCAGAAGGATTGGGTTTTTCGTATTTTTCATTTTTTTGGGAGAAATTTGGTGATGTTACTTTTGAGGGCAACACTTGACACAATTTTTTTATTCTGAGTCATCTGCTGCTTTTAGACAAGAAATGTCTGATATTTTTTTGCAGTAGATGTCTATGGCATAGAGCAGGACAAGGAGAGAGACACTTGTCCCAAAATTTGTCATAAACGGGTCATGTGTTCCTCTCGCTAGTAAATGCCTAAGAAACTGTAATTCTTGGTTTTCTTTTAGCCAAAGCCGCGTCGTCACCTACGTTGGCCGCAAATCCGCCGCTTCCCCCGCCACCGGCAACAAATACACTCACATAAAGGAACAAAAGGAACTCGTCGACGACGCCCTCTCTTAGGAAATCCCACTCGGTTTTATTGTAATTGATATAAAAATACAATGAAAAATACAAAATTTGCTGAGGTGTATGATTGATCAAGATCATGTATTTGACTGTATTTTAGGGTTTAGAAGGGAAAATATGTGATTTTAGCCCATTTTTTATTGTTTTAGGTATCTAATGGTGTGAAAATGGCCGGAAATAAAGTGATTTTGTCTGAGAACTTTAACGTTTATCGTGAGAGAATGCGATAATAACTTTTTGAGAACTTTATAGGTGCATTTTTGGCAAAGATCGCAAAAATTTTACATTTTTTTTACTAGTACAATAAAATTTTAATCGTAATTTTGTTTAATTGGAGCAACCTCATTCCCTCTTCTTGTCTAGAGGGTCATTTGTGGTCCTCCCAACAGATCTCAGCAGCATCTTCCATCCAGCGTGTGGGAGGATCGTTGTTTTTGGCTCCTTACGTCCGAACCGAGCCGCCCACCATCAAGTGCAATGCTAAGAAGCTCTGAATTTGCATTAATAATATTTGTAACGTCTTTTTTGGCTTTTATATATCAAATTTTTTGTCATTAATACCCATTGAATTCTATTTTTACCAATACTTTATATTGCTTTAGGTTGTGATGCGTTGTAGATAAACCTTGAAGGAAAATCGTAGATTTGAAAGGTCCGGAGTGAATCGGGCTACTAATCGAGGAGAAACGAATGATCAGAAAATATCACAGTATACACACATAAGCCAAAAGATTTTACTTTGATCTGTTCCGATCTTACACTAAATTTTGTGCCTAAAATAATGTTTTTGTCATAAACACGGCAAAAAGCAATCTAAACAGGTAAAATTCCACACGAATATGGAAAATACGTGTCCAAAACAATTTCCGATCCAATGTCCAGGATTTCCCACTTACACGAGTCCCTCGGCCGACTCCCCCCACGAAAGCCAAGGAGTTTTCCGCCAATTGCCGAGGCAATTTCATCAAATATCATCAACATTGTTACGTGGCCACGTGTTCACGAATCTTCGCGAAATTTTGCCTGACACGTTGCCGAATTTCGTCGCGCTGTCATTCTCATCTTGCCGTTAGGCGTTTTTTTGTTGTAGTAGAGAGCGGCCGGCTTTCTGATATAGGATTCATTGTTTTTTGGATATTTTGGCGTGGTAAATCGTTTCTTCCATGATTCTGGAGAGGTGTAGTATCGTGTAAATTGTGTAAAACAGTTTTTCGACGGGGGATTCGGGTTTTCCTTTGCTTTTCGTAAAAATTTCCTTGATTGATACCTAAAATGTGAATACACCTTGAAATTTTCGAGTCTTGTGGTTTTTTAATTCTACACCGTTGACATAACTTTTACCTTGCATGACCTTTATTTTTCAGCTATGACCTCTTGAACCAACGTGGCCAGGGTCCGTCCGGCCTTCAGATACCATGGCGGACATCAGTAGCATCTTAAAACTTCGAGAATTTCACCTCATATGCATTCAAATGGCTTGGATATGAAGTAAGCTTGGTTTTGTTTCATTTTTTTAGATTGAAAATCGGGAATTTTGGCCGATATTGTACTAGGGATCAGCAGATGAATTCTTACTGGAAATTGAGGGTTGACTCATTTTTTTGCCATACAACTTTCTTTTTTGGTCGTCAGGGATATCTTAGATCTCTTTTTCAATAACATTTTGGTGTTTTTGACCTCATACTTCGTTCTATTTACCAATTTCTTTTTTCAGATAAAAGTTTCGGTTACGTACGAAGTATTGATTTTTTTGGCTCTGGTCGACAACCATCTTTCTTCTCATTTGATTCGATAAACCTCGAGCTTCCAAAGATATAGTTACGGTAAGGCTTTAATTTTTCATATTTAGGGATGAATAATGTAAAATTTTATTGTGTTCTTTGATTTCAGAGCTTCTAGTCGATATCCGCTCGCTCGCCAATGGGTTCATTTATCTTCAAAGCTCTTTTTTTGGCTGAAACGCATGTTACCTTCCTCGACATCTCAGAATCTCTGGAAATTGAAATAAACGGCCTCAAACGGATCAATGTGGACTTACCATCAGATTTCATTGTGAGTTCTTTTATTTTTGCGTTGATTTTTAGAAACGTCAAATTTTTGATGATATCACTTGTCCTTGTATGGGTTGATTTACCATCCTAGGACTTTGATCTTGTTGTAGACACTGATTATATTGCTTTATTTGTAGATTTCGTCGGATCAACTTAGCTTTAAGTTTTTTCTCCTTCGCCTTCTCCTCGCTCATTGACGTCTTCTCCTCACTCATTGACGTCTTCTCCTCACTCATTGACACAAAGGACGCTGACTTCCAACAAGTGCAAGTACCATTTGGACAAAACACGTTGACTTGGAATGGATTTGGACAAAGCTCATAGACTTCGAACGGATTGGTAATTGGCTGGGGTTTTTATGCACGTTATTGTATGATATATAGTAGATTTTTGATGTATACATAGTAATAGTAATCGGGAAGTATTCTTTTCTCTATGAAGGGCAAAAAGCCTTCATAACGAATAAAAATTAGGACTCTTATTTGCGATGGATATCAGAGTTTTGGCCAGAGTAGGGGCGGGAGTCGGGGGTCTTGGCGCTGTTCGGACTTTGGGTGTCGGGAGGGTTGATCTCCTGTTATTCGAGGGGTTAGTACCTGAGGTCGAAGGCAGGTAGTCGGAGTACGTCGGGTATTTTGTTGACCAGGAACTGGTGACGGGCGGCTGGACAGGGGCTCTACTTTCATTAGTCCTTGTGAAAGTGCTGGGAAAAGTGGGAAGGGACGCTGGGGTATCGGCTATAACAGCCAAAAATGTAAAAGTATATTGCGACTTGCCATCCCCCGAAACGGGTGGAGGCTGTTGAGGTGGAAGGTCGATGGATGGATGGATGTTCAAGGCCTTTGGCCAAAACTTTATAAAATTGACCGAACCCCATGTTGACGGCTTTTGGGATAAAGCAAACGGGAGCCTCGATAGGCCGCAGAGTTCGGATATCGATGGTGCTGAGACCTGGGGCGCTCAGCGGAAAGTCCTGCCCCTCCGATCAGCCATGAGTGGGGGCCGGTGGCTGGTACAAAGTCTAAGGCGGGTTCAATGAGGTCCCCAAGATGGGTAATGTGGCGAAAGCCCCCCTCTATACCGCGGTCGCGCACTATGGTTCCGGCTTAAAACGTCCCACGCTACTAGCCACGGTTAAGAGGTCAAAAAACAAAACCCTAAACTTTCAGCTTCACTACGTAAGTTTTCGGGAGGATTCGGGCACGTAAGTTTTGAGCAGTACGCTCAACGTAGGGGGATGGCGAAGTCGCAGCCATATATACAATTTTGTTTATTGTTATAATCGATACTCTGGAAAGTCGTCCCACTATTCTCAGCATTTTCGACCAACAAGGAGTAGTGAAAGGAGAGACGATGCGAAGCTGACACAAGCCAGTAGTGAGGAAACACCGGCGGAAAAGAAAAGTCCGCCGCTTGAACTGACGGGAAACACTCCAAGATACATTAGGATAGACCCTCTTTGGCGACCCTGGCGCGAACAGCAATCCAGACCATGGGGTCTACACCACAAAAAGTGGTGTAGACACTGGGGCCAAACTTGTTTGGCTTTAGGGGAGTGCTCCTTCCCTACTCTGGCCTCAACGACGGTAACCAACGAAAATTTGCGTCCTATAAAATTTTTATATTATTATAACTTTTATTTTATACCTTATAATATTATAAGGGATCAGAGAAGAGAATTTACTCCGATATACTATTACTACTACTAAGAAGACTTTGATTTGTAGATAATACTGTATGTTCTGTTGTAATTTAATATATTTTGATGCAATGTATTACTATACTTTGTCTTATTGTCTTATATACCATAGATTGTTAATATTTTATGAGCTTTTGAATTGTTTGGATAGTTAAAAGTGATTGTTTTGAGGGTTTGTTGATATTTTTGACTGAATTGCCGTATTTTAGTTGAATTTTTCTCATTTTTTCTTCAGAATCTTGATTTTGCTCGTTATAGATAATATTTTTAGCCAAAGCTTTTTTTGTTCCGTCTATTTATACGTCATAGGACGTGAGAAATGTTGTCCGTTGTGAAACAATTATTGTTTCGAGAAATCTCAACTTCTTTGCCCATCGTTATATTTATTGTTGTCTGACTGTTTCATACTGCCACGTATTTCGATATTGTTATGTATTATACAATATGTTACTATTCTTTGCCATGTAATTCTTTTATAGTTTTTTTGATGGTCAAATTGTGACCTAAAAGCCTACTGCAATATAAATTCGGTTGCCAAATGTTGTCTCCAATGAAAATGTAACAAAAGAGTTTATTTTTTATAGTGCATATTGTCGTAAGACGGCCAGAACACTTCTGGAACCCACGGTCAAACAAAAAATATATAAATTTCAACTAAAACCAGTTCAAATTAAGATCAATACAATGCAAAATAATCTGCCTGGCCATAAAGGTTATAACAAATTTATTTTCGAGGCAGAGAAAGACAAGACACCGAATCAAGTGTTATCTTAACAACAAACAAAATTATTACCTAAACTACGGTCAAATCTCTGCATAAATTTCAAAACATATTTTCAAAAATCGGAAAACGAGACTAAAAATTATCTTGAGATCACTGAAACTTTCTACACAGAGATTTGACTTCGAAAATTCCCCGTACTTTAGCGATCTCTCGATGAACCCGATGCTTTTGGTCTTGACGACGATGATGCTGGCGATGATGATGAGATAGTTGTGTTCGTATTGGGGGTTGAATTACTCGATGAATTGCGTTGTATCCTTTCCGCCAGCGCCTGATGATCCACTTTACTGATTCTGCCCAATTGACGGAGCTCCGCGTGTTTCCAAAGCTGCACAAATTCGTTGGACATATCTGAAAAAAGGGATTATTAATAAAATACCGACGGAATCATAATATCCACCACAGAAATACCTATGCTGACCAATTAATAAAATCTCCAGACATGGCAAAACGGGCCGGGCCCTTCGGGCCCCCGGCCCGGCCCGTTTAAAGTTGGGCCCGGCCCGGCCCTTTTCAAAATTTCCAAAGCCCGGCCCGGCCCCGGGGTACCTTGGGCCCGGCCCGGCCCCGGCCCTTTTTTTTGTTTGAAGGTTTTACTTTAAACTAACATCATGACGTTGTTCGCAGTACTCGAATTAGTCCAAAAACGTTTTAAAATTTAAAAATCGATCAACCCATACCCAAGATATTGTTGATTTTTGTTTTGATATTATCCATGATTTGTCTTTCGGCGAAAAAGATGTTCAGATATTGGAAATATATGCAAAAAGCTGAAGAGCACCAAAAATCTGAAGATTCGGAAATGATAATCAGAACCTGAAATTTTTTGTCCCAAATTTTGGTTTATTTGATTTTTTTAAAGGTCGAAAAATCGAACCACAGGTATTCATGTCATAAGAGTGAATAAAATACTTCAGATGGGCTGCTCGATTGTCAAATCCATCGTCGAAATCCTTGAGAAAGGAAGAGAAACTTTAAACAACCGTAGTCAAAAATTTTTTTGCGAAAAAATTACAACAAAATGCCAAAAAAATTGGCACCTAAATTTTTCGTTGCAAGACAAATTTTTTTTTTGAAAAAAGGGGCCGGGCCGAGGGGGCCCAAAAAAAAGATAGGCCCTCGGCCCGGCCCGTTTAGAGTTGGGCCCGGCCCGGCCCTTTTCAAAATTTCCAAAGCCCGGCCCCCTTGCCATGTCTGAAAATCTCAGACAAGACAGAAAACAAAAATGATATTGTACTTGATATCAAATCTTATTTTACTGTCAAAGACTGCTAAACCCCCTTTAAACAAGTGCAGATAGTCTTTATAATTATAGACCCCTCTGAGTGAATCGTTCTAGAGATCCACCAACCTTCTTGTTCACAACAATTATATTACACTAGACATCAAATCATCCACAGTTTTTGTTGTTAACAAATTAATCAAAGTTTGAATTCTGCTAGCAAGTACCTCCCCAATACTTTCGAATCATCCACTAAAACATGAAGAATGAAAACTCAAAAATTTACCTTCAAGTTGTTGTTGCGTGAGGGTCGGATCAAAAAATTGATACCACTCTTCGCCTTTACTGCCTCTTCCCGGGAATGTGGTCTGAAATTAAGCATAGGTCACTCTTCTTGCTACCGAACTCAAACATTTTCACCGTCAAAAAAAATTTCAGACTTGACAAACTACAGTAATAAAATTACAGTAACCTAACTTACATTATGTTCCGACCACATGATGGCCATGTAAAAGGCGGCTCCAGCAATTACCGAGGGTTTGTATCGAATGCACCAATTTGTTATGTGAATTCTGGAAAACGAGATATGAATCGGTCGGGTAAAGGTAGCAAGATGCGTATTGGAATTTATTATTTGTGTGAAATTTGATATGCCAATACAATTCTTAGACTCTCAATTGCATAAAAATGTCACTAATACACCCTAATCCCAAAATTCCTATCATAAAACCCATCAAAAACATTACTTTAGGTCAAAAACACCTTGTTTAAGATGAAATTTATCTCAATTCTGCTAGAACTCGACAAATCCTCTTGCTTTTCAACTGATAAGTCACAACCTACATATCAGTCGTCAACCAAAACACAAATTCGGCAAATTTGTTGTCATTTTTCCGGAACAAATCCTTTGCTCTCAACACAAACGGATGTGGAATATCGATGGCAAAATTGAATCCGATCGTCTGCAAGACAATGTTCTCGATCCACACAATGTATTCCACAAGCTTATGGTAGGTTTCCTTGTTGATTACGGCTGTTCGATCCACTTCTTTTTGATGTACTTCATGCTCGACGCGGAGTTTATACCAAGTCCGAACTATGTACTCCAAGCGCTTCGGACATTCTTCGGATTTGGAGGTGAGGAAGAGAACGGCGGCTCCGACATCCTGAAAATATGTGTTTTATAATTTTTCTTCGATCTGAAAACTTTTGAAGTCATCAATTGTGCACTGCTAGGAAAAAAATCGTATTTTACACCCAATTTCGGACATAAAAATAATCAAATCAGTTGTAAAAATACTGTTTTGGTATCTTTTCCACTGAGAGTCAACATTTTTTTATAATTTTTCAATCAGCTCCATATCAAAAATGAAGTTGTACTAGACTCACCCTTGCATCAAAATCTTTGAGCGTATGGACCACGAAGAACCTTTTTAAATGGACCATACTGACGCATATGCAAAGCTGAGATCTGAAAGACAACTAAATGTCACTTCACAACTTCATAATACCTAAAAGTCAAAGATTCAGAATCATAAATCTCACATTTTCCCTTCTGGTTGCATCTCGTTGAGTCGATCAGCGATAGTTCGAATAAACAGACAGCCGCTTTGGATATAACGTTGCTCTTCCATCGAGCTGATACCTTTGAGACATGAGGGAGATCGGCGGAGTTCATCTTCGGTGAAAAACCATTTCGGCTTGATGGGACCCGTGGAGCTGTTATTGTTCTGCGCTATGGGCCCGGTTGGCAATGTAAAGTCATTCATAGCTGGAATATGTTCAAAGTTACCTGTTCTACAAATCTGCAGTTTTCACGTTCTGTAAATTCGCTAACTATCGGTAAAATACATAAAATTCGAAGGCTTTGCCTACTACAATATAAAATCAATCGAAAATTTAATTTTGAGTTAAAATACGTTTACAAACTGATTGAAACTCAAAAAAACGAGAAGTAGTCTACATGATTCATACAGAAATTCGGAAAATCAAGGAGAAAATTCGTCCAAAAAATAAAAATGAAATAAGGTCATAGGTGATACCTAAAACAATTAAATTTTTTGATGAATCACAGAGAAAATTATCCAAAGCAAAAAATAATATTTATCTCTGTCAAGTTGCTTTCAAGATACATCAAGTGAAGGACTATCGATTACCACATATTTCTGTCTCGTATTTTACCTTCCGTATGATGGAAAAGATTTAAAAAAAGAAGTAAAAAACGTGGGTAAGTTTAAAGACACCCATCCGAGACCAGACAGGATTTTCCTGTCATTTTCAAGAGATTCTTTGCAAGCTCTAAGCGGAATAAGTGAGACTTTTAATATTATACATGAAAAAAAAAATCAAATAATAAATTCTCAACAGAAAGAACAAGGATAAAGCTATCGAATTATGTAATTTTCAACCGGTAGTTACTCAAATTACCTCGACGAGCACCTAAAAACTGTGGATAATGCTTGCCCGACAAAGAAGCGAAAAAATATTGCAACAAGAAAGAGTTGACCCATTTCTCAAAACAAATGGGTCAACACTTCCACTCATCGCGAAAATAATTCTGGCTGAATTTGGCCAAAGTTGGTATAATGCTTGTAAACAACGCAATTTTCATGTGTTTAACTTTATTTTTGACGTTTTACTTGCGCGATGACCCATGCAATCACCGCATTTTGTGATATTTTAGATCAGGATGTCAGAAGCTCCGAAAAATCCTGAAGATCTTGACAAATTGATCAGAGAAGAAGCTGAAAAGGTCTTCAAACACATCGCTGTAGATCTGGCTAGTCGTTATTTTGATGAATTTGACATATCCGACACTTATCAGTAAGATTTTAATTTTTTTGTTTTGATCAGTTCTAGTGATTCTGGATAAGATGACTTTATCCCAATATCAACTGATTTTCAGCCTCGATGACTGTGTGATTGACCCGTTGGAGCTGCTGGGCGATATCCCAGACGCTGGCACTGTTCCCACCTCTATTCATCCTGTTTTGGATGCTGAAACCGGTGATGTTATTGGATTTGAAGAGAGTTGGAATCAGGAGGCGGAAGTTCTCGCGGATGCGGCTCATTCAATGTCAATGTCACGAGCACCTGATCCGGAGGCGTTTGGAAAGGTGAAAGGAAAGTCTGGGAACATTCCATTTATTCCCGGAGGGTTTGACATCAGCACTTTGAACGATATTCTCAAGGACCCGCATTCAGTGGCGGAAGGGGAAGATGAGGAGAAATTCTTGAATTTTGAAGGTAGGCACTTTGATTTTTTGCATTTATTATTTAGACGGAGTCTCCGAGGAGTTAATGTTGTGGATTTGAGGTCTTTCGCATTATTAATTTTTGACTTACAGTCGATATTATCTTAACCATCAAACTTTTGATGGACAATATTAAAATTTTGCTGTTTTGATAAAATCTTGATAAAAATAGATGTCGCATAGCTTTATAATCGTAGAACAAGCTCTGATATTTATTTTCCAGTCCTCCTCGACCAGCCGCCTGGCTTCAGCGAACCAGTAGAAGTCCCAGAAACCGTCGAGCCCTTGGAGGGCACAGACATCGCTCCCCCTGGCTTTGACACTGCTCCAGCCCCTCCTCCCGGCCTTACCAAACCTCCACAACAAATTACCTCAAACGATCTTCAAAATATCAAAGAGACAGCCGAAATTGACCAGTCGATCCAAGAAGATTCCAAGCCTTCAATTCAAGTGGAAGATTCGGAAATTCCCGAAGAATTTGAGGAGCTAAAAATCGAGGGAAACGATGATTTAGTTCTCCAACTAGCTCCCGAGATGGCTGAATTCACCCATGCCAAACTTTTGGACGATGCAAAAGTCAACCAAAAGTTTGAGGCGCTAAAACCGGAACTGGTCAAAGAATATCCGTTTGAGCTGGATACGTTCCAAAAAAGTGCCGTTGTAGCGATGGAAGCGGGTGATTCGGTGTTTGTGGCCGCTCATACATCAGCTGGCAAGACGGTGGTCGCGGATTATGCCATTGCTTTGGGGCAATTGCATAAAACAAGGTAAGAGAACATAAAGAAAGTGAATTAAAAAATCTTTTTTGATGTTAGAAGTCGATGATTGTGCTAATTAGGGTGTTGGCTGGTTTTAATTCTTTTAGTTTTGTTTGCTATGGAAAGGACATTTTATACGATAAATTTTGAGCCTGGGGAAAATGGGATTTCCGAGATTTTTTGATGGCTATGGAAGTGTCGTCTGCTGAAAGAAGGTGTATTTTGCCTGCTTATCTCATTTTAAGGTTATTCCTTCACATTTAAGGTTTTTTAAGATAAAAATTATCTTGTTTAAGGTTAAAAGTTTTAGTAAAATTGATTTTTTTATATAAAAAACGTAATTTATAATATGTCAATGCGTATTTTACCGCATTGTTTCTTCAGGGTCATATATACTTCTCCCATCAAAGCTTTGTCCAACCAGAAATTCCGCGAATTCAAAAATTCCTACGGAGATGTGGGCCTGATCACAGGTGATATTCAGCTGGAAACGGATGCATTCTGCCTCATCATGACCACGGAGGTCCTCCGTTCGATGTTATATAATGGTTCCGAGACAATACGGGAGCTGGAATGGGTCATTTTTGATGAAGTTCACTACATTAATGATGAGGAGAGAGGACACGTTTGGGAAGAAGTGCTGATCATGCTCCCATCACACGTGAAGATTGTCATGCTGAGCGCTACGGTACCAAATTGTTTGGAATTCGCGGATTGGGTGGGGTAAGAGGAGAGTTTTGGGTTTGAGGGAAAGACTTGACCCGAAATTTGAAAATGAGGGTTAGAAATGACACCGCTCGTTGGTGTGGGTAGATGGTTGCGTAGTATTAATATTGAGAAGTGTGTGAAATTTAAAAATATATATTTTGGAAGATAATTTGTTGTGAAACACTTGACTCAAGCATGAATAATATAATTGCGATTTGTACCGGGCGGAACTTAAAATATGGAGATTTTGGCCAATACGAGTAATAAAAGAGTATGCCTGATAGCTCTGTAAATTTTTGTTGCTACCGCGGCGAACATTTTCAATTCGGGTCAAGTTTTCCGCTCAGTCGTGAAATTGTAAAATACGCCGTGTGAAATTACCTTCGTTGTTGCCTCATTGTTTATTACCTCCTTTCAGACGAATCAAGCAACGGAAAATTACCGTAATCCAAACATTGAAGCGTCCAGTTCCACTCGAACACTTTATTTATACCGGTTATAACGCCAAAACCCGAGATCAGAGCTTCCTGATCCGAGACGCGGATGGTAATATTCATCCCGAAAATTGGCAAAAAGCAAAAGAAGCCAAAGAAAAGTTGAATCGACCGGTTGATCCGAAGAGTTTGAAGGCCCCGCCACAACAACAGAGTCAAAAAGGAGGCCAAACAGGTGGAAATATAAATATTCAGGTGAGGTCTCGCGTGTTTGGGCCACAATTGGCATCATCAACCGGGTTTTAATATTCTGAAAATTAAAAAAATTGAATTTTCCGCCAAATTTGGCATTGTGTTTTTTGATGTCAATGAGGCAAAAGCGTGTTTTAAGTTAGTTTGGATTCTCGAAACACTTGGCATAGATTATGACGAATCATCTCCGACCGCTAAATTGAGCTTTTGGGTTCGAAAATTCAAATTGCCCGCCAATTTTGGCATTGTGTTTTAAGGGTGGAAAAGTGATGTAGTTGGTGGTGGAATTGAACGAATATGGAAATAGTATTGATTGCGACATGTTATGTTTGATTTGAATGGAGATGACTGTCGTCTTTTACATATATTTGGATTTATATTATCCATAACAGAAAAAATTCAAGTTTTAATCTGTGGTATATCGCATGTTTTATTGAAGTGATAGTTGAAGAGCGTAGAGTTAAGTCAGTAGTACTTTAAAAATTCGATTCGACTTTTCTTAGCAGATCCAAAAACATGTCATAAACATAGCCTTCGCAGCTATTGCAACCCGGAAGGCACAACCATTTGCGCGGAATTTGATGCCCTATGCAAGGATCAATTGTGCAACGTTTTGTGGAAGTTCCAAAGCCTGAAGCATTTTAAAGTTTGGGGATGTGTTTGATATTGTAGTAGATTGATAGCTAAAATTATGTGGATTTTAGGGAATTTTTGGGTAAAATCTGTTAGAGAAGTGATATATTTAGCTATTATAGACATAGCCAAGCCATCTACGGCCGATTTGTTTAAGAACCGACGTGATTTTAGGACCGAAGATGGAACATTTACTTTATTTTAGGTTGTTTTTTGGTGAAAAAATACGAAATTGGTAATTTTGATAGTAAAAATTACTTACAACAAAGTTTATTGGGAGCAAAAACGCATCGCAGATTCTTGTAGATGTCTTCCATAGGCTTATAACACGTCTCGCATTAACCATCCGCAGGCTGCATCACAATTCCGAGAGCCAAGTGTAATATAGAGAAGAAGAGAATAAATTTTATCATTTTTTGATAGAAAGGAGTCAAGATTAAGCTTCAGGCGCTTTCAGAGGCGTAATAAATAATATGAACACAAAATTTATTTGATTTTGGAGTTATTAATGTGTAATTTGGGATTTTTTGAGTTTATTGTAGGGACCAGATAGAATTTGATGAAAAAAGTTGTAAAAAACGATTTTTTGTGTGGAAAGAGCTGCCTATGAATTGTGAATGAATTTGAGAGATAATTTGAGAAAATCTGAGGGTAGGGCAAGAGGTGACCAAAATAATTTTGTGCGATTTTTAAAGATTTTTGCGATTTTAAGGCTCAGTCTTTGTTGGAATAAGCAAATTCGCACTTTTTGCAAAATGAATTTGGCAATGGCAAGGGTGGACCACTGAAATATTTCCGAATAATTCAAGTTTTTCAGCAAAAACAAAAAAAATTCCAAAATTATCGGATGAATCAGCAAATAAATCAGGCTCGATCCGCCAATTCCGGTGGCTCAATAAATTCCGGAGGCTCCAACAAGTCCATCTACGTTCACCTGATCTATTACCTCAACGAAAAAGTCCTCGTGCCGGCGGTGATTTTCGTCTTCAGTCGAAAGCGCTGCGATGAATATGCAAATATGCTACATTCGGTGGACTTGACCACGGAATCGGAGAAGAATCATATCAATACGTTCTTCAAGAAGGTTATTGATCGCCTGAAGGGAAGTGACAAGGATCTGCCGCAGGTAAAATTGGATTTTTCAAGATTTTGAATGGATTTTTTTATTTTTTTTGCATTTTTGCGAATTTTGTTGAATTTTTAATTTGTATATTGGAATAGGAACGTCTGTGAGGTAGTTTGGGTGTAGTAAGAGGGGACCAATTTTTTGATTTTTTGGGTTTGAACCATTCTTTCTAATGCAAAGATGTCTTGTCTCTTTTAAATTTGATAGTCAGAGGACTTGTTACGATCAAGTGTATCATTTCCAGGTCCTTCAAATGCGCTCCCTGTGCGTTCGCGGCTTTGCCGTCCATCACTCCGGAATCCTGCCGATCCTGAAGGAGGTGGTCGAATTGCTCTTCCAAAGATGCCTGGTCAAGGTTCTGTTTGCGACGGAGACCTTCGCCATGGGCGTGAACATGCCCGCTCGCACCGTTGTGTTCGACGAAATGGAGAAATTTGATGGATTAAGACGACGCGACTTGAATCCAACGGAATATGTCCAAATGGCCGGAAGAGCGGGCCGAAGAGGCCTCGATAAGACCGGAATCGTCTTCATCTTGACGAAGACGACGGTCCCACCCCTCCTGCAGTTCAATCAACTCCTCATGGGCAAAGCGGTCCGATTGGAGAGCAAGTTCCGAATCACGTACACGATGTTGTTGAAGTTGATGAGAGTGGAGCAATTGAAGGTCGAAGAAGTCATGAAGAGATCATATGTGGAGAAAAGCAGTCTCAGATTGGTGAACGAACGAGAGTCCAAGATCACGGAAGTAAGAAAGGGGTGATTTTAGGGATGGGAGAGGAATTGATGGCATTTTTTGGAAAAAGCATGGGTAATATAGGAGGAAGTCGAAAAAGTACTTGTTTTAATGGGATTTTTTAGAGGCAGATAGTCGAGGGTAGGATTATTTGGAGTGGTGGCCAATTGTGAACATCATAGACGGACGTTTTAGATACTACAACGGAAGTTTTTTTTTGTCAAGTCTAATATAAATTGAAGACCGGAAAATTGATGATTTAGAACAAATTTTTGGTTTGGAGATACGTAAAACGAATTAAAAAGAATAGTATAGAGCGTATAAAATAGTACTAACGCTATTTTATTTATAGGCGTGGTAAAATTGATTGATTTTTTGGCAGATTTGGATAAGCGTTACGAAAATTTTAAAAAGTAATTTTTTGATGCAAAAGGAGATTATATTTTGAGTAAAACGTTCTCACTGTGTTGTATATTGCCTGTCGGTTGAATAATCTGAGCTAATGAGGTGGGAACGATAGGGTGAATAAGAAAAAATCTGGATTTTTTGACATTTAGTGGCTAAAATAAGGTTTTTTGTTTAAAAAATTTAATTTTGGTGTAAAATATGGGTTTTGATAGCAAGGTAGTATATTTCAATTGTTTTATGATGGGATACAAGTTTACCACACCCGGTTTTTTGAGATCTTTTAACTTATTTTTTAATTTTTTTCAGCTCCGCGAGAAGGTTGATGCCATGTCAGACTTGGACTGCGAATTGTGCACGGAAAGGGATAATTTGGGCAGAACAGCGGCCGAAGCCCTTCTACGGGACCTCATTGACTACCACAACGCATCAAAGGCTCTTTGGAATCAGATGGAAAACTTGGATTCGATCAGGAAAACGCTCCAAAAAGGAAGAATAATCTTGATTTCTTATCCTCCCCTAGGCATTTGGGGACGATTGGCGGTGGTTTTGGAGGTAAGACGGACTGGTTGGATCATTAGGGGCTAATTTTATGGGAAAGTAGGGGCTTTTTTGATTTTTTGAAGGTAATTTAGGTGATTTTCGGAAAAAATTGACAAAAAATTTCGTTTCTTGCATAAAAAGCTGTTGAAAATGCTGCAAAAGGAATGATAATTGATCTGAAGTTGTTAGTGACCTGTGATTTTTTGGCTGAGACGGTTACTGTAATTTTTATCGCAAAAAGTTGCGAAAATTTTGCAAAAATTGCCAAAACCCCCCAATTTTCAGCCAAAACAGAACGAACACGGCCAACTGCGGCTCAGCGTGATGATCTCGGCCGACGAAAGCCAACGCGAAACTGATGATCATGCCATCAGGAAGTGGAGAGACCTCGGCGCGGACGCGAAATCGAAGAAAGAAACGGATTTGTTTCTGGAAACCGCGGCGAAACGCGGCCTTTTCCCCATCGACGCCGACAGTTTCCGCCAGTCCTATCGCCTCATCGAAGACCTGGAGCCGTCGAACGTGCTGGCCATCTGCAAAGCCAACGTGAAGAATGTGGAAGTGGAGAACATCAAAAAAGAAAATGACAAACAAAAAATGTCGCTGAAATCGAGGGGTCTAGAGCCCTGCGTGACGAAGGTTCTGGTGCAACTGGTAACGTTCAGCGAACAGTGGACCTTCACCGGACCTCCACTCAGCCTGCCAGGCCGCGATCTCAAGATTAATGAAGTGAATTTGTTCGAAAGTGCACAAAAAGTCAACGAAATGGCGGACCGCCTCATGGATAAGGAGGAATATAGGTGCAGAAGGTGCGAAAACTTTGAAGAACATGTGAGTTGGGAGTGGGAATCCAAGAAAAATGAGTTTGAAGGCAATTGGAACGATGTTGAGAGAGGGTATGGCAAGAGGAGACCATTTTTGAAAAAGTGAAAAAGAGGTTTTTTTGAGAATTTCTTTTAAGAACATGTGACTTTAGGGTGGGC
Organism: Bursaphelenchus mucronatus; assembly: GCA_025436335.1. Lineage (NCBI taxonomy): Eukaryota > Metazoa > Nematoda > Chromadorea > Rhabditida > Aphelenchoididae > Bursaphelenchus > Bursaphelenchus mucronatus. Next base: position 10,206,228 of record CM046356.1, read on the forward strand.
GTAAAAGCGAGGTTCAAAGTGAGTATTACAAGAGGAGACCATTTTTTGAAAAGGTGAAAATTGAGGTTTTGACTCAAGTAAGGATTGGCATGGATTTTTTTAGTTTTAAAACTTTTTGGGAAGAGTGTTAAATGGCAAATTATAGCAGTTAAAAGTGTTGTAGATACATTAGGATTTTAAAGTTATAACATTTTAGTTATCAGTTACACCTAAAGTAATATTGAGCTTATTCGATCCAAAAAAATTTTGGTGAACAACTTTATAATTAAAAAATAGACTTAATGACTCCTCCTTTTAGTTCAAAACGATCCGAGAACGCCAAGCAGTCCTCGACGAACTCACCGACCTTGTTTATTGGACCTCCGCCGACGGCCTCCAACTCTCGGATGAATACAAGAAACGGATCATAATCCTAAGACATCTCAACTATATTGATAAGAATAATGTAGTGAACTTGAAAGGGAAGGTCGCCTGTGAAATTTCGCATATGGAAATGCTAATTACAGAACTGATTTTGGACAATCATTTCGAATCCAAGACTCCAAGTGAGATCGCCGCAATGTTCTCGGCGTTGACTTGCCAGTACACGGATTCGAATACAGATGCTGAAGAGGCAAAGTTTATCAATCCGAGAATGGCTGAGGCGAGTTTTTATGTAAATTTAAGGGGATTTGGATACTATTTTGAGCAAAGAATTATATTAGAGTAGAGTTTTGAGGAGGGGCTTGGAAAAATGTTGGTTTGATAATAGTTTTGGGGGAACATATGGCCCAAAAATGGATTAGATAGAAAGAAAATGAGTCGTAAAATAAACAGCATGTAATTTATATTAGGATAGAGAATTTTTAAAGCGGCAGAGACCAATTTTTTGTTGACCATGACATTACTCGGTGGGTCTCGAAAAAAGTGCTGTAATTGGTGGAAAGTTAATGTCAATAATTTTAAATTACGATAAATTGACTCTAGAGAGGTCTATTCTCATGTGATAGCATGACTACGGGGTTTGGTTTACTACGTCTTATCAAAAAATTTAAATTTATATTACCCTTGAGATGTAGCTGTAAGATCATTTAATTAGGTCTCAAATAGATGTCTAAACCAAATTCTTTTCAGCTAAAACGCGAGATCCTGGACGTAGCCCGTCGCTTTGATCTCATCCAGATCAGAAACGAAGTCGTCAGCTCGTTAATTGAGCCAGAATTGAAATTTGGCCTAATGGACGCAGTCTACGAATGGGCAGAGGGAAAATCCTTCAAAGAAATCATGACATTGACGAAATGCCAAGAAGGAATTATCGTTCGATGCATCCAGCGCCTGGATGAAGTCTGTAAAGACGTGAGAAACGCCGCCAGAATCATCGGAGACCCAATTTTGGCTAGAACTATGGAAGAAACCAGTGCCATCATCAAAAGAGACATTGTTTTTGCCGCAAGTCTCTACACCACCGATGAAATGAACTAGTCCTGAGTTTGTTAAACCCCATTTGTTGGTTATTTATTGTAAATCTGATTGTTAATATTGATAAATAGAAAAATCACGAGATCAACATGGATAAGATATTTCTTTCTGTAAAATCGGGTGAAATGAGTATTTTTAGAGCGAAAGTGGTTGTAAACTTGAGTAACAAGTTGATTTGAAGTGTTTGATAAGTTTTTTGCCAAGAATACGCCATTTTCCGGCCAAGAGAAACACTTGACCTAAACGGCCGAAAATGTGTCAAGTGTTTTGTCGAAAATAAAAAATAATTTTCAGTTTGAGTTTCATCATAATGATCATCGTTTCCATTATTTCCTAGGTGTTTTACAAGGTATTCTGTTGATTGTGACTCATTTTACTTGAGAATCTTCCTACATTCTCCTTGTTACAGATGAACTTGTGTTAACTTCTCTCCTCGATCCTAAAGTAATGTCTCGACACCCGGTACCACCCACGAATCAGATCTCACTCGGCCAGCAGATTGTGGCCTCATCAACGGGTGCACTTTTAACATCACTGTTTAGTGAGTTTTTGCAATTTTTCTTTGATGTTTAGGAGACGGCATGGATAATATCGAAATTTTGTTGGTTTATGGTTTATTTTGATTCCAGTGACTCCTATGGATGTTGTAAAGACCCGCTTACAAACTCAGGTTCAGCCACTAGCCAAGGGGGAATGTTTCCTCTTCAATCATGGCCTCATGGATCAGATTTGCACCTCTTGTTCGGAGCCCTCGAAGGACTTGCGTTGCGAATGGTTCAATCGGCCCGGACACTTTAATGGAACGATAGATGCCTTTGTAAAGATCACAAGGACGGAAGGGATCAGGTCGTTGTGGAGTGGGCTTTCCCCAACAATGTAGGTTTTTAAAATTTATATTGCACTTGGCGTTTAGGCAAAAAAGCTTGGAACTGAATAATTAGAGGAATTAGAACGCCGAAAATGTTTTCCGACGGACTCTGATCGTATCTTACCTATTGAGAAGAAAAACGGCGCTAAATACGAGTGGAAATACTATTACTAACAATTTTTATATCAGCTGCCTAGTGCAATATAAATTTTTTGTCAGAATATCTCGTTTAAATACCTCGCTGTTTTTTCAGAGTGAGTGCAATACCACAGACCGTATTTTACTTCACTCTCTACGATAATTTACACACAAGGCTCCGCCGAAAATACCCAGACGGCTATTGGTCACCTTTATTAGCCGGAACTGGGGCCAGATCAATAGCAGCGACCGCCGTATCGCCTTTGGAGATGATACGAACGAAAATGCAAAGTGAAGTGTTATCGTATAAAGGTAGGAGTATGAAGAGTGTGTTAGCTTTACTTTTTTGCGATGAGAGTAACAGTTGGCTCCATGTCAACTGTTACTCTCATGCGATTTCGGTTGTATTTGAATTATTTTTGGCTTGAAAAGTACTAATACAGTATGAAAATTGCAGATATGGCCAAAGCAATCCGAACATCGATCCATCATGAGGGTTATACCATGTTATGGCGAGGTCTGGTAGCTACATTACTCAGGGATGTACCGTTTTCTGGTAAGTTGGTGGTATAAGTTTAATATGCTTGGCTGATGGAGCATCCGATGGTGCAAGTGATGTGTCAAAATTTCAGCGGTTTATTGGATCGGCTACGAAGATATCAAGGCTCGAACAATAAGGCACTTCGGCCGAAAGGACACCAACTTTTTGATTAGTTTTATGGCTGGCGCTACATCCGGAACGGTCGCTACGATTTTCACACAACCCTTCGATGTCGTCAAAACGCATAAGCAAGTCACACTGGGCAGTGTGAACGGAAAGGGGATCAAACGAGGCAAACAAGTTTTGGAGAACAAGCCCATGAAGATGGTCATCAAGGAAATTATCGTCCGTGAAGGTGTTTCTGGGTTGTTTACTGGTATGTAATGTTCATTTTTTGGTAAACTAAGACCCGTGGAATCCGATTTTGGCAGTCTTTGGATATGTTTTGATCGGAAATTGTATGAAATTTGAGATTTATATTATTCATCAGATAAAAATTGGTAAAGTGGAGAAAAGGGGTTGTTACTTTGAGATTAGTATTTGATGCGATATAGATTTTTATTTATTAGTATGAACAGGTCTTTCTGGTGAATTTGTGGTAAGTAGCCTCTGGAGATTTTGCAATTTTTCCGTTTTTTCGCAGTTTGTCTATTTTTTCGAAAAGATTTAATCGTTTCCAATACAAGAAATTACTTTCAGGTCTGATACCACGAATAGCTAAGACCTCCATGGCATGCGCAATCATGATTGGCACCTACGAATATCTGAAATTGACATTCAACCGAAGAAATCGTATGGAAATCTAGAAAATCGTTGGTGTTTGTCATTACATCACTCTGTTCTGATGCTTAGAGGTCTCAAAAATGCTCTGTAGGTTGTCTCGTAGCCCAGTCTAGCATTTTCCTACCAAAAAATATACTAAAAATTAAGATTTCCCGCTAAGAGTAAGACTTGGCACAAAAATTTTTATTTGGTCAAGTCTTTCCCTCGTATCTCCGGCATGTCTTTGCCATACGACGTTGTTAATTGTTGTCTGTTTTTTCCGATATTAAATTTTAATATACAGGTTTATTACAGTATACAGACGTGAGACTCGACTATGCACAAAAGTAATGTTCTTGAGACCCTTGTGGTTAAAATTAGCAAATTCTTGCGACATTGACTCTTACAGAGCGAGTGGGATTAATATAAAGTTTAGAGACCGTGAAGTTCCAAAAAGACTTAAAAATTATGTTAGTTGGCCATGTAATGAAAGGATAAGATCGAACAGTGGGATTGAGAACTCATAAGACTCATATTTATTCGGCTTTGGGGACTCGTCGACGAATGTTGGACTTTTTACCACCACCCGACTTTCGCTGACGCACCCCGGCTCCCGAATCCGCGTTGAACAAGGGATTCGCACATTCGATGCCAGAATTGGGGTCGTTTTGATCTGCAGACGGCTGTGAAATTCCTCGCGAAGCCTCGGCAGATGGTTCGGAAGGCTTTCTGGTCGATTCTGGCTGCACTGTGACGATTGGCACTACTTGAGCGCGCGCAGTGTGCACAAGTTCGGGCGCAGCTCGCGAACTCGAATTTCCGCTAGAATCTGTGGAATTCTTTGGCGATTCGGAAGTTTTCTTCTTATTCCGTCGATTCTTGCCTTTTTTACCAGTGGAAGTCGACTGACTCTCGGATTTTTGACCAGTTTCATCTTCATCATGAGCAAGATCGGTGAGGTTCGTATCGCTCTTCAAAGAAGTGATTGGCAAATCGTCGGACAAAAGCTCGTTGCAGATCTCCCTGGAACTCTCGAACACTCTGATATGAGGTGCTGCTTCCGCTTTTTTGGCCTCATCTTGTAGCAGTTGATCCATATCTAAATCGTCCTCCTTTGGTGGTTCAGGTAATTTCTTGTCCTCCTCTTCCAGGCTAGTACAAGGTAGTTGATCTCCCTCCATGTCGTCGATAAGATCCTCGTCGTTCTCGCCAAGTAGCAACTCTTTTACTTCTTGATCCTCTCTGAGGGGGTCGTACTCGAACCTGCCCGAATACTGATCCGGCGACACTCGTTGTTGATATTCGATATCCAACCCGTCTTCGAGAGGGATTTCGGAGCTTTCGCGCTCTTCTCGAGGCTCAAACAGCTCTTCTCCAATTTTGGCGGCCTCTTCTTCCTCCGGAGTTTGAGGCCTAAAATCCTCGACAAAGTCGTCGAAGGCGGGTCGATGAATATCATCGATCTTGAATTCGTGACCTTTGGAACGTTGTGACCTCGGTGAAATCGGACCATTCTTCGGAGAACCCTCTTTTTTTGTCTCTATGAGGTCGGAACCTAGTATAATGTCGATGGGCTCGTTGATGTCCTCCTTTTCGACGTTCGTCGATGAGATCTTGGATGTGCTGGAGCGGGAACTGGGCGGTTCAACAAATGTTGAGCTAATTTCCACATCCTCGTCGCTGCTTTCGCTATTCTGAGAGGCTTCGGGGATCTGCACCTCGTCCTGACTGTAGTCATCTTCTGGGCCCGCATTATCCTTTTCGTGCGCTCGCTTTCGTCGGTTCGCCTTCTTGATGGGTCGGGCTGTCTCCGGACGAAGCGATTCCGCCGCTTTCTGTGACCTCTGCGCGGGAGCAGTCGATTTTTGCTCAAGCTTTTGCGATTTCCTCGACTTTTCTTCAATTTTTGTTGATTTCCCTTTTCGGCTGACTTCAGCGTCTTGCACCTCCTTTATAGCTTGTTCAACCTCTTCCAAATTGTCGTCAAACCCTTCCTCCTCACTGCCTTCGCTCTCACTGCTTCCACTTTCGTGCTCCCGCAGCTGACGTCGTTGCTTCTTGCACAGTGCGGAGAGTCGATTCAGCTCGGCCAAGTTGTTCTCGACCTCGGCGACCTGATCCGCCGTGTATTTCTCGCGAAGGTCGTCGGTGCTGGTGGCATCGGGATGAATCTTTGCGATCTCTTCGAGCTGTTCGAGAATCTTGGCCATTGCCATTTCGGTTTCCTCGAGGCGCTCTTGGATTGAACGAAGGTTTTTATGACCTGAAATGAATCGACGTCAAATTTTAGAGTAAAATACGGAGTTGTTATCAGTGGTTTAGGAATTTTAGGCGAAGAGATCCAAAAATCTTGTTTTACATGTCTAAATTTTGAAAATCCGCTATAAAAATGTAAAATATAGATAGATTAAGTAGATGTATGACGTACCTAGTCCAGTATCGTCGTTACTGTCGCTCTCTTCGGAGTCCTCAGTGTCTTCATACTTGCTCTTTCTCTTCCTCTTCTTTTTCCCTTTGCTTCGCATCTAAAATAAGGTGATTTGATGGTTCAAACTCGATTTCTAGTGAACCGAGAGGTCCGTAGAGCCGAAACTGTCTTGCAAAGCATTCTAAGTCAATTTGCATGGGATTCCGAGCCCTGCGAGTATTATGTTACCCATCCTCACCTTCATCAAACTGTAGATCAAAAACGCCATTACTCCGACCGTATAGAACGGCATAAGCCAAGTGAACATGCCCCCGCGAGAGCTGGTTTGTTGCGGTTGATTCTCGAAGCCGGCCATCCGCCCTCCGGGCATTGGTGGGCGCGGGGCGCGCGCTCGATCTCCCCCACCCATTGCCGGATGATCCGGCTGACGCTGGGGCGGCGGTTGTGCCGGATCTTTCTTGCCGAAAACCAGCGAAAAGATCGGTCCGAAGACGTTCGGAAACAACATGGCGAAACATATTCCCATCGCTGCGAATACCATAATAATTTTCCAGCGGGGAAGGACCTGGAAATTGAGTAGTTGTAAAATGGGACTTTTGGGGAGATATTGGGCAGGGTTCGATTTGAAATGGCCTCTCTAGAGTTTTGTCGTTAAATCTTAATAGATTTCTTGGATTTTTTTAGATCGCGTTTTGCAGAAATTACATAATTTTTTAGATTGCGTTTTGCGGAAATTACATGATTTTTTCAGTTATTTGTGCAAAACACGGTCTGAACCTTTCTGAATAGTCTTGGAAAGTCGTAGTGGTTGATTTTGGCAACAAAAAATCATGTTTTTGCCGCTATTTCGAGACAAAAATATTGTACAGCCGATTTTTCGAAATTTTCCCGAAAACCAAAGTGCTTTAGGTTTTACTAGTCGTAAATACGCATAGTATCTTACTCCAACATCATCGTCGTCCTCTGAGTTGCGTCGTCTTCTCTTTTTCTTTTTCCGTTCTCTTTCTGGCGCTCGTTTCTCACTAAATGACGCCACATCTTCGAATCGGGTCGTCATTGTGACTAAAATACGGTTATTATACAAAAAATGGGATTTAAACGTTGCATTCGAATCGAATATCAGATTTTATGACTCACGAGACAGTAAAGATATCGATTATGATGAATAAACGGTAATTTGGGTAATATAAAGTAAAATGTCAGTGATGTATTGGTAAATTTATATAGAGTTATTTGCAAAATGCCATACTTGGGCTGAAAATTCTGTTGAAATATAAATTTTCAACAAAAAGTTGTCAAAAAATCGCAAAATTTTGAAAAAACTAGAATTTTTTAACAAAAATTTGCTTACAAGGGAAGTACCCCAAGTGCGACGCTGAGATTTTCTTTAAATTTTTCACACACATTGCGGAGACAGCCGAGATATTCAACGATCTACTAAGAGAGTACGCGAAATGCGGAGAGCGGTCGGAAAGAAAAACACTTTTTTGGCAATAACTTTGCCAGTTTCGCGCGGAAGAAAATAATTTTTTGTCGAAACATTATCCTCTATGGTAGAAGTAGACATGACTCGTTTGATGACAAAATTCGCAAAAAAATTAAAAATTTTTGCCAACTTTCGATCTGAAAATCTCAGTCGTTTCTGAAAAGCGCGGGCTAGGAGTCTCGCATACGTCTCGGAAACAATTGTTCTAAATTTGTGCCAAGTTTCACCAAAATTTGAGCGTCGCACTTGGGGTACTTGCCCGGTTAGCTCAAAGAAAACCTGATTATCCGGCAGTAGTCAACAGACTCCCCCAGGATACCTCTTCCACTATAAGCGAACGTAAACAATGTTTACCGGTGCAACGTTTTTTGGGTTGAAAAAAGAGGGGGAGCACGAGATTTCCCGAAGCGAAAAAAGACGTAAAAAGGGGGAATTTAGTTCGAAAAAACAAGAGAATTTATTTCAAAATGATCTCAAAACAAGAATAAACAAGACACAGACTTGTTATCATGACTAAAGTATCCGATTTAGCGGGTTTTTCGAAAAAAATGATGTAATTTAGCGATTTTTTCGGGGAAAATTGGAAACATTGTGGAATCTTTGGGGTTTTCAGCAAACTGTAGGTTAGAATAAGGTGGAATAGAATTTAGAATGATTTTAGATCGTGTAACTAGTAATTTTACACTACTTCTGAACCGCAATTTCGAAAAAATTTTAAAATTTTTTAAATTGAAAAATTCGAATAAAGCCGCCAAAATTATTTTAATTTTCCCCATAAAATATTGAGTAATCGAAAAAGCGCGCACGGAATTATTTATAATTTCGATTAAAATAGCGGGAAGCACGAATTTTGCGGCCATCTGTCCTATTTTACCAAAAAAAGGTGATTTTATGTCAAAATCGGGAAATTTTCATTTTATTCAGCGAAGTAAAGTGTTTCTGTAGCCCAGAAGTTTTGAAAATACTACTAGCATAACCCATCAAACGATTTTTTGCTGTAATTTATGGCAAAAATACATTTTTCGATTAAAAGTTGAGGTTTTATCATGATGAACATAATTTTGTTGGGTAGAAGTGCTGTAAATGCACTGTTTATAATTCCAGTAGCATATAAACCTTCGACAAGTCAGTAAGAACTTTTTAAACGATAACTGGCTACATGAAAAGGTAAAAAGTCCCCAAAAATCGACAAAAAAGTGAAATCCGCCGAAAAAATATGAAAAAAAGCCTGGCTGTGATGTCGTTAAAGTGATGGCTGTCACTTAATGCGACGATGACTCATATAAGTAACTAATAACAGCGAAATTCCCCCCAAAAACCCACAGAAATTCCCCCTTTCGAATATGAAGAATAATCGAAAAAGCACTGACCAAACGCAGTTGAAAGAATGCCAGGCCCTCTTTCCCTGAGGGGAGAAAAGCCTCGTCCCGTCCGCACAAAGCCCTCAGGCGCCGACTGAGCGTCTGTGGCCAGTTTTATGGCCGAAAAAAGTGCGAAGGAAAAAGAAAAATGCGAAAAAAGGCCGCAAAAAAGAAGATTCTAGAAATGTTATTAGAATGACAAGTTTAAGTGGATAAGGATAAGGTTTTCTTTTGTCTAGCTGTTTTGGATCATGTGAAATCAAACAAGTAATTTTTGTTTTAGTATTTTAGCGTTTGATGGTCTTTTGGTTATTTTTTTTTAATTTTTGCTGACTTTTTGTAATTTTCGGATTATGATAATTTTTATTGGCCCGTTCGGAAAGTCGCTGAAGTGATTGCACCGTGCTAAGTGAAAAGTTCACTTTGCACTGTGCAATGTCTTGCTTTTCGCACTGTGCAATTGGCTTTCCCCAAAAATAAGATAGCTTCTGGTGGTAGAAGGATTCAAAACTCCACGAAATGTAAGTTACGTCTTCTACTAGTCCGTCCGTAAAGTCGGGGGAGTGATTTCAGCGACATGGACTGCGAGAAATCTAAAGTTCACTTTGCACAGCGCAATTTCTTGCTTTCTGCACCGTGCAATAGGCTTTTTTGGGCTGTCGACTTTTTTGCACTGTGCATGTCGCCGAAATCACTCCAGCGAACGGACTAGTAGAAGACGAAATTACATTTCGTGCAGTTTTGAATCCTTTTACCACCATTACCTATCTAATTTTTGGTAAAAAGTATGTTCTATACAATTCCCCCCCCCCCCAAAAAAAAAACATAATTTTTCGCCCACTTTTTGATGACAAATTTATGTTACAGTAATCCGCAAAGTCGACATTAGCTCTAAGGATCCGACAATTATACTTTTCACCTTGCTTATCCGGATTTTACCAAAAAAGTCATCAAGTCTCAATGTGTAATATAATTTTTATGCATTTTCGCTCTATTTTTACTCGTATGTAAACTAGTTTGCAAAAGCGGGTCAATCCCCCCACCTCGATAACAACGAGGGAGGCAGCAAACAAATAAAATAAACCCATACAATCGACGGAACTGTCAAACGGAATCAACTCGGATATCAAAGGGGGGGAGAAATTTTTGACTCCTCCTTGAATTTGAATCCGTTTGAGACTGCTGTGGGGTTTTTGCAACTTTTTGACCGATATTTTTGTATTATACTAGATATTTGCGAAAAAATTAGATATTATACTTGCTATTTTGCACTGTTTTTTGGCAGAAGCTTGATGGAAATGGAAGGAAATTCAATGAATAAGAAGGCAAGTGATGGTCTACTGTTTTTTAGATTGAAATTAGACAAAACTTTGCAAAAAAAATATTGACAAAGACCTGATTATAAATTATTCAGTCAACTCTATTCTATCCATTTCATCGGGTTTAGCCGCAAGAAACCGTTGTTTTCTGGGGCAACATCGAATTTCGGTGGCAAGTATAATATAAATCGACCCCACCCTGTGCAAAAATAATATTGATGACAAATTGATCCCAAATTACTCAGTAAACCCTGGGCTTACTATTCCGTCACTTTTTCAATCCAAAAGTCATCATTTTTCAGCTAAAAATCGCGATTTCCCGCGATTTCCTATCTATTTTCTAAACTTTTGACCTGCCATTTTTCGGACCACTCGCATTGCTTCCTGTCAGTTTGATTGTGTTTTCTTTATTTTCCCACAGCCGATCGCGTGCATTTCTTTCATCACGCCGCGGGTGGTTCGAAAAGTCGGAGACGAAAAGTTCAAACAATAGATTGGAAATCTCGGGGAAATCGTGATTTGTAGTTGGAAAATGACGACTTTTGGATTGAAAAAGTGATGGAATAGATAGAATAGAGTTTACTGAGTAATTTGGGATCAATTTGTCATCAATATTATTTTTGCACAGGGCGTGGGGTCGATTTATATCATACTTGCTACCAAAAATTCGATGTTCACCAAGAGAACGGTGATCTCTTGCGGGGAAAATTGATGGAATGGATAGAATAGAGTTGACTGAGTAATTTATAATCACGTATTTGTCAATATTTTTTTGCACAGGGCGTGGGGTCGATTTATTATATACTTGTCGCTAAAAATTCGACGTTTTCGTTTGAAAAATGAGATTTTTAGAGGGAAAATTGTAAAAAGTAATTAGCTGAATGAAAATTAAGTGGATAAAAAACGTATTTTACATTGCAGAATACTTTTTTACTAGTGATGAACAAACTTTTGACCAAAACTTTGCATAACCGAAAGCTGGCTGCACCGTATTTTACCCTGCAACAAAATCACTTTAAATTTTCTATAACTCTTTGACCAGACCCTAATCTTCGAATCCGTTACAGATTTCGATCCAATCACATTCGTCTTCACCTACAAATTGCATAATTTTGGATGGCCCGATTCCATTTGAGATTGCTCGTTTGATCATCGAAAAATGGATGAATTCCTCTAAAAAATCGGTGAAAAACCTTTCGGTCTGCTGAATTATGAGCAATAACGTATTGTGTATTACGATTAGTGTATCAAGTGCCGGTAAACAATCAGTTTTATCACGTTTTATCAAATCGATAATAATGTAAAAAACACAATAAATAGACACCTTTTGCTCGGATCACAGACGACATTGTGGTGCAAAATTGGATTTACCATCTATCTTGAGGTCTGAGGATTAATTTTGCTATCCAAAAATTCAATTTCCCCCAAAAAATCCTATCGAAAATTCATGAAGTCAACAAATTAAAAAAAAACTCCCAATTTTCCCCAAACAATCTCCGTAATTCAAGCCGAAATGAGTTGTTTGGCCTTTAGGACGGCCGGGGCTGAGGTGGGCGGCAAAATGCGGATTTCCGTCACCAGGGCAGTGATCAAATCCGCTGGGATTAGTTCCAGCGGCTCCGAGTCCAACGCGTGTTGATGATGTTTTTCCATGTTCCGCACCCTGTCCACAAACTGATAGGACTTCACGGTCATCAAGACTGGGATGTTCTGGGCGTGTGCGGCGAGTGCGACCAGGCCGGCGCCTCGGGGCGCGAGCACCGAGCCGTTGCTGAGAACCGCCGTTCCACCGAGAAGCACGAGATGGGCGTTGCGAGCCATCTCGCCCACCGCGTTCAGTAACCCGTACGTGCAACGCACCCCGCGTATTGAGAGGGATTTGGCCAGTGGCAGGGCTGAAATTTGACGTGAGTTAGGATAGATACAAAAAAAATTTGTTTTATTTTTTAATCGATAGTTGACATTACGCAACATATCAAAACGACTCAAAAAGTATCCTAACCCCTTTTTTTAATAATACAAATCATCAAAATTCCTAATATCAATTCGAAACCCCAAAAGAATTGAAAAGATCAAAATTTTAAAAAATCAATAGTTGATATTGCGCAACATACAAATTAGGTCCTGAAGGATTCGACATCATCGTCGTGACTATAAAGAGCCCATATCCCGCCCCAAGAACCCACATTCCATTGTTTTTCCGCCATCAAAGAGACAAAACTTAAAAAATCAATAGTGGACACTCCGCAACATTTTAAAATTGCCTTCAGGAGATCACACAAGTAATCACCCACCTTTTCCTTTGGGTTGTGAGTCTATTACTCCGACATCCCAATGCTCGGGATTCTTTTCGGTGAGTACCAGCAATATTCTTTCCACAACCGGGGACCATCCAAAAGTCAGTAGCGTCGTCGCCGACAATCCATAAACCTTCTCTATCGTGAAGTCGACGATGGCTTGGGTGGCTTGGATAAAGTTGGCCTTATAAAACTCGTCGAGCCACTCCCGCGACTGGTCGCGGAATTCGTCGGCGCTCGTGGCTTCCGGCACTTGGGCCGCGAACTTTTTGAACTGCCGTATTACATTGCCCAACGCCAGAGGGAAGTGCTTGACGCCGTTTTCGGTGAGCGCACTCAGTTGGGGTTGCAGATTCTGGAGCAGGGAATCGCGATAGGATGGGGTTTTGGGCTCGCCGTTGAATTCGTTGATGAACTGGAAAAGAGTACTGTAACTTTTTCACAGCTCAAAAATAACACATAAATTTTGCAGGACATTTTTTTCTTGACATTGACTTCATTTACTCCACTTTTCAGTTAAATCTCTTTGTCTATCTTTCCGATATAAACCATCAAAGATCGGGGCATAAAAATATCAAGAATTCAAAAAAAGTGATACAACTTTTCGAAGAAGAAATATATGAATTTAAATTTTTTTTCATAAAACCTTCTTGACACTATGCTAACTAGTGACAGTTTTCAGCCAAGATTCTTCTATTGGCATGCCAGATATTATCCATGAAACTTCGACCTAACTCAAGGTAAAATTCTGATATCATTTAGTCAAATCGGGCTCATTTATAACACGTAGTTCCATTTCCTATCTATTTTTGTTATCAACCATCAAAAAATTGAGCTAGACAACGTCTAACGGCATGAAAAACCCAAAATCTTCTCTTAGCTCTCTAGTATAATATAAATGCTCTCAAAAATCGCCTTCTCACCTGAGCCAAGCAGTTGAGGAACTCGAGAATGACACTCTCAATTCCATAGAGATCACTTGCATCATGTTGGGCTTTTAGTCGGGCGAAAATTGGATGAACATTTTTTTCGTCCGCCAACAAGAAAGGATAAGGTCGAATAGCGGGCGGCGACGGTGGTTTTGGATTATCGCTGCTGTCTCCGGGTACTGAAATACGTTGAATGTCAGATAGTCTCCAAAAATCGACAAAAAAATCGAAATACTCACCAAATCGAACACGGAGAATGGATTTGTCGGGTTGGAGACCCTTGCTCTGCACAACCTCCACATTATCCGGCTTATTTCGTGCCTTCTGCGCCTTCTTTTCGGCCTTTAGAATCGCTGCCTTCTTCTGGCCTTCCGAAGGAGCCTTCTGACCTTCTGTACCCCCATTTGGCTTTGCATTGTCCTTTTTGTTTTGTTGTTTTTGATTCTTCTGGTCTTGAGGCTTTTGTTGAGCACTTTTTGGTGGATTCTCATTTGCTATAGGTTTCTCGGCCTTTGAATCTAAACAATACGGATGTAAAAAGAGTATAATGTAATTGACATCAAAAACACAATAAAATTGAATATTACACCTCAATTTACACGAAAATTAGGGGCTGATATAGCTCGCGAGCTGCTCTAGGACCCAGTGTATCTAGCACTATCAAGACCTGACAAAAGATTATAAAAAAATTGGGTTTCCATTCGATTTCCCAATATTATCCATAACAGCTCAACCTAAACCAAGAAACCACAAAAAACAAAGGTCACGAACCTGCTTCTCCTTTCTTTTTCTCCTTCTTGGGTTCGTCGACCTTGCCGTTTTCCGTGAGCTTCATTTTAGCGACTTCAGACGTCGATTTTTCCACTGAATTTGTTGGAATATCGTTCGGCACCTTCTCCGTTTTCTTCTCAACTGTACTGGCGTTTACTGGTTTTACCACCTTGTTGTCCGCGACATCCACCGTTTCCGTCGCTGCTTCCTTCGTTTGAGGGGGCTTTCCGCGCGGCTTTCTGACCATCTGCGGCTGAAATCGAACTAGAAAAATATTGTACTAGGGGAGTTAGATAACACGGAAAATTTCAAAGCCATCTGTGCACAAATACGTCCCAAAAACGCTGTAAAATGATGGAATATGTCCCAAAACAACATGATGTAAGAATCTTTTTCTTTTTTGCGAAAAAACGAAATGAAACATTGCGGACGGAATGTATATTGATTTATTGAGGAAGTTTCATTGTTTGTGTTTAAAATCGTGGTCGCCTTTCTACTGCGTCAAAGGAAGATTGACACTTTTATTCATTTCTATTAGTTTTATATCAAAACAAATTCACAGTTTATCCCGTAGATCAAATGTCTAGTGCAACATCAAGATCTGGTCGCATCTCCGTTCGTCCTTTTCTGATTCTCTCAAAACTTTCTCCACCCCTTCTCTAGAACAGATTATTTATTTTAACAAGATTAACAAGGGAAAACTCAACAATAACCATCAAAAATTGAACAAATTATCTTATCCATCCTACTTGAGGACCTTCTTCCTTTCAAAGTAACGAGACGGCTCTCTATTGACTTGTTTGGCGTCGGACCAATGCATAACACTATCTCTGTATTCTATTCTCTTCTCTAGTTCGGAGCGGTTGACTTTATTGATCTGGGTCGGGTCCAAAGTAATCATTTCCGGTTGGAGTTTCTCCAGGAGCTGTCGGACCTCCCTTTCTCTGCGTTGCTTCTTCGTTTCGTACGGATTCTCCCTCAGGGCGTCAAAGTTGGGATCTCCAGAGCCTGGGACAAGTACCGATGCAAATCCATGAGCATGCCCGATGCCTAGGACGTCTTCATAGGGACAAAATTGAAGACTGGAGACAGTTGAAGCAGCTCGATATTGGAGGAATGGTTTGGTGATTGTGTTGATATTTGGGTCCGAATAGACCTGAAATTCTTTATTCGACCTTCTCCTTTCATTATCTTCACGCTCAGCCAAAACATGTTCAGAAATTTAAATTTTTATATTATACATGACCCACCTGAACGTTCACTCCGCATCCAACCGCGACCTGTCCCGTTTGACTGATTGTCACATGGCTGGGAGGGAAGGGCAGCTTGTACGCGGAGATTTCCTTGTAATTCCTCAGGTCCCAGACTTTCAATTGCCGGTCCAATCCTACTGTGACCATCCTTTTTCCATCCCGATTAATGGCCAGGTCAGATAACGGGGCTCTATGTGCTAACATCTCGATTATAGCCTCTTTACTGTTTGGGGACCACATACAAACGACTCCTAGGAACAAAAGATAAAATTTTTTTTAAAATTATGTTACCCTTGGTATTTCCGCTAACTATAATAGCATTTGATGGGTTCTGCGTCATACATGTGGTCTCTTTCTGTTTGATTCTCCATGACTGGACCATTTCACCAGTCGAGACGTCCAAATAACTCAAGAAATTCTCATTGCTCTAAAAATTTTATATTATCCATGACAACAGTCAGTCATATATCTGTCAATTACAGCTGAAATGACTTGAAATTTCGCAAACAATAATACAATGACCTACCAAAGCAGCTAACAAAAAATGTCTAGGTAAAAACTCCAGCGAATGAACATTAAACAAGCTCTTGATACAATGCAACTCCACTCCATTTTTGTCATAAATATATGTCCACCGGCGTTGCGCCGCAGCAAACATGTTCTCTGAGTGCAGCCAGGCGATATCATTGACTTTTTCGGTTACATTAACTTCGCAGTGCAATGTTTTGGTCATCCAATCAAATGCGGCCAAATGTCCTTTATGGCCGGCGAGGAGAAGATGGCGACCATTGCGAATGTATTTTGCCTTGTAAGGACCGTAATCAAGGTCTAAGGTAAAGTGCTTTGAAGCGGCAGCAATATCGACGGCATCGGCAATGTCTTTTTGTTCCAGGAAGTAGGTCTCCTTGCCTTCCTCAATGTCGACCCCACTGAAAGACCGCGGCAATAAACAGTAAACTTCTTGTAAATAAACTGAATAAAACTCCTTTATCTTGATATTGATACAAATTTCACCTATTTAACGTCTATATTCCGCATAAAAATTCCATTTTTTAGATTCACCTTACTTATGATGGAGAAATAAAAAATTTGAGGTCTAAATCATAATCACTTAACGAAAAAAACGTCCGGACAGCAAGATCACCTCATAAACCAGTCCTTAAAACTAAATCGGACATGTCATATTTAATATTTTTTCCGCAATCGTCAAAACGCTACGGTACATGTCTAAAGTAATATAATTTTAGAAAACTCGGATAAATCCAACTGCTCTGTCTTCTACTTACATCTAAAAATCAAGAAAACACAAAGATAATCAAAAACAAACCCGTTATCATCTGCATTCAACAGTTCTGCTCGGATTTTAGCTTCAATTCTCTTCTTGAATGTCTCTTTTTTCTTTGTGATCTTCTTCACATGCAATTTCGTCTTGACACGCTCTGGCTGAAGCTCCGAGATGTCGTCCACATCGTTATCTTCAATTTCTTTTTCGTCAATTACAACTTTCTCAATGAGTTTCCTCTTCTTTGGTCGTCTCTTATCCTTTCCGACCTTATCCTTGGAAAACCGTGGATTCGAAGAGAAAACTTTATGTGATGTTCTCCTAGAGAATTCACGATCTGAGATCTCTTTCACATTGGCGTCCGGATCAAAACGGACAACTTCTGTCGTGGAATCGCGTTTTACTCTGCTCATTTCGAACCTGAAAGAAAGAAGGGGAGATCACATGTTAAGAGTGTCAAAATTAATACATGAAGCGAGTAATAAGGACAAAACAGTACAAAATGTTGTAAAAACAGTAGATTCCACCAACACATTCGACCAGCCTCGAAGAAAATATTTTTATTTTGCCATTCCGTTATCGGAATTTGTTGCGAAATATCAAAATTGGTCGAAAAGTAGGATAAGATCGAGAATGGGTCAGAAACAGGCAAGACAACTTCGAAATGCAACTGTTACAATTACAGGACGTCTAACCTTTCCGAGGCTTTATTTGTATACACCTCGTGATAAACAAGGTATAAAACTTACCAAATATTGCTAGACTGCACCCGGATACTCCCCTACTGGCAAATCAGTCGTCAACAAAGTTTCAACAGTATTTATCTTCAATAAAACAATAAACAAAGACAAAACAAAGCCAAGATCAATGAGTGGACAAACAAAAGGATGTTCATTTACTCGTCGGTTTCGGCCTTGGTGGCGCGAGTGTAGACCAGTTGGGAGCCGTGTCTGACGACGCACTTAATGTGTCCCTCGGCCTGGAGTTGTCGGAGACCAGCGGTGGCCAACGAAGCTCGGACCTTCAGACGTTCGGAAACCACTGATGGGGTGATGAGTTTCACGGAAACGATCTGAAAGTAATAAAAACGTCAACAGTTCAAAATGAAATCTTTGGAATACCCACAGGACATCCTACACTATCTTCTCAAAAAATTTCAGTATTATCCGAGAACTACTTTGACCCCAGCGAGCAAATTATATTCACCATGTCAAAAAACCACGCAAATTAAATTTCTGTTAAATTAAGCCGTGAAAAACGACATAGCGTTTCCAAAACCATGACTACATCAACTACCGGTCCATAGACTGTATCATGAACCTTACTTTAAACCATCCAAAGCCGATTCCCCCTAAAACCGCACCTATATTCATAATCATCCACATTTCACTCAAAAATCCTAAATACAGCAAAAATAAAGGCAAAACTCTTACCTCTTTGTAAAGTTTGTCATAGGTGGCCTTGTCGAAGAGAACAGCGTTGTTCAACTTGTCGCGGACCTTTCCTTTCGACCACTTCTTCTTCTTGGCCTTTCCTCCTCCTCCTCCCTCCTTCTTCTTGGCTGGGGCCTTGGAGGCGGTCTCCTTCTTCTTTGGTGGCATCCCTGGAACAAATCAACCGGTAAACATTGAAATTGTCAAAAATTTGCGCCGAAATGGATATCACAAAACAATAAAATTCAAACATCATGTACCAGGTCAAAACACATCAAAGATTCTTGTAAATCCAGATAAAAATGGGCACAACTAAATTCTCAAACTTCCAATTCACCTTTTAGACTAAAACTTCCACAAAAAAGAGCTAAAAACAATGGTAAAATGGTAAAACTTATCTACTACAATATAATTTAAAATTAAATTGTAAAATCTACAACTGAAAGTGTAAAAACACGACAAAACTACCGGTAAAAATCAGTTGGAGTAACAACAAACAAGTCTTTTTCATTGGGAAAAATTCCCCGAAGGATTCCACCGTAAGACTTTGTTTTCGTTTTGGGACTCAGCCAATGTCCTTGTGTGTGCCAAAAACCTTGGCATTCTGTATATTGTTTTAGTTTTTTTTGTTCATCTCGGGATTTTGGACGTGATAGCTTTAATTCTATCGAATTGACGCATGTAACAGGGTTCAAACAATATGGAGTGGAATCACAGCAATACTCAGGTAAATCAACCTCAACCACCGGGGATCTCAGAAGCAACTCGTCAATTTGAGGTGGCTAGTAAGTTATATTACTTGTTATCTTATTTATTTTTAGAGGCATATTACGGCGACGAAGCTACAATCATGAGAACTTTGATTCAATCAGGTCACATTCACGTAAGGGATGATGGACAGGTTTTGCAGTGGAATCCGATGGAACACTGTTATGATCGTGATTTTCGGTACCGAATCACTAGGGAGAGTAAGTCAGCCATCGATTCTGGGTTTTTCTACGTTTAGAAACGCCGAAATTCACTAGAAACGACGAGTTTTCGATATTTCCCATCAGATCTGATGGGTAATATAAAATATCTGTCTTAATGGATGTTGAATTACCTGAAACCTTTAGAGTCGCTTCCATCTTGGACTATAACACCTGAGGCCGCTCACGAGGCCGCCAAGCACGCGAGGGGCACCAAATTTTTGAGCAGCAAGTATTATCAAAATTCGTTGATCTCGGATAAACTGAAAGCAAGAGGCGAAAATGAAATGACGTAAGAATTGCCGTTTAAGAGTTACTTGTTCTTCTTGCTGTTTAATGTCATTTTCAGCAATGTCCAAGACGATGGACGTCGGGAGCATCATTTTCCTCAAGTGCTTGATCATCCCTTCCTGAAGATCCCGGAAGAACATTTTCATGAGTGTCTTCAAGACATTTTTGTACGACAAAATTATAAATCGGTGTAAATAGATGCTATAAAGGTAATTCGTCAACTTTAATTTTTTTATGATAACTACTCGGGTCTTCTTTTTATCAGGTATTTATCCTAAGGTAATATACTATTTTTGCAATTTTTGGTCTAATAAACGTGCTGTAACTTCAGAAAACGGGAAACCACGGCTTTAAACATCGTTTGCAACAAAAAATAGTCAAAGTAATGGTGCTTGCACCTCAGTTTCGATCAAATTAATCATAGATAATATAATTAATGCCCTGATTTTATTGACAAACTTGGTTCAGATGGCCGATTATAGTATGCATAACAAACTCCAGGTGGTAGAGTTCCTGTTGAGCTATATAAACCAGTTCGACTAACAGCATCCGAAAAGATATGATTAGGAAAAGCTCGAGAAGCCTTTAAATTTAGAGGTTCTGCGGTGTCCTCCGGCCCTACTGCTCTGAGTCGTCGGCAACTTGGGACCTCGGGCAACTCGTGGGAACAGTTGAACAGGTTTATAAGACCTTGAATGAGGACTAAAACACATTCAGCCAGTAAAAGTGAGGTTGCGCCAAGCCAAAGAGTTGAGATCCCAGCAATTCGATTGAAGAGGGTTTTGAGCTGAAAATTTGGGTTTTACGATAAATCTTATAAAACGCAAAAAATCGAATTTTTTTCGCACAGTGCAAAAAAATTTTTATCCGCACAGTGCAAAAAAATTTTGTTCGCACAGTGCAAAAAAATTTTTGTTTGCACAGTGCAAAAAAATAAACATGCTGCACAGTGCAAGGAAAGTTTGATTTCTGCACGGTGCAAATCAGTTTAATTTTTTTTGGAAATTCCAAATCTTTGCACAGTGCAAATATCGCGACGAAACATTGCGTGATCAAGGAAAAAATGATTGCACAGTGCAACCAAAACATGTTTTGCACGGTGCAAAAAGTTTTGTCAAAGGAAAAATTTTCGCACAGTGCGGTGAAAAAGGAATTGCACGGTGCATGAAACCGCACCGTGCAAAATTAAGACAAAAAATTGCACAGTGCAGAGAAAATGGGGCTTACGGTAGTGGTGGGATTCTCGACGAGGATAACATGGCTGCTATGAGGGAAAAATACGATAATTTCGGCGCCATTTTTTTGATAATCTAGAGCACAGTCTTCGCTGCTATTGAACGAGCAATCCTCCACATCGAATTGTTTTTTGGGCCATTGTGAACTCAACGAAATCGCGGTGAAAAGTTCATGATCACACGGCGGATGACACATACAATTGTCGTATTTGCCAGTCGGCTCTTGATTTGTGAAATTGTAGAGACAGCGGGCTGAAAATGGGCGGCGTAAGAGGGGATTTTAGAATTGAATGCATTTTTACGTACCTTGTTCATCTTTGAAGGTATTACAGTATACTGGAGGGTCGTAGACGAATCGCGGATCAGCGCAGCCACAAGTCCGGAAGACTTGGTCTTGATAGCAGGTTCGAGTACAGCCCTGAAAATATTTGCACTGTGCAAAATTTTTTTTTCGGTCTTCGCACTGTGCAATTGATTTTTTCTTTTTTCTGCACAGTGCAAAATGAGCGATGTGCACCGTGCAAACCATTTTCTTTTCGGTCTTCGCACTGTGCAATTCTCCTTTTCTTTTTCTTTGCACTGTGCAATTCTCCTTTTCCGTGCACTGTGCAAAACCAGCGATGTGTTTCGCACTGTGCAAAACCAGCAATCTGTTTCGCACTGTGCAATTCTCCTTTTCTGTGCACTGTGCAAAACCAGCGATGGGTGTCGCACTGTGCAATTCACTTTTTCTTTCTTCTGCACTGTGCAAAAGCAGCGATGTGTTTCGCACTGTGCAAATCATTTTTTTATTTTCTTTGCACAGTGCAAAAAATACGGAAAGATTGGCCTCTGCACAGTGCAAAATAAGCGACAAACAGTGCAATATTCATCCGTTTTGTTCGCACTGTGCGAAAAGAAGGTTTTTTTCTGCACGGTGCGAAACCAGCTGTATGTTTTGCACTGTGCAATTTCACCGTTTCCTTTCTTCTGCACGGTGCAAGAAAATACAAAAAATTTGGCCTTTGCACTGTGCGTAATGAGCGTCCGCACAGTGCAATCCTCATCCTTTTTGTTCGCACTGTGCGCAACGAAAGTTGACGTTTTGCACGGTGCAGAAATCTCAATAGGTTATATTGTGGGACATCACTCTTACCTCGGTCGTATACTTTCCTGCATAGACGTACTTTTGTTTGCGGCTCTTCACAGTGTCCAATGTGTCGCAGTAACCGTAGGGAGCGGCGAGCTTGGAGTGCTTCTTCTATAATAAAAATGTGGACAGATCCAAAACAAATCAATAACGAAATGCCACTTTTCTAAGTTCAAAAAAATTTTTTTTTTGTAAAATACGTTGAACAAGTGGCTCTTTGAATACTGCCATAGCTTCACCAAAATTAAACGTGTGACATTTTGTTCAAAAAATCAATAACGAAATGTCACTTTTGAAAACTCAAAAAATATTACTCTTGTTGTAAAATACGTTCACTTAACATGTCATTCTTTCAATTTTACCGATAGTTTTACTAAAATTAAACTTGTGACATTTCGTTGAAAAAATCAATAACGAAATGTCACTTTTGAAAACTCAAAAAATAGTACTCTTGTTGTAAAATACGTTCACTTAACATGTCATTCTTTCAATTTTACCGATAGTTTTACTAAAATTAAACTTGTGACATTTCGTTGAAAAAATCAATAACGAAATGTCACTGTTGAAAAAAGCCAAAATACTAGGGTTGTGATTTTAACAGAATTTTTCAAATTGCCGTCATTTTGGTTATGTCAAACTGCTTTGTCGTTTTGATTGTCAAATTGAATTTTTTGGGAAATAGAATTTTTCAAAATGACGTCAAATTGCGTCAAATTACGTCAAATTGCTGTTGTGTCGGTCGTAAGCTGTCTAACGATTAAACAAACATTGTTCAAGGAAGTATAATGCCTTCCAACATGTTCAAGACCATATAAACATTAAAACAACAGTTTATAACGACAAAAGGACTTTAGTAGACCTATTTCGGATCATCTTCGTCTTCGTTCCCCCATCCAAATTTTCATTGATGAATTGAGTCAGTGAAACTGGGGGCTTCTTGCGATAAATTCCAAGAATTTTTGGCGGGACAGTTTTGGTTGTGGGTCAAAGTTCTCGATTTTATGGCAAAATTCTAAAAAATTCCCCAAAAAAAAGTCAATTTGACAAATCAAAAAGACAAAGTAATTTGACATGACGAAAATGACGGCAATTTGACAACTTGACAGACCGTCAACTTGACGCGGCACAGCCCTACAAAATACGTGTATAAATGACAAAAACACCTCTGAAAGCTTCAGATATCGTTAAAACATTTCACTTTTGCCACTTTTTTTTATAGAAACCAGACATGGCAAACCGGGCCGGGCCTAGGGCCCTTCGAGCCCAAAGCCCGGCCCGGTAAAAGGTAGGCCCGGCCCGTTTTCAAAATTTCCAAAGCCCGGCCCGAAATTTTTTTTTCGAAGTCCGGCCCCGCCCGGTGAAGTTTACAGGCCCGGCCCGGTTGTAAAATTTCGTTTTATCTTTAGACAAAAAACCCGCCAAACCACCTTTTCTGTCGAAAGCAAAATCTCGTTTTCGCAGAAAACCAAAATGCCAAACGAAAAATTGGCATCGCAGTTTTTCGTGTCGGTACAAAAAAATCGGAACACGGCTTCGGGCCGAAATTCAAAATCTTGGGCTCGAAGCCTCGGCCCGAAAAAAAACGTCGAGCCCAAAGCCCGGCCCGGTAAAAGGTAGGCCCGGCCCGTTTTCAAAACTTCCAAAGCCCGGCCCGGTTGCCATGTCTGATAGAAACACTCAAAAAAGTCATAAAATATCGCGAAACCCCACTTTTCTCACGTAAAACGCAGTGCTGCTTCCCGGCTTCACAAGATGCCCAAAATTGCTGGGGAAGGGCATCTCGTCGTGCGGATGAATTGTCACCTTGAAGCCCACCTTCTCCACCGTGGGCAAATAATATTCGTCCACCGGGTAATGGACTATCAATTCGAGGGCTAAAAACTAATGTACAGTTACTGTTTAAGGGAGGTTTACCCGACTCTTTTCCGGTTCCTGTGATTGTCATGTTCCCATCGTGGTTTACCGTGTAGCAATAGCCGTAATCGAGGTCATACACGGGTTTGAAACTGAAAAATTTGAATTTTTATCATTTTTTGGAGGAAAATTTGGATTTTTTTGATAATTTTTTAGAGAAAATAAAATTTTTAAAGGTTTTGCGAGTTATAAATCAAATTTTTATTCCTTTTTCGACTTAAAAATGTGATTTTTAATTAGAATTTTTGTAAAAAATGGGATTTTTTGATTGAAAAAAGCGGATTTGGCTTGATTTCAATCAAAAAATCTCGTTTTTGAGTTGTCGGATTGGCCTACTAGTCCGTCCGGAAAGTCGCTGATGTGATTTTTGGTGTTTGCACTGTGCAAAAAAGGTCAGGGTGCGAGCGACAACCGAAAAAAGCCTATTGCACGGTGCAGAAAGCAAGAAATTGCACAGTGCAAAGGGAACTTTTGTTTTCGCACAGTGCATATCGTTGAAATCACTCGAGCGGCTTTACGGACGAAGTAGTAGCATAAAAGTCTTGCGCTTACTCTCTAACGCACTCTTTGTTCTCATATCGACATTGTTTTAGGAATTCCGCATCAGTTATTGACAATTCTTGCTTCTGTTCCTCGGTCAAGGACGCTGAAATTGTGTGGGTGCCATCCAATATGACCGAATTGAGGGTTGCGGCGGAGTAATTGACCTAAAACACGAGTTTTCAAAGTTTCGAGACTAATTTTAGTTATTGCACAGTGCAAAACATTGAATCTTATTTTCTGCACAGTGCGGAAAATTGAAGCTTATTTGTTGCACAGTGCAAAAGTCGAATTATTTTGTCACGCACAGTGCAAAAATTGAATTGTTTTGTGTTGCACAGTGCGAAAATCGAATTGTTTTGTCACGCACAGTGCGAAAAATTTAAATTTATTTTTTGCACAGTGCAAAAAATTGAAATTTATTTTTTGCACAGTGCAAAAAATTGAAATTTATTTTCTGCACAGTGCAAAAGTCGAATTATTTTGCCACGCACAGTGCGAAAAATTTTATTTTATTTATTGCACAGTGCGGGGAATTGAATTATTTTGTCACGCACAGTGCGAAACACTGAATTGTTTTTTTTTTGCACTGTGCGAGTCGAACGTTGTCGATTTTGCACTGTGCATAACTTGAGTGTCGCAAGTTTTGCACAGTGCAAATTACATTTCGCAGCTTTCAAATTACGCACAGTGCAAAGAAGCGAAAAGAAAAATGAAATCGCACCGTGCAGAATTTGTCGCTAACGTTGCACGGTGCATTTTCCATTTACTGAGGATGTTTGCACAGTGCAATAAAAGTTGCGTTTTCTGTGCACAGTGCGCACCACATTCTTCAACTTTTCAATTTCGCACAGTGCAAAAAATTGAATTTATTTTTTCGCACAGTGCACTGTTTCTTGCTCTAGTTTTGCTTGCACTGTGCGGTAAATTCGAGTATTGTGCGCGATGCAAAGGTCGGGGGAAATCGCAAAATCTCACATTCAAATTCAATTTGTCGCTGACTTGTTCCACCGACATTCCATTCGCCAAAATCCGAGAATCTCTTGTTATGAGCTCTTCTGATATTGTACTTGTGTCTAAATCATCGAAAGTGGTCGAAAACTCAGTGTTAAGGCCAATAGTACTAGTAATACTACTTGTACTAGTACTAAGAGGTCTAATAGTACTGGTGGTCCAAGTTTTTTTAGGCGTAATAGTATTAATAGTACTAATGGTACTGGTTGTAGTAGGTATAGTAGTAGTGGTACTACTGGTACTCATACTTGTAGTCCGCTCTGTAGTCGTGATCACAGTGCTCGTCGCGACGAATTTCCCATTTTGCGGCTGTGAAATGAGCATCTCCTGCGCGTAGGTCTGATTAAT
Organism: Bursaphelenchus mucronatus; assembly: GCA_025436335.1. Taxonomy (NCBI): domain Eukaryota; kingdom Metazoa; phylum Nematoda; class Chromadorea; order Rhabditida; family Aphelenchoididae; genus Bursaphelenchus; species Bursaphelenchus mucronatus. Next base: position 10,231,993 of record CM046356.1, read on the forward strand.
TTGGAGTTGACACATTTTCCAGCAAAGGTCATGCCGTAGATCGCAAGGCACGGTGCATACGACTCGGTGCTGATGTGCTGCCAACGTGTTGTAGCAAAACGTCTCCTCGGCCATGTCGACAAAGTCGCTGAGCAAATGCGCCGAGGAATAGAGGCCCGAGAACTCCCATTGGCGAGAAAATGGGCCACAAACTGAAGAGACACCGACTGCGAGTGGAATACTATAGTCCGTCCGGAAAGTCGCTGAAGTGATTTTCGCGACATGCACTGTGCAAAAAAAGTCAGGGTGCGAGCGACAGCCGAAAAAAAACCTATTGCACGGTGCAGAAAGCAAGAAATTGCACAGTGCAAAGCGAAATTTTGTTTTCGCACAGTGCATGTCGCAAAAATCACTCCAGCGACTTCACGGACGGACTAGTACTATCATATCGGTCTGTCGCGAAAATAATGAGCACAGAGTTGTCGCGTGTCGCGGGAGAGAAAAACAATTTGATTTTGCCGCGACACAGTTCATTCTCTCGGCGACGATGCCATTTTTCATGCGACAAGTGCTCATTGTTTCCCCCACAGACTGATAATCCGTCCGTTAAGCCGCTGAAGTGATTTTCGCGACATGCACTGTGCAAAAACAAAAGTTCCCTTTGCACTGTGCAATTTCTTGCTTTTTGCACCGTGCAACAGGCTTTTTGGGCTGTCGCTCGTACCGTATTTTTTTTTCATCGCTCCAGCGACTTTTCGGACGGACTAATACGAATGTAGTCCGGCTCCGAGCAGATTTGGCTAGCGGGCCGGGCCGGTAGAGCTGGGCCCGGGCCGCTTTTGTTTTCGCACAGTGCATGTCGCGGAAATCACTCCGGATGGACTAGTATAATATATAGTGCTATTAGTATTTTCACAAAGTGCGTGGATATTTGTCGCGTCCATTGCACAGTGCATTTGCACTCTCCCACGCTTGTCGCCGCCGTGCTACTGCTTCTCAAAATAATTATTTTACTGTTTGCAATTTTTCCGCATTTGTTTTCGCTGCAGGACATAAAAAAACTTTTTTTGACATTTCGTTTCGCAAAAACGCAATTCAAAAGTGGCTGTTCCCAAATGCGACGCTACGATTTTCTTCACTTTTGGCGCACATCTTGTACCTAGGCCACTTACTACGCCTCTTCCAAAGTCCCGTAGGCTATTTGTCGCGTCGCACAGTGCATTTTGCTACTTTTTCCGCACCGTGCGCACATTTTCTGACCTTTTTGCACTGTGCAAACGCCTGTGGCGCGCGGAGAATTTGCGACGACGCCGTTGAAAAAGGCGTGCAATGTGTCGATTGCACCGTGCAAAGGGTCAAATGCACTGTGAAAAATGTGCACTGTGCGACAAAAAGTCAACGCAAAACAGTACTATAATGTCGGAACAACCTGGTAATACAACAAAAATGGGAATTAACTAGCGAAAAGCCCCAAAAATAGGCCCGGCCCGGCCCAAAATGGCCTTCGCCCCTGCCCGAATGCCATCTCTCGCCCCAACTCACCATCAACAGCGCCGCTGAAGAAATGCGTTCCATTGTTGTCGTTGTAAAAGTGGCGATAATACGCGAAATGTTCAAAGTTTCGTTTGAGGAATCTGAAGTTGCGATAGACCGCGCCGAAGTAATCCTTGTTGAGGTGTTTCAAATACGAGTTGATCATCGACGTGATGACATTCGAGGTTGGATTCGTGAGCTCGGTTTTGTCGCTGTCGCTGAGAGGTATGTGCGGAACGCAGCTTGATATGTCCTTCATGACTTGAAGTTGGGTCCATGACGTCATGTTCTTTCGGGGTTGGAAGAACCAGTCGTTGAGGCAGCCGGCTGCGAGGGTTCTTACCGTCGACAGCGCTGACGCTGAGCAGATGGAGTTGTGGTTGATTTGAATGTCATCTGCAACGGGAGACAGGTCTTGTTTTATAACGGAGACTGTTTATAACGATTTTTTGGCCGAAATGGAAAACTGTCGTTATGCGGAGGCTTTGTTTGGCTTAACAATGCCAAGTCTTCCGGCGATTGGGTGAAGATTAAAAAAAAAAAAAAAAAAAAAAAAAAAATCAGAAGTACTCCAAGTGCGACGCTCAGTTTTTTTTTAAATTTGGCGGGCACGCAAGGCATAGGCCACATAACAATTCCTGAAAATTTTAGCTCGCGCTTTGCAACCACAGCCGAGATATTCAACGATCTACCGAGAGAGCACGCGAAAAGTGGAGAGCGGTCAGAGAGAAAAACACTTTTTGGTCATAAATTTGCCGGTTTCGCGTGAAAACAATTGATTTTTGGTGGATAACATTACCTGCGATAGCAGAAATATATGGGAATGCACAAAAATTTCTAATAATTTTTGAAAAAGACAAATGTCTTTAAAATTTACAATAGAATTTCTCGAAATACAATGGTTGCATGCTCTTAAAATTTCGCCCAAGACTTTTGTATAGACCACATGTCAATTTCTGAAAATTTTAGCTCGCGCTTTGCAGGCACAGCCGGGATATTAAACGATCCACCGAGAGAGTACGCGAAACGTGGAGAGCGGTTAGAGAGAAAGACACTTTTTGGCCGTGTCTTTGTTAGTTTGTCGCGGAAAAAATTGATTTTTTGTGGAAACATTAACATTTATGGCAGAAATCGGCATAAAACGATCTACCGAGAGAGTACGCGAAACTCGGAGAGCGGTCAGAGAAGAAAACACTTTTTTGGCCTTAAATTTGTCAGTTTGTCTCGAAAAAAATTGATTTTTTGTGTGAACATTACCCTCTATGGTAGAAATCGGCATGAAACTTTTGATACCAAAATTCGCAAAAAATGTCACATTTTCGCCAACTTTCGATCTAAAAATCTCGGTCGTTTCTACAAAGCGCGAGCTAGGAGTCTAGAATATGTCTTAGAAAGGGTGATACTAAATTTGTCTCCAAGTTTCATCAAAATCTGAGCGTCGCACTTGGAGTATTATTCCTCTGTTGGCGGAAAATGAAGATCTTAAATCTTGTGCTGTGTCCGCTCACCGCAGCCAAAGGATAAATGAATCATTTGTCAATTTCTTATCCTTTACCCCCTTTTGTATTACAACATGGCCAAGACGGATCTCCCCGCCTTGTCCAAATGCCTTATCATCCCGCCCTTAAAATACGCTATATAAGATAGATCGAAAATCCAATAAATTTAACGTCTTCAATTCTTCGTATGTCTCTTCCAGCTATTGGGAGTGGACATAATTTGGAGGTCCCACCGAGATTGTTTACCCAGCTAAGCCAAGGAAACCGATCATATACGCGCCAAAGAAGCCAGTCGAACGTCCGCGAGTACAAGCCCCGTCTCCTGAGGCACCAGCCCCATTAAGCGAGGAGCCCAGGAAGAGACAAAGGAAGGAGGAACCAAGCGACGACACCAAATCTCTGATCAAGAGACTGAAGGTGCCAGCTGGCGGTTCCACTTCCAGAGTTGTGGTGAACTACAGCCAGCGGACGAAGAACCAGAAACGAAACCAGAGAAGGAAGGAATTGGCCCAAAGAGCACGCGCCGCCGAAGCGAAACCAGCCTCCTTCGTACTGAGCACCAACAGGCAACCAAAGTTCAAACTTACTGTAACTGAGCCTCGAATTTTCTATTGTGAAGCCGGTCGTGGAGAATAAACAAAATGCCACCATTACGAGACCCAGCGAGTCGTATTCAGTCAATCAAGACCAACATTGGGAACCTAGTTTCGTCGGCACTTGTGTTAATCAAGGATCATGGAATCTGTGACGGAATACAACCACCGTCCGATGTCAACGCAGCCGTCGCTCTGCACGGCAGACTGAAAAGAGACCATGGATCCTTGATAAACAAAGTCAACAACTTTGTTTCATTGGCGAATGAATGGCGTTCGCTGCGAGCCGGAAATGAAGAACTGGAAGCACAGTACGTCAAATTTGTTGAAGAAGAAGACATAAACGCCAAGAGGGAAGAGATCGACCAGGCCATCCAGACACTGCAAATTTCGCTGGAAGAAGCTGAAAGCTACAAACAAAACCTTACAAGGGAGCACGTTGCCTGTCACACCCCGGTAGGAGAGCAGCCCAGTGCTACACCACGGGGACGACCACCTCTGAATCCACGCTTGCAAGCATTCTTCAACAACCACAACGGTCCACCAAGTCAAGAACAACATACCAACCAACAGCGGGGCAACAATACACCAACCCAGCCCGAGTTCCAAGACGAGCTCAATGGACAGTCTCAAAATTCCAACAGAGTCTCGAACGTTGGAAGAAGAAAGCTCGAACCGCTCGTGTTCACCGGCGATTTTCTGGAATACGCTTCGTGGAAAAAATGGTTCCTCGCAGCTTACGACGTGCCGGAATTGAACCCCTTCGAGAAAAGCCAGTACTTGACGACAATGGTTTCCGGAGAGGCTGCTGATGCCATCCGCGGTATCGAGCTGCAGTACTTCCAAGACATCATGGATGCCCTTGATACATCCTACGATCGTCCGGACATAGTACGTCGAATTTTGTTGCAAAAGGCCAGAGAAATTCGGCCCAACAAAGGACTGAGGCAGTTCATTCGAGACATCAAAGTCACCAGACGTCAGATGGCCCAGAATGACCTGGTATGGGACAGCCCGCTGGCAGTTCAAGAATTGGAGGAAAAGCTTCCTGTGGAGTTGATGGTCGAGTTAGCAAGAGTGAAATGGGCCATGAACATTGCTGGAAACGTTCCATGGAATATGGATGCCCTAATCCAAGCGCTCGAAGGCGTGGAACGAATGTTAGTTCCAGCCAAAAGTGCAAAAACGGCCGCTACCTTGGCTACCACTGTGAAACCCAGTCAACAAAACCGCTACACCCCACAAGTACAATCGAAGTTGCCGTGCTTGTTCTGCGAGGAATACGGACACAGCTCTCTGAAATGTCCACGAACCACCACACTCACGCAGCGTCGACAGAAACTCCAAGCACTCCAACGTTGCTTTCGATGCCTGGCCAAGGACCATCAGTCTCGGCAGTGCGCAAAGAAATGTAAGCAGTGCGATGGGGCCCACCATCGCTTGATTTGTGCACAGTTACCAGCCAATGCGTTCGCCGTGATAACGGCCGAAGATGATCCTGATTCAAGTGTCGATCAAACATGGATTGATGCAATCGAAAAAGAGCTGGACAACGAGCTAAACAACGAAGACGCTCAGGAGGCGAATGGAGGCGAACGAGAACAAGTCGAGTCCGCCACATTTGCTACCAACGCGAATGGAGGCGAACCAGAACAAGTCGAGTCCGCCACATTTGCTACCAACTCGTCAGAATCCTGCTTCATTACCGCCGCGCGAGTCCCATTCAGAACAAAGGAGGGGGATATTGTGCATGCAGCCTGCCTCCTCGACAGCGACTCGGACACCACCTTTGTCAATGAACGCTTGGCCGCCCAGCTTCGACTTCCACAAATTAGAACTGTCAGTTTGGCGACAAAGGTACTGGGTGACGCCCGTGAACAAGAAGTGATGCTGACACGTCTTACCATCAATACAAGTGAGGGCGACGTTTCGCTTCCGGCCTACATCGTGCCTTCCATTTCATCGCCAATGATCCTGCGGTTTTGGGACAACAATGCCATTACCAAAGAAAGGACAGAACCAATGGCCATCATTGACTCACGTACGTTCTGGACCTTCGTCAGGCCACAACGCAGCAACCGTGACGATGATCTAGTTGATTCGACAATTGGCACCTTGGTTATCCCAAAGAGAAGACCTGTTGGCATGGTTTTCACGACGGCAACCGAAGTCACCAACATGTGGTCACTTCAAACACTGGGCATCAACGAACCCATGGACTCAACCTCGGTCGATGACACACTGTGGAAAAGGTTCAACGAGACCACTACCACAACCGACGACGGTCGACTAGAGGTACGATGGCTATGGAACGGGAAACAGGAGTCTCTGCCATCAAACTTTGACCTCGCGTTTCGCCGTACCAAAGTCCTTATGGACAAGCTCGAAAGGACCCCGGAACTCTTGATGGCATACCGCCACGTTCTCGACGAACAACTTCAGAACAACGTCATCGAACCAGCCACAAAGAATGATGGACCTGTCACTCATTATCTCCCACACCAGATAGTAGTGAAGGCCCATTCGTCGTCGACTAAATTGAGACTAGTCTATGACGCCTCGGCTGGAACCACATCGCTGAATGATTGTCTTCACACTGGCCCTTTGACCATCCCGCCGTTGCTGGATTTACTGTTGAGATTCCGCACAAATCCAGTCGTGGTACTGTCAGATATCACCAAGGCGTTCTTGCAGTTGGCACTGCCGGCCGAGGAACGGGACGCCGTCAGGTTTCTGACAAAGAAGGATTGGAACAAACCCTTTTCGCGCGACAATCTGCAAGTGTGGAGGTTTCGCCGAGTGTGTTTTGGTGTACGGTGCAGTCCATCCCTCTTGATGATGTCCATCCGCCGACTATTGGAAAATGGCCCGATGCAGCACCTTCTCAAAAACATCTACGTCGATAACTTTATCTGCACGTACTCTACGCCGGAGCGGGCAGTGGAGGAGACGAGGCGCATCGTGGACACACTGCGAACAGCGAAGTTTGAGTTGACGCAGTTCAGTTCCAACATCCCACAAGTCGAAGCCGCCCTCACCAACCAATGTTCACCAACGACCATAAAGGTGTTGGGCATGCAGTGGAACCCACAAGAAGACCATCTCCGGCTGCAAATCCAGGACGAGCAGTATCCCAATATCACGAAAAGACTTCTGCTCTCACGTCTCGCGTCAGTCTTTGATCCGCTTGGGATACTGGCACCATTGACACTCAAACCCAAGTTGATGGTACAAGAGCTGTGGAAGCAAGATGCTACTTGGGATCAACAACTGGGCCAACAGTTCACTGAAGAATGGAACAACTGGGAGCAGAAGTGGAGCGGAGAATTAACGGTACCACGTCAGTTTCCAAGCACGGCCGTACAACTTCACGTTTTTGTCGATGCTAGCGCGAAGGCTTTTGCAGCAGTAGCCTATCTTGGATCTACCCTGGTTATCGCCAAAAACCATTTGGCCCCACAAATGGCACGTTCAGCGGATGGTAACATTCTCATGCCGAGAATGGAGCTGATGGCTCTGTTGATTGGCACTCGAATTGCCAACACTGTACGGCAAGCCATCGACACAGTCACCAAGGCAACTGTGTGGTCTGATTCAACAATTGCCCTACAACAAATCGTAGGGCAAGATCATGGAGCTCAACCAGTCTTTGTCCGCAACAGGCTGACGGCCATCCGCCGATGCCGCGATTGGATCGAATTTCGGCATGTTTCTGGCACGGAAAATCCAGCAGACGTGGCAACACGTGGCTGTGACTCCTTTGAAGAACTGCGTGACCATGCACTGTGGTGGAGCGGCCCTCCCTGGCTTTCCAATCCAGCGGCTTGGCCATCAACCATCGTCATTCCAGCAATTCCAGCGGAGCCTCAGAACGATCCGCCAACAATTTGTTGCGTCACCGTCGCGTCAGAGCTGGAAGACAAAATCCGTGATGCGCAAAAAACCATGCCGCCAACACAGAAACAAAGGCAGAGGTTTCGGCTGTTTTCCGACGACAAGGGACTTATTTGCGTCCCCAATCGGTTGCTCAACTCTGAATGGCACGGAACTCCAACCAGCATTTGGATTCCCGCACGACATCAACTAGCAAATGAGTTGGCCGACGACGCACACAGCCGAATGTTACACTGCGGACCCGCTACGCTTTTCGCCGAATTACGAAGACAATTTTTTGTCCCGTATTCCGTCGCGGCACGAGCCGCTCAGCGTTGCAAATCCTGCCGTCATTTTGATGCCAAACCGTATGCCACTCCGCAATGGGCCCCATTACCGCCCGACCGAGTCAATCCTCAACGACCGTTCCAATCCGTCGGAGTTGACTTCGCTGGTCCATTCCGGACTCAAGAAGGAGAACTGTACGTACTCATTATCGCCTGCGCAACCACACGCGCAGTGCACTGCGAATGTACAAAATCTTTGTCAACTGAAGATATGATGATAGCATGGGACAAGTTCGAGGCGCGGCGGGGACTGCCAGACTTGGTCCGCAGCGACAACGCCAAGACTTTCGAACTTGCAGCCAACATTCTGCAAAAACGGCATCAGACATTGCAATGGCGTTTCATCACACCGCGCGCAGCATGGAAAGGTGCGTTATGGGAAAGGATGATCGCCCCACTAAAAAGGTCCATCAAGCGGACAATTTGCAATCAAAAATGGCCGTTCAACAAGCTGGAAGCACTGGTGATTCGAGCAGAAGCTGTGGTCAACCACAGGCCTCTGTACAGCCCGCAATCAATGGCTTCGATTCTGCGCCCAATTGACTTCCTGCTTCCAGCAGGTGTGAATTCTGTTGCCCTTCAACCAGCACAAGACGCCGACAATCCATCAGATCCAGAATGGGTACCAGCCGATCGACTTCAACAACGGCTCCAGAAGTTGAAAGGCAAGCAAGAATCACAGCTGAACAAATTCTGGTCATTGTGGAGCAAAGCTTACCTGCAGTCACTTGTCACCAACAACAGGGAAAACTCCAACGCCAAATGCCAAGCGACAACGCCCATCATCGGAGAGCCAGTGATAATTCACGAGGAAGACCGACCTCGTTCGGCGTGGCAATACGGAACCATCAAAAAGTCACTTCCAGATGCAGACGGAATTCACCGTGTGGCTACTATCGCGTTGCCTAACGGCAAAGAACTACAACGGGCCTTGCCTCACTTGTACCCGCTGGAACTTCATCAGGCCAAGACAGAGTCGGATGATGATGACGTCCACGGAGGACCTGAGGACAAAAACCAAAGCCGCCCAGTCGACACAATGGCAGCAACCGACAACACCAACAATGGCAAGCAGCGCACGCTCCACGTGGCTCCACCCGAGGAGGCAACGCGTCGCCCGGGAGAGACGCCAGTAGACGCGCCAAGAGCAACATAAAGGGTTGGGCTGCAACATTGTTGGCATTGTGTGTCATTGCCAGCCAAGCGGTTATGACTATGGGACAACGACCATTTGTCTGCCCGGAAGGAGGAAAGACTGTGATTTGGACACCCCCACCAATCTTTCCACATTGTCAACAAGGCATCCAACTTCCTCAACAACCCGCCACGGCAAAAATCTTTGAGAGAAATCGAGCAACGTTCAGCACAGAAGCAACGCGATGCAGATTGAAGAGCGAGAAGCTGGAATTATGGACCGACCCAGATGGTAGACCTCACACCGAATCCCAGAAGGTAGCTCCGGAAACACCAATTACTTCCTCAGAATGCCACCAAATGAGGGAACAGAAAAGATGCAGATTTGGCGAAATGAAGCATCACGAACCCGTATGGAAAACCACCAACGACATCAGCAACGACGACTATCCCAACCGATTCTACAGCTTGGTAGCATCACGGACATTGGATAGGCGGAATTGTCTCATCGATTACATCAACATCTATGCCACACATCATAACACCACTCCTTTTGCGGCCGATGCGACGCTTGATGACTGTCAATATGCAAAAGGAAAGTGTCGAGTATCGGACGAAGAGATGTTAATTTGGGAACCGGATCCGCAACAGGCCGAAGAGTTCTTGTTGGTTGATGAAGTCAGTGGGTTTTCTGATGGACATTCCTTCACAGACCCAAAAAACGGCAGAAGATTTACTTTCAAGAAGAAACACGTACTCATCTCGGAGAAGGATGCCATCCTCACCGACCAAGGGTTTGCGGTAATCGTCACAACCAGGACGAGCAGAGGAACCGGTGAGGAGTGGGCTACCAGAGAACAGTACGCAGAGTACCACGACTATCTTCGAACAGCCAAAGTAACGTCCCATTTCTGTGAATTAACAGAACAGATCGCTGGAATCATCAGATCTATGACCAACAATGACCCATTACCAGTGATCAGGAAAATCTTCAAGACGAACGCGGTGAAGATTCGTCAAGTCGCCGAGGCGTTGTACGAAGTGCAGATTTGTACCGAAATTGACGTCAGATTTGTACCGACTGAAGAATGCCGTACTATGCCCCCGGTCGTGTCCATCCATCTGGCCAACAGTACAAACTGGGTAATGTCGCCGAGAACCTTGGAGGTAGTTGAAAGGCCACCACAAGTTGCCCGATGCGAAGGCAAAGTCATCATGCGAGTGAACGACAGCTATTTCGAATTGGATGCTCCATCAGGATCACTCCACGAAATTGAGCTTCAAAAGGCCTCACCAGCCGCCGTTGAAATTCTGGAGGGTGAAACGGTAATCCTGGATTGGGAAGCATCAGACGGAGACATCAGGGTGAGAAAGATGATACAAGACTTACATCATGCCGCCGAAGTGAACAAGCAGATTGGCCCTGTTCAGCGAACTTCAACATCGATGACAATCGAAGAAACCATCACAGAAAGCTTGATTCCATCATGGTTTTGGGGAATGTGGTATGTCATCGTGACTTTGGTTGTCGTGGTCAACATCTTGCAATTCATGAGATGGGCCAAGGAAGTAACCCGACCCAAGGTCAATGACAACGAAAGACTTCACAACAGACGACCAAAAAGGCCCCAGCGGTCCGCCTCGTGCGAAGGCCAGCCACCACCCGCGCATCACGAGAGCAACATGGATTATTGGAGCACGCCGATCACACATACTCACCATTCATAAACCCCATTTAATTATTCATGTCTAATCTTTCAAGTGTAATTCGTCTTCCAAATTTGGCCGGCGCGAGTGTCCGCTCACCGCAGCCAAAGGATAAATGAATCATTTGTCAATTTCTTATCCTTTACCCCCTTTTGTATTACAACATGGCCAAGACGGATCTCCCCGCCTTGTCCAAATGCCTTATCATCCCGCCCTTAAAATACGCTATATAAGATAGATCGAAAATCCAATAAATTTAACGTCTTCAATTCTTCGTATGTCTCTTCCAGCTATTGGGAGTGGACATGCTGTCTTCTGCCAAAACTATCTTTTTTAGCTATTTATCCTGTTATAAATCAGCTTAATACGCCCGCTGTAAGAGCAATCAACGCCAATGACAATAAGAGCTTATAATTTTTGAATTTTTTTACGATTTAAATAAAAAAAAGTCGAAATTTTTTGAATTTTGGTTTAGTGGGAAGTACAATATAAATTGGCTAGGTAATGCTTTCGGACAACAAAAATGCGCATAAAAAAATGTATTAATAAAGTCACGGACTGTTAATCAGTCCAACTCCACGTTTTCAGTTAAAAATTTTTCAAAAATTCAAATTTCCCGCCAAATTTGGCATTCTGTTTTATTGCGTCGAAATGTGAGTGTAGCACTTTGAGTATATATTTTCACTGTAAACAAAAAAAAATTGTCGTTATACGGAGTTTTTTTTGGCCTACTTGTTCGTTCATCGATATAGCGACAATACTTGCCCATGCGTTATATCACACGTACTCACGGTTATAGTGCAATTGTCTTGGCCGTTTTCGAATTGTATTTCGAATTGTGAAGTCGCCCTTTCATTGGCTTCATTGTCCGCAGCCTTATCGTATCGAAACAGCTCATGGAGAAGACTGTTACTGGGCTCGCCGTCGATCGTATCTCGTCGCTCTCGAATGTTGGGCACTTTCCTTGTTGGCTTTTTTTTCTTGGATTTTGTGATGTGAACGTACGCCGAGATCTGAAGTCACAAGTCATCTATGATATTGCTCGTCAGAACGGGACTTTATGCTAACGGGCTTGGAGGAGTTGTGGAGTGCCACGCTTCAAAAACCAGGCCTCTTTCAAAAGTGCGTAGACTTTTTGTCGCACAGTGCACATTTTTCACAGTGCATTCGACCTTTTGCACTGTGCAATCGAAATATTGCCGCGACGCAACGCTTTTTTCAACTATGTCGCTGCGGGGAATTTTGCACAGTGCAAACGGCATTTTTAAGGTTTGCACAGTGCAAAATGCTTCAAAAAGGCGCGCGCACCGTGCAAAAAGAGGAAAAATGCACTGTGCGGCGCGACAAAAAGTCTACGGGACTTTTGAAGAGGCGTGGCACGTCAAATTGAGAAAAGAACTCTTCAAATTGGCTTTTCGTCCAAAGATTTATCGGAAAAATTATTTTAAAGTTTTCCCTATTACCCGTTGAAACAAGTCTGAAAAGAATCCATATAGCTTGAAAACGGTAAACTTTGTCAAAAAAGACCTGGTTTTGACCAAATTTGACAAGAAATCGGTCAAAAAACATTTCTCGGATCCCATATTTGTGACGAAATACCAACTCGAACAGTTCCTTCTTGCTTTTTCGATTTGACGTGCGTCGCTGCATCGGCACCCAAAGTTTTGCACAGTGCAAACGGCGTTTTTGTGGCTCGCACTGTGCAAAATGTTGCAAAAAGGTCCGCGCACCGTGCAAAAAGAGGAAAAATGCACTGTGCGGCGCGACAAAAAGTCTACGGAACTTTTGAAAAGGCGTAGTAAGTGGCCTAGGTACAAGTAAAGTGAAGAAAATCGTAGCATCGCACTTGGGAACAGCTACTTTTGAATTGCGTTTTTGCGAAACGAAATGTCAAAAAATTTTTTTTATGTCCTGCAGCGAAAACAAATGCGGAAAAATTGCAAACGGTAAAATAATTATTAGTAAGCATGTAGAATGTCGTCATTATTTTTTTTTGTTGTTATTGATACAGTATACGAAGAAACTTTTTTGACATTTCGTCTCACACGCCGTAAAAAACGCGATTCCAAAGTGGGTGTTCTGGCCCTTTAAGATTTTGCTGTTTTAATGTTTCAGTGCACTGTGCGGCGCGACAAAAAGACTACGGGACTTTCGAAGCGGCGTGCTAGTTCCTATGCACACAATCCGACTTTTTGTCATCATTTCATAGACAGAACACAACCCGGACATACCAAGGAGCTCAAGTCGTCCGACACATGCATTTTGCTCTTCTTGAACGGATTCAGCGCGCACACGGTGACGGCGGGAAACGGCCGATTCAACGCTTGCCCCATCTGAAAGACGCCTACATTTTGTGTATATACTTTCACTTGCCTTCGTATCCGTCGCATAATAAAACTTGAAATATTTGGTCATCTCGATGGCGACTTGAACAAAAAACGTGGCGACAACGAGTAGCGAGATGAAAATCCAAAACACTCGTTCAACCCTCGTCTTGACGATTCCGGCATGAGTCACCGCTGAAAGGAATCGCTTTTACTACGGCTTTGATTCAGATTACTTTTTTACTTAAGATTTGAGTAGGTCCGATAGTACATACTAATATTAGTATTTTCATAAAGTGCATGGACATTTGTCGCATTGATTGCTTTTTTTGGCTGTCGCTCGCACCGTAACTTTTTTTGCACGGCCCGGGCCGCTTTTGTTTTTGCACAGTGCATGTCGCGGAAATCACTCCGGACGGACTAGTATAATATATAGTGCTATTAGTATTTTCATAAAGTGCATGGACATTTGTCGCATTGATTGCACTGTGCATTTGCACTTTCCCGCGCTTGTCGCCACCGCACAGTGCAATTTCGCTCTTTTCGCACAGTGCAAACCTCGAAAAAAAACGTTTGCACTGTGCAAAACTTGGAGCGCCGACGCAGCGACGTCGTCGAAAAAAGCGTTACGTCGCGGCGATATGTCAGTGCACGATGCAAAAACCAAAAACCTGAGATGCACGGTGCAAAATGGGGGTTTTTTGTGCACGGTGCGACAAAATGTCCATGCACTTTGCAAAAATACTAATGGTACCAGTGGTATGGGTGGTACTAGTTGTAGTAGGTACAACTGTACTAATAATACTTCTGGTACTGGTTCTATAATACTACTCGCGCCATAAAGTCCGTAGAATTTTATCGCTGATATCGCGCGGGTGCGGTCGCCCAAAAGTGCTGTCGCTTGGGTAAAAACGGGAGATCGCCGTGAAGAATAAACAAAAATGCACCGTACAAAATTGTACGGACTTTACGTCGCGAGCAGTACGCCTTTTCCGAAGTGCGTTATAAATGCGTATTACGGTATACACAGGAGATACAGATGGTCTTTGGAAGCGAGACAAGGCTACCGACTCTAACTCCGGTCCCTCTTCAAAAAACGTGATTTTTCAGAAAGAAAACAACCGCATCGACGATACTACGCCTTTTCCAAACTGCGTTGACTTTTCGCCGCGCCGCACCGTGCATTTTTCCTTTTTTTGCACGGTGCGCGCGCATTTTTTGAAGCATTTTGCACTGTGCAAACCTCAAAAATGCCGTTTGCACCGTGCAAAACTCCCCGCAGCGACGTCGTTGAAAGAAGCGTCGCGTCGCGGCGATATTTCGATTGCACAGTGCTAAAGGTCAAATTCACTGTGAAAAATTTGCACTGTGCGGCCCGCTGCAACAGTTCAAACAAGTGTTCATTACAATATGAACATTTTTTCGAATTTTTAGCTATTGCCAAGCTTAGTTTTCTTTACCCTGAGCTAGTGTAACATAGGAAAGAGCAAAACTTGCCCTAAAAACAAAGCTTCGTAAATTTTATCTGGATATTGTTGGTGCAATACATGAAAAATAGCTCAAAATGGGTGATAAACTATCGTTCGACCAGATCAATCTTATTATTTCTATAAATTAAGACTTCTTCTAGCCTCAGTTATGCATACAACGACAAATTGAGGCAACCCAAAGTATCGTCAAGCGCAATTGACGCGGAACGTCGTAGCGTCATGCGAAAACTTTTTACGCCCTAAAACTTTTTACGCCCTAAAACTTTTTGCGCCCTAAAACTTTTTACGCCCTAAAACCGACTCACGAGCGAACGATGCCCATCGATAGTAATTCCTCACAAATATCGACAACTTTGACATACGGTTTCGGCGACAGTCTAACGAAGATGAATTGCCAAAGAGGGGGTGGAGGAAGTGAGACGAATTAAGGCTATTAGTCGCTGGGTGACAACGTAGCGACCAGCCAATTAGACCGAATATACTACCATTTCGAAGAGAGCAAAGATCCGACGGAAAGAAGACTGAGGAAGAATATACGACATAATCGATTGTAAGGTCCAAAGTGATCCCCAATTTACAAGAAAAGTGTTCCAAGTGCAACGCTCAGATTTTCTTTAAAAGACCAAAAGAACTACTTTTGAATTTTGCTTTTACCGCTTGGAAGACAAAATGTCACAGAATTTTGCGCCTTCCCATTCCCTTGAAACAAAGTAGACATAAGGCTAAGACTGATGGGGATGTATTTTACAGTCTACTTTGTTATTTTGAACTATTGCCATATCGTTTTTACGACGAGGGACAGCGAAAATTCTGTGACATTTCGTCTTCCAAGCCATAAAAGCGAAATTCAAATGTAGTTCTCTTGGTCCTTTAAATTTCTAACATACATCGAGGCTACCAATCGTCCGTAAAGTCGCTGCAGTGATTTCCGCGACATGCACTGTGCGAAAACAAAAGTTCACTTTGCACCGTGCAATAGGCTTTTTTCGGCTGTCCCTTTTTTGCACAGTGCCAACACCAAAATTCACTCCAGTTGTGCAAAATGTTGCAAAAAGGCGCGCGCACCGTGCAAACAGAGGAAAAATGCACTGTGCGGCGCGACAACTTTTGAAATATAACGAGCTAAATTTTTTTGCGGAGCGACAAAAAGTCTACGGGACTTTGGAAAAGGCGTAGTAAGTGGCCTAGGTACAAGTTGTGCGCCAAAAGTGAAGAAAATCGTAGCATCGCACTTGGGAACAGCCACTTTTGAACTGCGTTTTTGCGAAACGAAATGTCAAAAAAGTTTTTTTATGTCCTGCAGCGAAAACAAATTGCAAACAGTAAAATAATTATTAGTAAGCATGTAGAATGTCGTCATTATTTTTTTTTGTTGTTATTGATTCAGTATACGAAGAAACTTTTTTGACATTTCGTCTCACACGCCGTAAAAAGCGCGATTCAGAAGTAGGTGTTCTGGCCCTTTAAGATTTTGGTGTTTTAATGTTTCAGTGCACTGAAAAAGACTACGGGACTTTCGAAGCGGCGTGCTAGTTCCTATACACACAATCCGACTTTTTGTCATCATTTCATAGGCAGAACACACACCATGCGGTTGTTTTCTTTCTGAAAAATTACGATTCTTGAAGAACGGGGAGCCGAGCTAGAGTCGGTAGCCTTTTCTCGAATCCAAAGACCATCTGTATCTCTTGTGTGTACCGTAATACGCATTTATGACATTTCCGTCTGCCTTTTGTTTCATGTTCCTCTTCATAACCGTTGGTAATTGCGTGGCCTAGCGACGGAACGTCTTTCCCCCGACATTGTCTGCTGTCTACATCCTTTTGATGGGCTTCGATGTTGGCAAGATCAAATCTCCAAATTTTTTTCCTCAATTACTACAAATGGACTGGGTTCCTACGTAGGTAAAGGCCCACAAATCTCCACGCCCACCCATATTTCAGCCATTCGCAACGTTGGAGCGGCCAAATCATTTGCTGGCAGGGCCGTATGGATGCTAATCCTACTTGCCACAACGACTGCGTTTCTATTTCAGTCCGTCATTGTGGTTCGAGAGTATTTGCGGTTCCCCAAGAACACAATCACGGAGGTAACGTCTGGACGGGACAAGTCGACCAGTCGACCGTTCGCAATGTCGCTGGGGTGATTTCGGCACAGTGCAAAAGGTCAAATGCACCGTGAAAAAATGTGCACTGTGCACCACGCGGCAAGAAGTTTGCACGGTGCGCGCGCCTTTTTGAAGCACTTTGCACAGTGCAAGCCGAAAAAATACCGTTTGCACTGTGCAAAATTCCCGCAGCGACATCGCCGCGACGTAGTTGAAAAAAGCGTTGCGTCGCGGCGATATTTCGATTGCACAGTGCAAAAGGTCAAATGCACCGTGAAAAAATGTGCACTGTGCACCCCGCGGCAAGAAGTCAACGGGACTTTTGAAACAAGCGTAGTAGCAGATAAGCGAATGTGCAAAAAATCCAATAATAATCGAGCCAGGCCCGTCTTCAAAATTTCCAAAGTCGTCTGGTAGTAGTTTTGTCCGGAAAGTCGCTGGAGTGAATTTTGGTGTTGGCACTGTGCAAAAAAGGTCAGGGACAGCCGAAAAAAGCCTATTGCACGGTGCAAAACGCAAGAAATTGCACAATGCAAAGGGAACTTTTGTTTTCGCACAGTGCATGTCGCGGAAATTACTCCAGCGACTTTACAGACGATCTCGTACATGGTACATGATGCAGTCAAAAAATTAGAGAAAAAAATTTTTGGTAATTTTTTTTGAGCGAAAAAATTATGATTTTTCGCATTTTGTTGGAAAGTGCGAGGCTTGGGCAAATAGCATTGTTTACAAGGCCGGGCACAAGCCGAGCCGGATCCAAAATCGCAATTTGGGGGAGGCAAAAATTTGTACTACGCTTTTTCAAAAGTTGTCGCGCCGCACAGTGCATTTTTCCTTTGTTTGCACGGTGCGCGCGCCTTTTTGCAACATTTTGCACTGTGCGAGCCACAAAAACGCCGTTTGCACTGTGCAAAACTTTGGGTGCCGATGCAGCGACGCACGTCAAATCGAAAAAGCAAGAGGCACCTGTTCAAGTCGGCATTTCGGTATTTCGTCACAAATATGGGATCCGAGAAATGTTTTTTTGACCGATTTCTTGTCGAATTTGGTAAAACCCAGGTCTTTTTTGACAAAGTTTACCGTGTTCAAGCTATATGGATTCTTTTCAGACTTGTTTCGACCGGTAATATCTAGCGGGAAAATTTTTAAATAATTTTTCCGATAAATCTTTGGACCGTTTGCACTGTGCAAAATTGCACGCAGCGACGTCGCGCGTCAAATCGAAAAAGCAAGAGGGAGGGGACTCTTCAACGGACGAGTATCGTACTGGACAAATGGGGGAAGGGAAATTAGAGAATCAAATGAATTTTTCCGCTTTGCCATGGCCGTGCGACGAGGTGGGGAAGAAAATTTTGGTATCGCTTTCTACCGTTTTTTATATTGACTCTTTATAAAGGGAACGGGCTGAAAATGTCTAGACCGGGACGAGCAGGACCTTAGGTACTACCTTTAGAGCCTTGACGGGGACCGAACATTGGCCCCGGAGGGGGCAAAAGTGTCGCTCCTTGCAATGTCCGTAAAGTTTGGACTTTCTGACAAAGTTAAGATCATTTTCCGTAAAGATGATCCAGCCAATTGTGGATTGGGCTAGTGAAAACGACTCGGTCAATTGCTTATATGGCTAACAAGGGAAGTACCCCAAGTGCGACGCTCAAATTTTGATGAAACTTGGGGACAAATGTAATATTATTTTTTCTAAGACATATTCTAGACTCCTAGCTCGCGGTTTGCAGAAACGACCGGGATTTTTAGATCAAAAGTTGGCGAAAATGTGACATTTTTTTGCGAATTTTGGTATCAAAAGTTGGATGCCGATTTCTACCATAGAATGTAATGTTTCCACCAAAAATTAATTTTTTACACACCAAACTGGCCAAGTTATGGCCAAAAGTGTTTTTCTCTCTGACCGCAATCTGCGTTTCGCGTACTCTCAAACTCCAAATGACCATGAATTTATATGTTACAGGTCATTCACTGAATAATCAATGCCTTTTAAGTTGAAGTACATGAAGCATCATCGAAGAAAAGGCTTTTCGTCCGATTCTATAATCATAGATAGACCTTGGCAGAATATACATGGAATTTTGAGATTTCAATGACATTACAGTAACTCTGTGTACCGCAAAATTTAGAAAGCGGGCCAGTAGAGGTGCGATGCTCAGATTTTCTGATTTTTTCTGCATAATCTACCTAGGCAAAATTTTAGACCCTTTTTCTCTGACCGCTCTCTTGATTTTTCCTACTCTCTCGTCAGCAAAGATTGTTAAATATCTCGGCTCTCGCTGCAAAGCGCGAGCTAAAATTTTCAGGAATTAATAAGCGGACTATGTCTGACATGTGCGCCAAATGTAAAGAAAATTTGAGCGTCGCACTTGGAGTACTTCCCTTGTACGCTCTATAAACATATTATACTTTGCCCCCTCAAGAAAGTAATTTTAGATTCGCCACGAACCCACGCAACCATTTCCGGCCGTTACCGTGTGTGCGTTAAACCCGTTCAAATACGACAAAGTCTCAGTGTCCGACGATTTGAACTCTTTGGTAGGGCATATCATTGCGGTCTTTGCAGTTCCAGATGATGGCTTACTTGTACACCAACGCAGAAAAGAAGGAAAGCCAGGTTCATAACGTGGACAATACGAACGAACAGTCGATTATTCGAAGGAAGCGGCAAAACAGCGCAACAAAGACATATCCACTAAAATGCGGGGAAAACATGACCATCCTGGAGGGAGATAGCACCGACACTGTGGTACTAGGCAAGTGACGTCTAATCATTTTAAGATCTCGCTGAATAAGAGAACATAGACATGGCTACAAGAACTTCTCAGCCCTCGAACCCGTAGGCCGGGCGCATGTCAAATCAAAAAAGCAAGAAGGAGGGAACTTTTGGCATTTCGTCACAAATATGGGATCCGTGAAATGTTTTTTGACCGATTTCTTGTCGAATTTGGTAAAAACCAGGTCTTTTTCGACAAAGTTTACCATTTTCAAGCTATATGGATTCTTTTTAGACTTGTTTTGACCGAAAAATCTGAAGAAAAATTTACAAAATAATTTTTCCGATAAATCTTTGGACGAAAAGCCAATTTGAAGAGTTCCCTTCTCAATTTGACGTGCGTCGCTGCGTCGGCGCCCGGCCCTTTGCACAGTGCAATCGGCAGTTTTGTGTGCACATTTTTGATAGTCTATTTGGTCTTTAGCACTATGCAATCGAAATGCATTTTTCCGCTGTTTGCACGGTGCGCGCGCCTTCTTGAAGCATTTTGCACTGTGCGAGCCACAAAAATGCCGTTTGCACTGTGCAGAATTTCCCGCAGCGACGTCGCACGTCAAATCGAAAAAGCAAGAGGGAACTGTTCAAGTTGGTATTTCGTCACAAATATGGGATCCGAGAAATGTTTTTTGACCGATTTCTTGTCTAATTTGGTAAAAACCAAGTTTTTTCGACAAAGTTTACCATTTTCAAGCTTAATGGATCCTTTTCAGACTTGTTTTGACCGGTAATACCAAGCGGAAAAATTAAAAAATAATTTTTCCGACAAATCTTTGAACGAAAAGCCAATTTCAAGAGTTCCCTTCTCAATTTGACGTGCGGTGCGACCATCAGATTTTGAAGAACCTAGGCATGGCTCCGGGCCGGGCTTTGCAAAATTTTCCGGCCCGGGCTTCGATTTTTAGGCCCGGGCCGGCCCGGTTTTTTGTTGAAATCTGGGTTTTGCCCGGAAAAAAATGGAAAAAATAGGCTTTTTCGATAAAATTTTTCATTTTTTCGAACACCATGCTGATAGCGAACATAAAGTGAGCTTATTTACCACTTGCCCAAATATTATAAAACATAATTTTCAATTGTAGTTTTGCTAAATTCTTCCTTAGCTTTTGTAAAAATTAGCCTAAATTTCCTTTTTTTTTTATTTATTTCCCATTTTTTTACTTAGTGTAAAATTTTCCGGGCCGAACCGGGCCGGGCTTTCAAAATTTTCCAGGCCCGGGCCGGGCTGGCCCGCTTTGCAGCCACGCTTAGATGAATCTCGAACAAACTTTTTCAGGCGCCACCACTGTCGCGATCCCGCCCCGACGAGATGCGGCGTGGCGCACCAACGCAGTGGTGTTGTTGAACGACTGCATCTTCAATTGGTTCTTCGAACCCAGGCTCGACATGTCCACCTGGACCATAGTCGATCTACTGCAGGATATCGCCGCATGTGCGCCGTACAAGGAGTTCGTGGCAATGAATTTCTCCGACCCTGACACGGTATACATATATGTACATACTGCGCCTTTTCAAAAGTCCCGCAGGCTTTTTTTCGCGGCGCACAGTGCATTTTTCCTCTTTTTGCACGGTGCGCGCGCCTTTTTGAATCATTTTGCACTGTGCAAACCACAAAAATTCCGTTTGCACGGTGCAAAAAAGCAAAATGCACGGTGCGTCGACCTTTTTTGCCTTTTGTCGCGGCGCACAGTGCATTTTTCCTCTTTTTTTTTGCTAACGCACAGTGCATTTTGCTGTTTTTCGCACAGTGCAAGCCACAAAAATGCCGTTTGCACTGTGCAAAAAAGCAAAATGCACGGTGCGTCGATCTTTTTCGCCTTTTGTCGCGGCGCACAGTGCATTTTTCCTCTTTTTTTTTGCTAACGCACCGTGCATTTTGCTGTTTTTCGCACAGTGCAAGCCACAAAAATGCCGTTTGCACTGTGCAAAATGCCGAAGCAGCGACGTCGTTGAAAAAAGCGTTGCGCCGCGGCGATATTTCGATTGCACAGTGCAAACGGTCAAATGCACAGTGAAAAATATGCACTTTGCGGCCCGCGACAAAAAGTCTACGCACTTTTGAAAAGGCGCAGTAGGTCGAAAGTGATTTTTAGAATGTGATTGCCAACTTTATCTACATCAAAGCGACCACCTGGGGAAAGGCGCAAAACTACGACTACCGGATCGCGGTGGACTCGAAAGCGGATGGTGCACAGGACCATATGGTCTATTCTGTGTACAATATCACCGCTCCATACTCGTACAGTGGACTTTTCGAAGGTATGATGGGATTGTAATTTGTGTAACAAAACAGGGTTGGAAAATTGTGGAAAAAATGTCAGCACGGCTCCAAATAGGGCAAAAAGATCAAAGCCGAAACCCGAAATTTTGAAAGCCCGCTCCACTTGGCCTTTAAAAAAGTCTTTATACTACGGCTTTTCAAAAGTGCGTAGGCTTTTTGTCGCGGGCAACACAGTGCACATTTTTTACAGTGAATTTGACCTTTTGCACTGTGCAATCGAAATATCGCAGGCGCAACGCTTTTTTCAACTACGTCGCTGCGTCGTCGCCTTGTCAGCCCTATAAACATCTATTGTCCCTTCAAGAAAGTAATTTTAGATTCGCCACGAACCCTTGTAAAAAAACTTCTGTATACTACGCTTTTCAATGGTGCGTAGACTTTTTGGCGGCACAGTGCACATTTTCACTGTGCATTTGACCGTTTGCACTGTGCAATCGAAATATCGCAGCAGCGCAACGCTTTTTTCAACGACGTCGCTGCGTCGGCGCCCGGAGTTTTGCACAGTGCAAACGGCATTTTTGAGCGCGGTGCACTGTGCATTTTTGCTCATCGCTTCGGAAACGTCGCAGCGACTTGGTTGAAATGGCCTTTGTCTTTGTCGCGCGATATTTCGGTTGCACAGTGCAAAATCTCAAATGCACGGTGCAAAACGGGGCTTTTTGCACAGTGCAAATGGGATTTTTGAGGTTCGCACGGTGCAAAAGCCCTCGTACCGTGCAAAAAGAGGAAAAATGCACTGTGCGGCACGACAAAAAGTCAACGCACTTTTGAAAAGCCGCAGTAGGTACTGCTCGGCGCAAAAAGTCCTGAGAATTTATCGCGCTCCCAAATTTTGTCGCACGCCGAAAAAATGATTTGTCGCTGAGAAAATTGGGAATCGCGTGCGACGTAAAGCGAAAAATGCAAAATGCACCGTGCAAAATGATGTTTTTGGGTCAAAATGCACCGTGCGAAGCCGTTTTTCCGCGATTTTTGAACCGCACAGTGAAAATTCTCAAAAACCGCGCAGTGCAAATCCTTAGGACTTTTTGCGCCGAATAGTACTAGTCCATCCGTAAAGTCGCTGGAGTGATTTCTGCGACATGCACTGTGCGAAAACAAAAGTTCCCTTTGCACTGTGCAATTTCTTGCGTTTTGCACCGTGCAATAGGCTTTTTTCGGCTGTCGCTAGCATCCTGACTTTTTCGCACAGTGCAGATACTAAAAATCACTCTATTGACTTTCCGGACGGCCTAGTATCGTAACACAAGTCGTCTCTTCAGTTTGTGGGCTAGGCTCCAAGAAATGGAAGTTCGAGGGCGTTTACACTGCCGACCTTTTCAACGACTTTGCGACAATGGCGAATCAACGGTTTTGCGGGAACACCACCTCTCCGCAATGCACCTTGACCTGCAACATGACATACGACCTGTGTCAGGAAATGTGTCGGCTTCAAACGGTTGCAAATTATGCGGACCAAGTTCTACATGCCGAATCAGTGAATAGAGCGGCGATTTGTGGAGATTCGAGCACGACAATGGAGGGTTCAACTCGGAAATGGACTGCAACGACTGAACAGAGTAGTACTGGAAGTATTGAGGCAAGTACTAACAAGGGAAGTACTCCAAGTGCGACGCTTAGATTTTGATGAAACTTGGGGACAAATTTATTTTAATTTTTTCTAAGACATATTCTAGACTCCTAGCTCGCGCTTTGCAGAAACAACCGAGATTTTTAGTACAAAAGTTCACAAAGATGTGACAATTTTTTACGAATTTTGTCATAGAAAGTTTCATACCTATTTCTACCATGGAAAGTAATGTCTCAACAAGAAATTAATTTTTTTCACGCAAAACTGGCAAAGATATGGCCAAAAAGAGTTTTCTCTCTGACCGCTCTCCCCCGCTTCGCGTACTCTCTCGGCCGCAAAGATCGTTGAATATCTCGGCTCTCCCTGCAAAGCGCGATTCAAAATTTTTAGGAGTTGACATTTGGCCAATGCCCGACGTGTATGCAAAGTTTCAAAAAAATCTGAGCTTCGCATTATTTTTTCCAAGACATATTCTAGACTCCCAGCTCGCGCTTTGTTGAAACGACCGGGATTTTTAGATCGAAGGTTGGCGAAAATGTGACATTTTTTGCAAATTTTGGTATGAAAAGTTGGATGCCGATTTCTACCATAGCGGGTAATGTTTCCACCAAAAATTAATTTTTTACGCATCAAACGGGCCAAGTTATGGTTAAAAAGTGTTTTTCTCTCTGACCGCAGTCTGCGTTTCGCGTACTCTCTCGGTAGATCGTTGAATATCTCGGCTCTCGCTGCAAAGCGCGAGCTAAAATTTTCAGAAATTAAAATGTGGACTATGCCTGATATGTGCGACAAATTTTTTAAAAATTTGAGCGTCGCACTTGGAGTACTTCCCTTTTCAGCCCTATAAACATCTATTGTCCCTTCAAGAAAGTAATTTTAGATTCGCCACGAACCCTTGTAAAAAAAACTTCTGTATACTACGCTTTTCAATGGTGCGTAGACTTTTTGGCGGCACAGTGCACATTTTCCCCAGTGCATTTGACATTTTGCACTGTGCAATCGAAATATCGTCGCGACGCAACGCTTTTTTCAACTACGTCGCTGCGTCGGCGCCCGGAGTTTTTCACAGTGCAAACGGCATTTTTGAGGTTCGCACAGTGCAAGGTGCTTCAAAATGGCCCGCGCACAGTGCAAAAAAGGGGAAAAATGCACTGTGCGGCTCGATAAAAAGTCTACGCACTTTTGGAAAGGCGTAGTAGCAAAACCCCTCTATAACAAACACTTTGAAAGGTGTCAAGAGTTAATTTAAGGGGCAAAATAAGCGCTGGTATAACAAAACCTTTCTATAACGAGCCAAATTTTTTTATTCCTTGACAATTCGTTGTACAGAATTTTGTTTCGACCCTTTCAGACGTCTGCCGAATCTCCGAGCACCGTTTTCGAAGAGAGTACAACCGTCGCGACAACCGTGATTACTGAGGATTCCACAAATGAAGATGTCAGAACCGCAGCGGAACTGGAAACGTCGAGTTTCACATCTCAGCACTCTGCAACGACAAGCGATGGAACAACGACATCGCCGACAACGGACAGCACAACCGAGTCAAATGCTCTTACAACCACAGAGGGGTCGAGTCGAACGTCACAAACAATCGATGATACGACAACGACAACAAAATCAGATACGACGGGGCCTCCTCCAACCACACTTGAATCTACGGTCGCTGAAGCTAGCTACAGTATTGGCGAAGACACGTCAAGCAAGTATGTTGCGTCCTCAACGGAACCTACGACAATGTCGCAAGATTACGTAGCTTCAGACACGATGAAAACGTCAACGGAACACGTTGAAGCACCGACGACAGTCCACGAGGCTGAGACGACTCAAACAACTGCGGTCTTGCCGACAATTTCAGCGCTAACAGGGGAAGATGTAATAGATGAAAGTACAACATCAAGAGCTACAAAAGAAGAAGCTTCAAGCAGGCCTCAACTCACAACGTTGCAACATAATACAAATAAATTGTCAACTGCCACGAAAGACGCGAGAAAAACCAGTGTTTTGTCGTCTTCAACGACATCCTCAACTATTTCTGTAAAGCCTTCAAGCGCAGTTTCATCGCTCTTCACAACGTTGCGTCCAACCACAGCGGTTGGAAATTTGAAGACTTCAGCGGCAACCGTAAGCACAGGAACTAGTCGTGTTAGCTCAATGTTAACGGCAGATACAACGATGTTGAGCACAATGTCGACAAGTCCGCTGATTACTGCGTTAGCAACTTCAACGGATCCAACAAGTGAGACTGTGAAGCCGACAGCTCTAACTATCACGCAGAGCTTGATATCAATACGTTTAGAGGCAACGTCGACAACAACAGCACCAGTTGTAACAACAAAGGTTATGACTTTAACTATACCCACATTGCAGCAAATTACTTCAAGTCCTTCGAAGATGTCAAGTCCTACAGTGGCACTTGAGACGTCAACGACAAAGCTACAAATGTTAGCGACTCAAAGTTCAAGCAGCTCGTCGACAAGGACAAGTTCGTCAACGTCGGCCATTGTGTTGTCTACGAACGAGGTATCATCCGAGGCCACAAAACCACCAACAACGACAGATACCATGTTGGTAGACACGAACACTGCAGCGAGCGTCATGACCACAACTAAGATCACAACCACGGAGACGACAACAACTCGCAACGATCTGACATCGCAAACGACGGAGCGACGCACTACAATATATGAGACGACGAAAGCTACAACACAAACGAGAGTTGAACAGAATAGCACCAGAATTTCAAGAAGTTGGCCGATATCTACTCCAGCATTGCAAGAAGTAACCGTTAGCTCAAGCACAACGACGACAAATGCTACAAGTCCGATGTTAGACATGGCTATAAGCTCGACTACAACGAAGGTCGTAATTTCCAAGCTCTCAACTACAACGGTCATAAGCCAAAGTTTAGCCGCGAAAAACAGCCTAACATCGCAATCTTACGACAATAAAACGATATATACAGCAAGTTCCGAGGTGATGTCTTCAAAGTATTTCGATGACCTGTTACCGAACGGATTAGAAATGGAAAAAATGCGGAGCCTATTCAATTTGAACGTAAGGATTCAAAGTGTCTTGAGTTTCTGCGTTAATTTCACACGTCAGAATGAAAATAGAGTAAAAAAGGAATTTCGTCAAACTTGTTGCGAAATATCAAAATTGATTAGTTTTGAGACGAAATGCCACAATTGATCGGAACAATAACAATTTTCAAAAATTTATCGCAAAATATGTGCAAATAATGAACCATGAACCCAATGAGGAGCCCTGGGGAGAGAGGTGGTTACCAAAATCCTCTCCTTGTGCATCCATCCAAAACCGTCTGAACTTACCGTTCTCGGATCCGAAAACGCCGAAGTAAAGCAAAAAGAGAGAAATAAGTGAATTTTTAGCTCAAACTAGCTATAAAAGATCTAAATCAAAAGATTTTAACCCTGGAAGCTGATCTAAAACAATTGCGATTATCTCGTAGCAATACAATTAGACATTCCAAGATGATGGACGCTAAGAACATTTTTTTTTTGAAAAAAGAAAGCTAACCAATATTCTCGTGGCATTTCGTCATTTTTGCAAAATCAATAAAGCGCGCATCGCCACGAGTTTGAAGAAATTCCCCATTTATTCTGACGTGATTTCCGCGACATGCACTGTGCGAAGACAAAAGTTCCCTTTGCACTGTGCAATTTCTTGCTTTCTGCACCGTGCAATGGACTGGACTTTTTTTTCGGCCGTCGCTCGCACCCTGACTAGTCCGTTCGCAAAGTCGCCGGAGTGATTTGGGCGACATGCACAGTGCAAAAGAAAATTCTACCGTCGATGGTAATGTTTCCACAAAAAAATGATGTTTTCCGCACGAAATTGGCAAAGATGCGACAAAAACAAACTTTTTTGACATCTTTAAAGGGCCAAAACAGCTACCTTTGAATTGCGCTCTTAACGGCGTGTGAAACGAAATGTCAAAAAAGTTTTTTTATGTCCTGCAGCAAAAAAAAGGCGACAGAGTGGCAAACAGTAAAATATTTATTAGTAAGCATGTAGAATGTCACCATTATTTTTTGCCGTTGTTATTGGTACAGTAGACGAAGAAACTTTTTTGACATTTCGTTTCCACGCCGTAAACAGCGCGATTCAAAAGTGGCTGTTCTGGCCCTTAAAAATCGCTTATACAACGCTAATTCAGCGTTTTGGCCAACGATTTGGGCCTTTTGGCCTTTCTGGCTAAACGGACATTTATAATCGCTAGTCCTCGTGGCTAGCGATTATGGCCCTTGAATCGACCAATTATTTCGAGCAGAATGTCATAATCGACGAGCAGTATGTCATAATCATCCCAAATTTTTAGCGTGATGACTCTTCCGTAACGATCAACGCGAAAACTTTGGACGGCCTGCACTCGATTGCCGCCCAGTTAACGGAACTGCAACGGGAAGCGTTGTGCATCTCCGCCGATGAACTGATTCGGGACTGCAGATTTTCCGGCGCCATTTGTCAACGAGAGTACGTTCACTTTACGCCTTTCTGCAACGATTGTTAATAGCGATTTTCAGTTTCAAACGAACCTACAACGTCGACTACGGCTATTGTTACACAATCAACTATAATAAAAGTTTCGTGACAAAGGTTGCTGGCAGACAGCAAGGTAATTGAACACTATATCGTTCGGAAAGTCGCTGGAGTGATTTTTGGTATTTGCACTGTGCGAAAAAACCCTGAATTTTTTTGCTGGATGTACCGTCTGCTTTTTGTTCGCAAAGTAGCTAGAGTTAATTCGGCGACATGCACAATGCCAAACGAGTAAGGGTGCGAACTCGGAGTTCTGCACAGTGCAAACGGCATTTTTGAGGTTTGCACGGTGCAAAATTCTTCGAAATTGTGCGCGCACCGTGCAAAAAGAGTAAAATGCACTGTGCGACGCGACAAAAGGCGGAAATATTGTTTGCACTGTGCAAAAAAGTTCAGGGTGCGAGCGACAGCCGAAAAGAGTCTATTGCACGGTGCAAAAAGCAAGAAATTGCACAGTGCGGCGTCAACTTTTGTGTTCGCACAGTGCATGTCGCGGAAATCACTTCAGCGACTTTACGGAGGGACTAGTACATGGAGAGTGCTCAAAGCGCGACGCTTAGAGTGCAATGAAGCTTCGCGTTAATTTAGACAAATGCATTCTAAGGAATATGCACTCAAAGGTCCGGACAATTTTGCACCGTGCACTTTTCGTTGTCTTTTTGGCGGACGTCGCTGCGATTTCCCGTTTTTACCCAAGAAATATGCACTTTTCCGCGCGACGACACCAAAGTTTACGCGCGACAAAATTGTCAACACTTTTGAGCGCGTGCAGTGGCGCTTTGTAGAAACAACCGAGATTTTTAGTGCAAAAGTTGGTGAAAATTCCGCATTTTTTCGCGAATTTTGACATAAAAAGTTTCATGGCTATTTCTACTGTGGAAAGTAATATTTCCACAAAAAAATCAATTTTTTCCGCGCGAAATTGGCAAAGATACGGACAAAAAGTGTTTTTCTCTCTGGCCGCTCTCCGCATTTCCCCTTCTCTCTCGGCTGATGGTTGAATATAATTCTCAGCTGCCGTTGCAGGGTGCGAGCTGAAACCTTCAGGAATTGATGTAACGCCTATACTCAAGGATTGTGTAAAATTTGAAGCAAATCGGAGCGTCGCACTTTGAGCACCTGGCTTTTTAATCTTCGCGGCCGAGAGAGTACGCAAAACGCGGAGAGCCAGAGAAAAAACACTTTTTGGTCGTATCGTTGCCCGTTTCATCTGAGCGTCGCACTTGTCAATTTTCAAGTTTCAACAACTTTTAGCCCTCGAATTGGTCCTGCACTACCCGACATACGAATACCTGCCAAACATTGAAAGCGTCGGCTTCAAAGTTGTGGTTCATTCGGCGGACCAAACGCCTTTCCCCGACAATTTCGGGGAGTTGGTGAAGCCGGGCGCAGATTTGAGCTTGCGGATCGAAAAAGTAGGTCATCGCGTCGCCAGCAGCCAATATTCAGGAGCATTTTCAACGTCTCGCAAGTCCGTATGGCGATTGTGATGCGCTGGATTTGGTGCGGCAACGCGGACAGCATTACTATTACGATGGGGACTATACCACCGAGGTACGTGGGAACAACCGCCTACAACAAAGAACCGTGTGTTACAATCGGTCTGTTTAGGGGTGTCTGCGGTCCTGTTTTCAAGACCGGGTCTACGCCAACTGCTCGTGCGCGGATCCTCGATTTTTCCACCACCCACAAGTGTACTGTAGCAAGCTGGTGCCGAAGGAAGGTGAGCGGCTATTTTGTGGATTTCCTTCAAATCTCACCTGTCCAATGGTACTTTACCGAGGTGCACGTCAAGATTTTGCGCTCAACGGGCTTTTTCTCAACACGAAAATTGGCATTCTGTTTCCCTCTGTCCGAAAAATCCGTCTCGATGACGGATTTTTTAGACCAGGTGAGACGAAAGGCGAAATATTGTGTGAAACGAAGAGATTTTTTATCTCGAGACTGACTCCATAGATTTTTTCCATTTTAGACTCAAAAAATCCGCCATCCTCTAGACTATGTTCCTATGGAACGTCAAACAGGGGGATGGGAAACTCTTGGAGAAATCGCTAAAATCGCAACTTTCTTTATGCGTTGTTTGTTTAGGTTTCAAACAGATGGAAGGCGAACAATTGTTTATGCGCAATGTATATGGCGAGGTTGAGCAAGAGGTCAGCTTCAAATTTCTGTATGAAATAACCCCATTCTACCTCGCCTTCAATGTGTAATCGGGTTATCTTTGGAGCAAAAATTTCTCCTCGAGCTGAAGCAGAATGCCAAAAATTTTTCGTTGCTTTAGCGCCGCTTTTTATTTTCTTTTCTTGACGTGACGTGCGACTCACGTCAAATCGAAAAAGAGAACTCGTCAAGTTGGCGATTCGTCTTTGACACTTCGCAACATCGAAGAAAAGTTGTTTTTTGGGTATCTAAATTTGCGATTTCCTGTTAGAATTTGCCGAAAAGTATCGCAAATCGTTATTTTGCCGTTTCCTTTCATCAGATTTTGATGAAACTCGGGTATAAAATACTTTTTGCGCAATTTTGGCCTCAAAAGTCACCTGTCTATGTCCACCTTTCCCACAAAAGATCAAGTATTTCCGCAGGAAACTGGCAAAGATACGGCCGAAAAATTGTTTTTCTTTCTCCACGTCAGAATAAAAGCGGAATTTCGTCAAACTCGTGGCGATGCGCGCTTTATTGATTTTGCAAAAATGACGAAATGCCACGAAATTATTGGTTAGTTTTCTTTTTTCGATAAAAATGTTTAGAAGTTGAATGAAACTATGAATAAGATTTTATCTTATTTAATTTTAACAATCTAAATATAATGAAGTCCTATTGAATGATATCCTTGTCAGAAAGATATACTTTAATATAGTGTTGTTGTACGGAAAACTTTGGTTGATGCACAATGAATTCTGCCTTCGTGGTATTTCGTGGCCATTTTTTATACCGTAAAATTGAAAAAAAATCACCTATTTATCTCTTTTTTCTTTACTTCGGCGTTTTCGGATCCGAGAACGGTAGGTTCAGACGGCTTTGGATGGATGCACAAGGAGAGGATTTTGGTAACCACCTCTCTCCTCAGGGCTCCTCATTGGGTTCATGGTTCATTATTTGCACATATTTTGCGATAAATTTTTGAAAATTGTTATTGTTCCGATCAATTGTGGCATTTCGTCTCAAAACTAATGAATTTTGATATTTCGCAACAAGTTTGACGAAATTCCTTTTTTACTCTATTTTCATTCTGACGTGTCGCGGAAAAGCGGGTGTTTTGAAAGCTGCAACACACGAAGTTTACAAGGGAAGTGCTCCAGACGCTTGGAAGCAACCCACGTCTGTACAGCGCAAAATGGTGAAAAAAGGTGCGCACGGTGCGCAAGAAGAAGCAAAATGCACTGTGCGGCGCGACAAAAAATCTACGCACCTTTGAAAAGCCGTAGTGCTCCAAGTGCGACGCTCAGATTTTCTTGAAATTTTGTAATATTTCCAGGCTTTTCCCAGATCGTTGAATATGTGCGTGCAAAGTGCGAGCCAAAGCTCTCAGAAATTGATATGCTGCCCGTAATCGAAGCGTATGCAAAATTTCAAGGTAATCTGAGCGTCGCACTTGGGAATGAAATGTACATGTACTCAATGACGACTGATTTAACAAAATCCATTCCTTTCAAAGAGATTTAACGGCTTTTGCGGCCGAAAGAGGACGAAAAATGAGGAGAGCAGTCATGGAGAAACCCCTCTGACCGCTCTCCTCATTTTTCGCGCTCTCTCCGCCGCAAAGATCGTTGAATATCTCGGCTGCGCCGACAAAGCGAGAGCTGGAATCTCCAGCGATCGAGATGTTTTTCAGACAGGTCATGTAGGCAGAATTTGAAGTAAATTGGAGCGTCACACATCCGCAACTTCTCCTTTTACATGTCCCATCCCTTTAGATGCCTGTCTCACCAACCACATCAAAGTTTACGGCGATTTTTACAAAAGCTCATGCAACTGCAAGACCGCTTGTAACGAAGAGCAATATTTCGTTGGAACTGCGACCTCGCAATGGCCTACAAACGATTTTTACATGGATGAGTGCAACTTTCGCAATTACACTAGCTGTGAAGAGGACTATCGAGAAAATGCGGCGGCAATTACCGTTTTCTTCGACTCAACCAGTTATATGCAAATCATCGAGAGCCCGAAGATCACGGTAATGTCGCGAAAACCCGTTGGATTACTGTAATTTTCCCAATATTTCAGACAATCTCGCTGTTCAACGAGATCGCCGGCCTTTCCGGACTTTGGCTGGGCATTTGCTCCATGTTCGTGGCCGAATTACTGTTATTACTCATACAATTCTCACTCAATCTTTTCAATTTGGATAGAGAATTGCCCGAAGTTCCCAGCTTTCGACATCCAAACATTCAGATGACCAAAAACCATCAAAATTTGGCGAATAATCGACTTTATTCATCAAAAAGCCTTCCAAATTTGGTGTCTCAAGAATTTCCGCGTATAACAAACGCTGCAGCGATGCCCAACGTGATTTATTCAAATCCGTCGAATGGCTATGACGTCCCGAATGTATTTTACAGCGAAAAACAAGATATCCTTCATTTGGAATAAAAATATTAAATATTTTTGGGACCTTTATGTTATCCATGAGGAAAGTTGACCTTTATATGTCGAAATGAACGTTTTATGGTCCGGATTGAATTCAAAGGCCCTTTAGATGACGCGTAAAGCCAGTTCCAACAGCTTTGACCCATTATGAAGCAATAATAATTTATGTTATCCATGACACTTGTCATTGTTAATATAATTGGGCTTTCACATCAATTTAAACCATTTTAATGCCTCTTATAAATCTATTTAGGTCGTTCTAGCAATAACCTCGCTATTCTAGTGATACTTGAGTAGCAACTGGGCAAAAATTTATATTATCCATGACAGCCGCCCCAGCTAATATAAAAATTTCAACGTTCTTCTCCCAACTGCTAAATACCTCTCATCGTATATAAATACTGAGAAAACAACTTCTGACAAAACCACTATGAAACAACAAATTTTTAACGTATATTTATTTGTTTACAAGTTCTTTACAAAAAAAACGAAAATGTGTACTTCTGATATCCAACGTAATCAAATGTGGTGGGGGGAAATGGTAAGACAATGTACAATTTGCTTATTTGTGATATACAGTAACAACATCGAAGGGCTTAACAACATATTCCAAGGTAGTTTCGGTTGAGCAAAAATCGGTGGGCGGAAAATTGGGAAAATCGAGATTTTTTGGGGAAACCATGTCGGATTTCAGATTTTTTACATCCAACTTTTAAATACTACCATAACACAACATAATCTATCCTCATGTTCCCGGTTTTCCCTCTTTTCTAGCATTTTTCGACCAAAATCTTAAAAATTTTTGAAAAAATTTCAAAAAATTTTCAAAAAATCTCAAAAATCATATTCAAAGTGATCCGAATGTGCTGAAACTTTCAGACTACCTTCTTCGCTTCTGGCTGGTATTTCTCTGCCTCCATTTGCCCAATTCCTCTTGATGATCTTCGGGTTTGAGCTGATTTTTCATTCCAGCCAACAATTGGACCGTCGCCTGCGAAGTGATGACAATTGGGCGGATGGCGGTCGGAGTCATCTGTCTTAGGAGTCCTCGGAATCCCCAGAAGCTATGGGACGTGGATTCGGTCGAGCTGGTGTTGTGCCGGACTCTGGCGCGGTCTTCTTTGGCCGCTTGTGACAATTCAAAGGCCGTTTCCCGAACCCCTTCGTAGACCGTATCGTACGCGAGATGTAGGCCCTCGCGGAGGTCGGACGGGACCTGACGGCCTCTGGTCAGGGTTGATTGTTGATGGGGTCGGCGGTGGTCGCGGTATGGCAGATCGGGGGTGACCAAATCAAAGGCAAGTTCGGCCGCTCCCTGAAAATTACATTTTTTGCATTTTTCTCTTAAAAAATCGGTAAAACATCAACCCCACAGTATCCCAAATACAAATTAAGACTTAATACTTCATTTCAAACACCTGTTTCTAACAATTTCTTATCAATTTCTATCAAAAGTTTTCCAAAAACCCCCAAAATCCCGCCTTCAGGAAAGAATTTCAAAAATTTCTATGTTACAGTAATCCCACAAAAAAAAACTTTCACTCATTTTACTCCATACGACCTCTCCTTTCATATACTACCAAATTTGCTCATCCAGTCGGCATCTCCACTTCAAAAATTACCAAAAACCCCGACCATCTCGACATTACCCATGCCTACCTGAATCACGCTGAAGACCTGTTGGGTTGCATCGATCGCGGCCGTGGCCGTGCTGATACCAAAGCTGGTGGCGCCTCTTTGAATTCCACGGACAATTCGACCATCTTCCTTGCGGAATTCGACCAGTGGGATATAAAACAAGTCGCGGATGCCTTGAGCTGAAAAAAGGAATAATATTACTTTCCGACACTCGCGTAAACCACTTTGTTCTTACGATACCATCCCACCGCACTCTATGCTACCACTCTGAGACGAATTAAAACCTACTGCCTAATGTGGTGAGCACTGCCCACCGGACTTCACCGTGTACTACGGCCAGGAATCCTAGTGGAAAGGGGCATAACAAAAGCTTGTAAAATGTGAGGCCGTACACGATCCCGTTCGCTGTAAATAAAGGGAGTCATTTTTGGGGATGGGAAGAAGCCAAGGGGGGAAAATTGTATAATTTAATGGAATTCTAAAAAAATTTTTGGGTCCCAGCACGAAAACCTGAAATTCCCGGAAATCGCAAAAATCAACGTTCATTGGGTAGTCTAACCTTATCAAACTTCGTAAATCTTAATAATTCGCACTTCTGTCAATTTATTCCATCATTTTGGATCAAATTCGGGTCCCACCACGAAAGCTTTACACCTCAAAAAACCGACCCAAAACCCCTTCAACGGTCTTCAATAGATCCTAGCTACCTTCGAAATTCAAAATCCCGCCTCAAACATCCGTTTCTCCCGCCACAATCAGCAAAATTATCTTATACTACCCACCAATTTGGACCAACGAACTGATGGGCTGATAGCTGCCCACAACGTTCGGGATTTGGTTGGTCTTGATGTCGATGAGCCATTGATCCAATGCGTATTGGATGCACTTGTTGAAGCCGAGGATGCCGCGGTCGTTTTTCAATTCTCTCAACGTCAGTTCGGTGCACTTCAAGTTGGTCATTCCGATTAAGAATCCCAAAAACGCGCCTTGATCGGTCTTCACGCGCTTGCCCACGTAGTCCAGGCGGATCACACAGGTCGGCTCGAATGTGAATTCTCTGAAAAAACCAAATAAAAAAAAATTTCAAAAATTAAAAAAATTTCAAAATTTGCAAATTTCCAAATTTTTCCAACAAAAAATGAAAAAAATTAAAATCGCTAAAATTTCCCCTAAGAGCTATACCAACACCTAAAATACGGTTAAAACACTTGTATACCTCCAAAAACCCCCAAAAATTCCAGAAAATCCCAAATTTTACCCCAAAAATTTTCAAATCTCACTTGAAGAAGGTGTCTCTTGTATGGACAAAAACTTTGGCCTTGTCCGACGTATGTGTGGCTTCCGAATCCGCGCTTATCGATGGAGCGCCAGTTGTGGAGCCCAGGTTGAAGATTGGAGGGTTATCACGGAGGCTCATGTCCATTATCGTCGGCTGATATGTTGGTATGATCGGCTGACTTGACGATGGAATTGGGTCGTCGTCAAAGTTTAGAGAGCCATTGAAGAGGTCTTCTGAAACGAAAAATTGACTTTCATCAAAATTGTGGTAAATTTCAGATTTTGACACTTCGTCCAAAAAATCGATAACGAAATGTCACAGCTTAAAACCTCCAAAAATTATCGAAAATTCGTCTCAACCCAGGACAAAAGGTCTGCTTTCAATAAAATTTCAAAAAATTTAACTTTTGACACTTCGTCCAAAAAATCGATAACGAAATGTCACATTTTAAAATCTCCAAAAATTATCAAAACTTTGTAAATAACCAGTACTCAAGTGCGTATTTCAACAAAATTTCGAAAAAATTGACATTTGAGACTTCGTTCAAAAAATCAATAACGAAATGTCACATTTTTAAAACGCTTTAAAATCAAACAAAACCCCATTCCTAAGATCCCTAAACCCCATTTCTCACCCAAATTTTCCGCCTTCTTGTCGTCCAGCTTCAACAAAGCGACTCCATCGTCTGCATCCAGATCAATCAGACCTTCCGATTCCTGACGTTTTCGCCATTGGACCGCGGGTTCATCTTGCATCGGCAAAAGGCCGCCGAAGCTTTCGGGTCTGCGATTAATCGGTGGATTCATCGACGAATCCGTCGATGATTTTCGGGTCGACGCCGTTTCCGACTCCAGGCTTCGCGGCTTCACGTCGGGACTGATTTCCATGACCGGCAGGTCCAGGTCGGGGGTTTGGGCGTTGGGGTCGGGCTGCGAATGGTGGATGTTCTGTTGGAGTTGGGTGAGGAAGTCCTGAACAAATTCGAGCGTGTCCTGATCAATGTTGAGGCGGATTGGAAGCAAGGTGATCTTCAGCTTCCCTTCTCGATATTGGTCTTCCACCATTCGGATTGAGAGGAGTGGCGCCATCCGCCGCGGCATTGATGGGCTGACATACTGTAACAAAAAAATTACAGTAGGACAAAAAATATAAAAAAAATGGATTAATAAACACATTTTTTACACAAAAAATCAAAAAATTACCGTATCAAAGTCTTACTGTAAAAAAAATCAAAAAGTTACAGTAACCCAAACTTGACGTAAAAATTTCAAAACAACACTGAAAAAAAATTTCAGTGGGCCCCATTACAACCCGAATACACCCATTGCCCACCTGATAAAACAGCTTGTTGATATCGGAAACCAACAAATGATCTTTGACCTCAACATCACCGATGGTCAACATGTTCAAGGACAAGATCGGGGAGTCCTTATTGAAGACCTGCGAGATGAATGAGACCTTGTGGATGTTGGCGCTGACACAGACGGTGTGATCGCGGAATGGGCCTCCTAAAATTGGGGGAAAAATTATATTGTACTAGACGTGATAGATGAAGGCCACGTATTTTAACCCAAATTATTATAGAAAAATCAAAAGTTACATTAGGCTGCCTTTACTAATCTTCCCTGTTCTTCTTCCAGCCTATATTTACCAAGAATCACAAAAATCTAATTTTGGGTCAAGTGTTCCCCTTCTACCGTAATCTTTCCAGACCCATCAAATTTCATTCAATGTCCACTAAAAATCTCCAAATATATAAAACCTTTCATGTCCAGTTTCAATTCCCAAAATTTCGCTGGAAAATGCAAACTCGGGTCAAGTCTTACCTTCCGAGTCATGTTTCTCGCAATCGTCTCTTCTCATTTCCCATTGACTGTAAGTTCTTGGCTCGTTCGTTGAGTCGCCGAAATCGTTGCCACCAAACAAATAAAACATGATTGAAAAGTCTTTCACTTCGTATTTTATCAATGGCGGGGGATTTGAAGATGGTAATCGGACCATTTCATTCAGTTCGTCCGGGTCGGGAACCCTTAAAAAGTCGTCCACAATGACATAATCCTCGTCCAGGACTCGGACTTTGGGGTCTCCGGCGGCGTTCGTGATCCCACTGCCCACAATTTCGTCGATGAGGACAAATTCGTCGTCGCTGAAAGTTTTGGTCGAGGTGCCCGTCAGGTTCAATCCATCGTCCTGAAAATTTTGGGACTTGAAATACGTCTCATTTTTCTTTTACAACCGCTTCTTGCTTTATGTTTACTTCGTTTCTACTCATTTTACAACCTTATTTTATCCATCAGCCCTCAAAAACAAAAAAAAAAATCCAGATATCCCCGAAAAATCTCAAAAGTCGAATAGCTCAATATTAAAATAAAAATAACATTCCGCGAGAGCACCAAAAATATAAGCCTTGCCCAATTCCCTCCAATTTCTATCACATTACGACCTTATTTTAGACATCAAACCCAACAATTTCAAAAAATCTCAATTTCCTCCAACAAAATCAAAGATCAACCCCACAAAAATTAAGTAGACAAGTCGAGAAATCACAACCTATCCATAAATCCGACTTCCAACCCTTTTATTATCCATAATCATCTTCAATTTTCTAAAAATTTCAAAAAAATCCAATTTTTTCCATAAAAATCCAATTTTTCCATTAAAAAATCCCTCAAACCCCCGGTTATTACCCACCTTCTCAAAGATCGGTGACTCCGGAGTCAGATCATGAACCGGCGCATCGAATACCGTTTGATTCCAATCGCCCAGAGCCGAATCTTGCATGGCGGATGCCATTTCCGCCAAAATCGGGTCTTCTTCCTTTTTTGGTTCGGCGAAGATCTCATCCTTCGTTTCGTAGCCCTCCATTCGGCTAGCCAGCGGGGTTTTCTCCTCCTCCATGGCGGACTCCATCAGTTCCACGAGTTTCTCGTGCTGTTCCGGCGTGATCTTCTTGGCCGGACTCGAGGCCACGCTCTGGACGGACTGCGCCGACAGTGACGAGGCGGACGCACGTTTCTGCCGCGGAAGGGAGGCGGATGACGTGGGGTTGGAGCGGAGGCTCGAGCCATGCGAAGAAATGGATGGGGGGTCTTCTTCGTCTTCTGGGATGGGTTCGGGTGGAGCAGGTTTCGCGGTCAAAGTTTTGCCAATGTCCTAAAAAAATATTGTAAAATTACTTCAAAATTCCGTGGACTATCATTACCACTCATTTCCGGCCTATTCGAACCGTGAAAACTTTTAAAAAATCAAAAAAAAAAAGTATTTGATGACAAAAAATGTAAAAAAATCAATAAAACTTGTCATCTTGGTACCAAAGAGCACTAAAAAGCCACCAAAAAATCATCTGTCATCTATTTCAGGCCACTAAGTGTCTATTCCTACAAAAAATTCGGCTATGGCAAAGTGGGACCATTTTCAAAAAAACCAAAAATATTACCCCGCCCTCGGGAAAACCCCCCAAAATTTCTTCTTCAGTCCTAATAATGCCATTAAAATTCAAATTACTCAAAATTTCATCCATCTTCCCTCTCAATTCACCGCTTTTTTATATTCTCCTTACCGATTCCATGAATTGAGTGACCATATTTGCCAATTCCGTGATAGTATCCGAGCACGTCCACACGATAAAATCGTCGTTCGTGACTCTAATCGCAAGTTGGGGTTGTGCGTCGGCTTCGATTTCTCCTCCAGGCTGGTAAACCAAGTCCAACCTTAGGAGTCCTAGACGGGCCAGTTTCACAAATCTCGTTCTTTGGACGCGTTTCTGATCCTCGAAGCCGAGATGCTTCGGCCCCGACAGGGTGGGGCGTTTCTTGGCCAAATAGAGGTGCGAATTCTCCAGGAGGACTTCGAAGCGGTGGGTTTCGGACTGCTCCAGGAAAGCGGCCGAAAGATTACAGGAGCCGATTCCGACCCTGTAAATGAGATTTTTAGTATTCTTAATACCCAAAATTTATTTTTGATGTCTAATACTATGTCTTTTCCCCTCTGACTTCTCTATATTCATCAAAAAGATCAATTTTACCTTGTTTTATCATCAAAACTCCATGTTTTAGTAAAAAAAGTCAAAATTCACAAATAAAAACAAATTTCATTCATAAACTTGACTGCCATATTCAAGCTTACAGTATATTCTTCCCATTAAATTTGAAACACATTAAATTCAAAGCAAAAAACTAACAAAAATCGCCAAAAACCCCTAAAAAAGGTGATTTTTGGACAATAAAGCTCATTTTGAAATTTTTCAAAATAAAATTCGTATAAATTCCTATATTGTCAGACATAAGCATCCGTACCCTACTAATCCCAACCCAAAACAATCTCAAAATCCATCAAAATCCAAAAGATTTCGCAATTTTTCTATCAGCCACCTACTACAATATCCAAACCCCCATAAACCTCCACGAAACTCCTCCCACCTCAAAATCATTGGAGACTCCGGCACCACGTCGGCATGATCGTACGCCAGGACCACATTGGAGACGTTCAGATGGATTCCCATTGAGACTTTGGGCCATTCGTATCCGGGTACCCCATAATCTCTAAGGACGAAAAAGTCGGTGAATTGTTGAGAGAAGTGATGTTTCGGGTTGGTGGTGGGCCTTAGGCGTATGGTCGAGTTGCGGACGGCAAAAGCGACAACGATTTTGCGGAAATTATCTTCGGGGATCTGATGGATTTTCAACGCAACCGCCAACGAGTCGTTTTCATCGGGTTGGAGGGGTTCGGTGACCTGAAATGCGCATCGGCACTGTTCAAATTGTATAATTTAATGTAAAATACGTATTTTTTCTGTCGGAACATCACAATTTTTATCAAGTCGCCAAAAATACATTTTTTTTGATATTTCGGCAAAAATCAATATTGACACTTCGCAACATCCCCAAAAATTCTTCCAGTCCTCCAAAATGGCTTTTATCATCATCTCAAATCCAAATTGTATTAAAATTTCAGATTTTAAAAAATTTTCAAAAAATCAATATTGACACTTCGCAACATCCCCAAAAACTCTTCTAGTCCTCCAAAATGGCTATTATCATCATCTCAAATTCAAATTGTATTAAAATTTCAGATTTTAAAAAATTTTCAAAAAATCAATATTGACACTTCGTCAAATTCAAATTTCCCCCGTATTCGCTGACAAAAAGCTCTCCGATCGCTCTCTTATTCAAGCTAAGGATGTTTCGGATCAAATTCAAGCCCATCTTACCTGAAGCGGCTCCACATGCGTGTCCGTACTTCTTCTCGTGCAAAAATTGGCTTCCATTACATTTCGTTGCAAACTTTTTGTGCCGTCAATCAGATTCCGGTGGTAAACATGGCTCTTATGACTCGTCATGAACATGTAATCCAAATTCGGGTCTTGGTCGAAGCCATGCACGAGGAATAATTGGGCTTCAGCCAGTTCCAATCCAAACTGCACTCCAAATTCTTGATTTTCTTTTTTCGTTGCATCGGGATCGTTGACCTTCGTCTGGAGCAGGGCTTTGGCTTTCTGGGCCTTCAGACCGAATGCGAAGAGATTTCCTTTGGCGCCGGAGCTTTCATCTTCGTCTTCTCGGTAGTTGGACTTGGACGACCCATTTGATGCGCCAAAGTCCGTGTAACGTCCGCATTCCTTGAAGCTGTGAGATTGGGTCCGTTTCTGTTCTTGGGCCTGCAAGTAGACGCATTACTAACTGATTGCATACAATTTCGACCAACTTTTGGACTATTTTTATATTACACTAGGTCAGCTGATGTTTAAATGTCAACTTTCTAATCTTAATATCCTTTACAACGTTCAGCCTTTATTCATATCGCATCCTAAACTCCATAAGGAAACAAAAAAACAACGCGATAAATTACCTAAATTACCATCTACATCACCATTTCTTAACGATTTTCTTCTTGACTTAAATCAACATAAAACCAAAAAAATTGTTTTCAAGTTTAAAATAGACGGAATCACACTTTCTTGCTGCTATTTTCATCTTTATTTCTTATTCTTCCATCCACTTTTCAAATTATTATCTTATCCATGACCAAGGTTCAGATCTCTAACACAACATTTTACAGACTTCAAACCCAAATGTTCTTATATCTGCTACCGTTCTAATACCCAGAGGGCCTTTCTTTCAAATTCGCAATCCAATCAGCCTTCAATTTTTCGCATTATTATCTTACCCATGACCAAGGCTCAAATCTCAAGTATAATATCCTACTGACCTCAACGCCTCAATTTTCTCCATCCCTCATCTCTTTCTTGCCCTCAAGACACTATCTAACCAATTTCACTACAATCAACCTTCTCCTTTAAAAATTATTATCTTATCCATGACTTCTGATCCCAAAAACCTCAAATTTTCCCAAAAAAACCTCCCTCCAATCCTCCCAAAACTCCCTCTCACCTTATAAACACTGGCTTTCGGTTCGAATAACGCAAAATCATTCGCAAATCTGTTGTACATCACTTCTAGGAACTCATGTGAAGGTAGGTGTAGATTAAGTTGCGGTAGGTTCAATTCCACATTGACCTTGGCCAATTGCTTCGCTTTGTCGGCGAACTCTCGGAGCTCCTCGTTCGTGCCGGGCTGCACAATCTTCTGGCCTTCGAAGAAGCTGCCGTCCTTGCTGAACGGACCTTCCGCCTTATTTTCGGCGCCCATTTGAAAGTAGCTCTCGTACATAGACTTGGCCATCAGCGGCTCGGGCTTGTGGCTGAGGGCAAGGGTCCGATTCCGCGAGTCGAAGTTCACCTTGATGTGCACGTTTTGGGTCCGCAAACTGTCCGAATTGAAGCCGTTGGCGTAGAGGAAGGTCATGTCTTCGTGTCGACAATTCAGGACGCCGCCGTTTCCGATGAAGGAGCCTTGCAACGAAGCCGCGTACACGTTGAAGATCGCGTTGGTCGCGAGACCTTCCGGGTCGAAACGCGGCATTTCCAGGCGGGCTTCGTCCAGTTGGAGCTTCAAAAATTCGGGATGCAAATTTCGCGTCGATGGAGGTGGAGCGGTGTCGGTGTAGTCGGCGACCGGGATGCGGAGATCCACTTCCCATTTCGGACAGTAGAAACGGACTTGGAGGTGGCTCTTGTCGGCGCTAAAATACGGAAAACTTTTAAAAAAATAAATTTTTTTTTTCAGATACAAGCTAAAATAAGGTAACATCTACGTCAAACAAATACCTAATCATTTTAAAATACGTGGTTTGCCACAAGGATTCTAAATCGCATCAATTCTCCGCTAAATACAGCAAAAATTCAAAATACCTTCAAAAATCCAAATTTTTCACCTAAAACAATATAAATTTCTCCTTAAAAATCCAAATCCAGTCCCTAATCTTCTTCTAGACCACTCAAGGTTCCTCAATTTTCAATTTCCACCAAAAACATACCTCAAATTCTGACTGAAAATGTCGCTTTCCAAGAAATTTTCCCTCAATCCGCTGTGGAAATGTTCGTTGACCGACGAGTTCTGCGGGAGGATTTCATCGATCAACAGGAGGCTCCGATCCTTATAGAAGGGCGTTTTGACCATCAACAGGGCTATTCGATCGATGATTGAGGGGTCGATTTCCGATTGGCAGGCGGCCATGTTTGCCTCTACCAGAATCGTTGTTTCCTTTGAATCGATGGCATTTGTAACTCTCAAAGTCAGGTTCGAATCCGCGGTTGGGTTGATATTGGCGTAGGGTCGAGAAGCGGAGGGCTCGGAGCTCTCAAAACGAGAGAAATTGAGGAGATCCACCTGAAAAATTGCAAAATATACCTGATTTTAGTTAAAAACTTTTTATTTTTGGATGTTTTACATGCTTTTTATAATACTTCTCGTCGAAATAGGCTACAACTAGCC
The DNA here is from genome assembly GCA_025436335.1 of Bursaphelenchus mucronatus. Classification (NCBI taxonomy): domain Eukaryota; kingdom Metazoa; phylum Nematoda; class Chromadorea; order Rhabditida; family Aphelenchoididae; genus Bursaphelenchus; species Bursaphelenchus mucronatus. The sequence continues at coordinate 10,275,103 of CM046356.1, forward strand.
CTCTTAGACCACAAAGACAAGCTCAATATTAATTTCCAACCAAAATTTTTAACTATTTTCTATTTTTAACCTAAAAATTCTCAAAAACGCCTATTTTCGCCGAAAAAACAAAATTTCCGAAAATTACAGTAACCCAATTACTAAAAAATTACTAAATAAAACTTCATTACTAAAAAAAGCTCAAAGTTCAATTGTTTGAAATCCTGATTACATAATATTGCGTCTTCAAATTCACCACAGACATTTTTCAAAAAAAATTAGAGCATATAATCAAGGTTATACGCAAGATTTTGCTCTATTTCCTCTTGCGCAATAATCATAAGCCGAAATTTCTGCGAAAAAATCAACAAAAATCAAAACTTAACACCACAGAAAAAAATCAAACGGCTCCTATAAATACAAACAAAATTTTAGTATCAACACCATTCTATACATCGTATTTTACTCGACTCTTGTGATCACTTCCTTTAAAATGTCTCAATTGGCCGACAACTTTGTATTCGCTGAATTTCTTGATGTTTGGGGCCCTCAGGCTTCAAAACCGACCCCTTCAGTAAGCCCAGCTCCGACTCAGAGCATGAGGCCACCATCAGTGCAGAGCCAATCGTCAGGATACTCATCCTGCGACGACCCATCGCCTTCTTACACCCAATGGTCGACGGCTTCTTCCCCAGTCCAAGAAAGCCAATTTGCCCCGGCTCAGACCGAATTTTATGGACAAATGGACATGTATAATGTAAGTTTATTAATTTCTACCGCTTTTTTCGTATCCTTTGACACTTTTATAGCCCAAAACAGTTTTTTTTTGTAAATTTTTATATTATTTTATATTTTTCAGCCTCAATTTTACCCATGCCCACCTCCGTCGTATGGCCAAGGACCTATTCAATATCCAGCTCAGCCTTCTTATTATGGGCAACCTCCACAAATGCTCTACAGAATGGCCTATCATCCTCAACCACAAAGCCATTTCTACCAACCCCAGCCCAATTTTGATGTTTGTTTTTGTGCCCAGTGTATGGAAGCGTCAAGAAAGTATTACAGAAGACATTAATAATGTTTATGAGTTCCGGTGATTACTTTTATAATATTACTTACACATTTTTCCCCATTTTTGATTATTCTCGGTTAAAATTTTAATAAATAATATTATGCAACTTTTTGGATATTTTAATTTTACGTTTTATTCGCTTTTAAGTAATTTTAACTTGTAAATTTCATTTTTATTACATCTATTGTCCTCAAGTTTTCTTGAAATTCCAAAAAATCTTCAAAAACCCTTACATTAACCGCTTCTTTAGCGCCGAGCACACTGCCTTCTGCCAAGTACTCGCTCAGATCCATGTGTCCGAAATTGCATTGTAGATCAAACGTTCCTCCTTTGACCTCATCAAACTCATTTGTCAGTTTGAAGATGGAAGATCTACAGAGCAATTTCAGATGGTCATGAGGGAAGAGCGACGTGAATGTTGAGCGTTGTTGGTCCAATGGAGCCCCTAGAATATGATTTTCATCACCAATGTTACTTTGAAAAACATTTTTTCAAAAAACCTCAAAAAATTATATTGTTTTAGACCCCACCTGTAACAACCAACGGGGTTGGCTGTAACGCGGCTTTGAAAAAGTTTTCAGCGCGTTCCTTGAGGGCTTTGACTTGATTCACAACAGCCTGCGGGTCTGTTTGGCGGAGTTTTTTGATTGATTCGATGGAAAGTGTGTCATCATGGGTGATAATCATGGCCAAGGATGGGACTTTGAAGGAGAAAAGGAAAACATTCGGCCTTCTCTCAACGAGGGTCAAATTTGAGCCATCTGGAAGCAAAAACCATTACAATTCAATTCAATATTTTATATTATTCTTCAAAATATCGTCAAAATGGTCTAAAAATTTCGAAAAATCTCAAAATTTTGCATACGTTGGGTTCCCCGATCGGTTAATGAGTCGCTATCGCCTCCGGAAGACCTCGATGCATAGGTTTGACCGCTGCCATGGCGTTGATGGGATGGTTCATCCAGCGAAACATTACTAAATCTGGCCGGATTCGTGGCGGCGACGCTGTTGCTTCTTTGAGGCGACTTTACCTCATAAAACTGCTGTTCGAATGCATGCGAGAGTGCATTTCCTCCATGCGAAAAGGTACCGGTGGGCGGTGTGTGATGAGTGTCGCGGATTATTTGATCAACTATGGCGTCACCTGAAAAAATAAAAACATTGGGTAAAAATCGAAAAAATTACCTAAAATAAGGTAAAATCTGACAACAAAAAAACTAAAATTCACTTTTTACCACTCCTTATCACATCATCTGCCCTTTCGAACCACAAAATGAAAAAAAGTCAAACGGAATCAAACCTGGGACCACCAAAACCCGAACCACTACCGACTGCGCCATGCCGACACACTTTCAAATTTTATTGAAATTTAGATTCTAGGTACCCTACACATCTCAAAAACTCTAGCCACATAAAATTCAATCAAAAAATAAGCTCACAACATTGAAAACATTAACTTATCCTTACCTTGTAGTTGATCATTTAGTCTCTCAAAATGCTCTGGTCCCATGGGTTTCCCGCCCGTCAAATGTGAAGGTCGCTCTTGTGGAGGTGCCGAGGTGAGTTTTGAAAGCAGTTCTGTTATCAAACTAATCTGAGTTGGGGTCAAAAATGCAAAAGCGTGGCCCATGAGTTGGAAATCGACGTCCATCTTCTTGTTGAAGGCTCCATCCGACTTCAGGGCGGTGTTATTGACCCGGATGCGGACTGTACTTCTGTCACCACCAATAACAAGGAACGGGATGGGATTCGTTGGCAAGCTGAAGGCAAAAATTACAAAATTTGTATCAAAAACACCGAACTTTGAGGAAATTTAGTATAACTCGGTCAAAAATTGATGCCAAGTCCAATATTGAGCCCTAAACTTGCGAAAAAACAATTTAAAAATCTTACTTAAGCTGATTAGAGCCTGATACTGACGATTCTTTGCGTGCACTGGGCGTTGTGAACTGTGAATAGCAGGATTGAAAAGCGGAGGCATCCAATGAAGCGGTAGATACTGTTGGATCTTTTGTGTCAAAACCCAGGTCTCCACTGGATGCAACGGATGATGGTCGCTGAAAACATACTCCATAAGACTTCCTTTTTCCATAACAACCAAAATTTGGACAAAAATCTTACCATAGCTGTATAAATATCGGTAAAAAGTTGGATTCCTTCGAAGTGAAGGAGCTTGTTCAAGTCCGTGACTGTATACAGACTCGTGGGTTGTGCAGTGACCGGACCATCTTGTTTTTGCTTCTCACTCGCTTCTAGGACCTCGTCGACAAATTCCATCCGTTCAATTCGCAATTCGAGCCCGGTGGCGAGATCTGACTCCGAGTCCAATCGAATTGTGGTATTCTCGAAAACGACTTTCATCCGACTGATAACCTGATCAATGATTGATGCCAAATGATCCACTCCGAGCTCACTAAAGACAGAATTAAAACACTGAAGAGATCTTTTACCTTTCCATGTCATCCTGAATGATTTCCGTGGTCGATCTTGACATTGAACTGACGATGGAGCCAAACATTGACGACATGAGTTCAGAATTGAAATTGTCTACTCTGAGGGGCGAAAAGGTCAGATCAAGGCCTTTGACGTAGATTGTAGTCGACTCTTCGAGGACGTTCTTCCAGGGAACTTGAACTTTAATCTCGCGGACAAATCCTTCCACCAGCCGAACTAAGCCAATATCCTTGAGCAGCTCGTTGATGTACTGAAAATAAAGGATCAATGAGCCGTGTTTGACCTTGTACTGGCTATTCATAAGCTTTCTAAACTTCGAACAAATGAGAAATAACATTAACTTACATCAGCATTCAACGACACTTCCTGAACTGATGCCGTACCCTCCTTGAGTTTCAGTTCCAATTGATCCGCGCTGATCTGGGTGTTGAGGAACTCCCCCATGTACCGGTGAATGAGAAATTGACATAGCGGCTTCACAAATGCCATCCCGTTTTGGACTTGTTATATGTACAGAAACCCGTTGAAATCGTTGAAAATAGGGCCAAACTGGCCACAAATTTGTGGGAAATCAATGTTAAATTACGGAATACCAGGGAAGATGAGACCAGGGACAACAAAAATTATCAACAATACTGGCCTGAAACGCGAATCTTTACATTGCACTTGACGGGTAATATAAAAATGGAAGAAACACGCAAAAATCGAAAAACATTAGACAAAAGAAGGTCGGAGTAGAAAGAAGAAGGCATAGAAAGACTTAAGACACCTGCATTTGGGCAAACATTATTCATGCGACATGTTTACCGGTCAAATTGTCCGAAAAGATTAATCTCCTGAAAAACGATCGGGATAAGTCGCTAATTATTGAATAAATAACCCTTAACTTATGAAGCAAATAAGCTGACGAGCTGCCTCATTAAAATCCATAAAAAAGCGAGCACGAGAGCGCGTCGGAAATGTCTGCGTCTCCGCGAAAAACGCGCTCTCTTCCCGAATCAAAGCCGAAAAGGTAGAAACTCGAGATTTTCAAGATCCCGCGAACAAACCTGAGCCGAACAAGAGTTCAAAGGTTCCTTGTTACTCGACCTATCTATCTAAAATTAAACTTCCCCGTTTTAATTTATTTTAGATACGAAAAGTTGATAAAAACAAACTATGTCTGATTACCTACCTAAAACAACATAATTTTCGAGAAAATCAGATGATTCACAAAAAGTCTTTGATATAATTGGTTAAACAGCAAGCCTACTTATCATTCATTCGGTTTAATAGCTCATGGGACCCACCAGACCGATCATATGACCCATTCTAGCGCTACAAAGCAACCAACTCAGCTTTGGTGTTTCCCAATGAAGGTGAGAGATCGGAAAACACTGTTCTTGTTGCGAGTTTCATTGCTCACAAGCATAAACAATCAATTTATCTACCCCAGTTCGCTCCGTAAAAAATTCTCGTGCCAATTTCTTTTGTTTGAGGCGGAACGCCAAACATCGCGAAAATTGCGGGAAAAACAGAGATTTGAAATAAATATTTAAAAAAATTGATGATAGCATGAGAGAAGATGGTCAAATTTGATTGGAACATATAGAACAGAGCACTGGCTTCTTACTAAAGTGTATTTTGATTTGGAATTTGAAAGATCAAACTTTTATTTGACAAAAAACATCAAAAGTCTGTCATAGATAACATTGAAGACAAAAAAGCATTTGAAATGCTAACAAAAAGTGTGGAATTGACGGGAATCAAGAAAATAAAGTTCATCCTTTGCTTTCATATCAATTTGGTCTGGGTTTTAAGTTATGCTCACTCAAAAATCATAATTTTTCATTTGAGGTCTTATGGATAACATGGGAAGTGCAAAAATGAAATAAGCATCAAAAAACATTAACAAAAATAGATTCCGCTCTATGTGCTTGTGCAGTGGGAATGTGTCAATAACAATTTGAAGGACCAAAAGCTTTCAGAAAATCTTAAACAAAGAAAATTTCGTCAAGGTCTCATGTATAATATTGGAGGTGAAAATTTTTTGATAAACGGTTTAAAACTCGCTTCCATCCGATTATAGGACCATTTCGAGCTCTGCTTCCTATTCCCCGCATTTTTAATCCTTTTTCCCTTTAAAATTTTCGAATTTCCGCTTATTTTCACCAAATGCCCTTAGGGTACTAACTCCCAAAAAACACGAACTCAGAAGCCATCTGCTCACTGAAACGTTGAGGAACTTCCCCAGACATTGTCATTTTACCCTTCCTAACGTAAAAAGTCGGGGTTTGAAAAAGACAAGCGTCTGATTTTTTGGGGCGTCATGTTTTTTGGGCGAAACATTCGGTTCGAAGAGCACGTGAGCTGCAAAATAATGTGATAGACGGAGAGGTAATATGTTTGCTATAAGGAAATGGAGAGGCGAAGGTGGTTTTGAGGTCAAAAGGGGGAAGAAAGAAGAGGAAATGGAACTTAATTATATTCTCCATGACTAAATGGCGATCAAAAAAGTTGTTTGCATCGGAAGATCATGATATTTCGAGGCGAAGCCAAGTCTGAAATACTTGTTAAGATAGTTTAGCTAGCTTAGAATCTTTTCTCAGTTGAAAGCATGTATTATACTATCAGTAAATATGAAAAATGGGCTCTACAGCTCTAATCAGCGTATTAGTGGTAAATAAAAACAAAAATAACCTCCAAAATCGCTGATAAGACACAGAAATGTTTTGATAAATAATAAATGTTCTTACATGATAATCAAAATTATAAACAAAAACAGTAAAAAGTCTGCGGTTCTTCAATAAAACGTTCTTGCCTTAGGCTAAAAAAATTCTGATCGCTGACGTTGGATATGATAAAAATCTGGAATTTAGCATCATTTTTTCTAAGACATATTCAAGACTCGTAGCTCGCGCTTTGCAGAAACGACCGAGATTTTTAGATCGAAAGTTGGTAAAAATGTGACACTTTTTTCCAAATTTTAGTATTAAAAATTTTATACTTATTTGTAATGTAGAGAGTAATGTTTCTACAAAAAATCAAATTTTTTCGCGCAAAATTGACGAAGTTATGGCCAAAAAGTGTTTTTCTCTCTGTCTCTCCGTATTTCGCGTACTCTCTCGGTAGATCGTTGAATATCTCGGCTTTCGCTGCAAAGCGCGAGCTAAAATTTTCAGGAATTGATATATGATCTATGCCTGACGTGTGTGCAAAGTTTCAAGAAAATCTGAGCATTGCACTTGGGGTACTTCCTTTGTGAGTGAAAAATCCGCCTGCACCGTGCAATACCAGGAAAAACGGACTGCACTGTGCGTGGAACGGGGGGAGATTCAGCGCACAGTGCGTTAAATTGCCAACTTCTCTGATAAGACTGTAATTCACCTAACAAACGTTTCAAGAAAATCCGAGCATTGCACTTATACTACTTCCCGTGTAAAACAAACTTTTGTATACTACGCTTTTTAAAGGTGCGTAGATCTTGTCGCGGGCCGCACAGTGCACATTTCTCCCAGTGCATTTGACATTTTGCAATTTTGCACTGTGCAATCGAAATGTACTGAGATACTTCCCTCGTTAGAATATTTGGGCCGGTCCCGGAAATGGTGCAAGACCGGGCCGACCCGTGCCGAGCCGGAAGGCAAGCCTTCGCAACTCCGCTGGTCCCAAAAATGCAATGGATCCTTCTGCAAGTAACGTCAACAGAAATTGCAGCGAAAATTAAACCGACAAGAAAAAAATACTGGGTTGTTTTGAAAGCCAGGAAGTTAGAGAAAAAGTTGAAAAAAAACTTAATTTTATCCCTTTTTAGTCGGAAAAAAATTATTACAGTATACCATGGATGGAGAATACGGCAATTAAAGGTATTTCCAATCGAAATATTTTCAATTTTACCGAAATTTTTACCGTAAATCGGGATTTTTTTCGAAACTCTCTCATTTTTCCCTCATCTCTCGGCGTTTTTTTTTCTTTTTCGATTTTATTTACTAATTCAATGAAAAAAAATATCAAATAGGTTCGAAGGATATTCCAACTCTGTTTATTTTCCATTCCAACACGACTACAATACTGTTTGAACTGCTCGGAATAGGAAGTGCGTACAACTAGAAAAGGGGTGGGCACAGAGTGGATCAAAACTTAGAGACAGATCATAGGAGGACGAAACGTTTGGAAGCGATATAAGCCAAAAATTCCATGGACAGATCCGTGGACACGACAATGGTGGTATAATTTAAAATAATATCCCTTTTTCGGAGCGAAAAAGCCATATTAGTTTAGCTGGGGAGGCGAGTACAATATAGTCGCGCTCAGTACTCGTCCTCGTCGCCGGCGCCGGCGTCGGTGGAGTCGATGGCGACCTCTTCGTAGTCCTTTTCGAGGGCGGCCAAGTCTTCGCGGGCTTCGGAGAACTCTCCCTCCTCCATTCCTTCGCCCACATACCAATGCACGAACGCTCTCTTCGCGTACATCAGGTCGAACTTGTGGTCGAGGCGGGCCCAGGCTTCGGCGATGGCAGTCGTATTGGACAACATACAGACGGCACGCGGCACCTTGGCCAAGTCTCCGTTGGGGACAACGGTTGGAGGTTGGTAGTTGATACCGACCTGAAGGCAAGGATAATATAATTTATGCTGGAACTTTTGAGCAAAAATTATTTACAACTGTATTACTAATCTAGTTCCTACTTACAGCCATGAAATTTCCCAAAATAGTTAGTCTTTCAAAGAAATATGTGAAAGACATGACTTAATGTCATAGATAATATAAAAAATTTCGGTTTTTGATACTCACTATATGAAATAGCCTTTCTTAGCTAACAAGCTGACTATTCCATCCATTTTCCTCTCAAAAATACTGATATTTGCAAACCTAAGCGTCAATTTTATATTCACCATGACTAATGATATTACTTTAGTTATTTTATATCCCCAAATCTCTCAAATCCCTCAAAAATCCCTACCTTGAAGCCAGTTGGACACCAATCGACGAACTGAATAGATCGGTTGGTCTTGATGGTGGCAATAGCAGCGTTCACATCCTTGGGGACAACGTCTCCACGGTACAACAAACAGACGGCCATGTATTTCCCGTGACGAGGGTCGCACTTGACCATCTGGTTGGCGGGCTCGAAACAGGAGTTGGTGATCTCGGCGACGCTCAGGGACTCGTGATACGCCTTGGCGGAGGAGATGACCGGCGAATACGTCGCCAGAGGGAAGTGGATCCGTGGGTATGGGACCAAGTTGGTCTGGAACTCGGTGAGGTCCACATTCAAGGCTCCGTCGAATCTCAGGGAGGCAGTGATCGAGCTGACGACCTGGGAGATGAGTCGGTTCAAGTTGGTGTAGCTGGGTCTCTCAACGTCCAAGTTGCGGCGACAAATGTCGTAGATGGCTTCGTTGTCGACCATGAAAGCGCAGTCCGAGTGCTCCAACGTGGTGTGCGTGGTGAGGACCGAGTTGTAGGGCTCCACCACGGCCGTCGACACTTGCGGAGCGGGGTAGATGGAGAACTCGAGCTTCGACTTCTTTCCGTAGTCCACGGAAAGCCGCTCCATCAACAGGGAAGTGAAGCCGGAGCCGGTTCCACCGCCGAAGGAGTGGAAGATCAGGAAGCCCTGAAGACCGGAGCAGTTGTCGGCGGTACGACGAACACGGTCCAGGACGGTGTCGATGATCTCCTTTCCGACGGTGTAGTGCCCACGGGCGTAGTTGTTGGCCGCGTCCTCCTTGCCGTTGATGAGTTGTTCCGGGTGGAACAATTGCTTGTAGGTGCCGGTACGGATCTCATCTGCAGAGGAGATTACGTAAAACGAAGATTTAAGGCTTTATCTTGCTATGTTACTAATAAAACGTTAGAGATTTAGATGAATTTTTGATTTTTTGACTAAAAATTATATTACACTTGATCTCAAAGTTAGGTGTTTAGGCTAAATTTGGCGGCTGATGGTGGGAAATTTGAGAACAAGACATCTCAAGTGGTTTTCAAACAGTTATTGGCAATTTACTGTCATCAAAAGACGAAAAATTATATTGCACTTGATAATAACTTGATATTCGAATGGAAAACAAAGCACATATACTCGTATTTTACCCCAAATCCCTCTAAACAAACGCCCAAATCTTACCGATGACCGTGGGCTCGAGATCAACCATGACGGCGCGTGGGACATGACGTCCATTTCCAGTTTCGGAGAAGAAGGTGGAGAAGGAGTCGTCGCCGGCGGTGGGGGACTCGGACGGCATCCGACCGTCGGGTTGGATGCCGTGCTCCAAACAGTAGAGCTCCCAGCACGCATTCCCGATCTGGACACCGGCCTGCCCAACGTGGATGGAGATAACTTCGCGCTGAAAGAATTTGCGGTCATACTAAAGTAGAGTAAGGTCAATAAGATCGAGTTCAGTGGGGGAACACTCCATTTTTCGTGGAGATTCTTTGATTTCCAGATAGAATAAGATTTTTCCAATCGAATTGATACCAATACGACGTAGAAAAGGGCGTATATTACTCACCATGATTAGTTTTTCGAAGAAGTCGTTGGAGTTGGAGAAGAAACTCGAGAGCGACCGCAAATGCGACTAAAATACAGAGTGTGTAATGTCGTACATGTGTGGAAATCGCGGTATATGACAGATAAATCTTGGTGATGCGGTAAAACGACACTTTGCGCAATTGGAACGAGTTTTTCCATTCAAATCTTCGTTTTGGCGCGCTTTTTTCGAAAAAAAGCGTGTTTATGGAAAATATGTGTGATTTTTTGGGGAAATAAGAAGAGTTTATGTTGTAAATGAGTGATAATCCTCAGAGATCAATTTTTGAATTGTAAAATAAGTAGATCCAAAATATTGTGGACAAAAAAATGAAAAAAAAAAATTTTTGATTAGCAAATTTTAAATTTGAAAATTTTATCTCAAAACATCTAAAACCCCTATATGAAAAATAAAAAACAATGCCTCCAGCACGAGCTACAGAACGTATTCTACAAAAAAATTTCGAAAAATGCCTCCGGCAACGACAATATCATTTTACGAGGATTCCAAAATTTTGATGCTAAAATATGAGCATTCGAAGAAATCTGCGACAATTAAAGACCATTCCGGAGAGTAATTTCAAATTTGAATCAATTTTGGACCTGATGACTCATCATTTCCACGAAAAAATTAAAAAAAATACAAATTCAAAATTTTTTTTCTGGGAATTTAGTCCCTATACAACGAGTATACCTTATTGCTCTGTCCGCAAAGTCGCTGGAGTGATTTCCGCGACATGCACTGTGCGAAAACAAAAGTTCACCTTGCACCGTGCAATTTCTTGCTTTTTGCACCGTGCAATAGACTTTTTTTGGCTGTCGCTGACATTTTTTGCACTGTGCAAATCGCAGAAATCACCGCAGCGACTTCCGTAGGGCTAGTATGTCCCATTGAAAACACAAAATTTAAGCAAGTGCCACTTTTACAAAAAAAATAAAAAAAAATCGGAGAAAGTTATTTTTCGGAATTTTAAACCCAAAAAAAAAGAAATTCCGTACGCAAAGGTCGGGATAAATGTTTTTGGAGGGCTTATGAGTCAAAAGATTTATTCTCTGGCTTTTTTTCCCCCTTCCTTCCTCGCAATTTCGAAATGGACCCAAGCGCGGAACGCTTTCCTCTCTCTCTCTCTCTCTCTCTCTCTCTCTCTCTCTCTCTCTCTCTCTCTCTCTCTCTCTCTCTCTCTCTCTCTCTCTCTCTCTCTCTCTCTCTCTCTCTCTCTCTCTCTCTCTCTCTCTCTCTCTCTCTTTTGCCCTCCATTTGCTTTGGTAAAAAGAGGGAGGGTCTGATGTAACCCCTAGGCATTTCGAAACCCTGTAAAGTGGGCTCTATGTTCGTACATGTCCTTGGGGGTCGTTGGGATAAAAAAAAAATGGAGGGTAAATTAGCACTTGGAGATTGTAATGCTGAACATTGGGAAATAAAGCAAAAAAATCGTATTATATAGCTCTAGAAATGATGACATAACAGAAAAATCAGCAAAAATCTTTGGAGGTAAAATTTCTAAAAGCCATTTACAACATAATGACCGCAAAAGATTGCATGGTTTAGGAGCGTTTGAAAGCAGATAGGCCGTGAAATGAAAGCAAAGCCAAAAGGCGAGCAGATGGCCAGAGAAAACTCGAAATGACCTTGAATTTATATGTTACAGGTCACTCACTGAACAATCAGTGCCTTTTAAGTTGAAGTACATGAAGCATCATCGAAGAAAAGGCTTTTTGTCCGATTCTATAATTATAGATAACCCTTGCTAGATTATACATGGAATTGTGAGATGTCAATGACATTACAGTAACTCTGTGTAACGCAAAATTTAGAAAACGGGCCACTGGAGGTGCGATGCTCTGATTTTTTTCTGCATAATCTACCTAGGCGAAATTTTAATCCGTTTTTCTCTGATCGCTCTCTTGATTTTGCCTACTCTCTCGTCAGCAAAGATTGTTGAATATCTCGGCTGTCTTTGCAAAGCAAAAGCTAAAATTTTCAGAAATTGGCCTAGACCGATGACAGCTAAAATTTGAGGTAAATCTAATAGTACGTCTGCTCATAAGTGCGTAAACTTTTTTGTCGTGGGTCGCACTTCTTTTCAGATTTGTTTTGACCGGTAATATCTAGCGGGAAAATTTAAAAATAATTTTTCCGATAAATCTTAGGACGAAAAGCCAATTTGAAGAGTTTTTTTCTCAATGTGACGTGCCACGCCCTTTCAAAAGTGCGTAGATATACGCTTTGTCGCACCGCACAGTGCATTTTTCTTTTTTTTGCACGGTGCGGGCCTTTTTGAAGCATTTTGCACCGTGCGAACCTCAAAAATGCCGACGGCACCGTGCCAAACTCTGGGCGGCGATGCAATGAAATAGTTGAAAAAAGCGTTGCGTCGCGGCGATCAAATTGCGAAGGAAGCGTTTCCGTCTCAATTTGACGTGCGAAGTAACGTTACTCTACGAATTTTATCCATTTTTTTTCTCCGAAAACATGACACAACTCATATCAAAACTAAGGATCTACAAACTGACCGTAGCCTTCAAAAATAATGGCATTGCAAGTTTCCCCCTTGCTAAATATGGGCCTCATTTGTGACATTGCTCCTCATAACCTCTCTCCTCCCCCTCGCATATACGTCTCCACAACATGCACAACAACGCGAGGGCAAAATTGGTTTTTACGCACCGCGAAAAAAACTCATACATACGGAATTTTTTGTTCCAATAGCGACTGGACAGACGGAAAAAAGAGATGAATCGAACGTCTCTGACCGTTCCCTCAGTGGGAGCTGAAGAAGGGAGGTGGAAGGTCGTTCCTGGTGCAATAAAAAAGCACTCATTTTTCGAGGGATAAGTTCGCCTCGAAACATCCCCGAGAAATCCGGTATGACATGAAGAAGAAGATGACCAGGTAGAGCAGGGAAGGGGGGATTTGGGAAATTAGTGGGGGGATTGGAGAATTACGGGCTGGGGAGGGGGGACAGGGCAAAAAGACATTGCACAGTGCAATAAATTCCCTTTCTTTTGGGTTTGCAGGGTGCGGTCAGTTACGGAGACAACGGAATCGCCCGGAGGCAAGGGAGTCGATAACAATAGTCTGAAAGGAAACAAATGGCTCCAAATTTTATATCAAAGAGTTGTAGTCCGTCGGGAAAGTCGCTGAAGTGATTTTGGCGACATGCACTGTGCAAACAGCCAAAAAAACCGATTGCACGGTGCAAAAATCAACAAATTGCACAGTGCAAGGGAACTTTTGTTTTCGCACAGTGCATGTCGCGGAAATCACTCCACCAACTTTGCTGACATAAAGAAAAATCCAAAAGAAAGTATTCTTGGGATAAATTTTGAGACCTTTTTTTGATGCTAACAAGAGAAGCACCCCAAGTGCGAGGCTCAGATTTTGATGAAACTTGGCACAAATATTGTCTCGTTTTTTTAAGACATATAAAAGACTCCTAACTCGCGCGTTGCAGAAACGACCGAGATTTTTAGATCCGAAGATGACGGAAATGTCACATTTTTTTGTAAATTTTGGTACGCAAAGTTGCATGCCTATTTAAACTGTCGAGGGTAATGTTTCCACAAAAAATCAGTCTTTTCCGCGCGAAACTGGCAAAATTATGGCCAAAAAGTGTTTTCTCTGACCGCTCTCCGAGTTTCGCGTGCTCTCTCGGCCGCAAAGCTCGTTGAATATCTCCGATGGTCTTGCAAAGCGAGAGCTAAAATTTTCAGAAATTGATAGCAAGCATGGACAGAGTCAGTGATCCAAATCTGAAGAGCATCGGAGTTTCCGGCTTCAAGGACCGCTCATATGAATTTCTTAAGGAAAACTTTGAATTTTTGCCATTTTTCGACCAAAAATTTTATCTCTCTTAGTCTAAAATGGGTTAAATTTAAAGCAAATTTGGTTTTGGGGCTTTGTAAAATTGATCCGATAGACATCCTTTTGGCACGTGGAGGACAATTGCGACGAAAAATTTCAAAAAACTCAATTTTTGGCCAATTTCCGATCAAAAAACCTTCGGTGGTCTCTGCAAAGCCTCGACTAAGATTCATATGGTGCAGAAAGCAATTTACTAAATCTTAACAGACTTGAATTGCAAACTTTTTGACTTTTTTTCATCAAAAAACTAAAAATAAAAAAAAAAATTGAATTTCCTTGAGAAATTTGTCCGAAAATTTCTTTGTCCAAAATAATGGACTCTAAGTTGACGCAAATTTGCTCTTTTACCGCTAATTCTTTCGAGTCCAAGTTCAAACATCTTCTTCAACCGCGAACCGATCAAATATCACCCAAAGAGTGGGGGGAGAAACAGATTTCTCCCCTCTCTTTTCTTGTCAGGTCACTGTGCTAATGCTAACGAAAGAAAAATTTTGCTTTGTAAAAAAATTTGAAGTCATTTCGAAAAATTTAAGGTCAAATTGAAAAATTTGAGATCTAAAAATATTTTTTGATACCAAAATTTTACAAAAATCAAAAAAAAATTCAAATCCGCCGAATTTCCCAAATCCCACTTTATCCGGGGTTTCCTTGCACAACAAGTGAATCCAATACCTCAATGAAACCGCTTCTCCGGAACCCTCTAACACACAATGAGACCCGAAACCAAAGACCACGGCAACATCCGGAAGCAAATATCCAGGTCATAGCCACTAGTGGGTTCGCAAAGTCGCTGTAGTGATTTCAGCGACATGCACAGTGCAAAAAAGGTGAGGGTGTGAGCGACAGCCGAAAAAAACCTATTGCACGGTGCAGAAAGCAAGAAATTGCACAGTGCAAAGGGAACTTTTGTTTTCGCACAGTGCGGTTGTAATTTCGAATGGGTTACGGTAGAAAAATACGATGAGTTATGGATCAAGTCTACTTAATATAATATACAGTCCGTCCGGAAAGTCGCTGGAGTAATTTTTCGTGTTTGCACTGTGTAATAAAGGCCAAAAAAGCCTATTGCACGGTGCAGAAAACAAGAAATTGCACAGTGCAAAGTGAACTTTTGTCTTCGCACAGTGCATGTCGCCGAAATCACTCCAGCGACTTTGCGGATGGACTAGTAAGTATATTTCCGCTATTACCAGCGTAACTCCTCAAAAATCTCACAATTTTTTTTTGTTTTGCATTTTTGTTTGCGGGTCAACATGACGTCATGAGTCGTCAGATTTGTAGAATGACCGGTGAGACTTGTAAGCTTATTGGGGTCTGTACGTCAGGGTGCGAGCGACAGCCAAAAAAAGCCTATTGCACGGTGCAAAACGCAAGAAATTGCACAGTGCAAAGGGAACTTTTGTCTTCGCACAGTGCATGTCGCGGAAATCACTCCAGCGACTTTACGGATGGACTAGTATGCAAAAAAATGTTTCAAACTTTCAAAAAAATCCATTTTTTGACAAAAAACATTATTGAGAACGCCCCAGCCCTTTTCTGGACGCCGCAAAGGGCAGTTGAGGCCAAGAGGGGCCAAGTAAGCGGGAGAGATGATTTTTTTTATTTTCTTTTGGGCATTTTTCGCCCGAAACGAGCTTTGGTCTGGGATGGTCTCCAGCGAATTTGCGGTAAAATGAGGACAAGTTTTTAGGGTAATATACGAGCCCGTTCGCGATACTATGATAGGTTTTGTTATACAAAGGTTTTGGTCGAAAAATTGATTTATTTGTAATAGAAAGGCTTCGTAGTACAGAGGTTTGTTATATAGAGGTTTCATTAAATGAGGTCTTGTACGTCTTGGATAACATAAAGTTCGAAAAGACAACAAATTCCAGTCATAGATAGCCATAAAATTATGACTAAAGGCAAAACACAGAGTTTAACAGCTACTAAATCGTCCACAAAGTAGTGACTTTGGCGACATGCACTGTGCAAAAAAGTCAGCGACAGCCGAAAAAAGCCTATTGCACGGTGCAAAACGCAAGAAATTGCACAGTGCAAAGGGAACTTTTGTTTTCGCACAGTGCGAAAACAAAAGGCAGTTGTAATTTTAATTGGTTACGGTAGAAAAATACGATGAGTTATGGATCAAGTCTACTTACTATAACATACAGTCCGTCCGAAAAGTCGCTGGAGTAATTTTTGGTGTTTGCACTGTGCAATCAAGGCCAAAAAAACCTATTGCACGGTGCAGAAAGCAAGAAATTGCACAGTGCAAAGTGAACTTTTGTCTTCGCACAGTGCATGTCGCGGAAATCACTCCAGCGACTTTACGGACGGATTTATACGACAAATTTTTAACAAACAACAATTCGTGTATTCGAAGCCCTCGAAAAGCGGGGCTCCCGGGGCATAAACACCCCCCAAACTCCCTCATAAAGCGAGTCCGAGGGAAAAAGTCATTCCGCACATGGAACAACTCCTTCCATGGCGCCACACAAAAATAGACGTTCGCGAAAATTTGGAGCGGAAAATTTTTGAGCCTTGAAACGGAATTACGGTCATACGACCGCACATACGAATTGAATCGAAAATGCAAAACAAGAAAAAATTGTTTTCGAGAAGTTACGGTGGAAATAGCGGAAAATATACTTACTAGTTAGTCCGCAAAGTCGCTGAGGTGATTTCCGCGACATGCACTGTGCGAAAACAAAAGTTAGCGCTGCACTGTGCAATTTCTTGTTTATTGCACCGTGCAGTGGGCTGTTTTGGCTGCCGCTGAGCTTTTTTGCACAGTGCAAATCTCAGAAATCACTGCAGCGACTTCCGAAGGGCTAGTATGTCCTATTGAAAATAAAAAAATTTTGAATTATGTGCTGGTGTACCTTTTGCGCGAAAAGTTTTAAAAAAATTTTAAAAAAACTTATTTTTCGGAATTTTAAACCCAAAAAAAAAGAAATTCCGTACGCAAAGGTCGGGATAAATGTTTTTGGAGGGCTTATGAGTCAAAAGATTTATTCTCTGGCTTTTTTTTCCCCTTCCTTCCTCGCAATTTCGAAATGGACCCAAGCGCTGCACTGTGCAATTTCTTGCTTGTTGCACCGTGCAATAGGATTTTTTCGGCTGTTGCTCGCACTCTGACTTCTTTCGCACAGTACATGTCGCCAAAATTACTACAGCGACTTTGCGAACGGATTAGCACCAGAAATGCCGGAAAAACTAAAGCAAGAAATTGCACAGTGCAAAGTCAACTTTTGTTTTCGCACAGTGCATGTCGCCGAAATTACTCCAGCGACTTTACGGACGGACTAGTAAGTATATTTCCGCTATTCCCAGCGTAACTTCTCGAAAATCTCGCAAATAATTATCTAAAAGTATTATTATCTAAAAGTAGTTTTTCCAAACGCCAAAAACTTGTTGGGTTTTTTAGTGTCCAACATAAAAAGCTCCACCGATTTTTCCAATTGCAAGCTCAAAATTTCGCTTCTTAAACTTCTTAAAAAAACATAATCTAATCTTCTGCCAAGAGTCATCAAAATCTTTGCTTCAAAATTGCAAAACTAACATAAGCTCACCATATGTTAGCTATCAACATTGTGTACGATAAAATTAAAGATTTTATCGAAAAAGCGCATTTTTTCATTTTTTCCGGGCAAAACCCGGATTCCAAAAAAAACCGGGCCGGCCCGGCCCGAGAAACTAGTCGGCCCGGCGCGGGCCGGAAAATTTTGCAAAGCCCGGCCCGGAGCCATGCCTAGACCCCATGCAGAAGTCAGAGCTCTCAAACTCCCCACCCAACCCGCTCAACCAACAAAAATGTGGGCTAGGACTAGCAACCAATGCACTTCCAGTAAATAAACCCAAGGGCTTCGAAGCCTCGTCTAAAACCCTCCATCTGCAATGTCCAAGCCCCCCCCCCCCCCCCCCCCCCCCCCCCCCAGCCTTCACGCTTGTCCCCCGATTTTCGCCAATGTCAACTCCACTCCGGAAGCAGGTAGGGACACAGAAATCGACCGGCAAAGCGGAACAAACGCACAGGCGACAGATGGCCGACCTTTTTCGGACGCGTCCGTTTCGGCTCTGTCCCCACCAATAAGATCGGGTTTATCCCAAAAATGCGGCCTGGAATCGGAGCGAGCAGAGGGAAATGCACTTGATGAGACAATAATATAATACATGATATAATAATTACACTTGATTTGGAGGAGGAAAAGCATGGATAATATTGAAAAATTTGTCGGAAGAGGGAAAAATTGGGATTTTGAGTATTTGACTCGTTTAAACATAGAAAATATATTGAATTATGCTACTAGTCTGTCCGCAAAGTCGCTGGAGCGATTTCTGCAACATGCACTATGCAAAAAAAGGCAAGGTGCTAGCGAAAGCCGAAAAAAGCCTATTGCACGGTGCAAAAAGCAATAAATTGCACAGTGCAAAGTGAACTTTTGTTTTTGCACAGTGCATGTCGCCGAAAACAGTCGCTGAAGAGCTGTCTGCGACATGCACTGTGCGAAAACAAAGTTTCAGTTTGCACAGTGTAATTTCGTGTTTTTTGCACCGTGCAATAAACTTTTTTCGGCTGTCGACTTTTTTGCACAGTGCAAGCACTACAAATCACTCCACCGACTTTCCGGACGGACTAGTTTTATACTTTACGGTGCCTTTTACCCAAAAATTCCAAAAAATCACCCAAAATCATCAAAAATCCAAAAAAAAAATCCAATTTTTGCCTCAAAATTTCTTCATCGCAAACCAATTTCGACGGCCGAAGAAACCGGCCACGAAGTAATTTCGGGACGAGGCCAGAAGATGGGCCAACAAAAACGATCCCGAAGATGGAAAAGAGAAGAGGCTCCGATAAATTTTTGGGGTTTGTTTCAAAGTTGGAGTCCGGAAAAAAGAAGGGGGAAATGGAAGAATGGAAATGGCTTCGAAAAGGCAACGAAAAACGGGAATGTTGCGGATATTGAGAGAAGATTTTGCAATGGAGATAGCTCAATTGGAATCTTCATTGTTGAATTTTAAATGTTTAGATTAATTATTGATAATAGTGACAGAATTTTTGCATATTACACTCGGCGCAAAAAGTCCTGAGAATTTGCAATGTGCAGTTTTTGAGAATTTGCACTGTGCAGTTGAAAAATCGCGAAAAAAGGGGCTTCGCACAGTGCATTTTGCATTTTTTGCCTTACGTCGCGCGCGATTTCCAATTTTCTCAGCGACAAATCATTTTTTTCGGCGTGCGACGAGGTCCGCTTTTTGATTTTTTGCTAAAATATAGAGTGAGATCTTATACGATGAAAATTTTACTTGATTTTTTAAAAATGAAGTAAAATTTTCATCGTATAAGATGTCACCCTTGAATTTGAAAAAATCAAGTAAAACTTTCATCGTATAAGATGTCACCCTTGCGAAAACCCGGCTTCGCACAGTGCATTTTGACCCAAAAAGCATCATTTCGCACGAAGCATTTTTTGCCTTGCGTCGCGCGCGATTCCCAATTTTCTCAGCGACAAATCATTTTTTTCGGCGTGCGACAAAATTTGGGAGCGCGATAAATTCGCAGGACCTTTTGCGCCGAGTAGTATAATACTACCCGCGCCATTAAGTCCCGACAATTTTATCGCTGATGTCGCGCACGAAAATTGGAGTGCGGTCGCGGAAAAGTGCATGTCGCTTGAGTAAAAACGGGAAATCGCCGCGACGGCCGCGAAAATTTGAGAAAAATGCACGGTGCAAAATTGTCGGGACTTTGGCGCGAGTAGTACTAGTCCGTCCGTAGAGCTTGTGATATGCACTGTACAAAAAACAAAAGTTCCCTTTGCACTGTGCAATTTCTTGCTTTTTGCACCGTGCAACAGGCTTTTTTCGGCTGTCGCTCGCACCCAAACTTTTTTTGCACAGTGCATGTCGCCAAAATCACTTTAGCGACTTTCCGGACGGACTACAACCCTTCGATATAAAATTTGGAGCCATTTGTGTTTTGATTATTTTTATCGATTCCATTGCCTCCGGGCGAATCCTTATTTCCCCCAGCCCGTCATTCACACCCTGACCTTTTATGCACAGTGCAAACACCTAAAATCAGGGACTTTATGGGGCGAGTAGTAAAGCATAATAAGAATATATCTGGGCCGTTCCCGGAAGTAGTGCAAGACCGGGCCGACCCGTGCCGAGCGGAAGGCAAGCCTTCACGACTCCGCTGGTCCCAAAAATCTGTTAATCTCGAATGACTTCAATAGAAGTCGTACCGGAGATTAAACCGATAAGAACAGATACTACACTTTGATCTTAGCCAAAAGGCCGAGAAGCGATGCTAGCACCCCCTCTCCGTGCCAGGTCTACATTTCCATGCTCGTTCGAGCAATGGGTTATTTCGGATGCCAGGAAATTAGAGAATTTTTGCCAAAAATTGCCCATTTCTAAAACTGTTGTTGGGTTTTTTAATTCAAAAACTTTGAGGAATTAGAGTTATCGTATTTTACCCCCAAAAATATTCAAAAACAAATTAATTTTATTCAAAAACCCCGAGGAAAAGGCCCATTTTCAATGCGCTCTCCTCTTTTCTGCCGCTCTCTCGGTTGTGCGTAGCGACAGATTGCGCAATTCAAAAGCGCGCCCAAAAAACGAAAAGGAGAAATTGGGAAAAGGAGGGAAACTGCACCGTGCGCAGAATCTCCCCCCGTCCCACGCACAGTGCAGTCCGTTTGTCCTGGTGTTGCACGGTGCAGGCGGGTTTTTCACTAACAGAGTGCGACGCTCAGATCTTGATGAAACTTGGAGGCAAATTTAGAATACTTTTTATAAGACAAATGCCGAACTGCCCGCTCGCGCTTTGTAGAAACGACTGAGATTTTGGGGTCAGAAACGACTGAGGTTTTTAGGTCAGAAACGACTGAGGTTTTTAGGTCAAAAGTTGGTGAAACTTTGATGAAACTTGGAGACAAATTTAGTATCATTTTTTCTAAGACATATTCTAGACTACAAGCTCGCGCTTTGCAGAAACGACCGAGATTTTTAGATCGAAAGTTGGCGAAAATATGACACTTTTTTCGAATTTTGGTATGAAAAGTGTCATGTCTGTTTCTGCCATAAAGTGCAATGTTTCCACAAAAAAAAATCAATTTTTTCCGCACGAAATTGGCAAAGTTATGGCCAAAAAGTGCTTTTCTCTCTGACCGCTCTCCGCATTTCGCGAACTCTCTCGGTAGATCGTTTAATATCTCGGCTGCGCCTGAAAAGCGCGAGCTAAAATTTTCAACGATTGATATGTGACCTATGCTCGACGTGTGTGAAAAATTTAAGGAAAATCTGAGCGTCGCACTTGGAGACTACTACCCTTGTGTAAAATAAGGTCAAATCTGATGAATTTTTTGGATCAAAAGTTGGGAATAACATCACAAGGAGTTCTGTTTTAATCTATACAAAGTAATTCTTTTGAAATACGACGATGACGACACGTTGTTAAAAAATTTTTGACAAAATTCTCAAAAAAATATGTTTTATTATAAGACGGCCGTAATTACTTGTTCTTTACCATCTAAATTACCAGTCTTTGCAGTCCTTTCGTTTCGGGACTTACTTAATTTAGAAAACATGCCATTTTAAGCGTATTGCCGAAACCAATTTCGGCAAAAAAAAGAGAAAAATGGCCCGGATCAGAGGCATTTTCGGCTGGCCTTTGGTCCAAATTTACTTCCGCCGATGATGACTATGCATTTTAAAGGTCTTCATGAAAAGATGGCAATATGTTTTATAGATGTTTTTGCTCATATTTGTAATTATTTTTAATAATTTCCCGCTGTAAGGTCAAGATATTGAACCTCTCATCAGAGAGGATTAAGATGCGCTTTTATTGAGGGGAAATCGGCATTATTTATTCGTTTTGAGTGTCGGATACATCTGCCAGTAATTTGTTGCCCTCGAAATTAATGAGAATGCATCGAAAAGGGGAGATTTTATTGAATTTTGATGATTTTTAGCCTTGTTTTTGCTGAAAATCGTTTTGGATGACTTTTTAAGAGTTTTAATGAGTTTCTCGGATCTTAATAAGGCTGTTGACAGTCTGATTTACGCTTTATTTATCTAAAAACGGCTTTTTTGAACTTTATTTTAGGTGTAAATGACCTTTGAAGACCTTATTGTATCTAAAACATGTCTTTTCAGAGGTCATTTGGAATAAAACTGTATTGCAATGGCAGTAGGAATCATTTTTAATACTCAAAATTGCATTTTAAAACACCTTTTTACCTTAAATCACCTTTTCGGACATTGTTTTAGACAAATTCCCCTCTTCGATCAAAGAACAGCCCTTGACTCATCAAGTTCTGTCCATTTTCCCAAGTTGTTCACTGGTTCGCATTGCTGGTTATTCACTCCCCCACGTTCTCATAAGTCATCTCCCAAAAACACCGGCGATTTAGAGAAATAATCCTCCTCCTCTGATTAGATCTCGGCTGTTTTTCTCGCCGACAAGGAGTTCGGTGCGCGAAATCGGGGGGTGAACGACCTTGCCCGAGCGCTTCACTCTTCACTCAATCGTCTTGTATCTGGTACAGCGGAGATTTTCACTTCAGTTTTCATAAAGTTTTCGCCATTGGGTTACGGTAATTTGAAGAAGATCGGAAATTCCGACAATTTTTTGGGAAATTTTAGTGTAAACAAGAGGGTGTTTACTTCAAAATTTGTTGTTATCTTACAATAGTATTTATTTTTAGCCAATTTCGGAGTTTTTATTACCTAAAAATCTTATTTCTTCCCAGTAAAGAAAAGTTCCATCGATTTCGAGCGTCCATGTGAACGTGCCAACCATAGCTCAGTTGGTAGAGCGGAGGACTGTAGTTCAGCGGAAATCCTTAGGTCGCTGGTTCGAATCCGGCTGGTTGGAATTTCCTTTTGCGGCCAATTTTATTCCCTTTTTTGCCGGTGCCGGGTCGGTTAAGTTAATCTGGGGTAAATTGTACCCCTAGGGAGGAAATAGCGTGCGTATTTTTAATTGGGCCTTCGGATAATTTTGAGAAATTGGCCTAAAACTGCGGAGAAAGGAGGTGGGTTTGGTGTAATATTTTGACGTAATTAGAGGTCCGGAATGCATAAAATAATGTTTGAAGGATTTTAGACACACCTATTCATCAATTTCTCAACGTGTTCGCCAAAATTCTCGTCATTTTTGCAAGGCAAACGCCTTTTCTCTGAGCCTCGCCGCGAAAACAAACCGTGATTGGCATTCCGTGACAACCGTTCCGAACAGAAAAAAGCGCGCGAGTTTGACCGTTCGCCCGTTCCAAATCACCATCCCCATTTCTTCGGTGCGTGCGAGGACTCTTGTACAAGCTGCAGGATTTTTTTTATTTTATCCTTCATCTTCGCGAATTTTCGGTGTTTTCCTGATGTTGACTAATTTTTTTCATTGTTTGCAGGTTGTTTTCATCGCCTCTGATCACTTCGTCCGAATCAAAAATGGTAGGTTCAAGTTTTTGCTTCATTTTTATATTGTTTTAGGCCTCTGGGTTAGTTATACGGAATGGTGGACGTAGCTAAATTTTTGAGGAAATTGGCATTGGAGAATTAGTGAATTAGCTAACATATGGTTTTATCTAGCTGAAGAGATATGTTGGCGTTTTTGAGACTTTGCTTTTGAAGTTTACTGGCCTTTTTCTGCTGGTCGCACCTGAGTTTTGATGGTGAACTAAAATTTCACAAATTTCCAGCCTTTTTTACGGTCTAAGAGAACTTTGAGTAATTCGTAGACCTTCAGCAGGCCTGATATTATGTTTTGGAAGTCGTTCTTCCCATAAATTATCCAAAATATTCTCTTTTTCAGAGAGAAGTAATCTCCATCCACGTTGGACAAGCCGGTGTTCAAATCGGAAATGCCTGTTGGGAGCTCTACTGCATGGAGCACGGAATTCAGCCTGATGGACGCCTGCCCAGTGATGCTCAAGCCACCGGAGACGATTCGTTCTCCACTTTCTTCTCTGAAACTGGGAATGGAAGGTACGTACCTCGCGCCGTGATGGTCGATTTGGAGCCAACCGTCGTTGGTAAGCCTTGTGTTTTGTTGTGTTCTTTGTATTTAGGTCTTATAGCTGCTTTTTTGGGAAGAAAATGTTGTGTTAAGTTCCAAAATTCGTTAAATTTGGAGGCTTTCTTATCTGATGTCAAGTGCAACATAAAATCTTTCGGTTATGTGGTGCAGTTGAGGTCTGATAGAAATATTTGGCTGTTAAATGAAGGCATTCGTTGTTAGGCTTCTATTTGGGAACGTTATATGTTGTGGACTGACATCATGGACAAAAATAATATTTGTTGCTCGATTAAAAATAAACCTTTTTCTTTTCAGATGAGATCCGCACTGGCGCCTACAAGCAATTGTTCCACCCGGAACAACTCATCAACGGCAAGGAGGACGCGGCCAACAACTACGCCCGTGGGCACTACACCGTCGGAAAGGAGATCATCGACACCGTCCTGGACCGTGTTCGTCGTACCGCCGACAACTGCTCCGGTCTTCAGGGCTTCCTGATCTTCCACTCCTTCGGCGGTGGAACCGGCTCCGGCTTTACTTCCCTGTTGATGGAGCGGCTCTCCGTGGACTACGGAAAGAAGTCGAAGCTCGAGTTCTCCATCTACCCCGCTCCGCAAGTGTCGACGGCCGTGGTGGAGCCCTACAACTCGGTCCTCACCACGCACACCACGTTGGAGCACTCGGACTGCGCCTTCATGGTCGACAACGAGGCCATCTACGACATTTGTCGCCGCAACTTGGACGTTGAGAGACCCAGCTACACCAACTTGAACCGACTTATCTCCCAGGTTGTGAGCTCCATCACTGCCTCCCTGAGATTCGACGGAGCCCTCAACGTCGATTTGAATGAGTTCCAGACGAATTTGGTCCCATACCCAAGGATCCATTTCCCCTTGGCGACTTACGCTCCTGTCATCTCCTCGGCCAAGGCCTACCACGAGTCAATGAGCGTCGCCGAGATTACCAACGCTTGCTTTGAGACCCAGAACCAGATGGTCAAGTGCGACCCTCGTCACGGGAAATACATGGCCGTCTGTTTGTTGTACCGTGGAGACGTTGTCCCCAAGGATGTGAACGCTGCTATTGCCACCATCAAGACCAACCGATCCATTCAGTTCGTCGATTGGTGTCCAACTGGCTTCAAGGTAGGGATTTTTGAGGGATTTGGGGATATAAAATAACTAAAGTAATATTATTTGTCATGGTGAATATAAAGTTTACACTTAGGTTTGCAAAGACCAGTATTTTTGAGAGGAAAATGGATGGAATAGCCGGTTAATTGGCTACGAAAACTTATTTCCTATGCTGAATCTCAAAAATCGCAATTTTTTATATTATCTATGACATTAAGTCATCTTTTTCACATATTTCTTTGAAAGAAAAAATTTTTTCGGAAATTTCCAGGCTGTAAATAGGAACTAGATTAGTAATACAGTTGTCAATGATTTTCGCTCAAAAATTCCAGCAAAAATTATATTATCCTTGCCTTCAGGTCGGTATCAACTACCAGCCCCCAACCGTTGTCCCCAACGGAGACTTGGCCAAGGTGCCGCGTGCCGTCTGTATGTTGTCCAATACGACTGCCATCGCCGAAGCCTGGGCCCGCCTCGACCACAAGTTCGACCTGATGTACGCGAAGAGAGCGTTCGTGCATTGGTATGTGGGCGAAGGAATGGAGGAGGGAGAGTTCTCCGAAGCCCGCGAAGACTTGGCCGCCCTCGAAAAGGACTACGAAGAGGTCGCCATCGACTCCACCGACGCTGTCGGCGATGAAGACGAATATTAATTTATCGATGTTGGAGTATTAATCACTGTCTTAAATGCTTATGTCATAATACATAAAGAATTTGTGAATTTTGAGAGTTCATTGGAGTGATTTTAGTTCGCCGTCTTACTAGAATATTTATTGGAAACCTCAATACAAGAGAAATGTTAGTAATGTGCAATAGTCTATTATAATTTAAAGTCTAGTGTAATATAAATATAGGTGAGTCCCATTAGTTCGTAGTAACCAGTGCTCCGCATCTAGGCATGTGATTTGCAGAACGGACGGCCCTCGCGAGCGTAGAAGGTTTGGCCCTCCAAGCTGATGTGGCAGATCTAAAAATCGTTAATTTTAAACGAAAAAGGAGATGATATTAGGGTAGAGTTGGCTCGAACGTGGTGAAACTGACCGTGCAATTGAAGCAGTTTGTGTGGAATTGCCCACCCAACGCCTCAACCCACTTGTCGCCGGCCTCAATGGGAAAGGTGCAAGATGTGCATTTCGCCGTGAAAAGTTGGTTCCAATCCCGCTCGCAGTAGGGCTTATTGTTCTCCACGTAGAAGGCGGCGTTCCCAAAGGATTGCCGACAATGGGTGCACGTGAAACATTGCGGATGCCAGTGCTTTTGCAACGCATTCAGACACTCCTAAAATACGAAAAAAGTCGTTCTTTTACCAGTCCGTCCGTTAAGTCGCTGATTTCTGCGATATGCACTGTGCGAAAACAAAAGTTCTTTTTGCACCGTGCAATTTTCTGCTTTTTGCACCGTGCAATAGGCTTTTTTCGGCTGTCCCTCGCACCCTGACTTCTTTTGCACAGTGCAAACACCATTTCAGCCTTTTCTCGCACCGCACAGTGCATTTTTCCTCGTTTTGCACGGTGCGCGCGCCTTTTTGAAGAATCTCGCACTGTGCAACCCTCAAAAATGCCGTTTGCACCGTGCGAAACTTCGGGCGCCGACGCAGCGACGTAGTTGAAAAAAGCGTTGCGCCGCGGCGATATTTCGATTGCACAGTGCAAAAGGTCGAATGAACTGTGAAAAATGAGCACTGTGCGTTAAAGTCGCTGGAGTGATTTCCGCGACATGCACTGTGCGAAAACAAAAGTTCACTTTGCACTGTGCAATTTCTGGCTTTTTGCACCGTGCAATAGGCTTTTTTCGGCTGTCGCTTGCACCCTGACCTTTTTTGGCACAGTGCAAACACCAAAAATCACACCAGCGACTTTACGGACGGACGAATACGAAAGAATGGCTCTTTAATGAATGAGACGATGGATTTTGCGCAGTGTCGAAAAAATTTGAGATTTTGAAAGTCTGCACTGTGCAAAAAAATTTAAGGTTTTTTTGGTTTGCACAGTGCGAAGAAAAAATTACAAAAAATGGGTGGGAACCTCTTACCGCAGTAATAGGCAGTCCGCATTTGGCACAATCCGGCGCAATCAAGGTCTCAAAGCATTTTTCGCAGTACTTTTTCCCATTTTCTTCGACGAATCCACATTCAATTAGACGACGATTACAGGCTCCATTAGCGCAGTTGAAATGCTCTGGACAGTAGGTTTTGCCGGCTGCTTTGACAAATGACCCACTGAAAGTTTAGGTATTGGTTATTTCTTTTGTTGATTGCATTATTTTTTGATTTTCCATGGATTTTGAGCCAAATTCGGGTTGAAGTGAGGGCGCAGGCTGCGGGGAAAACCAAATAAAGTATTTTAGGGGAAAAATCAGAGAAATCAATTCTAGATTTTCCCAAATAATAATGTAGTAGCCTTGGACAACACTTTACTTAATAAACCGATCATAAATTTTCTTGATCAGGGCGCAGCCTGCCAATTCAAAAAATCCCCCATTTTACCAGTGAAAACGTACGTAATAGCCCTCCTACATTCAGCGCATTTTGGTGACTCTGTGTTAGGGCCGAGAACATCATTTGGAGTCCAACGACTTGGCTCGTTGAACGCCTGGGGCTTCGTTACCGGACCGCGGGTTCGGAGGCCGGTAAAAGCGCTCGAAAGCCGATTCACCTCGTTGGAATCGATGGGAACTCGTTTGAAAGGCCTTTCCTCCTCTGTAACATGCATTTGACCACATATTAGACACTGATTTGTAGCAAAATGTCAAGTCAACAAAATGTCACTATTGATTTTTGGTACAAAACTGGGGAAATGTCTTCTTTTTGAGGAAAAGTGGGATAATTTAGTCGTCTTGACATTTTAGCCGTACTGTTCAAGCCGAATTACAAGTAAAAGTGAGTAGCATTAGCTGAAAGCACGTTAAAAGTTTTTGTTTCGAGATCAGAAGCGCTTCGGAATTAGTTGAGGAAAATTAAGAGAAAGTCGAAGAAGACCTCGAGGAATGTCACTTCAAAGTCCGGAGAGTCCGTGAGAAGTTCGTAATTATCTGAAAACATCATCCTTATTAGAGTCAAACCTCTGTTGACGGCGGTTTGTAAAATTCGGGAGATTTGAATGTTAAAAGTTTCAAATTTCCCCGAAAAAATGGTTCGAAAATAGATGGCACCTACCGTCATAGTGTCTAAGATTCTCGCTATTTCTCCTGCTCAATGTTCCCGGTCGGCTGATGGTTCCGCTTTCGATATTTTTGCACAAATCGCTCAAAATTTTCAGCGCTTCCAAACTCTCGCCATTCCTTTGCCTCCGGCCATGTTTTGGTGGAACTGGTGGCACCGGCTTGAGTGCGGATTCGGAAGGCGGTCTAGACAATTTTTGGCCATTTCCCAGCTTTATTGGAGGTAATGGCGGCGGCAGATCGAACGAAAAACTCCTTTGCACCGTGTTTGGGGTCATGACCCCGGATCGGGGCGTCATTGTGTTCCAACGCGACTCCAAATGGGGTTGATCGTAGAGCGGCTCCATGTTATCGAACTCATTCAACGAGCTGAAGTCAATTTTCTGGACTGGTTGTTGTTGCTCGACCGTCTTCAGTTGGATATTCAACTTGGTCTTGCTCAGAATTGGATCCGAATGCACTTCCCGACTCTGTTCTCGATGCACATGTTCGGCGCGCTGAACGTGACTTCGGTAGGGCCGAATATCCGCGTATATGATGCTGTGGGCCTCGGTGAGGTCGGCGGCGGACTTGGAGAGCTCGTTTCTCGGCGACTTTCTCCGCTTTTCCTTTGGTTTCTTGTGTTTTCTCGGGCTTTCGTTGGTCACCGTCGCTTTGAGATGGTTCTGTTGTCCTGAGTGAGACCTCTGAGGGACCTGCGGCAGCTTCGTTTTGTGGGTGTTCGTATTTTGAATCGAATTCGAGGGAAAATTCCCGGCCAAATCGTAGAAACTTTTTCTTTTTTCATCGATTTTCATTGGCTCCGCTCTCGTCGCATTCATCGTCGCAGTGTGCGTTAGCGGCTGTGTCGCGGGATGAGGAAGGCTGTGCATCTCAGTTGAACTTGGATTCGGTTGACCTTTAGTTGAGTGCCCGTCAAGTTCGGTTGATCTTGCGAGTGTCTCTCCATCATTTTTCCTCTCCTTGGCCCACTCTTCAATCTGTCGTTCCAGCAGTTCGAATGATCGATAAATCGCGTCTATGTCGTTCTTTGCATCCTCCATTACACTGAGCTGCATAGACTTGTCCGAATTTGCCACCGGCGTCGCGGCTGCTTCTCTGGCCAGCTCCTCATTCGCTGCGGCCACCTCCTTTAGCTGTTGCTCATATTCGGGCATGTGGACGGGCGACCCGGTGACCGTGGCCATGTCGTCCTCTTCGAGAATCACAGTGGGTGTCGTTGACATCGTCATGACGTCATCGCGGGGCTGAGAAGGCGTCGAATCCGACGCTTTTTGCGGATCCGATTGGAT
Source organism: Bursaphelenchus mucronatus (assembly GCA_025436335.1). Taxonomy (NCBI): domain Eukaryota; kingdom Metazoa; phylum Nematoda; class Chromadorea; order Rhabditida; family Aphelenchoididae; genus Bursaphelenchus; species Bursaphelenchus mucronatus. The sequence goes on from CM046356.1 coordinate 10,304,574, forward strand.
TTGCGCCAAAAATGAGTCGTTGCTTTGGATCGTGATTTGGCTGCGTATTCGAGGATGAGATGGCGGGATTTTACTATGACCGGGACCAATGCGACCTCTCTTGTTAACGTTGTCGTTTTGCGAATTTAATTTGTCTTCCTGTCGCTGAATTTCGTCGACTTCTTTCAGACGTTTTTCTAGTTGATCTTGAAATTGCTCCTGGCTGGGTTGCCTCGAGGCTTTGTGGTTGGAAACATCGTTGAGTTGTTGGAATTCGAGCTCATCGGTACTCGGACTATCGTCTTCGCCGGGATTGAGTTGATTCTGCAGGGAGGAGACGATCTGAACGGGTTTGGAAGACGCCATTTGGATCGTCGAAAGTTGTCGGCCCAATTTGGGCGCAGGTTCTTGCGGAGGAGCAAATGATGAGCTAAACTCGAGGAGAACAGGCTTCTGGATGATAACCGCGAGACTTACTCTTGTTGTCTGACTGGCGTCAGTTTGGCCAACTCTCCAAAGTGCCTTTTCTCGAAGTCCTCGATGCTCTCGTTAATTTGCAGAGGCGCTGGCAGCGTTGGAAGGAATATGGATGGCGTTGATGAGGCTACAATCAATTACAATCAGTTTACCAGCAATAAAATTGAGATTTTTCAGCGAAAGAAGGTAAAATCAGCCCTTTTCATCCGAAAATAACGTCTTACCGCTCAAAATCTCGGTATCCAGATCGCTTTGTCCCAAAAATTGCCATCTTGTGGTGGTCCCATCGTCGGCCGACTCTTGACGCGGCGGCAAAATCATCGACGAGTCCATTGACGAATTGATTACCGGATTTTTCGGCGGCTCCGCATTCGGAAAAGCGAACGGATTTTTGCGCATTGGCGCATGGAGACGTTCCGGAGTCAGCAGAACATATTTCGAGTAAGGACCGCGCTCCAATGGCACTCGATTGCTGGTTGGATTGAGCATTCGACCAGTCTCAAAGTCGGTGATCCGCTCCTGATAAAAAGTTGAATTAATTTGCATAGTGCACAGTGCGCAAGTTAAATTCTAGAATCCTCGCACAGTGCGAAAATTTAGTCATCCAATTTTTGCACAGTGCAAAAATTTAGTTCTCGGATTCTCGCACAGTGCGAAAATTTAGTCATCCGATTTTTGCACAGTGCCAAAATTTAGTCATCCGATTTTTGCACAGTGCAAACATTTAGTTCTCGGATTCTCGCACAGTGCGAAAATTTAGTCCTCGGATTCTTGCACAGAGCAAAAATTTAGTTCTCAGATTCTCGCACAGTGCTAAAAATTTAGTCATCCGGTTCTTGCACAGTGAAAAAATTTATTCCTCGGATTCTCGCACAGTGCGAAAATTTAGTGCTCAGATTCTTGCACAGTGCAAAAATTTAGTCCTCGGATTCTAGCACTGTGCAAAAATTTGGTTCTCGGATTCTCGCACAGTGCAAAAACTAAGTCCTGGAATTCTTGCACAGTGCAAAAATTTAGTCCTCCAATCCTTGCACAGTGCGAACATTTGGTTCTCGGATTCTCGCACAGTGCAAAGATTTAGTTCTCGAATCCTTGCACAGTGCAAAACAAAGTTTGAAATTTCTGCACCGTGCAAAAGTATAAACTCCACTTACCTTTAAATGCTGCAAAGTTTCCTCACTTGGATGTCCCTCCTTCTCAAAGTGATACTTCCAAAAGCGAATTGCCTCCGCATTGCGTTTGATCGCGCCGGGCGGTGGTGGCCATTCTTGTCGGAGTCGTTGTCGAGGCCGCCGATGAAGACCCGATTTCAAGGCTGCGACAGAGAGTTAACAAAAGCCAAGCAGTTAAAAAGGCCCTAGGCTAGCGTAGCATCGGCAAGATATCTGCTTTTAGCAGCGGTATTTTGAGAGGCTCAGAGACAAAAAAAAAAAATTTTAGACATTTTAATGTAAGAGCGACTGTTTAAAGTGCGACGCACAGATTTGTTTGAAATTTCGCATACATAACAGGTCTATGACACATACAAATTACGGAAAATATTAGCTCCCGCGTTGCAAGCGCAGCCGAGATATCCAACGGTATTTCCAGACGAGAGAGTGTGTAGAATGAGGAGTGTTGGACAGACGAGAACTAACAGATTATTATCTTGTTTTGTCTCTCCTCATTCTACATGCTCTCTCGTCTGCAAATACCGTTGAATATCTCGGCTGCGCTTGCAAAGCGAGAGCTGGTATTTTCCGTAATTTGTATGTGACATAGACATGTCATGTCCGCAAAGTTTGAAGAAAATCTGAGCGTCGCACTTTTTAAATTCGCTATGCAAATTTATGGGCAAGCAAAGCTGAGCATGATGCAAAAGACGGCGCTACTCTCTAAGCTGGCTTGTTAGCCTATCAAAAACATTACAATAGAAGTAATGGGCAAAATTCACCAACCATTTTTATTGTCTCTCCGAGCCGATGGAAGGGTATTTCCGTTGACGGAATTCGAGTTGAACGGACGAACTTGTTGAGTTAACGGCGCTGCCGACGAACTCTTTTGCTTGCTGAAAAATGTTGTACTAGGGACAATTATTGTCGTAGCTTAAAAACCGATTGCAACGGATATTTGAGCGCGCAGATTGGCCAAATTTTCGAAACTGCCTTAGGCCAAAAACTATCAAAATTTAATATTCAGAGCAATCATTAATTTTGCAAGTACCATGATGTTTTTGTGGTAAATTATTTATAAAATGGCAACAATTTCTCTCATAGCCTCCGAAAATAGAGCACACATGGCAATGAGTGTGATGCTGACGCTGTTTAAAACGAAAATATCTTGCGGTATTTCGAGAGGTTACAATTTTTTTGGAAAAGTTTTTAAAGATTCGCTAAAACAAATGCGAGATTTTGCAGCTTGCGCTTTGCAGAAACCATCGAGATTTTTGGGACCGAAAGTAAAAAAATTTTGACTTTTTTTGTTTCATGCCTGTTTCTACTGTAGAGGGTAACGTATCTACCCAAAAATCAATTTTTTCGCCGCGAAACTGGCAAAGATATGGCCAAAAAGTGTTTTTCTCTTTCACCGCTCTCCGCGTTTCGCGTGCTCTCTCGGCGAGAAAGACCGTTGAATATCTCCGCTGTGCCTGCAAAGCGCGAGCTAAAATTTTCAGGAATTGATATGTGGTCTATACAAAAGTTTTGGGCGAATTTTTAGAACATGCGACCATTGCATTTCGAGAAATTCTATTGTAAGTTTTAAAGACATTTGTCGCTTTTTCAAAAATCATCTGAAATTTTTGTGCATTCCTGTATATTTCTGTTATAGAAGGTAGTGTATCCACCTAAAAATTGATTTTTTTCAACTGTTTCCGCACGAAATTGGCAAAGATATGGCCAGAAAGTGTTTTTCTCTGACCTCTCTCCACGTTTCGCGTGCTCTCTCGGCGAGAAGGATCGTTGAATATCTCCGCTGCGCCTGCAAAGCGCGAGCTAAAATCTTTAGCAATTGATGTGTGATCTATACAAAAGACTTGGGCGAAATTTTAAGAACATGCGACCATCGTATTTCGAGAAATTTTATTGTATTTAAGTTTAAAAGACATTTGTCGCTTTTTCAAAATTCATCTGAAATTTTTGTGCATTCCCATATATTTCTACTATAGAGTGTAATGTATCCACCAAAAAATTGATTTTTCCCCGCGAGACTGGCAAAGATATGGCCAAAAAGTGTTTTTCTCTTTCACCGCTCTCCGCGTTTCGCGTGCTCTCTCGGCGAGAAAGATCGTTGAATATCTCCGCTGCGCCTGTAAAGCGCGAGCTAAAATTTTCAGGAATTGATATGTGGCCTATGCCTGACGTGTGTGCATAATTTAAAAAAAATCTGAGCGTCGCACTCGGAATACTTTCCTTTTTTGCACTCCGGGAAATTCTTGAGATTTTGAGGTGTTGAAATTTGGAAATGACGCAAATTCAAGTCAAACAGTCGGCTAATTACCACACAAACACCACCCTAAACTATATATAAAACTTCCTTCTCTCAAATATATGTACATATATACGTGCGAGATGATTTCGTTGTTCGGAACCTCCGGCAGATAATCTAATCCGGTTCCAAAAGATCCCAGCCCTCGTTGGGAGGGGGGGGGGGTATAATTAGCCGCAAACTGCGTAGGGATTTGCGAGTGATACGGATATGGTAGGCGGCTTACCTCCCGCCCATATCTATACCTCAATTTGGAGGAGGCAGGTATCTTGCACTCACAAGGAAAGTGCCCCAGGCGCGACGCTCGGATTTTCTTTTAATTTTGCCCATATTTCGGACATAGGCGACATATCAATTGCAGAAAGTTTTAGCGAGCGCTTTGCAGGCGCAGCAGAGATATTCAACGATCTACCGAGAGAGTACGCGAAATGCGGAGAGCGGTCAGAGAAAAACGCTTTTTGCCCATATCTTTGGCAGTTTTGTGCGGAAAAAATTGCTTTTTGGGTGGATACATTACCCTCTACGGTAGAAATAAACATGGCACCTTGCATTGCAAAATTCTCAAAAAATTTGGTCGTTTCTGCAAAGCGCCAGCTAAAAATCTCTAGAAATCTTGCGTTTCCCAAAATTGTCGAATTTTCGTCAACGTTCGACCAAAAAATCTTGATTTTTCTACAAAGCGCAAGCCATAAATCTTGCTTATGTCATAAAAAAAAAAGTTTGCCTAAATTTGTGCCAAGTTTCGTCGAATGTTAGCGTCGTATCTTGCGCCAGACTTCCCTCAAAATTTTGGCTTTTGTCTACTTAGGCTTCACATCGATTCCTAAAACTTTTAGTTGCCAATTTGCAGCTGCAGGTCTTGTAATCGAGGAATTACCACGCCTTTTCAAAAGTCCCGCAGACTTTTTGCCGCGCCGCACGGTGCATTTTTAGATTTTTTCCTCTGTTTGCACGGTGCGCGCGCCTTTTTGAAGCATTTTGCACTGTGCAAACCTCAAAAATTCCGTTGTTAATGACTTTAGATTGGAACCAACGGTTGAATTCCCCGGCCTTTGATGGGATTGCCGCTGGAGAGATTTTTGGTGTTTGCACTGTGCGAAATTGGGGGCGACGACGCAGCAACGCAGTTGAAAAAAGCGTTGCGCCGCGGCGTTGTTTCGATTGCACAGTGCAAAAGGTCAAATGCACTGTGCAGAATGTGCACTGTGCGGTCCGCGACAAAAAATCTGCGCAATTTCGAAAAAACGTCGCAAAATGTGTCGACAACTTTTTGTCGCATTTTGCGATATTTGCGAAGTTCCCCAAATTTTCGACCGTAATCCCCCGAACTTTGTGAAACCTGGACTTTCGGATGAGATCATCGCGAAGACTTGTTCGCTCCGCCTGGGAGAAGCGAGCATAAATTAGTCGATGGTATCCGGTCGCCGGAACCCTATCAGTGCGGGGATTAACACGAAAACGGATTAAGCATTACTCTTTTCTCAGCCATTTGCGTACATTGGCAGGGTGCCAGATTTTTTTTTTTTTTTTGATGTTTCGTTTCCCAAACTGTATAAATCGCAATTCAAACGTAGTTGTTCTGGCCCCTTTTAAGCCCCGCGCACCGTGCAAAAAAAGGAGAATGCGCTGTGCGGCGCGACAAAGAGTCTATGCACTTTTAAAAAGGCGTAGTGGCTAAACAGCGATTTGAGAAAGAATGTGGCCAACTAGCAAAAAAGTGTGGCCAAGTGGGAAAAATTTTTGTCCAAATGGGAAAATTTTTTGTCCAAGTGGGCAAAATGGAAAAGATATGGCCAAATATTTGAAAATTTTGCCAAAAAATCCCACTGGGCCATACTTCGTTGTACAACAAAGTATGGCGCGGCGCGACAAAAAGTGATTGTGGCGCGGGCGATACTTCGCCATTTCCAAAGTGCGGAGACTTTTTTCCAAAAAAGGGAAGTTTTGCACAGTGCAAACGGCATTTTGAAGGTTTGCACGGTGCAAAATGCTTCAAAAATGGAGCGCGCACAGTGCAAAGAGAACTTTTGTTTTCGCACAGTGCATGTCGCCGAAATCACTCCAGCGGCTTTACCAACGGAGTATTAGGCCTTTTTTTTCCGCTGTCTCTTGCATTCTGAGGTTTTTTCACAGTGCAAACATCAAAAATCGCTTCAGCGACATTGCGAACGGACCAGTAAAGCCAAAAGGTAGACGTATTTCGAGGGAAAACTCACTCGGCTCCAAGTCGATCGCCCAATTGCACTTTGCGCTGCCTTCCATGAACATCACAATAAAATTTGTCGTTCAAAAAGTGATGTCCCTGATTGGCCAAGTTCGTTCCGCATGTGGAGCATTGGAAACAGTCCGAATGGAGGGACAAATCGAACGCAGTCACCATGACGCCGCTGAAAAACAAATTCTGAATCTCCCCACAAAAAATGATGTCAGTTTTTGTTGTTTTCGGAGCAAAACCCAAACATTTTCATGTCTGATCGTGATACAGTAACCCTTCAGGGAATGTCATGTCCTCCCACAATTTTCAGGAATTGAAAAAGTTTTGCATTGCTAATCCCCTCCGGCCATTTTGGCTCATCATCTTTTGAGGGAATATAAAGTGGGAATTCCCCTTTAATGACCATCTCACTTCGGACAAGTTTTTCGTACCGTCCGCCCCGCAGGGCTTAGAGTCCACGAACGAATGCATAGTGCAATGCGATGGTCATTTTGGAGGTTTTGGTCGGTGGAGATTAGCGGACTTAATTCAGGGTTGTAATCTAATGGTTTCGAAAAAGTATTACGGTAGCAAGTACGACCACGTTTCCCAAAAGTGCGTAAACTTTTTGTCCCGCGCCGCACAGTGCATATTCTTCTCAATGAATTGTACCTTTTGCACTGTGCAATCGAAATATCGCCGCGGCGCAACGCTTTTTTCAACTACGTTGCTGCAAATTTTGCACAGTGCTAACGGCATTTTTGAGGTTTGCACGGTGCAAAATGCTTCAAAAAGGCGCGCGCACCGTGCAAAACGACGAAAAATGCACTGTGCGGTGCGAGAAAAGGCTGAAATGGTGTTTGCACCGTGCAAATAAAGTGAATGTGCGAGCGACGGCCGAAAAAAGCCTATTGCACGGTGCAAAAAGTCAGGAAATTGCACAGTGCAAAGGGAACCTTTGTTTTTGCACAGTGCATGTCGCGGAAATTACTCCAGCGACTTTACAAACGGACTTAGTAGGCCAAACTCGTTGTCTAGAGACTAATTTTGTACTGAAAAGCTGAGAACCATAAAAACAAATTTTGAATTTATCTTTTTAAAATTTTTTTTTGAAATCGACTCATCAGGTCCAAAATTGATTCAGATTTGAAATTAATCTTCGGAATGGTCTTTAATTGTCGCAGATTTCTTCGAATGATTATAGGGTGCGAGCGACAGAAAAGCCTATTGCACGGTGCAAAAAGTCAGGAAATTGCACAGTGCAAAGGGAACCTTTGTTTTCGCACAGTGCACGTCGCCGAAATCACTCCAGCGACTTTACAAACGGACTATATAAACAGTATATGTAGTCGGTCGGTCGGAAAGTTTTTTCTGAGAGGTCAGTCTGGAGAGATGATGATTGGAAAAAAATTTTTGAATTTTAAAAAATTTTTTGATTTTTAAACGACAGCTACTTTTGAATTGCGCTTTTTACGGCGTGCGATACGAAATGTCAAAAAGTTGCAAACAGTAAATTAATGATTAGTAGGTAGAAATTTGAGTTTTTTGATTGAAATTTGAGTGGGGAGGACTGAAAATGAAAAGGGGGGTAAGGGGGGGGGGAGTAAGATAAATTTCCACCTGTCTTCCAAAAACATCCAGGTCCAGATTGCTTCAGTAAAACGCCAGAACAGCTATACTGTACTAGCCCTTTAAAGGGCCCGAACAACTACTTTTGAATTGCGCATTTTACGGCGAGGAAACGAAATGTCAAAAAAGTTTTTTTATATGTCCTGCAGCGAAAACAAAGGCGGCAGAGTTGCAAACAGTAAAATAATGATTAGTAAACATGTAGAATGTCACCATTATTTTTTCCGTTGTTATTGGTACAGTAGACAAAGAAACTTTTTGGACATTTCGTTTCCACGCCGCAAAAAGCGCGGTTCAAAAGTGGGTGTTTTGGCCCTTTAAAATTTTTTTCCGAATTATGGGAACTAATTTTTTGGCTCAAGACTTATCGTGCATTAGTACACCTTGGTGCCAAATATGAGGCATTTCTGTTGACAACCAAAAAAATTACATCAATTTTAAAAGTGATCTATAATATAATTTTTTCGAGCTCTACAGTTGGTTCATGCAAGCGGAATTTGAGTACTGAGTTTTGGACACGTGCCTCGGGAAAACAGTAAATTAATGATTAGTAGGCATGTAGAATGTCACCATTTTTTTTCCGTTGTTATTGGGACAGTACAGATACTTTTGAATGGCGCTTTTTACGGCGTGGAAACGAAATGTCAAAAAAGTTCCTTCGTCTGCTGTACCAATAACAACGGAAAAAATAATGGAGACATTCTACATGCTTACTCAGAACTATTTTACTGTTTGCAACTCTGCCGCTTTTGTTTTCGCTGCAGGACATAAAAAAACGTACAGTAGACGAAGAAACTTTTTTGACATTTCGTTTCCACACCCTAAAATCGAGATTCAAATGTAGTTGTATGGGTCTTTTAAGTCTGTGTATGTATTATATTTTAATGTAACTTTTCTGAAAAATTTCCAAATCCATTTCTCAAACCTCTGAAAGTTAATTGGCTTCCAGGAAAATGCAAATCGTTTTTTTTTGTTTTCCAATACAAGTGCATGCTACTTGTTTATGTGTCAAGTCAGGCATCTTTGTTGTGGCGCACAAAAATGGGGCCACAACAAAGATGTTGGGGCCTGCTCGAAAGATTCTTTGTACTAATACCTCTTCTTACCTCCAAACACTGCAAATGACCGAGAGACGGACAAAGGGCCTGAGGAAATCTGCGCCCTAATCTGATTGACTTTTGCTCCGATGAAACCGGAAGCCGGAGGGCTTTTTCAAACTGTTTTGTAATTTTGGGAAAATTTTGACTCGGGATATCCGAAACGATGGGTCATTCGTCGAAAAGATGAAAGAGAGAGAGAGATTTGGTTCGGATCCTGAGGCAATGTGAGCTGTGGAGAAGAAAATTGAATTTGTGTAAAGTTGTAACGTTTTCTACGCAGGATAACATGGATTAAGTGGCAGAAAAGGGTTAAAAATCTCATTTAACTTGCGATTTTTGCGGCAGTGGTAATTTCGAATGGGTTACGGTCGAAAAATACGAGGAGTTATGGATCAAGTCTACTTACTATAACATACAGTCCGTCCGGAAAGTCGCTGGAGTAATTTTTGGTGTTCGCACTGTGCAATAAAGGCCAAAAAGCCTATTGCACAGTGCAAAGGGAACTTTTGTTTTCGCACAGTGCATGTCGCCGAAATCACTCTAGCGACGTTACGGACGGACTAGTATTACTACTCTGTTCGCATTTTTCGGTCATTTTGTCAGTTTCGTACGGAAAAAATTGGTTTTTGGTTGATACGTTACTCTCTCTACAGTATGAATTTTTTTGCTGGATGTAACGTCTGCTTTTACTAGTCCGTTCGCAAAGTCGCCAGAGTTTCGGCGACATGCACAATGCCAAACGAGTCAGGGTGCGAGCTCGGAGTTCTGCACAGTGCAAACGGCATTTTTGAGGTTTGCACGGTGCGCGCACAATTTCGAAGAAAATGCACTGTGCGGCGCGACAAAAGGCGGAAATATTTTTTGCACTGTGCAAAAAAGGTCAGAGTGCGAGCGACAGCCGAAAAAAACCTATTGCACGGTGCAAAAAGCAAGAAATTGCACAGTGCAAAGGGAACTTTTGTTTTCGCACAGTGCATGTCGCGGAAATCACTCCAGCGACTTTACGGACGGATTAGTACTATACAGAAATGCAGTTATAGAGGAAAGGTTTCCTTCAAATTTTTTTATGGATGACCAGATATCAATTTTGCAAAATTTTAGCCTACGCTTCGCAGGGGCAGCCGAGATATTTAACGACCTTTGCGGCCGAGAGAGCACGCAAAATGCGGAGGGCGGTCAGAGGAAAAACACTTTTTGGCTACATCTTTGCCAGTTTCATGCGGAAAAAAATAATTTTTTGTGAAAACATTACCCTCGACAGTAGAAATAGGCATGACACTTTTTATGCCAAAATTCGCAGAAAAATGTCATATTTTTGCCAACTTTCGATCTAAAAATCTCGGTCGTTTCTGTGAAGCGCAAGGTAGAAGTCTCGCATATGTCTTGGAAAAAAGCTACTCTAAATTTGTGACCCGTTTCATCAAAGATCTGAGCGTCGCGCTTGGAGTACTTCCCTTGTAAGCCTTTTCCGGCGCGAAGTCGTAGAATTTTTCGATTTTTCGCCTTTTTTTTGCACAGTGCAAGCTAAAAATCTCGATAATTGTTTGTCAAAACCAGACATGGCAAATCTTAGGCTGGCCCGGTAAAAGGTAGGCCCGGCCCGGCCCAAAAAATTTTTTTTTCGAAGCCCGGCCCGGCCTGGCCCGGTGAAGTTTACGGGCCCGGCCCGGTTGTAAAATTTCGTTTTATCTTTAGACAGAACACCCGCCAAAACAACTTTTCTGTCGAAAGCAAAACCTGTTTTCGCAGAAAACCAAAATGCCAGACGAAAAATTGGCATCGCATTTTTTCGTGTCGGGACCAAAAAATCGGAACGCGGCTTTGGGCCGAAATTCAAAATCTTTGGCCCGAAGCCTCGGCACGAAAAAAAACGTCGAGATTAAAGCCCGGCCCGGTAAAAGGTAGGCCGGCCCGTTTGCAAAACTTCAAAAGCCCGGCCCGGTTGCCATGTCTGGTCAAAACCTAATCTATTTATAATTGTGCGCTCTCTTCCCACTCGATTGTAACTTTACAACCACTACTCGTACATCCAGAACATTATGATGTGCTCTTTAATCCTTGCGGATGTTTCCTCTTCCCCGAAGCCCTACTGTAATCCTTTCGGGATCGAACGACCGACTCCGAATTTTCAATTCGAAGTCGGTCGTTGAAATCCCACGGCGTTGAACTGTTTTTGAAATCTTTAATCATCTTCTGAGGGTTTTTGATTGGGAAATTTGAATAATCCGCGCTTTGAAGAGAATTAAGCCGGAGGCAATTAAAGTCCAACAACAGTATTGTCAAGCCGGATGGCTCAATACAGTTTTAACGGATTTTGAGGGCGTCGAAAAAGAAGGCGGATTTAATTTGAAAATCAGCGACCCTAATCAAAGGTTGGCCAGAGATATGGGCCTTACATTGTATGTGCAAAGTCGCTGGAGGGCGTTTTGGCGACATGCACTGTGCAATCTCTTGCTTTTTGCACGGTGCAATAGGCTTTTTTCGGCTGTCGCTCGCACCCTGACTTTTTTTGCACAGTGCAAACACCAAAAATCACTCCAGCGGCCTTTCGAAAGGACTAGTACTCAGCGACACTTTGGCGATGTCAGTCGACGTTATCTTATGTTATGGGCTATTCTGCCGGCTGACATCTTCAAGGCGCCATGATTAGCGGTCAAAACAAGCAGAGGACCTAGTAACAAATTGTTTCTGTAGGGACAAAACCGACTTGTGGACAAAAACGTCTTATATGTAACTAATAGTCCTTGCAAAGTCGCTGCAGGGGTTTCGGCGACATGCACTGTGCAAAAACAAAAGTTTGCCTTGCACTGTGCAATTTCTGGCTTTTTGCACAGTGCACGTCGCGGAAATCACTCCAGCGACTTTTCCGGATAGATTAGCGAGATATCTTCAAAAATTTAACCGGAGAATCTCATTTTTTTTGTTTTTCAGACGCTTATTTTCAAACAAAAAATGAAAATTTTCGAGAAATACAACTCTAATACTCCGTTCGTAAAGTCGCTGGAGAGATTTCCGCAACATTCACTGTGCACAAAACAAAATTTCACTTTGCACTGTGCAATTTCGTGTTTTTTGCACCGTGCAATAGACTTTTTTGGCCCGGACCTTTTTTGCACAGTGCAAACACGAAACATCTCTCTAGCGAGTTTGTGAACGGGCTAGAATTGCACAGTGTGCAATTTGAACGTCGAGCCCACTACAATTACAACTTTTCGAGTGAGAGAAGGTAGGATTCTTGGCCAACTTCGACTCGCTGTAGTGATTTTTGGTGTTTGCACTGTGCAAAAAATGTCAGATTGACGATTTGACGTGCGTTTCCACTTTGACGTGTGCGTCTTCGACCTTTCTTTCCGTGCTTATTAGCCGACGAATTTGGTCAAATGCAACACGAAGCTGCTTTTCATCAGGATGTGGAAACTTTTAATCCTTTCTTGTGTCTAGCTCTAAAGAGTTTTTGCAAGTTGTTCAAAATGTTACGCGCTCATGTGCTTTGCTGGGTTACAATGCTTAGATATTCTTCAAACTTTACTTCTAGCGCATACCTAGGCTATGTTTCAAGTTCTGAAAATTTTAGCTTCCGCTTTGCAGCGAGAGCCGAGATATTCACCAATCTTTGCGGACGAGAGAGTACGCAAAACGTGGAGAGCGGTCAGGGAGAAAAACACTTTTTGCCCATATCTCTGCTAATTTCGCGCAAAAAAAACGATTTTTTGTGGAAACATTACCCTCGACGGTAGAAATAGACATAAAACTTTTTGTACCAAAATTCGCAAAAAAATGCCACATTTTCGCCAACTTTCGACATAAAAATCTCGGTCGTTTCTGCAAAGCGCGAATTAAAAGTCTTGCATATGTCTTGGAAAAAATTAATCTAAATTTGTCTACGGGTTTCTCAAAATATGAGCGTCGTACTTGGGGTACTTCCGCCAATTGACTGTCAGAAAGTCCTCCAATTTATGACTAATGTTTTGACAATTTCAAACTCAGCAAAAAATCCGGATATAGCGTGCAGGTGAATTCCTGGGGCGGTTGTTTTCCTTAGAAAATGACGAACGGGTCGAGTGGGACGTTACTTGTACACTTGCACCTTGACTGTTTTACTTTTCCCACTCTTAGTACTGCGCTTTTTCAAACCGTGCGCAGAGCCGCACAGTGCACATTTTTCACAGTGCATTTGACCTTTTGCACTGTGCAATCGAAATGTCGCCGCGGCGCAAGCTTTTGTAAGCTACGTCGCTGCGTCGAGGAGTTCTGCACAGTGCAAACGGCATTTTTGAGGTTTGCTCGGTGCAAAATTCCTCGAAATTGTGCGCGCACCGTGCAAAAAGAGTAAAATGCACTGTGCGACGCGACAAAAGGCGGAAATATTGTTTGCACTGTGCGGCACGACAAAAAGTCAACGCACTTTTGAAAAGCCGCAGAAGGTACTACTCGGCGCAAAAAGTCCTGAGAATTTATCGCGCTCCCAAATATTGTCGCGCGCCGAAAAAAATGATTTGTCGCTGAGAAAATTGGAAATCGCGCGCGACGTAAGGCAAAAAATGCAAAATGCACCGTGCAAAACGATGTTTTTGGGTCAAAATGCACTGTGCGAAGCACTTTTTTGGCAGATGCACGGTGCAAAATGCGTTTTTGCAGCCGAAAAATGTCGGCCCGGCCGGGAAAACACAAAATTACTAAGATAGGATATAATTTTTTTGGCTGCGAGCGACAACCGAAAAAAGCCTATTGCACGGTGCAAAAATCAAGAAATTGCACAGTGCAAAGTGAACTTTTGTTTTCGCACAGTGCATGTCGCAGAAATCACTCCAGCGACTTTATTGACGGAGTAGTAAGAAAAAACAACCTTTTCGTATTTTAGGACCTTCTGAATGCCTCGCAAAAAACGCTGGGATCCCCAATTTTTCACGTTGCACAGTGCAAACGGCATTTTTGAGGTTTGCACGGTGCAAAATTCTTCAAAATAGTGAGCGCACCGTGCAAAAAATGAAAAATGCACTGTGCGGCGGGACAAAAAGTCCACGCACTTTTGAGAAAGCGTAGTCACTCTAACGCGAAATTTTTTTTACAATGCTTTCCCAAAATCACGTTCTCCAATAATGTTGTAAATAGTATATTGTGATATCATGCACAAGATAACACCGTTTTAAAAATACTCATCGATTGTTGTCGACATCATTTCCCGACCATGTTATTGCGATAAACGTGCCATCCGGCGTATTTGAGCCGCTTTAAACCGACAGCGAAACGTGTTGGGGACAGGGAATCGGCTTACGACTCGGTTTTGTACTCCGCGATATGAATGTAAAGCACTTTTACAGCTAAATGCAGTGTTACATCTGGAGATGTGGGATTATTATTGAGGCTGTTAACACATATATAAAGGCGTTATTCGAGCTATTGGGGAGTCTGAAACGGCTACTAGCTGTTTGCAAGTAACAGTCGAATGATTTGACTCGTTTTCAGACATCTTTTTATATTGTCCATCATGGATAATATAAAAATAGTATTTTTGAGGCTAGATATACCTAATTTTTTTAATTTAAAACAAATATACGGCAATTGAGTCTTTTGTTTTGTCATTTTGAGACCTTTTTCGGCCAGAAAACAGCCTTAAACAGAATGCCAAATTTGGCGGGAAATTTGAATTTTTGAAAAATTTTTAACTGAAACCTTGGAGTTGGACTGATTAAGAGTGTACGACTTTACGAATATCTTTTTTATGCCCATTTTTGTTGCGCAGGAGCACTACCTAGCCAATTTATATTGCACTTCCCACATTAAACTAAAATTTAAAAAATCCCAATTTTCCTTTTTTGGATCGTAAAAAAATTCGAAAATTATTGGCTCTCATTGTCATTGGCACCGGTTGCTCTTACCATGCGGCGTATTGTTCATATATAACAGGTTAAATAGCGAAAAACGCATAATTTTGGCAGAAGTCGGCACAAAACTCAAGATTTAAATTTTTCCACTAAAAATTCGGCGCATTTCGGTTCAAAAATCGGTCGCCAATTCCTTCGGACTCTTTTTAGCATCGCACAAAAAAAGTTTCGGCCTTCGAAGCGGGGCGGTTTAATCCCTCCGGTTGAAATCATCCGGGGTTATGATAAGGGCAGTAAATAAATTACACTTCCGTTATACACAAAGGTCTTTATGTTTCGGAATGTGTTGAAATTGCATTCCCTGACTATTTTCAGGGGTGGGGTTTAAGCCGGGCGCAATCGCGACATTTTTTTTGCAAGCGACATTTTTAATGGACTTAAGATTTGTCATTCCAGGTTTCCGGAGGGTTTTTGGGGATTTAAATTGGATTTAAAACCCGAGATTAGCGTTG
Organism: Bursaphelenchus mucronatus; assembly: GCA_025436335.1. NCBI lineage: Eukaryota > Metazoa > Nematoda > Chromadorea > Rhabditida > Aphelenchoididae > Bursaphelenchus > Bursaphelenchus mucronatus. The sequence continues at coordinate 10,319,755 of CM046356.1, forward strand.
AAAATGTTCCCAGTTGCGATTTAAGCCGCTAGAAGGTTTGAGATTGTATTTCCATCACCATAATCATTTGTTTTTTCAACATTTTTTCCCCTGGTGTCTACTACAATATAATTTTTTTGAGAATTTTTCAAATTTTTTCACTTAAGTGTTTCTATCTATGCGCATACGATTTTAGGCCGCCACAGAGATGTTCAAATTGTACGTTCTAACAGTTCTACTCGCCATTTTGATGGCCCATGTCAGCGCCTTCCGTTACTACATTTTCTTGCCCGGAGACTTCGTCAACAGCCCCGATTACCTGCAACAGCAAGCGGACGTGGACACAATGACGAGAGCGAGGAGATCGGAGTAAGTGACTGTCTCGAGAATCATGCTAAAGTCAGCAAAAACTTGAATGAGCTTTGTAGCCGGCGAACACGGGAAGTACTACTCGCGATTATATATAAGTGCGACGTGTGCTCATTATTTTCCCGACAGACTAATAGTATTATACTAGGCGGACCATAGTATTATACTAGGCGGGCCATAAACTCTCGACATGTCTGCACTGTGCGCCATCGCGCAAAAACCGCGCACAGTGCGAAATGCATTGTTTCGAAAAGGGAAATCAACGTCGCGCGCGACTCCCATTTTTCTCAGCGACAAATCATTTTTCTCGGCGCGTGACAAAATTTCGGGGCGCGATAAATTTTCAGGACTTTTTGCGCCGAGTACTACTACTCGCGCCATAAAGTCCCGACAATTTTGCACCGTGCATTTTTCGCAAATTTTCGCTACCGTCGCGGCGATTTCGCATTTTACCCAAGCGACATGCACTTTTCCGCGACCGCACAGACTTTTATTTCTCGAAAATTTTCATTTTTTTAAAAAATTTGCGTCCCAAAAAACAAAAAAAAATGAGATTTTTAAAAATATCTGGCTAGTCCATCCGGAAAAGTCGCTGGAGTGGTGGTTTCCGCGACGTGCACTGTGCAAAAAAGGTCAGGGTGCGAGCGACAGCCGAAAAACGCCTATTGCACCGTGCTTTCGCTGCAAATCGTCAGTCATTTTTATGTGTCCAAGGCAAATTGCAAAAAAATGTCACATTTTTTTCAACTTTTTACCAAAAAATTTCTTCTACTGTACTAGTACGTCCGGAAAGTCGTTGGAGTGATTTTTCGTATTTGCACTGTGCAAAAAAGGTCAGGGTGCGAGCGACAGCCAAAAAAAAGTGCTAAATGTAGTATTTTTTTCATAAAATGCATGGAAAAGTGCACTTGCATTTTTACCAAGCCTGTCGCCGCCGCACAGTAAATTTTCCTGATTTTCGCACAGTGCCTCAAAAATGCCGTTTGCACGGTGCAAAAATCAAAAAAGTGAATTGCACCGTGCAAAATGGGGGTTTTTTGGTGAACGATGCGGAAAACGACAAATACTCCTTGCAATTTATGAAAATTCTAAAAAATTATGGTAGTAGTAGTCCATCCGGAAAGTCGCTGAGGTGATTTTTGGTGTTTGCACTGTGCAAAAAAGGTTAGGGTGCGAGCGACAGCCAAAAAAAGCCTATTGCACGGTGCAAAAAGCAAGAAATTGCACAGTGCAGCGTTAACTTTTGTTTTCTCGCAGTGCATGTCGCTGAGATCACTCCAGCGACTCTACGGACGGACATGTACAAAGTAACTTATAACCCTCTACAGTCTAGACCAATCCGATAAACCCTTGACATCCGCTATTTACCAAACACTTTTGGGCCCTATTTTGGTGTTCATTATCAGGCGGATTATCTGCGGGTTTAGCAAACGATTTGTGTAATGCAACGGGCCTCCTTGGAATGATGTTATATGCAGGCCGGAAGCGAAAGTTTCGAGACCTTACGAGACAGGGTTAATCACAAAGAAACTGCATCTGATATGACGCACAGATTTGGCGAGGAATTTTGGAGAGATCCTGTGACTCTTTTGTTCGAAGGGGGAACCGGAAATTTGATGATCCAAATATTGATTTCAACTGTTATTAGCGATGAAAGTGCTTGAAGCGGCTATTTTTAGAGAATGGAAAGCAGAGTGGTCAAGCTGACCAGTCGGACTGGTCTATTTTCCAATACTAGCCCGTCCGTAAAGTCGCTGGAGTGAATTCCGCAATATGCACTGTGCGAAACAAGATTTCCCTATGCACTGTGCGAAAACAAAATTTCACGTTGCACTGTGCAATTTCTTGCTTTTTGCACCATGCAATAGGCTTTTTTCGGCTGTCGCTCGCACCCTGACCTGCTTTGCACAGTGCAAACACCAAAAATCACTTCAGCGACTTTCCGGATGGACTACTACTACCATAATTTTTTAGAATTTTTATAAATTGCAAGGAGTATTTGTCGTTTTCCGCATCGTGCACCAAAAAACCCCATTTTGCACGGTGCAATTCACTTTTTTAAGTTTTGCACCGTGCAAACGGCATTTTTGAGGTCTGCACTGTGCGAAAACAGGAAAATTCACTGTGCGGCGGCGACAAGCTTGATAAAAATGCAAATGCGCTTTTCCATGCACTAAAATACTACATTTAGCACTTCAAAACTTCCTTTCCAGCCTTTAATTTTCAAAAAATCGTAATTTCCCGCCAAATTTGGCATTCTGTTTTAACCGTTTTGCTTGCAGTAAAACTGTTCAAAATGACAAAAAAAGGAATGGAACTGCTCTTAGCGTCTCCGAAAATTAGATAATTGCCTCATAATAAGACATTTCACACTAAATTTTCCGTTTTTAGAATGCGAAACATCCTCGGCTCCGTGGTGTTCGACCCGCAGTTCCGTCGGATCGCGCGGAACACGGACGACAAACGGATGAACTTCCAACGAACCGGTGGCCCCAATTCTGCTTGGCTAAACGTTGCAATCGCACCCATATTTATGTTACAATCAACTAGCACACTCTGTAAAGCCTACTCTTGTGTAAACAATTCGCATTATATCGTTAACCATGCCATAAATTTTGACAAATTATCTTTTTTGTTTGTTTTCGCAGACTTTGAAAATGAAAAAAAACTTTTTTTTTTTGAAAATTAGACGAAAACCCCTACTACTACTATATCCATATGGTTCTTAGACTTTTTTTCCCCATTTATCGCCGGCGCACAGTGCATTTTGCCTTTTTTCCCTTATTTGTCGCTCGCGCACCGTGCGTTTTGCTGTTTTTCGCACAGTGCAAACTTGAACAGCGGTCTGCACTGTGCGAATGCGGCACAGTTATAAAAAGCTTACGTCGCGGCGATTGATGCACTGTGCGAAAAATTGCGAAAGAAGGTGGAGTGCACTGTGCAAAATGCACTCTTTCGTTTAGCGATCAAAAGTCAAAAAGTCGCATTTTATGGAAATACTTGTAGCACACTCTGTAAAGCCTACTCTTGTGTAAAAAATTTGCATAATATTGATTTTTTTTGCAGATTTCGCTCAAATTTCAATCCCGATCCCCTCCAGTTTCATAAAAAGACATAAAATATAAAAAAAATTATTTTAAATTAAAAAATCCCATTTTTCAAAACTTTTCCAACAAAAAAAATCGCTTCAAAAATCGAAAACTTACACAATCGGACGTCCACAACAGAAGCAATTGGGCAATAATCCCTTGTTATTTGCGAAATTTTGAGGCCGTTGTCCGCGATGTTGCTCGTTCTCTTGGATCATCCTCAACACCTCCGATTTCATCTGATTATCCGATTTTTGCTGAAGATTGGAGCCGAATTGGCGAGGGCCGGAGTTGAATCCGCGCATTTGATCGGGTTGCTGGAAAATTCGAAAAATAAATCAAAAAATAATTTTTTTTTTTTTTTTTTTTTTAATTTTTGTCTCACCAATTTCTGATGTTCCAACGAGACCTTCACATTCCTCTCATTCGCATTCTGAACCCGATTTCCGATCTGATTATTGGTCAAATCCGTGACATTTGGACGCCAAATTCGAGTTACCGTAGGCTCACTGAAAATATACAGTAGATTTATGTCGAATAAAGGACGAACATGGCTCCGAACCTGGTCCTACAGACGTTCCGGCTCCGGAATTGCGATTTTAGGCCCGGCTCGGCTTGTGCCCGACCTGGTATACAATGCTACTACGCTTTTTCAAAAGTGCGTAGACTTTTTGTCGCGGGCCGCACAGTGCACATTTTTCCAAGCCTCGCATTTTCCGACAAAAAGGGAAAAATGATAAATTTTTCGCTCAAAAAAAACATTACCAAAATTTTTTTTTCCCCAATTTTTTGACTGCATCATGTACGAGTTGGTCCGGAAAGTCGGTGGAGTGAAAACGAAAGTTATCTTTGCACTGTGCAATTTCTTGCGTTTTGCACGGTGCAATAGGTTGTATTCGGTTGTCGCTCGCACCCTGACATGTTTTTGCACAGTGCAAACACCAAAAATCACTAGCGAGTCGAAGTTGGCCAAGAATCCTACCTTCTCTCACTTGAAAAGTTGTGATTGTAGTGGGCTCGACGTTGAAATTGCAGATTGTGCAATTCTAGCCCGTTCACAAACTCGCTAGAGAGATGTTTGGTGTTTGCACTATGCAAAAAAGGTCAGAGCCGACAAAAGGCTATTGCACGGTGCTAAAAGCACAAAATTGCACAGTGCAAAGTGAAATTTTGTTTTCGCACAGTGCATGTCGCGGAAATCTCTCCAGCGGCTTTACGAACGGAGTATTAGAGTTGTATTTCTCGAAAATTTTTATTTTTTTGAAAATACTAGTCCGTCCGTAGAGCTTGCGACATGAGAGAAAAAGATAATTTGGACGTTGAGGGATAAAAAATAAAGACATTTTTTGATTTACCGCCGTTTTTTTGAACAAGATGGATAACAATTTTTAGTTTCAGTCTGTCGGTAAAATAACGAGCACTTTGTCGCGTCAACAACCCATCGCCGCCGAGAAAACGCACTGTGTCGCGGCAAAATCAAATTGTTTTTCACTTCAGCGACGCGATTGGTGCAGCGACAGAGTGCCCATTATTTTCCCGACAGACTGATAAGATAATTAGACAAAATTATTTGCAATTTTTGATGATACTACAGTCCGTAAAGTCGCTGGAGTGATTTCCGCGACATGCACTGTGCGAAAACAAAAGTTCCCTTTGCACTGTGCAATTTCTTGCGTTTCGCACGGTGCAATAGGCTGTTTTCGGCTGTCGCTCGCACCCTGACACTTTTTTGCACAGTGCAAACACCCAAAATCGCTCCAGCGACATTGCGAACGGACCTGTCAAAGTTGGGCCAAAAATCCTACCTTCTCTCGCTCGAAAAGTTGTAATTGTAGTGGGCTCGGCGTTCAAATTGCAGATTTTCCATTTCAATTTCTTGTTCCAATGAAAAATATCCAAAAAGGCGCGTAGAGATAATCAAAAGTATTCGAATTCCCTTCGATCAGCGGCGCTCTTTGTTTTACGGAAAAAAGTGAAAAGTGGGGGGATTCGAATTCCCACGGGATTTAGCCTTGAGATCTTCTCCGATTATTCTCCGTTGTACCGGTTCTTGCGATTACGCAACGAGCCGTTTTCGGTTTGTAAATTGGATTCTCGAACGAGAAAAATATGCATGTCGTGATGGAAGGGTTTTTGAAAATCAGCGGGGGATAATTTTTTAAAAAATTTTTTTTTAATTTTTGAAAATTTTTTTGTTAGCCATAAATAAGATTTCTACCTTGCGTTCTATACGAGAACAATCCAGGTTCTTAGGCCCAAACTAATCGCAAGGAAAATTTGGGAAAGAAGAAAATTGCCGATCGACTTGGAGCCGGGTGAGTTTTTCCTCGAAATACGTCTACCTTTTGGCTTTACTGGTCCGTTCGCAATGTCGCTCAAGCGATTTTTGATGTTTGCACTGTGAAAAAACCTCAGAGTGCAAGAGACAGCAAAAAAAAACCTAATACTCCGTTGGTGAAGTCGCTGGAGTGATTTCGGCGACATGCACTGTGCGAAAACAAAAGTTCTCTTTGCACTGTGCGCGCGCCATTTTTGAAGCATTTTGCACCGTGCAAACCTTCAAAATGCCGTTTGCACTGTGCAAAACTCCCCTTTTTTGGAAAAAAGTCGCCGCACTTTGGAAATGGCGAAGTATCGCCCGCAATCACTTTTTGTCGCGCCGCGCCATACTTTGCTGTGCAACGAAGTATGGCCCAGTGGGATTTTTTTGGCTAAAATTTCAAATATTTGGCCGTATCTATTCCATTTTGCCCACTTGGACAAAAAATTTTCCCATTCGGACCAAAATTTTTCCCACTTGGCCACACTTTTTCTCTAGTTGGCCACATTCTTTCTCAAATCGCTGTTTAGCTACAACGCCTTTTCAAAAGTGCATAGACTCTTTGTCGCGCCGCACAGTGCATTTTCCCTTTTTTTGCACGGTGCGCGGGGCTTTTCGAAGCATTTGCACTGTGCGAACCTCAAAAATATTGTTTGCACTGTGCAAAAGGCCGACGCAGCGACGTAGTTAAAAAAGCGTTGCGCGGCGGCGATATTTCGATTGCACAGTGCAAAAGGTCAAATGCGTTGTGCAAAGTGTGCGGCAAAAAAAGTATACGCACTTTTGGAAGAGCGTGGTACTCTCTGGAAAAACGTTGCGTAATATCATAGGAGCCTGGGTGACGCAAAAGGGAAAGTTTTGGGGCAATTTCATCAAAGGTGATAAAGTGCTCGGTACTACTCGGCGCAAAAAGTCCTGAGAATTTATCGCGCACCGAAATTTTGTCGCGCGCCGAAAAAAATGATTTGTCGCTGAGAAAATTGGAAATCGCGCGCGACGAAAGGCAAAAAATACAAAATGCACCGTGCAAAACGATGTTTTTGGGTCAAATTGCACTGTGCGAAGCCGGGTTTTCGCAAGGGTGACAACTTATACGATGAAAGTTTTACTTGATTTTTTCAAATTCAAGGGTGACATCTTATACGCTGAAAATAAATTTTACTTCATTTTTTCAAATTCAAGGGTGACATCTTATACGATAAAAATTTTACTTCATTTTTTAAATTCAAGGGTGACATCTTATACGATGAAAATTTTACTTCATTTTTTAAATTCAAGGGTGACATCTTATACGATAAAAATTTTACTTCATTTTTAAAAAATCAAGTAAAATTTTCATCGTATAAGATCTCACTCTATATTTTAGCAAAAAATCAAAAAGCGGCCCTCGTCGCACGTCGAAAAAAATGATTTGTCGCTGAGAAAATTGGAAAGCGCGCGCGACGTAAGGCAAAAAATGCAAAATGTACCGTGCAAAATGATGTTTTTGGGTCAAAATGCACTGTGCAACGCCGTTTTTTCGCGATTTTCGAACCGCACAGTGCAAATTCTCAAAAGCCGCACAGTGCAAATTCTCAAAAACCGCACAGTGCAAATTCTCAAAAACCGCACAGTGCAAATTCTCAGGACTTTTTGCGCCGAGTAATAGAGCAATAAACTTCCAAAAAGAGTGGTTAACCGAGTCCATTTTGGCTGCTTTTTAAACAGCGAACATTACACATGAGCACAGCTCAAAATACATCACAATTCAGCGGGCGTCTCCGATTTCTGTCGCTTGCAATTGCCATATTAATTGCAATGAGGTTTTTCGCGATTTTCGAACCGCACAGTGCAAATCCCCAAAAACCGCACAGTGCAAGTTCGCAGGACTTTAGTATTCCGTTTTATGGTCGTTTTTAGGAAGAACGGTGACAAAAAATGAAAATAAACTTTTCCTACCGTAAAACAGTCAAATCCAGTTGATTGTGCTTTTCATTTATGACTTCGTTGACTCGAAAAAAGGTGGGAGAAGATTCGCCTCGAATTTCGTCAATGTGATCGCCACTTTGGAGGCCCGCACGGTCGGCCAGACCTCCGCCCTGGACCTAAAATGAGGAAAAAATGATTTTTTCGTAAAAATTAGGCGCCTTTTTGAAGAAATAACGACAAAAGCTTAGAGAATATACGACAAAAGCTCAGAGAATATACGACAAAAGCTCAGAGAATATACGACAAAAGCTCAGAGAATATACGACAAAAGCTCAGAGAATATACGACAAAAGCTCAGAGAATATACGACAAAAGCTCAGAGAATATACGACAAAAGCTCAGAGAATATACGACAAAGCTCAGAGAATATACGACAAAAGCTCAGAGAATATACGACAAAAGCTCAGAGAATATACGACAAAAGCTCAGAGAATATACGACAAAAGCTTAGAGAATATACGACAAAAGCTCAGAGAATATACGACAAAAGCTCAGAGAATATACGACAAAAGCTCAGAGAATATACGACAAAAGCTCAGAGAATATACGACAAAAGCTCAGAGAATATACGACAAAAGCTCAGAGAATATACGACAAAAGCTCAGAGAATATACGACAAAAGCTCAGAGAATATACGACAAAAACTCAGAGAATATACGACAAAAGCTCAGAGAATATACGACAAAAGCTCAGAGAATATACGACAAAAGTTCAGAGAATATACGACAAAAGCTCAGAGAATATACGACAAAAGTTCAGAGAATATACGACAAAAACTCAGAGAATATACGACAAAAGCTCAGAGAATATACGACAAAAGCTCAGAGAATATACGACAAAAGCTCAGAGAATATACGACAAAAACTCAGAGAATATACGACAAAAGCTCAGAGAATATACGACAAAAGCTCAGAGAATATACGACAAAAGCTCAGAGAATATACGACAAAAGCTCAGAGAATATACGACAAAAGCTCAGAGAATATACGACAAAAGCTCAGAGAATATACGACAAAAGCTCAGAGAATATACGACAAAAGCTCAGAGAATATACGACAAAAACTCAGAGAATATACGACAAAAGCTCAGAGAATATACGACCAAAACTCAGAGAATATACGACCAAAACTCAGAGAATATACGACCAAAACTCAGAGAATATACGACAAAAACTCAGAGAATATACGACAAAAGCTCAGAGAATATACGACAAAAGCTCAGAGAATATACGACAAAAGTTCAGAGAATATACGACAAAAGCTCAGAGAATATACGACAAAAGTTCAGAGAATATATACGACAAAAACTCAGAGAATATACGACAAAAGCTCAGAGAATATACGACAAAAGCTCAGAGAATATACGACAAAAGCTCAGAGAATATACGACAAAAACTCAGAGAATATACGACAAAAGCTCAGAGAATATACGACAAAAGCTCAGAGAATATTCGAATTCTGCACTGTTACCTTGTCAACGACCCTCGGCGGTTTGACTGAAAATCCCCAAGGGACTTTGGGATCGAGCCGTGCCATCCGAAGGCTGATCACGTCCAGCTTCCGCTGCGATGCGGAGCTCGAAGACTCGGCCATTAAACCTGCAAAAAAAGCAATGAAAAGTTGAGATTTGGTAATTTCACACAAATTGTAAAAATTAAAAATGCTTTTATAAGGTAAGTCTCTGAAAAATGCGCAATTTCTAGCTCGCGCTTTGCAGAAACGACCGAGATTTTTAGCTCAACAGTTGGCAAAAATATGATTCTTTTTTTGCGAATTTTGCCATGAAAAATTTTGTGATTATTTCTACCGTATCGGGTGATGTTTCCACAAAAAATCAATTTTTTCCTCACGAAACTGACAAAGATACGACTAAAAAGTCTTTTTTCTCTGACCGCTCTCCGCTTTTCGCGTACTCTCTCGGTAGACCGTTGAATATCTCGGCTGTCCCTGCAAAGCGCGAGTTAAAACTTTCAGCAAATGATATGTGGCTTAGATGAATTAGGTGGACAAGTTTTTACAACAAATACGACAACATAATTTAAAAAATTTTTGAAATCAAAAAAAAAATTCAAAATTTCAAAAAAAATCATCGAAATCACCCTCTAAAACAATCATACGATCATTGAAATCACCCACTAAAACAGGCATACTATATGAATTCCCAGCCGGAAATGATGGGACACCTCCGTGGCCAGGTCTATTTTTTCCCATTAGTTTCATGACATCCCCCGGCCCGCATTTCGGACAGGAAAAGATCATTTTTTCGAAGCAGAACTTTTTTAAGCCCCCCATTCCTCTCGTCGCTTCTCGATAGCCGATCCGCGGCCAAAAGCTCTTTGTCTTGACCTGCGGGCGAACGAAAAACGGAGAGAAAAAGATAATTTGGACGCTGAGGGATAAAAACTGAAGACATTTTTTGATTTACCGCCGTTTTTTTGGACAAGATGGATAATAATTTTTAGTTTCAGTCTGTCGGTAAAGTAATGAGCACTTTGTCGCGTCAACAACCGCATCGCCGCCGAGAAAATGCACTGTGTCGAGGCAAAATCAAATTGTTTTTCACTTCAGCGACGCGATTGGTGCAGCGACCTTGTGTTCATTATTTTCCCGACAGACTGATAAGATAATTAGACAAAATTATTTGCGATTTTTGATGATACTACAGTCCGTAAAGTCGTTGGAGACGTTTTTGCAACATGCACTGTGCGAAAACAAAAGTTGACTTTGCACTGTGCAATTTCTTGGGTTTTGCACGGTGCAAAAGGTTTTTTTTGGCTGTCGCTTGCACCCTGACCTTTTTTGCACAGTGCAAATACGAAACATCCCTCCTGCGACTTTCCGGACGTACTAGTACAGTAGAAGAAATTTTTTGGTAAAAAGTTGGATAAAATGTGACATTTTTTTGCAAATTTCCTCCATGAAAAGTCTCATGGTTGTTTCTACTGTAAAGGGTGATATTTCCACAAAAAAATCAATTTTTTCCGCACAAAACTGCCAAAGATATGGCCAAAAAGGAGTTTTCTCGGACCGCTCTCCGCGTTCCGCGTACTCTCTCGGCCGCAAAGGTCGTGGAATATCTCGGCTGCGCCTGCAAAACGCGAGATAAATCCTTTAGGAATTGATGTGTGGTCTAACCTCGACGAGTGTGCAAAATTTAAAGAAAATCTGAGCGTCGCACTCGGAGTACTTCCTTGTAAATAAAAAAAATCAAAATTTCGAACATGCGACGCTCAGATTTTCTTTTGAATTTGGGGGACACGTTGGGCATGGGTTCCACATCAACTCCCAAAAATGCTGTTTCGCGTTTTGCTCGATGATTCGAGATATTCAATACACAATCTTTGCGGCCGAAAGAGTATGCCAAGCGCGGAGAGCGGGCAGAAGAAACCTCTTCTTGGCCGTATCTTGACCAGTTTCGCGCGGAAAAAAATGTTTTTTTTTCTGAAATGATGACCTCACAAAAATTTGTTATTTTTGGGGCTTAAACTCTCCGTAGTTTCTGCAAAACGCATGCTAAAAATCTTGTTTATGGCTCAGAAAATCTCAACCAAAAAATTTTGCAAATTTTCGTTCGAAACTCGAAGCAATTCTCTGCAATAAATCGTCCAAAAGTCCCATATACTACTCCATCTGGAATGTCGCTGGAGTGATTTTTGGTGTTTGCACTGTGCGAAAAGTGTGAGGCTGGGAGCAACGGCCGAAAAAAGCCTATTGCACCGTGCAAAAAGCAAGAAATTGCACAGTGCAACGCGAAATTTTGTTTCCGCACAGTGCATGTCGCGGAAATCACTCCAATGACTTTAACGCACAGTGCAAAATTTTCACAGTGCATTTGACCTTTTGCACTGTGCAATTGAAATATCGCCGCGACGCAACGCTTTTTTCAACTATGTCGCTGCGTCGGCGCCCGGAGTTTTGCACAGTGCAAACGGCATTTTTGCTGCTTGCACAGTGCAAATGCTCCAAAAAGGCGCGCGCACCGTGCAAAAAGAGGGAAAATGCACAGTGCAGCGGCAGAAATGTTGTTTGCACTGTGCAAAAAAGGTCAGGGTGCGAGCGATAGCCGAAAAAAGCCTATTGCACGGTGCAAAAAGCAAGAAATTGCACAGTGCAAAGCGAAAATTTGTTTTCGCACAGTGCATGTTGCGGAAATCACTCCCGCGACTTTATTGACGGAGTAGTAAAAAAAACAACCTTTTTCGTATTTTAGGACTCTTTGAATGCCTTGCAAAAAACGCTGGGATCCCCAATTTTTCACGTTGCACAGGGGAAATTGCACAGTGCAAAGCGAACTTTTGTCTGTTCACAGTGCATGTCGCCGAAATCACTGCAACGACTTTACGAACGGACTAGTATCCCTCCACGAACATCCCACAGCCATATGATTTTTTCAGCGAAAACAAATCCGAACCCCGCGAGGGAAAATAATCAAATTCCCGCAAATTAAATATCCATTCGACAAGACCGGCTGCAAGCGGATGGAAAAAAGCGTGCACCGTTTCAAGAGTGCGGATCTCCAACGCCTTAGGGCTTGTTATTTTGTTGCGCAAGGTCTCTCTGTCCCTTTGGCCAAACAAATCTCAAGTGATTTTTGTAAATTTTTCGAAACAAAAAATGGGAAAACGAGAAATTTTGGGAGAAAAAAGTAAAAAAAAAGACAATATTCAAAACCGACCACAAGTTAACTTGACCGGAAGTCTTGACATGACTGGTAAAAAAATTGTCAAGTTCACCGATCAAGTTTGGGCAGGTTAACAGACAAAATGTGGTAAGATTGCCCGGTCATACTATTAGTCCAATCGCAAAAAGTCGCTGGAGAGATTTTTGGCGTTTGCACTGTGCAAAAAAGGTCGGGATGCAAGCGACAGCCGAAGTCTATTGCACGGTGCAAAAGGCAGAAAATTGCACAGTGCGAAGTGAACTTTTGTGTTCGCACAGTGCATGATGCGGAAATGGCTCCAGCCACTTTACGGACGGACTAGTATCTCTCCACGAACACCTATTTGGTTATTGGCTTAATACTAGTCGGTTCAAAAAGTCGCTGGAGCAATTTTTGTTTTTTGCACTGTGCAAAAAAGGTCGGGATGCGAGCGACAGCCGAAAAGAAAGCCTATTGCACGTTGTTAACAGCAAGAAATTGCACATTGCAAAGCGAAATTTTTTTTCGCACAGTGCATGTCGCCGAAATCACTCTAGCGACGTTACGGACGGACTAGTATTACTACTCCGTTCGCACTTTTTGGTTATAATTTTGGCAGTTTCGTGCGGAAAAAATTTGTTTTTTGTGAAAACATTACTCTCTCTACAGTATGAATTTTTTTTGACATTTAACATACAGGCTGGTCCACGGCAGGGGCGCAGCTAAAAAGTCGGTCTTGGGGGGGGGGGGGGTATTTTTTGGACCACAGGTATAGATATCTGTTAAAAAACGCGAAGCGCCGCGAAAGAATAGAATTAGCCATTTTTCCAAATTTTAAAAAATTTATTTTTCCTTGTTCAAAGCAACAAACAGACGGTGCTTACAAATGTCAGCGCCGTCAGAATCAACAACATGGTGCTACTTCTGTGGTAATATTTGAATTCCCCGTCTGAAGAAATCAGAAGGCTTGCTGTTGAAGAATTCCGTCAACCACTGTTCGAGGTCCCTTGGATCGTCGAATTCTTTCTCCTGGAGGGCATTGAATCGAACAAATAGCAGTCCGTTGGTGCAAGGTCGGGTGAGCACGGTGGATGTGGTATTACAATCCAGCCGAGGCTTTGCAGTTTCTTCTTTGAGACGTTTGAGACATTCGGTCTGGCGTTGTCATGCAGAAAGTAAACTTTGTCTTGGTGTCCTTTCAACGCAGATGCCAGTGAATCCAGTTGCTTGCAGTACAAGTCTCCAGCGATTGTACTATTTGATGGTAACAGTTCCCAGTGTATACTCTGCCGGAATTTTTTTAAAAATTCAAGGATTCTATGGCTAATTCTATTCTTTCCAACCTAATATTTGTCCATCCTACGCTTCGTATTCATTGAATTTGTGTTGACGCGAACTCGTCGACCCAAAAAACTCTTTTTTTTTGACACGAGACAAAGTCGTCCTTTACGATTCCAAAGGCAATAAAAAAATTATTTTGATCGATTAATTTGATTATTCTTCAACAAGTTTAATTTTTTATGATTTCTCAATTTTTTTACCCAATTCCCTCGTATAAAAGGGAATACGACCGGCGAAATACCTGCTGAGGACAAGGGAGATGTTGAGCATTTCAAACATTGTTTTGTTTCTCGCATTTTTGCGGCTATCTGTCTCGTCTCGATTTCTTTCCACAGAGAGACCGATAACTGGTAAGGATCCAACAACGAATTGAATCGGTCGTGAATAGACATGGCTCCGGGCCGAGCCAAAAATTTCGGCCCACGGAGAATTTTCTGCGACTCCGCACCGTGCACTGTTTCACGGTTTCTGTCGCACGCCGAAAAAAATGATTTGTCGCTGAGAAAAATGGGAATCGCGAGCGACGTAAGGCAAAAAACGCAAAATGCACCGTGCAAAATGATGGGTTTGGGTCAAAATGCACTGTGCGAAGCACTTTTTTGGCAGATGCACGGTGCGTTTCTCGAAGAGCGACACAGTTTTTGCAGAAGAGTGCACAGAATTCTCGTGCAAAATTCTCGAGACTTTTTGGATGGAGTCGTAGTCGTGTGAAGTAGACATGGCTCCGGGCCGGCCGAAAATTTCGGCCCACGGACCGGGCCAAAAAATGTCGGCCCGGCCCGTTTCAAATTTGCTGCGGCCCGGCCCGTTTTTTTCAAGTCGCCGGGAAAACACAAAATTACTAAGATAGGATATAATTTTTTTGGCTGCGAGCGACAGACGAAAAAAGCCTATTGCACGGTGCAAAAAACAAAAAATTGCACAGTGCAAAGTGAACTTTTGTTTTCTCACAGTGCAAATGCTCCAAAAAGGCGCGCGCACCGTGCAAAAAGAGGGAAAATGCACAGTGCAGCGGCAGAAATGTTGTTTGCACTGTGCAAAAAAGGTTAGGGTGCAAGCGATAGCCGAAAAAAGCCTATTGCACGGTGCAAAAAGCAAAAAATTTCACAGGGCAAAGTGAACTTTTGTTTTCTCACAGTGCATGTCGCAGAAATCACTCCAGCGACTTTATTGACGAAGTAGTAAGAAAAAACAACCGTATTTTAGGACTCTGTGTGGAGGAATTTTTTTTTGCCCGCAAATGCTTTTCGCTGCCCGCAAATCTTTTCGTTTTGCGCCCGCAAATATAACAAAATCCAAATCTGCCCGCAACTTCTTCTGCCCGCAAATTATAAAAATGGTTTTAAACGTCTGAAAATGGATTATTAAGTAAATATCCGTATAAATACGGTGGAATTAACAAATTTGCATATGCAAAAGTGAATTTAAATAAAATTTTTTTTGAAAAAAAGGCCGTTTAAAATTTGTTTTGGCCCGGCCCGCAGCCATGTCTAGTCGTGAATGTAGCGTTAGTGATGATTATTTTCAGGAGGTGGTTTGGCCTTTGGCCGTTCTTCAACAACAACCGGTAAGGTGGTCTTTGCGAATTAGTCGTAAACGGAGCGTCAACGACTGTTTTTTCAGAAGCAATTAATTTTATGGACTTTTATCGCCTTCCGTTCTCCCGAACTTTAAAAACAACCGGTACTAGTCCGACCGTAAACTCGCTGGAGCGATTGCCGAATCATGCACTGTGCAAACACAAAAGTTCACTTCGCACTGTGCAATTTCTTGCTTTTCGCACCGTGCAATAGGCTTTTTTCGGCTGTCGCTCGCACTCTGACTTTTTTGCACAGTGCAAAAAACAAAAATTGCTCCAGCGACTTTTTGAACAGACTAGTATTAAGCCAATAACCAAATAGGTGTTCGTGGAGGGATACTAGTCCGCTCGTGAACTCGCTGGAGCCATTTCCGCATCATGCACTATGCGAACACAAAAGTTCACTTCGCACCGGGCAATTTCTTGCTTTTTGCACCGTGCAACAGACTTTTTTCGGCTGTCGCTCGCATACTATAATCATTCGAAGAAATCTGCGACAATTAAAGACCATTCCGAAGATAAATTTCAAATTTGAATCAATTTTGGACTTGATGAGTCAATGTCAAGAAAAAAAATTTTAAAAAGATAAACTCAAAATTTGTTTTTATGGTTCTCAGCTTTTCAGTACAAAATTCGTCTCTATACCGAAGGGCCCCCGGCCCGGCCCGTTTAAAGTTGGGCCCGGCCCGGCCCTTTTCAAAATTTCCAAAGCCCGGCCCGGCCCGGCCCCGGGGTACCTTGGGCCCGGCCCGGCCCGGTCCTTTTTTTTGTTTAAAGTTTTTACTTTGAACTAACATCATGACGTTGTTCGCAGTACTCGAATTAGTCCAAAAACGTTTTAAAATTTAAAAATCGATCAACCCATACCCAAGATATTGTTGATTTTTTTTGGATATTATCCATGATTTGTCTTTCGGCGAAAAAGATGTTCAGATATTGGAAAGATATGCAAAAAGCTGAAAAGCATCAAAAATTTGAAGATTCGGAAATGATAATCAGAACCTGAAATTTTTTTGTCCCAAATTTTGGTTTATTTGATTTTTTTAAAGGTCGAAAAATCGAACGATAGGTATTCATGTCATAAGAGTGAAGAAAAGACTTCAGATGGGCTGCTCGACTGTCAAATCCATCGTCAAAATTCTAGAGAAAGCAAGAGAAACTTTAAACAACCGTAATCAAAAAAAATTTTTTTGCGAAAAAATTACAACAAAATGCCAAAAAAAATTGGCACCTAAATTTTTCGTTGCAGTGCATTTTTTTTTCTGAAAAAAGGGCCGGGCCGAGAGGCCCCAAAAAAAAGATAGGCCCTCGGCCCGGCCCGTTTAGAGTTGGGCCCGGCCCGGCCCTTTTCAAAATTTCCAAAGCCCGGCCCGGCCCCCTTGCCATGTCTGGTATTTTCGCAAAGTGCATGGACATTTTGTCGCTTGCGCACAGTGCATTTTGCACTTTTCCCACGCTTGTCGCAGCCGCACAGTGAATTTTCCCTTTTTCGCACGGTGCGGACCTTCAAAAACAGCCTTTTGCACAGTGCAAATTTCGGCTGCCGTAGGTGAAACTCGCTTACGTCGCAGCGATACGTCGGCGCACGGTGCAAAAAACCGAAAAAAGGTCAAATGCACCGTGCAAAACGGAGGTTTTTCGTGCACAGTGCGGCAAGCGCCAAATGTCCATGCACTTTGTGAAAGTATTATATTACTAATAGTACTTCTTAGAAAAGCAAAAAAAAATCATTTTTTACAGCCACTCCAAGATACGTTCCATATCGCAGGGAAGCCCACGGCCGCAGATGCCTAGTTTCAGGGTATACCGAGCGTTGGATAAAAAACCTGATGCATGCAAACCGTCCACGACACGCATGATCGCTCCGAAGTACGGGAGACGCTCCGATATTAATTAAACGTGGCTCAGATGGCAAATAAAGTTTACTGATCAGTCGGTATTACTAGTCGGCGCGAGAATTCGTGAGACTTTTTTGCACTGTGCGAGCATTTATTTTTTCTGTCTTGCACTGTGCAAATAGCGTCGCAAAAACTGAATCGCTGCACGTCGGAAGAGAGAGCACATTTGCACCGTGCATCCCCAATTTAAAAGAAATGGCGACAACGAAGCGGTCGCGACCAAATTTGTTGCGACAACCTTTGTCGCTGATCAATTTGCGGGAAATTCTCATGTCGCAGCGACTTCACTACTCTGCGATTCGGATTCGTCGCCTTTGCTTCGTTCGTTGCACCCCGCAAACAGTCCTGAGAATTTATCGCGCAACTGATTTGTCGCTGAGAAAAATGAAAATCGCGACGTAAGGCAAAAAATGCAAAATGCACCGTGCAAAATGATGTTTTTGGGTCAAAATGCACTGTGCGAAGCCGGGTTTTCGCAAGGTGACAACTTATACGATGAAAGTTTTACTTGATTTTTTAAAATTCAAGGGTGACATCTTATACGATGAAAATTTTACTTGATTTTTTCAATTTTAAGGGTGACATCTTATACGATGAAAATTTTACTTGATTTTTTCAATTTTAAGGGTGACATCTCATACGATGAAAATTTTACATGATTTTTTCAAATTTAAGGGTGACATCTTATACGATGAAACTTTTACTTCATTTTTTCAAATTCAAGGGTGACATCTTATACGATAAAAATTTTACTTCATTTTTAAAAAATCAAGTAAAATTTTCATCGTGGAGAAAATGTGACATTTTTTTGCGAATTTTGGCTTGATAAGTTTCATATTATACTTAATTCTACCGTAGAGGGTAATGTTTTCATAAAAAATCAATTTTTTCCGCACAAAACTGCCAAAGATATGGCCAAAAAGGAGTTTTCTCGGACCGCTCTCCGCGTTTTGTGTGCTCTCTCGGCCGCAAAGATCGTTGAATATCTCGGCTCTCCCTGCAAAGCGCGCGCTAAAATTTTTCGGAATTGATATGTGGCCTATGCTTGAGGTGCGTGCAAGATCTTAAGAATATCTGAGCGTCGCACTTGGCGTACTTCCCTTGTAAGGTCCCTTTGACAGTAGAAAAAAAAAATTATTTTTGATAACATTTATTAACAAGTAGTTCATCACGACATATTACAATGATATATACAGCGTTAAACAATCGAATATTTGGCTTGTTTCCCATCGCAACCCCGTTTCCAAGCCGTCAGATACAATTTGCGAGCGCAATACGCGACAACGAAGACAATGTAGACCAGGTACACGTACAATTGGGGATATCGGGAGGGCAACCACCAGTTTTCGTAGTGAATGTGAAAGCCATTCGAGGAGTTGCGAACGGACAAAGCGCCGATCGCCATATTCGGAACGCCCATTCGATAGGATATGGTGGGAACCTGAATAAGAAGGCGTTAGATGTGGACAATGTTATGTACAACAAATCGCAATGAACCAAAAAAAATTTTTTTGTCAAGAGGTTTTGTTATACGGAGGTTTTGGTCGAAAAATTGGCTTGTTTTAGAGAGGTTTTGTGTTGTGGGAACTCGTTGTACAGAGATGTGTATTTTTCGCTACAATAGTCCGTCCGGAATGTCGCTGGAATGAGTTTTAGTGTTTGCACGGTGCAAAAAAAAGGATTTTGCACGGTGCAAAAAAAGGATTTTGCACGGTGCAAAAAAAGGATTTTGCACGGTGCAAAAAAAAAGGATTTTGCACGGTGCAAAAAAAAGGATTTTGCACAATGCATTTTTTTGCACTGTGCATGTCGCCAAAATGACTCCAGCTTCCTTTACGAACGGATTATCACGCACTTTATGCATATCCTAGTGCGCGCGGCTGCCACTCGCACTCGCAATGACTGTAATTACTTCTTGTTTGGTTGCCGAAAGAATGCGACGAAGTGAGGATTATATAATAGTAGTGCCAGAACCAAAATGGAAGTGTAGGAGTTGAAGTCAAATACTTTGTTTAGTACGTCCGGAAAGTCGCTGGAGTGATTTTTAGTGTTTGCACAGTGCAAAAAAAGTCAGAGTGCGAGCACAGCCGAAAAAAGGATTTTGCACGGTGCTGAAAGAAAGAAATTGCACAGTGCAAGGTGAACTTTGGTTTTTACACAGTACATGTCGCCGAAATCACTCCAGCGAATTAACGGACGGACTAGTCGCAATGCTTTATGGTAGAGAGCTTCGTTATGCAGAATTTTCATTTTAACGTCATTTTTATGCGTCTTGGATAGCACAAAGTTTGAATAGACAACAAATTCTAGTACTAGGCAGCCAAAAAATGACGACTAAAGTCAAATCACCAAACGTAACAAATAATAGTCCCTCCGTAAAGTCGCTGGAGTGATTTCCGCGACATGCACTGTGCGGAAACAAAAGTTCCCTTTGCACTGTGCAATTTGTTGCTTTTTGCACCGTGCAATAGGGTTTTTCCGGATGTCGCTCGTACCCTGACTTTTTTGCACAGTGCAAGTACGAAAAATCGCTCCAGCGACGTTCCGGACGTTTACAGCTACAGGACTCACTTGAATTTCGAGAACCGCATTTTTGTTGTCCTTTGCGAACGAAAACTTGAGTCCCTTGTCTCCAGCCACCCGATCAAACCGTTGGTCGTGTTCGGGCTGAATGTAATACTCCGAGACGTGGTCGTGAGCCGATAAAATCAGTCGACTTTCGTAATTCTCGTCGCTGAATTGCTCAAAAATGGGTTTGATGAAGCTGCGGACCATCGGCAAATGGCTGAGCATCACTGGCAGGCCGTCGGGCGACTTGGACAAGTGGAAGAGTTGATTGTCGCTGAGCGAGTCGACCATGGTCAGTTCGAGGAGCTTGTCGACCGCGCGATTCGAATAATAGTTGGGGAATTTGTCGGCGAATTTGAGGCGAAGATGGTCTTGAACCGGCTCCACTTCGCCGCCAACATCATTGTCGCCGGGAATGAAGATGAGCTGAAGATGGAGACTAGAGATTGGATACAAATTTGTCTGCCGAATCTGTCCGGAAATAATGAGTCAACCATATTTTTTGAACTATGAATCATTCAAACACTTAAAATCCAAAGTCAATTTGCCCAAACTGACCGGTCAATTTGCCCAATCTGACCGGTAATCACCGCTAAAACCCCAAAACATACTTTTTCAAAATCAAAATCTAAAATTATAACAATTAAAACCAAAAAAAAATTTTGATTTTGACCGTCAAGGGCAATTTGCCCAATCTGACCGGTAAAATTGATATGCCCGGTAAAAATTTTAGAAATTTTTAAATTTTTTGCTCAAAAATCTCAAAATTTTTTTTTTTTTTTTTGATTCTTGTTACAAGTCCTTCCGGAACGTCGCTACCGTAATTTCGGCGACATGCACAGTGCAAAAAATGAGCGACAGCCGAAAAAAGCCCATTGCACTGTGCAAAGAGCAAAGGACTGCACAGTGCGAAGTGCACTTTTGCCTTCTTGCAGTGCGTGTCGCGGAATCACTAATGCGACGGCCGAACGGACTAGTAAACACAACATTTGCATTACTTACTGTTGTGTTCAAGTCGAATTGCGGGAATGCCTCATAAAACCGGTCGATTGCCCATTCTCGCTCCTCGTCTTTTGCGAAGACCATTTCATCGATGAGATCGCCGAGAAAAATCACCATGTCCGGTTGAAGGGTTTTGTAGGCCATTGTGAACGCATTGTTCATGTAACTAAAAAAAATTGCAAAATTTATTTGTACTACGGATTTTGAAAAGTGCGTAGACTTTTTGTCACACTGCACAGTGCATTTTTCGTCTTTTTGCACGGTGCGCACGCCTTCTTGAAACATTTTGCACTGTGCAAACCTCAAAAATGCCATTTGCACTGTGCAAAACTCCGGGCTCCGACGCAGCGACATTGATTGCACAGTGAATTTGCACTTTCCCATTGTCGCCGCCGCACACTAAATTTCACTCTTTTCGCACAGTGCAAACCACAAAAAAGCCGTTTGCACTGTGCAACGGTCCGACGCAACGACGTCGTTGAAAAATGCGTTGCGTCGCGGCGATATTTCGATAGCACAGTGCAAAAGGTCAAATGCACTGTGCGGCGCGCCACTGCTCCATCCGTAAAGTCGCTAAAGTGATTTCCGCGACATGCACTGTGCGAAAACGCGCAGTGCATTTCTCTTCTTTTTGCACGGTGCGCGGGCTTTTTGAAAATTTTGCACTGTGCAAACCTCAAAAATGCCGTTAGCACTGTGCAAAATACGCAGCGACGTAGTTGAAAAAAGCGTTGCGCCGCGGCGATATTTCGCTTGCACAGTGCAAAAGGTCAAATTCACTGTGAAAAATATGCACTGTGCGGTCCGCAACAAAACGTCTACGCACTTTTGAAGTTCGTTTTTTGTCGCGCAAAGCCACTTCGCAATGTCGACCGCACCGTGCGAAAACATGTCAAAACGTTTTGTCGCGGGCCGCACAGTGCACATTTTTCGGAGTGCATTTGACCGTTTGCACTGTGCAATCGAAATATCGCTGCAACGCTTTTTTAAACTATTTTTGTCGCTGCGTCGGGGCCCGCAATTTTGCACAGTGCAAACGGCAATTTTGAGGTTTGCACAGTGCAAAATGGTTCGAAAAGGCGCGCACCGTGCAAAAAAAGGAAAAATGTGCACTGTGCGGTCCGCAACAAAAAGACTACGGGACTTTTGAAAAGGCGGAGTATGTAGGAAGGTTGTATCCAAAAATGTTAGTTGTTGTCCGAGATATCATTTGCAAAAAATTGTCGGTAAAATTTGGTCAACTGGGCAAATTTGGAAAATTTTGGAAAATTTTTTCCTTATGAAAATACTAATACCATATTGTTTTTGTCATACAGGTCAAGGACACGACCAGTCAGATCGAATCGCACTTCCCAGCCCAACAAAGTCATCAAAACCCCCTACCGATCCGAGTCCCATCTTGTCAACGGGCCCAACCATTTGTGTTCGTTCTGATATCCGATCAATTGTGGGTCCGCCACCAACATCACTCGTATCCCACCTTCGTCGGGCAGTTTCCAAAAACATGCGCGAATCCGCAGGGCCAAATACTCGTTGTAGTGGGTGAGGGCGGCCAACACGCCCAAAGATATTAACCATGGAGGGTAGCGGGAGAAGAAACGACGGCAATTCATTGTTTGGGCCGTTTTCGGCCAGTATTTAGAAATCTCGGGCAAAACCGTAGTTGCAGTGGGGAGGAGATGTCGGTGTGGGGTTTTCAAGGAAAAGTTAAGACAGATTTTGAAAAAAAAAAAAAAAAAAATTTTAATTTGAAGTTCCGACAGAAAAATATGAGAATCTCGAATTTCGACCAAACACTGGTCGGAGATCTTCCACGATGGCCTCACATGGTCGAAAAATGTAGTTTTTCCCTGTAAAATTACAATTTCAAAGTTAAAAAGAGCAAAAAATGAAGGAACGGAGGGGATTTCAAGGCTTTCCCCCGCGGCATTTTAGCCTACGAACACGCAAGCAAAAGAATATGTAATGAGTAGTAGTGGGAAATTGCAATGTCTTTCGTTTTTTCGCAGAAAATCTGTTGGATTATATCCATATATAGCGCAAAATGTAATTTTTTGTTGGGTAAAAATTGCAAAATTTGTTAAAATTTGCAAGGGCTCGTTCAACTGTGTCGCAGCGGATTTTGCGTGCGCGACAAATCTCTGCACAGTGCAAAATGGCGAAAAAAGTGCGCACGGTGCGGAAAACGATGCAAAATGCACTGTGCGGCGGGACAAAAAGTCTTTCGTTACTACTACGAAAAGCTGTAGTAGTAACAACCGAGAGTTTTAGATCCAATGTTGGGAAAAATGCAACACTTTTTTGCCCACTTTGGTATAAAAAGTTTCATGCTCATTTCTACCGTAGAGGGTAATGTTTTTCTATTTAAAATTTTGACAAAAATGCGGTAATTTTGCGCAAATTTTAGCACAAAAAACATTACACCTATTTCTACCGTAGAGGGTAATGTTTCCACAAAAAATCAATTTTTTCCGCACGAAATTGGCAAAGATATGAGCAAAAAATGGTTTTCTCTGACCGCTCTCCGTGTTTCGCGTACTCTCTCGGCCGCAAAAGCCGTTGAATATCTCGGCTCTCCCTGCAATGCGTGAGCTAAAGCTTTTAGGAATTGATATATGGCCCATGTGACAAATTTAAATTAAATAATTTAAACATATGGGAGATTGTTAGCTCGCGCTTTGCAGAAACAACCCAGATTTTTAGCCCGAAAGTTGGCGAAAATGTGAAATTTTTTTGCAAATTTTGGTATAAAAAGTTTTATGGCTATTTCTACCGTCGATGGTAATGTTTCCATAAAAACTTAACTT
Source organism: Bursaphelenchus mucronatus (assembly GCA_025436335.1). NCBI lineage: Eukaryota > Metazoa > Nematoda > Chromadorea > Rhabditida > Aphelenchoididae > Bursaphelenchus > Bursaphelenchus mucronatus. The sequence continues at coordinate 10,343,313 of CM046356.1, forward strand.
TTTCCGCGCAAAATTGGCAAAGCTATGGCCAAAAAGTGATTTCTTCTCTGACCGCTCTCCGCGTTTCGCGTACTCTCTCGGCCGCAAAGATCGTTGAATATCTCGGGTCTCGCTGCAAAGCGCGAGCTAAAATTTTCAGGCATTAAAATGTGGAGTACACAGAGAATTTTAGGGCGATTTAAAAAAAAATTTAAGAAAATTAATTTTTGAGCGAAAAAATGCGAAAAATTCCCGGAAATTTCGGCTGAAAACGTCTTTTAGTCCAAGTTCCAGACCTGAAAAAACTCGTCAACCAAAGTTTACAGCAAACATTACTTCCGAAAGTCCTTTTTTCTTTACAAAAGCACTCATAAAACCCGCACCATTTCCCCCTTTTTTTATCCCGCCAATTCTTTTCGGGTAATCCGAGGGGCTTTTCCCGAAAGTCCCCATTTCTTCGCGGTCTGTCTGTCTCTCAAAAGCGGAGTGATGTATGGGCATGGCACTCTTTTTTTCGGCGGATTTTTTTGGGAATAAAGAAAACGGCGAAAAATTGAAAATTTTTTGAAAAATCTTCTGAACTACGCCTTTTCAAAAGTCCCGTAGACTTTTTGTCACGTCGCACAGTGCATTTTTCCTCGTATTGCACGGTGCGCCGGCTTTTTAAAGCATTTTGCACAGTGCAAACCTCAGAAATGCCGTTTGCACTGTGCAAAATTCCCAAAGCGACAAAACTTGTGAAAATTAGCCAATAAAAAATGTTACAGTAACTCGCACGACCTGAAAATTGCGCTTTGGCCTCTATAACTACACAAAAAGTTTGATTGCCGATTTTTTATTTGAAAAAATTTGGAAAAATGACAAAATTAAAACAAAAAAGCCCAAAAACTCCCCTGAAAAGCTTTGTTACAGTAGTCCGCAGGGACTACTTTAAGCACCAACCGACCTCCGTAACCACATGCCTTTCATTACCAAACATTTACACATTCAAAAACATTGTAAGATTAAATTTTCAGTTGTCCGAACAACCGTTGTCATGGTGAATATAAAATTTGCAAAAATTTTGGGAAAATGCCTTGAGGCAAGAGAGGAATTGGCTTTTCTTTATTCAATATTACCTACTCAAAATTCTGAGTAGCATTAGTGGTAATGCACTTTAAATTGTAAGGAGTTACAAGAGATTTTTCTGGAACATGTCTTATCGAGAGCTTCGAGGTAAGAAAAGGGCTAAATTCGAAAATTTGGGCTTAAGTTGGGTTGGAAAAAGAGTGGTAATGTAGCTGACAGTGCTCTCCGTCAACGATACCTTTCAGATGCCGTGGAAATCCTTCGGTTTCTCCAATATCCACGTTTAATTTCGATCGAAAACTTCCGAAACCCAAATTTTCCGTTAATGGCGGAAATTGTCGAATGGACGGTGAAAAAGTAAGAAAATCCTTTCAAAATACGATTTCTCACGTTTCAACTGTAGATTTGATCCGAATTATCGCGTACCGAAGAACATTGATACGGAGCAAAACCGCGTTTTGTTCGTGAAAAGTTGCGTTTTGGCGTTGGTCCAAAAAGCCCGAGTCAAAATCAACCCGAAAAACTTGTACCAGGTAAAGACGTGCAAAGTTCGTTGATACTACGCCTTTTCAAAAGTCCCGTCGATTTTTTGTCCCGCCGCACAGTGCATTTTTCCTCTGTTTGCACGGTGCGCGCGCCTTTTTGAAGCATTTTGCACTGTGCAAGTCGCATAAATACCGATTGCACTGTGCAAAACTCCGGGCGCCGACGCAGCAACGACGATGAAAAAGGAATCTTTCATTTGCAACCTCGCATCGATTCCAACCCAAAACGGAGTAAAGCGACCATGCGACTAAGAATTTTGGTGAAAATCTTGAAATGTTGCCCAATCTTACGCACGTCCAATCGAAAAAGCAAAGAGGGAGGGAACTCTTGGCATTTCGTCACAAATATGGGGTCCGAGAAATGTTTTTTGACCGATTTCTTGTCGAATTTGGCAAAAACCAGGTCTTTCTTGACAAAGTTTACCGTTTTCAAGCTGTATGGATTGTCTTCAGATTTGTTTCGACCGGTAATATCTAGCGGGAAAATTTTAAAATAATTTTTCTGCTAAATATTTGGACGAAAAGCCAATTTGAAGAGTTCCCTTCTCAATTTGACGTGCGGGGTCGCTTTGCACCATTTTGGGTCGCAATCGAAGGATTCCGTTGAAAAAAGCGGTGCGCCGCGGCGATATTTCGATTGCACAGTGCAAAAGCTCAAATGCACTGTGCGGCGCGCCACGTGGGGCTGGTTAAAGTCGCTGGAGGGATTTTCGCGACACGCACTGTGCGGAAACAAAAGTTCACGTTGCACTGTGCAATTCTCTGCTTTTTGCACGGTGCAATAGGCTTTTTTCGGCTGTCGCTCGCACCCTGACTTTTTTCGCACAGTGCAAACTCCAAAAATCACTCCACTTTCCGGATGGACTAGTATTATTCACAGGATCTTAATTTTGGATCTTGTGAAAAAATGTGCACTGTGCGAACAAAAAGTCTGCGCACTTTTGAAGAGCCGTAGTATCGAGTCTTTAGTCCGATGGCTATGCGGTTCGAGAGCTGTTGCCGGTGTTGAAGTTGCTATACGAAGGCAATAAGGAGAAGATCACTGATGACAGCCAAAACAAAGCGCAGTTGCAAGTGCTGCGATCGCAGATTAATGGTAAAGTAAGTTGAACTGATCGCCGTCAAAAATTGTTTTGATTTTTTAGCGGCAAGAGATCCGCGATTGCATCAACAAGGTCCTGGAGTTGCCGCAACAAAGCGCCAATCTTTATGATTTATTGGCAAAGGAATTGGTGGCAAGAGTAAGTCATACTACGCATTTTCAAAAGTCCCGTAGACTTTTTGTAGCGCCGCACAGTGCATTTTTCCTCGTTTTGCACGGTGCGCGCGCTCTTTTGGAGCATTTTGCACTGTGCAAACCTCAAAAATGCCGTTTGCACTGTGCAAGACTGGCCTTTGATGGGATTGTCGCTGGAGTGATTTTTGGTGTTTGCACAGTGCGAAAAAGGTCAGGGTGCGAGCGACAGCCGAAAAAAGCCTATTGCACGGTGCAAAAAGCAAGAAATTGCACAGTGCAAAGGGAACTTTTGTTTTTGCACAGTGCATGTTGCAAGGTCTACGGACGGACTGGTACTACTCGCGCCATAAAGTCCCGACAATTTTGCACGGTGCATTTTTCTCAAATTTTTGCGGCCGTCGCGGAGATTTCCCGTTTTTACCCAAGCGACATGCATTTTTCGGCGACCGCTCTCCAATTTTCGTGCGCGACATCAGCGATAAAATTGTCAGGACTTTCTGTCCCGAGTAGTACCACTCGCGCTCAAAAGTCCCGACAATTTTGCACTGTGCACTTTTCTTTGTTTTTCCGCTGTCATCGCCGCGACTTCCCGTTTTTACCCGAGCGACATGCACTTTTCCGCGCGGCGACGCCAAGGTTCACGCACGACGTCGGCGACAAAATTGTCGGGACTTTTGAGCGCGAGTAGTACTCTGCGTTTTGAAAGGTGTGTAGACTTTTTGTCGCGCGCCGCGCAGTGCACATTTTTCACAGTGCGTTTGACCTTTTGCACTGTGCAATCGAAATATCGCCGCGGCGTAAGCTCTTTTCAACTACGTCGCTGCGGCGAATTTTGCACAGTGCAAACGGCATTTTTGCGACCTGCACAGTGCAAAATGCTTCAAAAAGGCGCGCGCACCGTGCAACAAGAGATTTGACGGCATTTTGAAAAATTCCGTCAAAATCACTAACCCAGTGTGTAGACTTTTTGTCGCCGGAGCACAGTGCACACTTTCCATTTGACTTTTTGCACTGTGCAATCGAAATATCGCCGCGACGCAACGCTTTTTTCAACGACGTGCTACGTCGGGGCTCGCACAGTGCAAAATGCTTCAAAAAGGCGCGCGCACCGTGCAAAAAGAGGAAAAATGCACTGTGCGGTGCGACAAAAAGTCTGCGGGACTTTTGCAGAGGCGTGGTATCGCATTTCTCACTGCCATTTTTGCAGGAGGCCCGAACCAAAGCGCTCAGCCAGTCGTTGAATGTCCGAGACGTCGAGAAGACGCTGAAAACGATGGTTCAGAACATCCGCGAGCAATACGACGACATCGAGAATCGGATGAAGAACCTGGGAAGCGATGAGAAGGGGCTCGACGAGAAGATCGATCGCCGCGAAAGAGAGTTGGACCAATTGCACAAACGTTTGGCCAAATTACAGGTAATCGTTTTGCGAGTTCATTCGCGGGATTACTGTAGAAGATATTAAATTTTGGAACAAAAAACTCCCAAAAGTTTTGGTTTTTTTTTATTTTTTTCCAAATTATGGAAATTTTTCGAAACAGCTGAGTGACAAACCACAAATGTTACAGCGATTTTTTAAGTACGGTTACAAAGCTGACGGGTCAACTTGACCAATCTTACCGGTCAACTTGACCAACATGACCGATAAATGTGCCGTTAATCCGAAAAATCTTGAGATGTCTGCACTGTGCGCCGTCGCGCCAGAGCCTTGTCGCAAGTCTGACCAATCTGACCGGTCAACTTGACCAACATGACCGATAAATGTGCCATTAATCCAAAAAGTCTTGAAATGTCTGCACTGTGCGCCGTCGCACAAAAACTTTGTCGCAAGTCTTCAAACGGCGACAAAACAAAATTCAGGGTGCACGGCGATCCCGCACGGTGCATAATTAATGAACTTTTGGAAAAGAGCAATCAAAGCTTATGTCGAGCGGTGGAACTGCACAGTGCGTTTCGCTCGCACTTGCACCTTGCCGTTTTTTCCTTTTTTATCGCGCAAAGCCACTTCGCGACACCGACTGCACTGTGCGAAAACATGTCAAGATTTTTTGGCACATCAAATACAATCAGCCGACTATGAACGGTCAAATTGGTCATAATGGGCAATTTGACGGGTCAGGTTGGGCAAATTAAAATTTTTACCCACTCTGATTTCAGAGTTTCTTACTAGTCGGTCCGTAAAGTCGCTGGAGTAATATCGGAGACATGTACTGTGAGAAAGAAAAAATTCCCTGTGCACTGTGCAATTTATTGTTTTTTGCACCGTGCAAAAGGCTTTTTTTGGCTGTCGCTGACTTTTTTCGCACAGTGCATGTCGGCAAAATCACTTCAGCGACTTTCCGGAGGGACAAGTACCAAAAAAAATTACATTTAAAACATTTTCAGTCCTTCCGTCCCCCGCACATGGACGAATTTGAACGCCAAGAGGCCCGACTCCAGAATCTCTACAACGAATACATCCTACAGTTCCGCAATTTGTCCTTTTTAAACGAGAAATTGCTGGACGTTGAGAGAGCGGAAAGGGAAAAAAGCGACGAGGCCGAGCGATCGATGCGAATGACGGTGGAGAAGATGAAGGATGACAATAAACGACTGCCCCAATTGAGTGGGGCCGAAATGGAAAATGTGAAACAAAATGGTGAGCAAATTTACTACTCGCGACGTAACGTCGGTGGAATTTGCACGGTGCATTTTTGTCTATTTTTCGCGGCCGTCGCGGCGATTTCCCGGTTTTACCCAAGCGACAAGCGTTTTTGGCGACCGCACCCGCGCGACGTCAGCGATAAAGTTCAACAGACTTGCGGTGCGAATAGTACTAGTCCGTCCGCAAAGTCGCTGGAGTGATTTTTGGCGTTTGCACTGTGCAGAAAACGTCAGGGTGACAACAGAAAAAAGCCTATTGCACGGTGCAGGAAGCAAGAAATTGCACATTGCAAAGGGAACTTTTGTTTTCGCACAGTGCATGTCGCGGAAATCACTTCAGTGACTTTACGGACGAACTAGTACTACTGTTTTCGTCTGCGTAGACTTTTTTGGGCCTTTTACCTCCGGCGCACTGTGCATTTCGCCTTTTTTCCCCCATTTGTCGCTCACGCACCGTGCATTTTTCTGTTTTTCGCACCGTGCAAACGTGCACTCGCACCGGTCGGCACGGTGCGAGTTCACGTAGCGGCTTGCGTTGAAATTTGGGTTAAGTCGTTTTAAGTTTTTTGCGAAACAATTGTCGCGCGGCGACGAGTTAAATTCAGTGCGCACGCACAGTGCGAAATACATTCTTTTGCTGACATTGCACAGTGCGTTTTTCATTCGCACCGTGCCGATTGTTTGACCACTCATTCGTCGCGCAAAACCAGTTTGCAACGCCAACCGCACTATGCGGAAACATGTCAGGACGTTTTGGACCGCCTAGTAATAGGTCACGTTAAAAAAAAAAAAAAAAAAAAAAAAAAATTGCAAAACTATAAAATAACCAATCTGCCCAATCAAGGACGGTCGCTCATTGGACGGATTGCATACTGTCCACCTAGAATATTGAAAAAAATTCCAATTTTTAGTCATCAAATTCTACGGAAACATGACCGGCGCCGGGGTCTCCGACGAAGAGGAAGAGGAAGACGAATACGGCGACAATTTGGACGACATGAAAATCAACGAGCTCGACGATGTTGAAACGACCGACGATGAGGTCGAAAACGAGCAACGCGAGTCCCTGGCGCGCAGAAGAGACCGTCAGAGAAGCAGTTCGAATTTGTGGGGAGAGAACGGGAACAGCGCGGGGATCATGGAGAACATCGAAAACGAAGACAGCCAGGGCGTGGGGAGGCAAGGAGAGGTCAAGAAGATTGAGGAGAGCAATGACAGCGACGACAATTTTTAAAATTGATCATGTTGGAGTTGAATAAACGATAAATCAGTAGTTTTTTGAAGATATGTATTTTGGTGGAACCTCCACAGAACAGCGCCTCTCTATAACGAACAATTTCAGGAATCCCAGGAGTCAATTTTACCCTGAAAAGAGCCTCCACATGTTACGGTCATTTTGATGGAATTAAATTGCCAACTTCTCTGATAAGACAGTAATTCACCTCACAAACTATAGTATAAACGAGGCGTTAGAGTTAATAAAAATTGTATCTCCTTCGTCCAAAATATTTAACGAACATCAGAATGGTATGTATTATATTTATAAAATAATTAATACGCTTGTTTAAAAGTGCGTAGACTTTTTGTCCGCACAGTGCACATTTTTCACGGTGCATTTGACCTTTTGCACTGTGCAATCGAAATATCGCCGCAGCGCAACGATTTTTTCAACTACGCTTTTGGATCACAGGATCCAAAAGTAAGATCCTGTGAATAATATTATACTAGTCCATCCGGAAACTGGAGTGATTTTCGGAGTTTGCACTGTGCGAAAAAAGTCAGGGTGCGAGCGACAGCGGAAAAAAGCCTATTGCACCGTGCAAAAAGCAAAAAATTGCACAGTGCAACGTGAACTTTTGCTTCCGCACAGTGCGTGTCGCGAAAATCACTCCAGCGACTTTACGGATGAACCAGTACCACGTGACGCGCCGCACAGTGCATTTGAGCTTTTGCACTGTGCAATCGAAATATCGCTGCGGCGCAACGCTTTTCTCCACGACGCACGTCAAATTGAGAAAGAAACTCTTTAAACGCTTTTTTCAACGGAATCCTTCGATTGCGACCTCGCGCGATTGCGTCAATTGCGATCTCGCATCGATTGCGACCCAAAGTGATACAAAGCGTAGGACCGGGCCACATTTCAACATTTTCCGCACGTTTTTTTTAGTCCCGGAGTCGCTTTACCCCATTTTGGGCTGGAATCGATGCGAGGTCGCAGTCAAAGGATTCTGTTTTCAACTACGTCGTTGCATCGGCTCCCGGAATTTTGCACAGTGCAAACGGCATTTTTGAGGTTCGCACAGTGCAAAATACCAAAACGGTGCGCACCGTGCAAAAAGAGGAAAATTGCACTGTGCGGCGCGACAAAAAGCCTACGGCATTTTTGAAAAGCGTAGAAGTAGGTTACTACCTCCTCTGAACCACACAACTATAAGGTTTCATCATCATGGAGTTGCCTGTTGCTTTCTGCAAACTCGGCGCCACTCTTCCGGCCTCGAACTTGTACTGATTGAAGAGATTGGCAGTGAAAATGAACAGCTCCATTCGGGCCATTCCCTCGCCCAAGCAGATCCGCTTCCCGATTGAGAATGGGATCAGCTCCTCCACTTGTTTCAACTTCCCGTTCTGGTCGATAAATCGGTCGGGATTGAATTTCGCGGGCTCGGGGAAGACCTGAAAATATTGGAAATATTGTATAATAACTGAACTCGTCGTATTTCACTTACTTTGGGGTTTTGCAGGAGCACAGAGATCTGTGGGACTATCGTTGTTCCTTTCTTCAACAAGTAACCGTTCACTTCAACGTCTTGATTCACGGAACGAGGCACGTTTTGACTCAAGATATTACTGCATCTTTGGCACTCCTAAAAAGCACAATTAAAGGTTGAGATGAGCGCTTGTAGGCGCTACAACCCTTCGGTTTAGCGCCAGTTTGGGTGGACGATAATTTGGGCTGTCCCAATTTGTCGTTATATTATATTATACATATGCATGGTAAAGGCCAGGAAAACGCACGTTTAATCGTATAAGTTTTTTTAAATTTATGGATACTTTATCATCAATTTTCAGATATTCTACATGTATTTACACCAAAAATATTCAGATCCATATGACAATTTCAGTTCTTGCCCAATCTGACCGGTCATATTGGAAAAATTTGACCTGTTTAAGTCGTGGTGTTCCACAGGAACATTACGGTAATTTCGTAAAAATTTTACCAACAATTTTGCCCAATCTGACCGGTCATCTTGCCCAAAATTTTTTGAATTTGCCAAAAATGTAAGAAATCGTCAAAAAAAATCAAAAAATCTCATTTCTCCAAATTTGTCCGATTTGCATTATCTAAATTGGTCAAACCGGTCAAATTCCGGGCTTTTGACCCTACTAGTTCGTCTGGAAAGGCACAATCTAAAAAAAAGTCAGGGTGCGAGAGACAGCCAAAAAAAGCCAATGGCACGGTGCAAAAAGCAAGACATCGCACAGTGCAAAGGGAACTGTTGTTTTTTCACAGTGCATGTCGCCGAAATCCCTCTAGCGACTTTACGACACTCCCTCGACAACCCATCTCCTTTCTCGTTACAAACTCACCATAATAACGGCATTGGTATACGGCAAATCCGTTTTATCCGAATTCCGAACAATTCTTCTGCTTCCAATCACCGTATCCAGCTCTTTCTGCAGCTTCTCCTGGGCTTCCGGGAATCTGATCAAATAGCCGACGATCCAAGTCAAGGTGCTGCTCGTGGTCTCTTGTCCCGCCAGCCACAGGTCGAATACGACCATGTTCAACTGCTGAAGGACAAACGTTCCCTCATCGCCGTCGACGATCCGCTTCTCTCGCTCCGCCAAAAACGCGTCGATCAGGTCGTTCGGCTCCGAGTCTTGCGAGTAATCGACGTTTTCCAAGTGTTTCGCGACTTGTTGGTTGAGGAACGTCGTGATTTCGTTGAAATAGTTGGCCGAAATGTCCATTTTTGATTTGAAAAACGAGAAGCTTTGAAGCCAAGGGTTGTTTATGGCCAAATTGGAGCGGAAGTTTCGTGTTGCCATCATCAAGTTTTTTGTGAGGTCTTTCAGGCGATAGAATTCATGAGAATTCTTCTAAAAACAAAAAAAATTTTTGTTTTTGGAAAAATTCGAATCTGACCGGTCAACTTGCCCAAATTTGACCGGGCAACTTGCCTAAATTTGACCCGGAAACTTCCAATCTTTCGCTGGAAGGATTTTTCGCGACATGCACAATGGATGCAAGCGACAGCCGAAAAAAGCCTATTGCACGGTGCAGAAAGCAAGAAATTGCACAGTGCAAAAGGAACTTTTGTTTTTGCACTGTGCATGTCGCCGAAATCATTCCAGCGACTTTACGGACGGACTATTAAAATCTCGGACGGACTAGTTGCCCAAAAATATCAAAAAAAAATATTGTTGCTTTTTTTTCAAAAACGCGGCAAATCGGTTAATTTGCCGCAATCTGACCGGTCAGGTTGCCAAAATAGGACAAAAAATTTTATAAAAAGCATGACATGTTCAAATTTGAAAAGGGCAAGTTGCCCAAATATGACCGGTCAACTTGCCCAAAACTCGCAGGTCAAAGTGTCCAAATCTGCGCGGTCAACTTTACCAACTCTGACCGGTCCCGTTGCCCGACTTGCCTCAGTAAATCTGTAGCCATTGACAATCGAGTTGATAATGGAGCCAACGGCAATATCGGTGAATTTGGAGAAATCAATTTCCTCCGCTCCGCAAATGTCATTGGTCTTTCGGATAAGGTCATCCAGCTCGAGAAGGATCTGAAATGTTGAAGATTTCACATTGCTCTAGGGGTTTTTCTGTCTGACCGCTCGGTCGAATGACTAGTAACATTACAACGCGCGTTAAATCGGAAAAGCACTAATGTCGCGCGCGACGTTTTTCGAAGCGATTCTTTGGTGCGACAATTTTTTTGCGCGCGACAAATTGTCAGGACCTTTTTTGAGCGCGAGTCCTACTAGTCCGTTCGCAAAGTCGCTGGAGAGATTTTTGGTGTTTGCACTGTGCAAAAAAAAGTCAGGGTGCAAGCGACAGCCGAAAAAAGCCTATTGCACCGTGCAAAACGCAAGAAATTGCACAGTGCAGCTTGAACTTTTGTTTTTTCGCAGTGCATGTCGCTTGGGTAAAACCGCAAAATCGCTGCGACGGCCGCGAAAATTTGAGAAAACTGCACGGTGCAAAATTGTCGGGACCTTATGTCGCGAGTAGTACTAGTCCGTCCGTAGACCTTGCGACATGCACTGTGCAAAAACAAAAGTTCCCTTTGCACTGTGCAATTTCTTGCTTTTTGCACCGTGCAATAGGCTTTTTTCGGCTGTCGCTCGCACCCTGACATTTTTTGCACAGTGCAAACACCAAAATGGAATTTCGATTGCACAGTACAAAAGCTCAAATGCACTGTGCGGCGCGCCACTGGTTTATCCGTAAAGTCGCTGGAGTGATTTTCGCGACACGCACTGTGCGGAAACAAAAGTTCACGTAGCACTGTGCAATTTTTTGCTTTTTGCACCGTGCAATAGGCTTTTTTCGGCTGTCGCTCGCACCCTGACATTTTTTGCACAGTGCAAACACCAAAAATCACTGCAGCGACAATCCCATCAAAGGCCCGTCTTGCACAGTGCAAACGGCATTTTTGAGGTTTGCACAGTGCAAAATGCTCAAAAATAGCGCGCGCACCGTGCAAAGCGAAGAAAAATGACGCGAATAGTAAATAGTATTTGCCGGGTGAATTGATATCGACGGCCGGGCCGCGATTTTTGGCCGCGAGCCATTTCTAATGGTATTGCTCTTAACTCAAACTCGACTTGCCCTCTCTTCCATTCGATTCTTGCCCAGCCCAAAGTCTATCAACACCTTCAACGCGAACCTCCGTTGCTCCCTCCAAACCGCGCCATTCGTCATCAGAATCCCGTGTTCGCCGCCCCTCAATTCGGTCAAATGTTTGTTGTATCGGTCGGAGAAGATGTGCGCTTGCTTCACAAAGTAATTCTGCATATCACCGAAGTCGCAGACCGCCACAATGGGCATGTCGCCCAGCCAATACGTAAAGGTTGGGCCGTACGTTTCGCTCCATTCCACAAACTTTGTCTCCCATCGAGTTGCTCGCGACAACGTTAAAATATTTCCAACGAATGGCCAAGGCACAGGGCCTGGAGGGAGATTGCGACGCTTCCAATGGAAATTGTAGAAGAGAAAGAGTGAAAAAAGTAGGATAACCAAGTAGAATATCATCTAGGGAGGCCGAAATGTTACATAGACGAATTCTTTCCTCGCCCCTATCTTCTACGAACAAAAAGTGGTCTCTTTTTGGGGTTGTGGTGGAAGAACAAGTCACAGACTATAGCCCGGTGCTCGATAAAAGTTCTGATATACACACACTTTTAAAAAATAGTCGTTTCAAAAGAAAAAGAAATTTTATTTATTTACAAATATAATATCACTACGGCATTTCAAAAGTGTTGTGCCGCCCGTCAACTTGACGGTCTGAAATTTTCTAAATTGCCGTCATTTTGGTCATGTCAAACTGCTTTCTCGTTTTGATTGTCAAATTGAATTTTTTTGGGAAATAGAATTTTTCAACGACGTCGCTGCGTCGAAGCCCGCACAGTGCAAACAACATTTTCGAGGTTTGCACAGTGCAAAATGCTTCAAACAGGCGCGCGCACCGTGCAAAAAAAGGAAAAATTCACTGTGCGGCACGACAAAAAATCGACGGGACTTTTGAAAAGGCGTATTAATCGTAATACTCGGGCCATTAAGTCCCAACAATTTTATCGCTGATGTCGCGCACGAAAATTGAAATGCGGTCGCGGAAAAGTGCATGTCGCTTGGGTAAAAACGGGAAATCGCCGGGACAAACATGTTTTCTACCCCAATTTTTGCTTCCAGACTCAGAAATACAGGCCCGAGAGCCACGTCTAGTCGGCGGCCGGAATTTCGCACAGTGCGAACCGCAATTTTGAGGTTTGCACAGTGCAAAAATCTTCAAAACGCGCGCGCACCGTGCAAACAGAAGAAATGCACTGTGCGGCGCGACAAACCTTGAGAAATTGCTGTGTTACCTATTTCCAAACTGTGTGTAAATATTTACAAAATTCTGAGCATCGCACTTGAATTACCCTCCCATGAGAATTGGTGTGTTCAATTTGTTCGAATCTGACCGGTCGTGTTTCCCCAATTTGACTGGTCAAGAGAAAATTGCCTTTGAATATGCTAAACTTAACCGGTCATGTTGAGAAATTTGGAGCAGTCAAATTGCCCGAACCTGACTGGACAAGCTTGCTCAAGAAGCCTAAATTTGACTGGTCAACTTGACCAAACTTGACCGATGAACTCGACCAAATTGACCAATGAACTTGGCCATTAAGATAACTCATAATTAGGTCGGGCAAGTACTTCCGACCAGTCAAATTGCCCGAACCTGACTGGACAAGCTTGCTCAAGAAAACCCAGATTTGACTGGTCAACTTGACCAAACTTGACCGTCGAAATTGACCAATGAACTTGGCCATTAAGTTGACTCATAATTTGGCCGGGCAAGTATTTCCCAATTGACGGTTCGAAAGTTTGGGCCGGTCCCGGAAATGGTGCAAGACCGGGCCGACCCATGCCGAGCCGGAAGGCAAGCCTTCGCAACTCCGCTGTTCCAAAAATAGGTTATATTCGACGGCTTCGAAGTAGAAGTCGCACCGGAAATTGAAGCGACGTGCACAAACACTGGGTTAGGTTGAAGGCGAGGAAGTTAGAGAAAAAGTTGAATAAATGCAATAATTTTTTGCGAATTTTTCTACAAAAAGTTTGGTGTCCATTTCTACCGTCGAGGGTAATGTTTCCACAAAAAATCCATTTTTTCCGCACAAAACTGACAAAGTTATGGCCAAAAAGTGTTTCTTCTCTCTGAAAACTCTCCGCGTTTCGCGTGCTCTCTCGGCCGCAAAGAGCATTGAATATCTCGGCTCTCGCTGCAAAGCGGAAGCTAAAATTTTCAGGAATTGATATATGGTCTATGCCTGACATGTGCGCCAAATTTGAAAAAAATCTGAGCGTCGCACTTGGAGCACTTGCCTTGTTTATCAAAATTTTCCGGTCGGACATGGGTCCTGTCAATTTTAGACCAATCGACCGGTCAGATCCAGTCGTTTTTTCTCAAAAACATGCTCCTTCCCAGGAGTGTCAACGTCGCTGCTTTCAGGAATTGATATGTGAACTATGCCCGAGGTGCGGGCTACATTAGAGAAGACAGAACACAACCGTGTTCCGTGCTTGACAACGCTCTCGCCACAATAAAGAAATTATTAGATAAGCGATGAATAAGGCTTGTTTTTGGAAGTGTTGCAGCAATAGTTATGTCAAATAATTTTTTTACACTGGCACCGTCAGGGGCGTAGCTGAGATGTCGGTTTGAAGGTTTGCACTGTGCAAAAAGTGTAAAATGCACTGTGCGGTTGCAACAAGCGTGGGAAACGGGCAAAATGCACAGTGCCAAAGAGAAAAAAAGGGGGGGGGGGGGAAGTTTTTGGTTTTTGGGACTACAGGTATCAGTTGTGAAAAAAATAAACTTTACTCCCCCTTTACCCCTTTTTCATTTTTTTGTTAGCTGATCCTGGCTGGGGGATACCCCATGCCCCTAGCTACGGCCCTGCTCATCGTCGAAGGACTAAAGACTTGCTAAGAGAATGTCTTATTGCCAGTTAACTTTTGGTACATATATTATTCTCTCTTATACTTGTGCTATAACCTCGCGACGTGACTTTAACGCAATTATAATGACCAAATTTCTAAAGAAACTTGTAGTTTTATATCGATTAAAATAGAAAATTTTTTTTCCAACATTTTATTGTTCTTGATGACGTTTTTGGGTTATCTTCTGATTAGTTAGTATATAAAAATGCATTTAATTGCTAATTATTAGTATTTTCACAAAATCCATGGCAGGGGCGTAGCTAGGGGAGGGGGGGGGCATGGAGGTACCCTCCCTCCCAGCCAAGGGTCGGCGAAAAAAAATGAAAAGGGGTAAAAGTTTTTTTTTGACAACTGATACCTGTAATCCCAAAAACATCCCCCCCCCCCCCCCCCCCCCCCGCGTAGAATTTTATTTGTCTCGCCGCACAGTGCATGTTTCCGCGTTTTGCACGGTGCGCGCGCCTTTTTGAAGCGCTTTGCACAGTGCAAGCCGCAATCCCCCCCCCCCCCCCCTCCGCTTTTTCGATTTGACCTGTGACGTAGTAATACATTTTTTCCGTATCTTTAGCCATGTTCATTGTCTGTGTGATCAGCGGAATTTCCCTTCTTCTCTTCTACAACTACCACTGGAAGCGTCGGAATCTGCCGCCCGGCCCCGCACCCCTCCCATTGCTCGGCAATGTCCTCACATTGGCCAAAGAAGAGCGTTGGGAGAGCAAATTCTGCGAATGGAGCCGGGCATACGGCTCCACCTTCACGTACTGGCTGGGTGAAATGCCGGTTGTGGCGGTTTGCGACTACCACGACATGCGACGGTACTTTGTCAAGCATTCGGAGCTGTTTTCGGAGCGCATGGACTTGAAGGTGTGGATGGAGCTGAGCCGAGGAGGTGCTTATGGGATCGTCATTACGAATGGCGACAGTTGGAGCGCACATCGGAGGTTCGCGTTGAAAACGTTGAGAGACTTTGGGCTGGGCAAGAATCAGATGGAGGAAAGGGTCAGTTATCGTCCGCTGTAAAGACTTCTGAAACGTTGCTTTAGGGGCGTCCACAACGGGCAGAAACCACAATGGGCAGATGTCATAATGGGCAGATTTCCAAAATCGTTGAAAAAATGTTCAATTCCTTAGATAATTGTACAAAAAATTGAATTATTTTCAAAAATTTTACATTTTTACTTTACTGAGTAATGTAAAAATGTAATTTTTGGAATTTTTTTTTGTGAATAGTGGATTTAGGGGTTTTCGGGGGTGCTGATTTCGAAAGTCGCACTCATTTTCTCTGAATCTTACATTTTTCCTTTACTGAGTACGATTTTCAAAACCAGCACCCTCGAAAACCCTGAAATCAACTATTTTTAGAGGAATGACAAAAAATGACATTATGACATTTTTCATTTTGAAAAAATGAAAAATTCACAAAAAATGAGTGCGATTTTCAAAACCAGCACCTTCGAAAACCCCAAAATCCACAATTTTTAAAGAAATGACAAAAAAATGACATTATGACATTTTTCACTTTGAAAAAATTAAAAATTAAAAAAAAATGAGTGCGATTTTCGAAATCAGCACCTTCGAAAACCCCGAAATCAACTATGTTTAGAGAAATGACAAAAAAATGACATTATGACATTTTTCATTTTGAAAAAATGAAAAATTCACAAAAAATGAGTGCGATTTTTAAAATCAACACCCTTGAAAACCCTGAAATCAACTATTTTTAAAGAAATGACAAAAAAATGACATTATGACATTTTTCATTTTGAAAAAATGAAAAATTCACAAAAAATGAGTGCGATTTTCGAAATCAGCACCTTCGAAAACCCCGAAATCAACTATGTTTAGAGAAATGACAAAAAAATGACATTATGACATTTTTCATTTTGAAAAAATGAAAAATTCACAAAAAATGAGTGCGATTTTCGAAATCAACACCCTCCCCTAAATCCACTATTCACAAAAAAAATTCCAAAAACTACATTTTTGCATTACTCAGTAAAGTAAAAATGTAAAATTTTTAAAAAAATTCTATTTTTTACAAACAAAAGATTTTGGAAATCTGCCCATTATGGCATCTGCCCGTTATGGACCGTTGCACGTCAAATCGAAAAAGCAAGAGGGAGGGAAGTCTTCAAGTTGGCGATTCGTCTTTGACACTTCGCAACATGTGCGAAAAATAATTTTTCTAGCAGCCGATTTTTTTCTTGATTTATGTTTTTAGCTAATGTTTGACGAAAAACGGCAAAGTAACTGCCAAAACATAATAAAATAATTTTTTCCAACAATTTGCGATACTTTTCAGCAAATTCTAACAAAAAATCGCAAATTTACATACCCAAAAAATTACTTTTTCTCAATGTTGCGAAGTGTCAAAGACGAATCGCCAACTCGAACACTTCCCTGTTCGATTTGACGTGCGTTGCCGTTTTAGATCATCACTGAGCTGCATTCACTTTTGGACCGAGTTAACGGCGCTTTGCCGACCGATGAGATCCACTTCTCGCGGTACTCGGATCTGGCTGTTGGCTCCATCATCAACGCCATCATGTGCGGCTACAGCTTTAGCGGCGTGAGTTGTTTGTTTTGGTGGTATCGCAAGTCGGCTTCATGGCGAATCGAATTGTAGGCTTTTTTCGGCATGGATCTAAAATATTTTCTGTTTTACAGACCTCCAAAGACGAATTCAGCGCGTGTAGAATTTACGGGGCGCCCACGTAGAACGAATCGAATCTATAGCGAACAGTTTTAAAAAGTCCGAATCACATATTTTGTCGCGGAACAAAGTACAATGGAACCTTCGTATAACGAATGACTTTTTGAGCTTTAAAACACATTTTTTTTCTAATGACCTTGTACATGAGACATTGAATGCGTTATATTTCGAAAGTTGTGTCTTTAATTTTTCTGACCAGGAAAGTGCTTCAGGCGGATCTCCTACTGATGAGACATATCTCTCGTGCATTCGACCATTTCCATTTGATTTTGCACGGTGCATCGAAATCGCAGCGACGTAGGCAAGTTTGAACTAGGTCGCTGCGTCGGCGCCAAGAATTTGCACAGTGCAAACGGCTTTTTTGAGGTTTGCACAGTGCAAAATGCTCCAAAAAAGCGCGGGCACCGTGCAAAAAAAGGAAAAATGCACTGTGCGCCGCGACAAAAAGTCTACGGGACTTTTGAAAAGGCGTCGTAGCCTTTTAACGTGTTAAACATCCTTTTAGATCTTCCCCGAGCCCGCGAAATTCAATCCCGCCAAGAATTTGCACTGTGCAAACGGCTTTTTTTTCGGCTGCATTGTGCGAAAAGAGTGAAATTCGCAGTGCGATGGCGACAAGCGTGGAAAAAGTGCAAATGCACTGTGCAATCAATGTCGCTGCGTCGGAGCCCGGAGTTCTGCACGGTGCAAACGGCATTTTTGAGGTTTGCACAGTGCAAAATGCTCCAAAAAGGCGCGGGCACCGTGCAAAAAGAGGAAAAATGCACTGTGTGGCGCGACAAAAGGTCTACGGGATCTGCACTGTGCAATCAATGCGACAAATGTCCATGCACTTTATGAAAGTACTAATATTTGTTTGGAAATGTAATTCCCGCAATTGCTCTTTGCAAAAATTGCTTTTCTCTGTTTTCAGACCAACGAAGACGAGTTTGACCGGCTAAAAAATTGCGCCATAGAAGCGACAAGAGCTGTGAGCACAGCATCAGCCAGCCTCGTATTTATGAGCCCTCGGCTGATGAGTGTCCCAATTTTGAACGCCCAAGCGAAGATTGGGGTTGACAGGACCAAAGAAATGATCGCTCATTTCGATCGGCAAATTGAAAAGCATTTGAGGGAAAATGCTTACACCGAAGACTTGGAACCGACCGACTTTCTGGACGCATTTTTGGTCGAGCGGCAAAAACAAATGCGAAATAATGGAAACGAAGGGCATTTTAGGTAATTGTTTTTCATGTGTCAAGTCACGTAATGTGACAAAAATGTATATACGTACATATCCTTCGATGAAAAAAAAAAAAATTTGTGCCGTCGCGCATCAAATGATCAAATGATGCGCGATTCCAAAGCGCGTCGAGTGCTCGTCGCTGGAGTCACTTCGACGGCAAAAAATCTCAATTTTACTACTAGCATTTCCATAAGATGCGTAGACTTTTTTCGCCTTTTGTCGCTCACGCACCGTGCATTTTGCTGTTTTTTGCACCGTGCAAACTTGAAAAGCGGTCTGCACGGTGCGAATGTCCGGAAAGTCGCTGGGGAGACTTTTGAAGTTTGCACTGTGCGAAAAAGGTCAGGGTGCGAGCGACAGCCGAAAAGAGTCTATCGCACGGTGCAGGAAGCAGGAAATTGCACAGTGCAAAGGGAACTTTTGTTTTCGCACAGTGCATGCCGCGGAACTCACTCCAGCGACTTGGCTGACGGTATAGTATAATTTGACAGGGATAGTTGCCTAAAAATATCAAAAAACAAATATTGTTGCTTTTTTTCAAAACATCATCGGCTAATTTGCCTCAATCCGACCGGTCAAGTTGCCTAAATGGGGCAGAAAATTTCGACAAAGGCTGACTTCTCAGCTCAACCAAATTTGAAAGGGAAAGACGCACAAATTAAACCGGTTAATATGGCCGCAGGGCCGGGCCGAAGCAATTTTAGGCACTGTTGCGACAGTGCCTATTGCACGGTGCAAAAAGCGAGAAATTGCACAGTGCAAAGTGGACTTTTATTCTCGCACAGTGCATGTCGCAGAAACTACTGCAGCGACTTTACGGACGGACTAGTAAGAAACTCTGAAACCAGAGTAGGTAAAAATTTTAATTTGCCCAATCTGACCCGTTAAATTGCCCATTATGACCAATTTGACCGTTCATAGTCGGCCGATTGTATTCGATGTGCCAAAAAATCTTGACATGTTTTCGGACAGTGCAGCCGGTGTCGCGAAGTGGCTTTGCGCGATAAAAAAGGAAAAACGGCAAGGTGCAAGTGCGAGCGAAACGCACTGTGCAGTTTCACCGCGCGACACAAGCTGGCATAACATATAAGAATTTTTTTTGCATTTTACAATGCGTTGTGCAGAATTTTGACGGTACGTAGAAAAAAAAATTTTCAGTCTCAACGAACTCCGCAGCGTTTGTTTCGATATATGGACGGCCGGACAGGAGACAACCTCGGAGACAATCACTTGGACCATCGCGTATTTGATCAGCTATCCAGACGTTCAGAAGAAGCTGCAAAAAGAGCTGGATACTGTAATTGGAAGCAATCGGATTATTCGAAATTCTGACCGACCCGATTTGCCATACACCAACGCTGTTGTTATGGTGTGTAGATTTGAAAATTTTTACTTCAATTTTTACTGAGACTTTGCCCTTTTTAGGAAGCCCAAAGATGCGGTAATATCTTGAGCCAAAACCTTCCCCGGGCCGTCACCAAGGACGTTAAAATGGATGGGTTTTTGTATAAGAAAGGGACCGTTGTCATCCCACAAATCTCTGTTCTTCTACAGGATCCAAAAGTAAGCCGCTCTAATACTAGTCCGTCCGTAAAGTCGCTGGAAAGCATTTTGGTGTTTGCACTGTGCGAAAAATGGTCAGGGTGCGAGCGGCAGCCGAAAAAAGCCTATTGCACGGTGCAAAAAGCAAGAAATTGCACAGTGCAACGAGAACTTTTGCTTTCGCACAGTGCGCATTGCAGAAATCACTCCAGCGACTTTACAAACAGTAGACCCTTAGAAACATACAAAATATCTTGCCCATAACCGGCGACAGCCGAAAAAAGCCTATTGCACGGTGCAAACAGCAAAAAATTGCACAGTGCAACGTGAACTTTTGCTTCCGCACAGTGCATGTCGCAAAAATCACTCCAGCGGCTTTACGAATGAACCACTCTTACTAGTCCGTCCGTCAAGTCGCTGGAGTGATTTCGGTGACATGCACTGTGCGAAAACAAAAGTTCCCTTTGCACTGTGCAATTTCTTGCTTCCTGCACCGTGCAATAGGCTTTTTCTGTTGTCGCCCGCACCTTGATCTTTTCCGCACAGTGCAAACACCAAAAATCTTCTCTACAGTGCTACGTGGCGCGCCGCACAGTGCATTTGACGCTTTGCACTGTGCCATCGAAATATCGCCGCGGCGCAACGCTTTTTTCAACGACGTCGCTGCGTCGGCGCCAGCCATTCGCACAGTGCAAACGGCATTTTTGGGGTTTGCACAGTGCAAAATGCTTCAAAATGGCGCGCGCACCGTGCAAAAAGAGGAAAAATGCACTGTGCGGCGCGACAAAGAGTCTACGGGACTTTTGAAAAGGCGTCGTAGCCTTTTAACGTGTTAAACATCCTTTCAGGTCTTCCCCGAGCCCGCGAAATTCAATCCCGACCGATTTATCGACCAGAACGGGAGGTTGAAACAAGTGGAGGAGCTGATCCCATTCTCAATCGGGAAGCGGATCTGCTTGGGCGAGGGAATGGCCCGAATGGAGCTGTTCATCTTCACTGCCAATCTCTTCAATCAGTACAAGTTCGAGGCCGGAAGAGTGGCGCCGAGCCTGAAGAAAGAGAGTGGCGCTTCTTCCAAGATTCTACCGTATAACTGTAGAATCGAATTGAGAAAATGAACAAATAAACCCAAGTTTTAGACGCAAAATATAATATTACTCCATCCTTTGCACTCCTAATACGACCGATGTATTTTGTATTTTGGTCCGACTCTTGTGCATCTTATCAGTCTTGATTTTTTACAAATTTTATCATGCAATTAGAAAGTATACGCATGTTTTTTGCAATCAAATCATCGTTTATCAAAATTCATTTTGATTGAAGCCGGTTTTGATTTCTTTCTTCCCAAACAAGGGTTTTTGTAAATGGTCCGTTGCAAACATTTCCAAGTTTGCAGCCAATCGTTGAATTTCTCGGCTTTTGCTGCAAAGCGCGAGCCAAAAATTTCAGTCATTTTTGTGTGTCCAAGGCAGAAGACTTGCCCTAAATTTGAAGAGAATCCAAAATCATCGTATCATGTTATGTTTGAATTTATTTTTGTCTTCTGAATTTCTGGTGAAAGTCGCTGGAGGAATTTTTGGTGTTTGCACTGTGCAAAAAAGGTCAGGGTGCGAGCGACAGCCAAAGTTTTTTCAACGACTTTGCGTTGGCGTCCGGAGTTCTGCACAGTGCAATCGGCATTTTTGAGGTTTGCACGGTGCAAAATGCTTCAAAATGGCGCGCGCACCGTGCAAAAAGAGGAAAAATGCACTGTGCGGTGCGACAAAAAGTCTACGCCCTTTTGAAAAAGGCGTAGTACCATCATTGAATATCTATGCAATAATGTCATCGTTTTTACAATCGAAAGAACATTAAAGGACCCATACAACTATGTATATTTGAATCTCGATTTTGAGGCTTGGAAGACGAAATGTCACAAAATTTTTGCTGTGCTTTGTCGTATAACCGAAGTGGCATTGGTTCAAAATAATCAAATAGATTGTAAAATACATTTTCCGCAGATTTAAAAATATCTCTACCTTGTTTTAAGGGCGTGGGAAGGCGCAAAATTCTGTGACATTTCGTCCTTCAAGCCGTAAAAGCGAAATTCAAATAGAGTTAGTTGTTCTGGGCCTTTAACAAGACTTTTTCCATTTCAGCCTCGAAAATGATATTATACATCATTTCCGCCATCCTCGCCCTTTTGCTCTTCCACAATTTCTACTGGAAACGTCGCAACCTCCCGCCCGGTCCAACGCCCCTCCCAATTTTCGGCAATATCCTCTCATTGGCGCGGAGGAATCGTTGGGAGACCAAATTTATCGAATGGAACAACGAATACGGCCCCACCTACACCTACTGGCTGGGTCATCTGCCGTTTGTGGCGATCTGCGACTACGACGACATGGTCAAGTACTTTGTGCGGCATGCCGACGTCTTCTCGGATCGGCACTACACCAAGAATATTGTGGACGAGATTCGCGGCGGCCAGTTCGGAGTGATCATTAACAATGGCGATGCGTGGAGAGAGCAGCGAAGATTTGCGATAAAAGTCCTCAGAGACTTTGGATTGGGGAAAAATGAAATGGAAGAGAGGGTAAGGCACTGTTTACGAGGGCAGTGCGTCAAGTGCGACACTCCGATTTTTTTTAAATTTTGTGCACAAGTTGAGCACTTCAATTCCTGAAAGTTTTAGCTTGCGCGCTACAGCGACGGCCGAAATATTCAATGAGTTTTGCCGCCGAGAGAGTATGCGAAACAGAGAGAGCGGTCAGAGAGAAAAACTCTTTTTTGGCCATATCTCGACAAATTGAATAGCTGGAGTGATTTCCGCGACATGCACTGTGCAAAAACAAAAGTTCCCTTTGCACTGTGCAATTTCTCGCTTTTTGCACCGTGCAATAGCTTTTTTTTGGCTGACTTGTCTTGCACAGTGCAATGGAATACTAGTCGGTCCGTAAAGTCGCTGGAGTGGTTTTTGCGACATGCACTGTGCGAAAACAAAATTTTACTGTGCACTGTGCAATTTCTCGCTTTTCGCACCGTGCAAGCAATAGGCTTTTTTTGGCTGTCGCTTGCATCCTGACCTTTCTCGCATTGTGCATCCAGCGACCTTGCAAACGGACTAGTCGGAAATTGCCCGGTCAAATTTGGGCAAGTTGCCCGGTCAAATTCGAATTTTTCCAAAAACAATTTTTTTTCTATCGCCTGAAAAACCCCTCATTTTGCACCGTGCGCTTGACCTTTTTTTTTGGTTTTTGCACTGTGCATTTACAATCGCCGCGACATAAGCAAGTTCC
Source organism: Bursaphelenchus mucronatus (assembly GCA_025436335.1). NCBI lineage: Eukaryota > Metazoa > Nematoda > Chromadorea > Rhabditida > Aphelenchoididae > Bursaphelenchus > Bursaphelenchus mucronatus. The sequence goes on from CM046356.1 coordinate 10,366,255, forward strand.
AACCCAACTTGCACAGTGCAACGACCCTTTTGTGGTGTGCACTCATTTTTTTGAATACAAAAAATTTGAAAAATGGCAAAAATGTGGAATTTTTTGGCGAATTTTCGAATAAAAAGTTTTCTTCCTATTTCTACCGTAGAATGTGATGGTTCCATCAAAAATCAACTTTTTCCGCGCGAAACTGCCAAAGTTATGGCCAAAAAGTGTTTTTCTCTATGACCACTCTACACGTTTCGCGCACTCTCTCGGCCGCAAAGATTGTTGAATATCTCGGCTCTTTCTGCAAAGCGTGAGCTAAAATTTCCGGAATTTGATATGTGGCAAATGGTAGAAGTGTGTGCGAAATTTTGAAAAAATCTGAGCGTCGCACTTGGGGTACTTTCGTTGTTAGTTTCTCCAAACTTTATCAAAAAATGATAGTAACTCTGTTACCGCCTGAAAAAAAGTTTTTTTAAATCTCTTTCAGATCCTCCAAGAACTCCATTTGATGATCGAAAAAGTGAATAAGAGCTTGGATGCGGATGAAATTGACTTTTTCAATTATTCGGACATTGCTGTTGGCTCTGTGATCAACTCTATTCTCAGTGGATATCGATTTACTGAGGTCAGTAATTTTCTATAAAATTTTTTTCGTCTATTACACCTTTTAAGAAGTGCTCAGACTTTTTGTCGCGTCGCACAGTGCATTTTTTTCTACTTTTTGCACGGTGCGAGCGCTTTTTTGACGCATTTTGCACCGTGCAAACCTCAAAAATGCCGTTTGCACGGTGCAATATAGCCGAAAAAAGCGTTGTGCCGCGGCGATATTTCGATTGCACAGTGCAAAAGGCCAAATGATTTCACAGTGCTCTGTGCAATTTCTTGCTTTTCGCACCGTGCAATAGCCTTTTTTCGGCTGACTTGTCTTGCACAGTGCATATCGCAGAAATTACTCCAGCGACTTTACCGGACGGACTGTCGCTCTGTAGCAATGAGCACAACGTCGCATCCACCAGCGTCGCCCTCAAGAAAATGAATTGCGTCGCGGCAAAAATCAAATTGCTTTTCGATTCCGCGACGCGATCGGCGCCGCGACTCACTGTCAGGGTCTGTCGGTAATTTGTCGCAGCAAAATTTCGCGCCTCGCCGCAGGCGCGCATCAAATTTCCAGCTGCCGCAAGGCGAAGGCGCGCGATTCCAAATTATTATCGCTACAGACTGACAGTATTATTTTTCTTTTTTTTCTCAAAAAACTCAAATTTTATCTTTTTTTTGCTTTTTTTCAAAATTTTTTTATATTTTTCCCAAAATCTCAATTTTTTTTTTATTTTTTTTTTTTTTTTTTTATATTTTTTTCCCAAAATCTCAATTTTTTTTTATTTTTTCTTATTTTTTTCAATTTTTTTTTTATATTTTTTCCCAAAATCTCAATTTTTTTTTTATTTTTTTCAAAATTTTTTAATATTTTTTCCCAAAACCTCAAATTTTTTTTATTTTTTTCCAAATTTTTTTATATTTCTTCCCAAAATCTCAATTTTTTTTATTTTTTTCAAATTTTTTTATATTTTTCCCAAAATCTCAATTTTTTTTTATTTTTTTTTTATTTTTTTCAATTTTTTTATATTTTTTCCCAAAATCTCAATTTTTTTTTTATTTTTTTTTATTCCCTTTAAAAAATCTCAAATTTCCAGGGAAAAGAGGACGAATTCTACAAGATGAAGCACCTCACCACCGAGCTAATGAAAGGATTTACCAGTGCCGGCGCCAATTTGGCCCTGAACAACCCCCTCCTTTTCCGGCTGCCGATTGTAAACTCCAAGGCCAAGCACGCGATCCGCGTCATGTTGGAGTTGTTCGACTTTTTGGACGGGCAAATTCAACAGCATTTGGCGGACAATGACTACACGCAAGACGTAGAGCCGCACGACTACATTGATGCGTTCCTGCGGGAACGCCAGCGGCATGTGCGGAGTGCCGCCGACGAAGGGCACTTCCATTTGCCCCAACTCCGCAACATGTGCATGGACTTGTGGTTGGCGGGGCAGGAGACGACCAGCTCGACGATCACGTGGCTCATCGCCTACCTCATCCGCCATCCGCACGCACAGGAGAAGCTGCACAGAGAGCTGGATGCGGTGATTGGAAGCGGTCGGGTCATACGAAATGCCGATCGCGGAGATTTGCCCTACACCAATGCGGTTATTATGGTCAGTTTGTCGGGCAAAGAGTGCTTGTTCAGCGACAATTAGAACACGCCTTTTCAAAAGTCCCGTAGACTGTTTGTCGCGCCGCACAGTGCATTTTTCTTTTTTATGCACCGTGCGCGGCCTTTTTGAAGCGTTTTGCACCGTGCAAACCTCAAAAATGCCGCACTGTGCAAAACACCGGGCGCCGACGCAGCGACGTGAAAAGAGCTTTTGCACCGTGCAATTTTGAATACCGCTGCGACGCAAGCCTTTTTCAACTGCGTCGCCGCGTTCTTGCTGAAGAACTGCACTGTGCAAACAATTCTTTTCAAGGCTTGCACTGTGCAAAAAAAGTATGATGCACGGTGCGCGGACTTTTTGAAGCATTTTGCACCGTGCAAACCTCAAAAATGCCGCACTGTGCAAAATTCCGGCCGCCGACTAGACGTGGCCCTCGGGCCTGTATTTGGGGCAGGCCAAAGCAAATTTGAAACGGTCCGGAAAAAAAAAGCTCGACCCGGCCCGCATGTCGGTACTATTAGTCTTTTTTCCCGACAGACTGATAGGATTTGTCGAGGATGGTCCTATTGCTTTCCAAAAGTGCGTAGAAATTTTCTCGCGCACCGCACAGTGCTCATTTTTCCCAGTGCATTTGACCTTTTGCACTGTGCAATCGAAATATTGCCGCGGCGCAACGCTTTTTTCAATGACGTCGCTGCGTTGGCGCCCGCACAGTGCAAACGACATTTTTGAGGTTCGCACAGTGCAAAATGCTTCAAAAAGTGTCCGCACCGTGCAAAAGGAGGAAATATGCTCTGCGCGGCGCGACAAAAAGTCTACGGGACTTTTGAAGAGGCATAGTACCAGTTTACATCCACGACTGGAAGCGCCGTAACTTTAGAAGCCGCGATTTAATCGACTTGTTCAATTTAGGCAAAATTAATCGGAAACGTTGCGGGGAAAATTTGAATTTTTGATTTCTTTGTCGGACCATTGCTTTTTTTGACAAAAACAAAAACCATGGGCAACATGACCGGTCAGATTTTGCAGTGTTTTGCCGGACCGGTCCGGGGCCGGGCTTTTTTTGCGGATTGGTCTGGTAAGACGCCTGGTTTGGACAAGAATACAATTAACGGTCATATTGGGCACGACCGATCAAATTTGCCCAAGATGACCGGTCAAGTTGGGAAGGAATACCGTGAGCGGTCATATTCGACACCATGAGCACGACCAATCAAATTTGCCCAAGATGACCGGTCAGGTTGGGAAGGAATACCGTTACCGGTCATATTCGACACCATGAGCACGACCGGTCAGATTCGAGAAAGTTGACTGGTCAGATTGGTCAAGATACCTAAATAGAATAGCAAGCCTTTTTTTTAGATAACATCGATTTATAACATTCTAAATCGCATTTTTAAATTTGTTTTGCATTTCAGGAAGGGCAACGGTGCTGCAATTTGTTGAGTCAAAACATCCCTCGAGCCCTTCAACAGGACTTTGAAATCAATGGATATAACGTGAAGAAGGGCACAATTGTCCTACCTCAGATTTCAGTGCTGCTACAGAATCCAAAGGTAATAAAAAATCGCAAAAAAAAACTCGTTCCAGAACTACTACGCCTTTTTGGCGCACCGCACAGTGCATTTTCCTCTTGTTGCACCGTGCGCGCGCCTTTTTGAAGCATTTTGCACTGTGCAAACCTCAAAATTGCCGCACTGTGCAAAACTCCGGCCGCTGACTAGACGTGGCTCTCGGGCCTGTATTTGGGGCAGGCCAAGGCAAATTTGAACGGCCCGGGGCAGGGCCAAAAAAGTTCGGCCCTGCCCGCATTTCGACCTTTTTGAAGCATTTTGCACTGTGCAAACCTAAAAATTCCGATTGCACTGTGCAGACGCAGCGACGTAATCGAAAAAAACGTTGCGTCGCGGCGATATTTCAATTGCACAGTGCAAAAAGTCAAATGCACTGCGAAAAATTTGCACTGTGCAGCCCACAAAAAAAAGTTTACGCACTTTTAAAAAACCGTGGTATTACAGAACCATGAACAAGTGTCTCTACAAGTGTTTCAGATCTTCCCCGAGCCCGAGAAATTCAATCCCGACCGATTTATCGACCAGAACGGGAAGTTGAAACAAGTGGAGGAGCTGATCCCATTCTCAATCGGGAAGCGGATCTGCTTGGGCGAGGGAATGGCCCGAATGGAGCTGTTCATTTTCACTGCCAATCTCTTCAATCAGTACAAGTTCGAGGCCGGAAAAGTGGCGCCGAGCCTGAAAAAGACGAATGGCGCGTCCACAATGACCGAACCGTACAAGTGCAAGATGCGGTTGAGGCGATGAAGAAGAAAGAGCCCGTGAAATGCAGAGTATCAGCAAAGGATATACGATATTGTTGGGAAATGACAAGAAAATAAAATATTTGATTTGTTTAGACAGAGCCAAGCCATTTTTAGATCCTTTTCGAAGGAGAATTATCTATGGCGACGCTCAACAGGCCCAAGAACAAATTTAACGCCAAAGGGCATACATAGTCTGTCGGGGAAAATAATCGCTGTGCGGCGGCGACAAACGTGCGAAATTGCAAATGCACTGTGCAATCAATGCGACAAATGTCCATGTACTACATGAAAATATTATACTAATATCAGTCTGCCGGGAAAATAATGAGCACTCGTCGCGGCAAAATTCCGCGTCTCGCCGCGAACGCGCACAAAATTCCCAAGCCCCGCGACGCGGTAACGGGCGATTCCACGTTGCGACGTGTGCTCACTATTTTTCCGACAGACTGATATTATAATATTATACTAGGCGGGCCAAAAAGTCTCGACATGTCTGCACCGTGCGCCATCGCGCAAAAAATGTTTGCACCGTGCGCCAATGCGCAAAAACCGCGCACAGTGCGATATGCATTGTCTTGAAAAGGGAAATGCACAGTGCGCTCATGTTTTGCAAATCCGCCAATTGTTTGTCGCCCAAAGTCTTTTCGCGATGCCGACTGCACTGTGCGAAAAACATGTCAAGACTTTTTGGCCAGCCTGGTACTACTCGGCGCAAAATGTCCTGAGAATTTGCACTGTGCGGTTTTTGAGTATTTGCACTGTGCGGTTCGAAAATCGCGAAAAAACGGCTTCGCACAGTGCATTTTGACCCAAAAACATTGTTTTTCACGGTGCAACGTGAACCTTTGTTTCCGCACAGTGCGTGTCGCGAAAATCACTCCAGCGACTTTACGGATGACCCAGTACTACTTGGCGCAAAATGTCCTGAGAACTTGCACTGTGCAGTTTTTAAGCATTTGCACTGTGCGGTTTTTGAGAATTTGCACTGTGCGGTTTTTGAGGAATTGCACTGTGCGGTTCGAAAATCGCGAAAAAACGGTTTCGCACAGTGCATTTTGACCCAAAAACATCGTTTTGCACGGTGCATTTTGAATTTTTTGCCTTTCGTCGCGCGCGATTCCCATTTTCTCAGCGACAAATCATTTTTTTCGGCGCGCGACAAAATTTCGGTGCGCGATAAATTCTCAGGACTTTTTGCGCCGAGTACTACTACTCGCGCCATAAAGTCCCGACAATTTTCCACGGTGCATTTTTCTCAAATTTTCGCGACCGTCGTAGCGATTTCGCATTTTTTCCCAAGCGACATGCACTTTTTCGCGACCGCACTTCAATTTTCGTGCGCGACATTAGCGATAAAATTGTCGGGACTTTATGGCCCGAGTAGTATCAGTCTGTCGGGAAGATGATGCGGATTTGTCGCACCTTCGAATCGCGCGCCATCGCTTCGCGGCGCTTGGGAATTTGATGCGCGACTACGGCGGGGCGCGAAGTTTTGTTGCGACAAATCCACATTATTTTCCCGACAGACTGATAATGAGCCCTTTGTCGCATCAACAACCGCATCGCCGCCGAGAAAATGCACTGCGTCGCGGCAAAATCGAATTTTTTCACTTTGGCGGTCGCGATCGTCGCTGCGACAGAGTGCGCATTAATATTTTCCTGACAGACTAATACTACTCGCGCCATAAAGTCCCGACAATTTTGCACGGTGCATTTTGCTCAAATTTTCGCGGCCGTCGCGGCGATTTCGCATTTTTACCCAAGCGACATGCACTTTTACGCGACCGCACACCAATTTTCGCGCGCGACATCAGCGATAAAATCGATTTTTTTTCACTTCCGCAGTCGCGATTGTCGCTGCGACAGAGTGCTCATTATTTTCCCGACAGACTGATAGTAGTCGAGTCGCTGCAGTGATTTTTGCGACATGCACAGTGCAAAAACAAAATTTGCGACTTGCACTGTGCAATTTCTTGCTTTTTGCACCGTGCAACAGTTTTTTTTCGGCGGTCGCTCGCACCGCGGCTTTTTTGCACTGTGCATGTCGCCCAAATCACTCCAGCGACATTCCGGACGGGCTGGTACGACCAAACCCTTCCATAGTAAAAAAAATTTTTTGGTCCTTGCAATTTACATTACAGGAGAAGATGCTGAGATATTCAACGGTGTTTGCCAGCGAGAGAGTAGGCAAAATGCGGAGAGCGAAGTGCTTTTATAAAGGCATTGGGTTCATTTACCAGTAGTTCCGAACTTTTCTTGTAGTTTCGATTTTTCGATTCATTTGTCTTTAAATAGGAAGGAGAAGGTTCACATAGGGCTTGTTTATAATTTCCTGATCTACGATTCTCTCTTGTTTTTCGGTAAAACCTCGAAACACCCGACTAGAAGCACTTTTTTTTGATGTTTCCCTTCCTAAAATGGTTTGATGTACGGAAGACTGATTTTTTGGTGGAAATTTGAGTGGGGAAGACTGAAAATGAAAAGGGGGGTAAGGGGGGAGTAAGATAAATTTCCACCTGTCTTCCAAAAACATACAGGTCCAGATTGCTTCAGTAAAGCGCCAGAACAGAAACACCCGACTCGAAGCACTTTTTTTTGATGTTCCCCTTCCTAAAATGGTTTGATGTACGCGGAAGTGCTTGAAATTGTGATTTTTTGACTTTAATTAATAAAAATGGGGAGGAATTTAAATGCAATTTTTGGGACAAATGCAAGCTTCCTGACTCGTATTTTAAAGGGACAGTGCAGCTACTTTTAAATCGCGCTTTTTACGGCGTGGAAACGAAATGTCAAAAAAGTTTTTTTATGTCCTGCAGCGAAAACAAAGGCGGAAAAATTGCAAACAGTAAAAGAGTTATTAGTAAGCATGTAGAATGTCACCGTTATTTAAAAATCGCTCCAGCGACTTTCCGGAAGTTTATTGCACGGTGCAACAAGCAGGAAATTGCACAGTGCAAACGGAACTTTTGTTTTCGCACAGTGCATGTCGCGGAAAACACTCTAGCGACTTTCTGGACGGACTAGAATTAGATAAAACCTCAGCCACGATAAATTATTTTATCGCTCACATTTTGTCCGCCTTTTTACTTGTTTACGTCGATGATTTCGCACTTAATTCCTGTTCAGACCATTTGACTTGAAATTTCAGCTAAAAAATCATGATTTTCCTCTTGATTCTCTCCGCAATTTCGCTTCTACTGCACCGTGCGAAAACAAAGGTCACCTTGCACTGTGCAATTCTTTGCTTTTTGCACGGTGCAATAGACATTTTTCGGCTGTCGCTCGCACTCTGACCTTATTCGCACGGTGCAAACACCAAAAATCGCTCCAGCGACTTTCCGGAAGCCTATTGCACAGTGCAAACGGAACTTTTGTTTTCGCACAGTGCATGTCGCGGAATTCACTCTAGCGACTTTCTGGACGGAGTAGAATTAGATAAAACCTCAGCCACGATAAATTATTTTATCGCTCACATTTTTTCGGTCGATAATTTTGCTTTCAATTCTTGTTCAGACCATTTGACTTGAAATTTCAGCTAAAAAATCATGATTTTCCTCTTGATTCTCTCCGCAATTTCGCTTCTACTGTTCTACAACTACTACTACAAACGTCGCCATCTCCCCGCCGGCCCAGCTCCCCTCCCATTCGTCGGGAATATCCTCGAATTGGACAAGGAGGAGCGTTGGGAGAACAAATTCATCGAATGGAGCCGGAAATACGGCCCCGTTTACACGTACTGGCTGGGCGAGATGCCAATCGTCTCCGTTTGTGGGTACCCGGAGATGGTCAAGTACTTTGTGAAGAACGCGGACGTCTTCTCGGATCGGGTGCGCTCCAACAACGGAATGGACCAGGCCAGAGGTGGGAGTTTCGGGGTGGTCTTCAACAGCGGCGAGCCCTGGAGGGAATATCGGAGGTTCGCGATAAAGGTCTTAAGGGACTTTGGATTGGGGAAAAATCAAATGGAAGAGAGGGTAAGCGACTAATCTTGGTTTGAGATAAAGTGCTCGGTACTACTCGGCGCCAAAAGTCCTGAGAATTTATCGCGCCCCGAGATTTTATCGCGCGCCGAAAAAAATGATTTATCGCTGGGAAAATTGGGAATCGCGCGCGACGTAAGGCAAAAAATGCAAAATGCACCGTGCAAAACGATGTTTTTGGGTCAAAATGCACTGTGCGAAGCCGTTTTTTCGCGATTTTCGAACCGCACAGTGCAAATTCTCAAAAACCGCACAGTGCAAATTCTCAAAAACCGCACAGTGCAAATTCTTAAAAACTGCACAGTGCAAATTCTCGGGACATTTTGCGCCAAGTAGTAGTGGGTCATCCGTAAAGTCCAGACATGGCAAAACGGGCCGGGCCCGGCCCTTTTCAAAATTTCCAAAGCCCGGCCCGACCCCGGGGTACCTTGGGCCCGGCCCGGCCCGGCCCTTTTTTTGTTTAAAGTTTTTACTTTAAACTAACATCATGACGTTGTTCGCAGTACTCGAATTAGTCCAAAAACGTTTCAAAATTTAAAAATCGATCAACCCATACCCAAGATATTGTTGATTTTTTTTTTATATTATCCATGACTTGCCTTTCGGCGAAAAACATGTTCAGATATTGGAAATATATGCAAAAAGCTGAAAAGCATCAAAAATTTGAAGGTTCGGAAATGATAATCAGAACCTGAAATTTTTTGTCCCAAATTTTTATTTTATTTGATTTTTTTAAGGTCGAAAAATCGGACCACAAGTGTTCATGTCATAAGAGTGAATAAAATACTTCTTTCAACAATTTTAAACAACCCTAGTCAAAAAAATTTTTTTGCGAAAAAATTACAACAAAATGCCAAAAAAAAATGGCACCTAAATTTTTCGTTGCAAGACAAATTTTTTTTTTTAAAAAAGGGCCGGGCCGAGGATGCCCAAAAGAACGTTAGGCCCTCGGCCCGGCCCGTTTAGAGTTGGGCCCGGCCCGGCCCTTTTCAAAATTTCCAAAGCCCGGCCCGGCCCCCTTGCCATGTCTGTTTTGCCTCTTTTTGCACGGTGCGCGGGCCATTTCGAAACATTTCGCGGGCCGGGCCGGGCTGGCCCGGCCCCCTAGCCATGTCTGCTCAAATCCATCGTCGAAATCCTGGAGAAAGAAAGAGAAACTTTAAACAACCCTAGTCAAAAAAATTTTTTTGCGAAAAAATTACAACAAATGCCAAAAAAAAATTGGCACCTAAATTTTTCGCTGCAAGACAAATTTTTTTTTTAAAAAGGGCCGGGCCGAGGGGGCCCAAAAAAACGTTAGGCCCTCGGCCCGGCCCGTTTAGAGTTGGGCCCGGCCCTTGCCATGTCTGGCTCCGGCAATGCAATGTCGCGAGTCGATTGGGCCCCAAATCCGAGACTCCTCCCCAACCCACCAAATAAACTACCGCGCCCTCTTTCAGATCCAAGCCGAGGTCCACACCCTGATCAGGAACGTGAACGACCAACTGTCCTCCGACGACATCGACTTCTTCAAGCACTCGGACATTGCGGTCGGGTCCATCATCAACGCGTTGGTGGCCGGCTACAGATTCACCGAAGGGCACGAAGAGGAGTTCCATCTGTTGAAGAGCTTGTCCACCGAGTTTATGCGCGCGTTTGGCAGCACCCGCGCCAACTTGGTCTTGAATAACCCCAAGTTGATGGGGGTTCCGATCCTCAACTCCAAGGCCAAGCAGGCCGTTGCAACGATCACGGAGCTCTTCGCCTTCTTGGACGGGCAAATCAAGAAGCATTTGGCCGAAAACGACTATACGCAAGATATGGAGCCCAACGACTTCATTGACGCGTACTTGTTGCAACGCCAGAGGCATATTCAAAAGGTTGGTGGGGAATTTTCTTCAAAAAATGGGCATTTTAGGACGGGTCGGAAGGATACTACAATTTCCTCGAGTTGCGCAACATTTGCATGGACTTGTGGATGGCCGGACAAGAGACAACGTCCTCGACGCTGACTTGGATCATTGCGTATCTGATCAGATACCCGGACGTCCAAAATAAGCTACAAAACGAGCTGGATACGGTGATTGGAAGCAATCGGATCATCGGCAATGCGGACAGACCCGATTTACCGTACACCAATGCCGTTATTATGGTGAGTTCGGAGCTCTAACAAGGGAAGTGTACGAACTGACCATGGCCAAATGGGATGGGCTATGTCATTCGAGAGCCCTTGAAAAGTTGTTCTCTGGGGTTTCAAAAATTGCCAAATGGACTTGACCCTTGATATATTATACATATTGTAGGCCTTTTTCGTATTTATAATATTTCCCACTCAATCCAGAGGAAATTCGGCTCATCCGAGCGGTGTGCTTCGGTGGTTGAGTGGTTAGTCGTTGGATTCACGAACCAGCGCTTGCCCGTTCGATTCTCTCCTTTTGCTTTTTTGTGCCCAATTTGATTAAAAGTGGTTATACAAACTACCAGCAATTTTTTTTTCAAAAATTACCTTAGAATAGACGAATAAAACCAGTTTTGATCAAAATCTCCTAAAACATTTTTGTCATTATATTGCACATGGTTAGGTGTCCAGATTTTTGGACCAAATTGTTCACATCGCTGCTAGATCGATTTTTGCAAACTGCAGAGATATCTATTGTCAACAACGTCGAAAAATGGGCAGACACGCTTAAAACCCTATTAAAATCCTAAACATATTTTTGGAGTGCGATCTTTGGACATTCGGAGGGCAATTTCTCGGAAGTGCTGTCCATTTGGCAATTTATATATAACTCATCCCATTTGGCCATGATCAGTTTGTACACTTCCCTTGTAAGAGAGTCAATTTACCGCGAACAGTAGAGATTCGAAGCCAACATTTGAGCGGTCGGATTTGGTCAGACTGACTTGCCCGATTTGACCAATATGACCGGTAAAGTTTAAACAGACCGATCAACTCCGAATCCTTCGAAAATGACAATTGAATCTTTGCTCTTCCGGCAATACCATCGAATTTCAGGAGAGTCAACGCTGTTGCAACTTGGTGGCTCAGAACATCACCAGATGCTTGCCGAAAGACGTCGAAATTGACGGTCGCTCCTTCAAAAAGGGCACCATTTTCACACCACAAATCTCTGTCCTCATGCAGAATCCGGACATCTTCCCCGAGCCGGAGAGATTCAATCCCGACCGATTTATCGACCAGAACGGGAAGTTGAAACAAGTGGAGGAGCTGATCCCATTCTCAATCGGGAAGCGGATCTGCTTGGGCGAGGGATTGGCCCGAATGGAGCTGTTCATCTTCACCGCCAATCTCTTCAATCAGTACAAGTTCGAGGCCGGAAGAGTGGCGCCGACGTTGAAGAGGGTGAGCGGCGCTGGCACAATGAGTCAACCTTATACTTGTAAAGTCTCGTTGCGAAGATAGGCGATCCTTTCCGGTAATCGGTCGGTAATCCGGCCTTGTACTCAACCGGCATAAATAAACTTTTGTCTCGTTGACAACACTGTGTTAAGTCTAATGGTTCGTATTTCGATTAATAAAGTTAAATTCTTCCAAGTTGAGCTACTGCCGTTGAAAGTTATGGGATAAGAGCCCACATTTCTTTTGCACTAACTTGAAAAGTTAATACTAGTATGTTGGTTTACCGTGAGATTTGATCAAGGGGGACAATACTTTAGTCTCACTTTTGAAGGCCGAAAAAAATAATTTTGTCGTAAAGCGAAATGCAAATGTCCAATTGGCATTTCGTCTACTAGTTATCGATATCAGAGCCCTATTAACGTATATTTAAAGTTTGGTACTAATTGGTCCACTGGTATTCGAGATAAAGGGGCGGACAAAACTTTGTTCGCGCAGTATATATAAAGACTACTTCTGGCGCACTTGTGGTCCATTTCGGGTGAGCCAGAAATTTTGATAATGATAAAAGTGGAACAGTGGATTTTAAAATTTTTTTTTAATTTAAAAAATTGGTTTTTTTTTGATTAAAATGTATGCAAATGTATTAAAATGTTGGTAAAGACTTAATTTTCTTGTGGTCCATTTTGGGTGTGCCAGAAGTCGTAATTATATACTACTACCCACAGCCTCCCGCAAAAATACCACTAAAAATGTCATAATTCCAAAACAAGATTGCTAGTCCTAAAATATTTATTCATTGACTAAGGGCTGATCCAAAAATTGGATAAGAAAACGCGAGAACGAATCTATGTCACTTTCATGGATGATGGAGTGATTTCCGCGACATGCACTGTGCGAAAACAAAATTTTCCGTTGCACTGTGCAATAAAGTTTTTTCAACTGTCGCCGGTTATGGGCAAGATATTTCGTATGTTTCCAAGGGTCTACTGTGTGTAAAGTCGTTGCAGACATTTGCGCAACATGCACTGTGCGAAAACGCATATCGCAAAATTCACTTCGGCGATTTTACCGGACGGAGTGTTATTGAGCATTTTCATAAAGGGCATGGACATTTTGTCGCTTTTTGCACTGTGCACAAAAACCCTCCATTTTGCACCGTGCGCTTTGTGCGAAAACAAAAGTTCCTTTTGCACTGTGCAATTACTTGCTTTTTGCACCGTGCAATACGCTTTTTTCGGCTGTCGCTCGCACCCTGACCTTCTTTGCACAGTGCAAACGCCAAAAATCACTCCAGCGACTTTCCGGAACCCATAACTACTTGTACATGTACTATAATATATACTTTATTGCTTCAAAATTGATAATAAATATCTACTGTCCATATCGACGGAATGTGCAGTTCCTATCGCCGCAGGGACACTTTGCACTTGTAATCCTCGCACATGGTTGCAGCGCCACTCACTTTCTTCAGGCTCGGCGCCACTCTTCCGGCCTCGAACTTGTACTGATTGAAGAGATTGGCAGTGAAAATGAACAGCTCCATTCGGGCCATTCCCTCGCCCAAGCAGATCCGCTTCCCGATTGAGAATGGGATCAGCTCCTCCACTTGTTTCAACTTCCCGTTCTGGTCGATAAATCGGTCGGGATTGAACTTCTCGGGCTCGGGGAAGACGTGGGGGTTCTGTAGGAGGACGGAGATTTGCGGCAGGATTACTGTGCCCTTCTTGAAGACGCGCCCATCGATTTCGACGTCTTCGGCGAGGCATCGGGGAATGTTCTGAGCCACCAAGTTGCAACAGCGTTGACTCTCCTGAAATTCGATGGTATTGCCGGAAAAGCAAAGATTCAATTGTCATTTTCGAAGGATTCGGAGTTGATCGGTTTAAACTTTACCGGTCATATTGGTCAAATCGGGCAAGTCAGTCTGACCAAATCCGACCGCTCAAATGTTGGCCTCGAATCTCTACTGTTCGCGGTAAATTGACTCTCTTACAAGGGAAGTGTACAAACTGATCATGGCCAAATGGGATGAGTTATATATAAATTGCCAAATGGACAGCACTTCCGAGAAATTGCCCTCCGAATGTCCAAAGATTGCACTCCAAAAATATATTTAGGATTTTAATAGGGTTTTAAGCGTGTCTGCCCATTTTTCGACTTTGTTGACAATAGATATCTCTGTAGTTTGCAAAAATCGATCTAGCAGCGATGTGAACAATTTGGTCCAAAAATCTGGACACCTAACCATGTGCAATATAATGACAAAAATGTTTTAGGAAATTTTGATCAAAACTGGTTTTATTCGTCTATTCTAAGGTAATTTTTGAAACAAAAAATGCTGGTAGTTTATATAACTACTTTTAATCATATTGGGCACAAAAAAGCAAAAAGAGAGAATCGAACCGGCAAGCGCTGGTTCGTAAATCCAACGACTAACCACTCAACCACCGAAGCACACCGCTCGGGTGAGCCGAATTTCCTCTGGATTGAGTGGGAAATATTATAAATACGAAAAAGGCCTACAATATGTATAATATATCAAGGGTCAAGTCCATTTGGCAATTTTTGAAACCCCAGAGAACAACTTTTCAAGGGCTCTCGAATGACATAGCCCATCCCATTTGGCCATGGTCAGTTCGTACACTTCCCTTGTTAGAGCTCCGAACTCACCATAATAACGGCATTGGTGTACGGTAAATCGGGTCTGTCCGCATTGCCGATGATCCGATTGCTTCCAATCACCGTATCCAGCTCGTTTTGTAGCTTATTTTGGACGTCCGGGTATCTGATCAGATACGCAATGATCCAAGTCAGCGTCGAGGACGTTGTCTCTTGTCCTGCCATCCACAAGTCCATGCAAATGTTGCGCAACTCGGGGAAATTGAACTTTCCCTCCGTTCCGTCCTAAAACACGCCCATTTTTTGATGAAATTTCCCCACCAACCTTTTGAATATGCCTCTGGCGTTCCAGCAAGTAGGCGTCAATAAAGTCGTGGGGCTCCAGATCCTGCGTGTAGTCGTTTTCGGCCACATGTTTCTGGATTTGCGCGTCCAGAAACACCAAAATGTCGCGCATCAGGCGGACCGCCTCGTTGGCGTTCCGATTCAGGAGCGGGACCCGCATCAGCGACGGGTTGTTCAGCGCCAGATTGGCCGTGGGCGTCATGATGTCCTGCATGAGTCGGGTGGCCGACTCCTTCAACCGCTCGAACTCGTGCTCATGCCCGCCGGTGAAGCGGTAGCCGGCCACAATGTTGTTGATGATGGAGCCGATCGCAATGTCCGAGTACTTGAAGAAGTCGATCTCGTCCGCGTCCAGCTCTTTGTTCACCTTTTCGAAGATCAGGTGCAGCTCGTCGAGGATCTGAAGAAAGGGTTTTGAAGCGAAAAAAAATGTTGGATGGGCTTCGAATTTTTGAAATATACATATGCCTAATACTAGTCCGTCCGGAAAGTCGCTGACGTGATTTTTGGTGTTTGCACTGTGCAAGTCGCGAAAATAGCACCGTGCAAAATTCTACACACTTTATATGTCGCGAGTGTCGCACAGTGCATTTTTCCGCTTTTTGCACGGTGCGCGCGCTTTTTTGAAGCATTTTGCACTGTGCAAGTCGCAAAAATGCCGTTTGCACTGTGCGAAATTCCGGGCGCCGACGCAGCGACATTGTTGAAAAAAGCGTTGCGCCGCGGCGATATTTCGATTGCACAGTGCAAAAGGTCAAAAGCAATGTGAAAATTTTGCGCTTTTTTTCCCTCGCTTGTCGCAACCGCACAGTGCATTTTTCTCTTTTTGCACGGTGCAAACCTCCAGAAGAGGGGTTTTGCACCGTGCGAATTCCTGGCGCCGACGTAGTTGAAACTTGTTTATGTCGCCGCGATATTCCGATTGCACAGTGCGAACAATAATGGGGGTTTTATGTGCACAGTGCTTTGTGAAAATACTAATATAGACTGTAAAGTTTTCATCCGAAAAATTGCAAAAAATTCGAATTTTTGGCATTTTTGCAAAAGAAATGGTCAAGGAAAACCAATTTTTCCGGTCTATCGTATTTTGTATTGGAGAGAGCAACGTTTGCACAAGATATTAGCCTTTTACGCGCTCAATTGGCCGAGATATGGCCAAGAAAGGGTCTTTCTCTCTGACCGCTCTCTCTGTTTCGCATACTCTCTCGACGACAAGGATTGTTAAATATCTCGGCCGTCGCTGTAGCGCGCAAGCTAAAACTTTCAGGAATTGATGGGTAAGGTATACTCAACTTGTGCACAAAATTTGAAAAAAATCGGAGTGTCGCACTTGACGCACTGCCCTTGTGAAAAGTGCCTTACCCTCTCTTCCATTTGATTTTTCCCCAGTCCAAAGTCTCTCAAGACTTTCAACGAGAATCTGCGATATTCCCTCCAATCCTCGCCATTGTTCATCACCACGCCCATCGTCCAGCCTTTCACTTCCTCCATGGCATTTTTCGTGTGCAGACGATCGGAGAAGGCGTCGGAATGCTTCACAAAATACTTGACCATGTCCTTGTAGTCGCAGACCGCGACTATCGGCGTTTCGCCCAGCCAGTACGTGTAAACGGGGCCGTATTTCCGGCTCCATTCGATGAATTTGGTCTCCCAACGCTCTTCCCTCGACAATTCGAGGACATTCCCGACGAATGGGAGGGGAGCCGGCCCGGCGGGGAGATGGCGACGTTTGTAGTAGTAGTTGTAGAACAGTAGAAGCGAAATTGCGGAGAGAATCAAAAGGAAAATCATGATTTTTTAGCTGAAATTTCAAGTCAAATGGTCTGAACGAGAACTGAAAGCAAAATTATCGACCGAAAAAATGTGAGCGATAAAATAATTCATCGTGGCTGAGGAAGTAATACTAGTCCCTCCGCAAAGTCGGTGGAGTGATTTCCGCGACATGCACTGTGCGAAAACAAAAGTTCGGTTTGCACTGTGAGCGTCAAGTTGAGAAGGTAACTCTTCAAATTGGCTACACAGCGATTTCTCTGCTAGTCGGTCCGTAAAGTCGCTGGAGTGGTTTTCGCGACATGCACTGTGAGAAAACAATATTTCACTGTGCACTGTGCAATTTCTCGCTTTTTGCACCGTGCAATAGGCTTTTTTTGGTTGACTTTTCTTGTACAGTGCACATCGCAAAAATCACTTCGGCGACTTTACCGGACGGAGTATTATTTAGCATTTTCATAAAAGGCATGGACATTTTGTCGCTTTCCGCACTGTGCACAAAAAACCTCCATTTTGCACCGTGCGCTTTGTGCGAAAACAAAAGTTCCGTTTGCACTGTGCAATTTCCTGCTTTTTGCACCGTGCAATAGGTTTCCGGAAAGTCGCTGGAGCGATTTTTGGTGTTTGCACCGTGCGAAAAAGGTCAGGGTGCGAGCGACAGCCGAAAAAAGTCTATTGCACCGTGCAAAAAGCAAAAAATTGCACAGTGCAAGGTGACCTTTTGTTTTTGCACGGTTCATATCCCCGAAATCACTGCAGCGACTTTCCGGACGGACAAGTAGGAACCAAAAAAAAAATTTTTTTAGTTTGAGACTTTTAAGTCAAAAAATTTCAAAATTTAAAAAAAAATTAAAAAAAATTCCAAAAACCAAAAAAATCGAAATAAAAATTAAAAGAAAAATTTATCGCGCACCGAAATTTTGTCGCGCGCCAAAAAAAATGATTTGTCGCTGAGAAAATGGGAATCGCGCGCGACGAAAGGCAAAAAATGCAAAATGCACCGTGCAAAACGATGTTTTTGGGTCAAAATGCACTGTGCGAAGCCGTTTTTTCGCGATTTTTGAACCCCACAGTGCAAATTCTCAAAAACCGCACAGTGCAAATTCTCAAAAACCGCACAGTGCAAATTCTCAAAAACCGCACAGTGCAAATTCTCAAAAACCGCACAGTGCAAATTTTTTGAAAACCGCACTGTGCAAATTCTCAAAAACCGCACAGTGCAAATTTTCAAAAACCGCATAGTGCAAATTCTCAAAAACCGCACAGTGCAAATTCTCAAAAACCGCACAGTGCAAATTCTCAAAAACCGCACAGTGCAAATTCTCAAAAACCGCATAGTGCAAATTCTCAAAAACCGCACAGTGCAAATTCTCAAAAACCGCACAGTGCAAATTCTCAAAAACCGCACAGTGCAAATTTTTTGAAAACCGCACTGTGCAAATTCTCAAAAACCGCACAGTGCAAATTTTCAAAAACCGCATAGTGCAAATTCTCAAAAACCGCACTGTGCAAATTCTCAGGGCTTTTTGCGCCGAGTAGTAGAGCAATAAACTTTCAAAACGAGTGGTTAACCGAGCCCATTGTGACTGCTTTTTAAGCAGCGAACATTACACATGAGCACAGCCCAAAATACATCACAATTGAGCGGGTGTCTCCGATTTCTGTCGCTCGCAATGACCATATTGATAAAAAAGGTTAAAGGAAAGAAAGTTAACGTGTCTTTGGCGAGATTGCACTGTTTTTCCTTTTGGTTTTTTGAGGTTCGAAACTACGAAAAAAGTTGGGAAATTATTTATTATTTTTTTTTTTTGAAAATGTTTTTGGAATTTCTTTTGCTATTCACCACACATTTTGCCGCTTCCCGCACTGTGCACAAAAAACCCCCATTTTGCACTGTGCACTCCCCCCCTTTTTTGGAGTTCGCACCGTGCAATCGGAATATCGCGACGACATAAGCAAGTTTCAACTATGTACGTCGTTGCGGAACTCGCACAGTGCAAAACACTTCTTTTGGAGGTTTGCACCGTGCAAAAAAACGAAAATGCACTGTGCAGTTCTGACAGACGTGGGAAAAGTGCAAAATTTTCACAGTGCATTTGACCTTTTGCACTGTGCAAGCAAAATATCGCGGCGGCGCAACGCTTTTTTCAACAATGTCGCTGCGTCGGCGCCCGGAATTTCGCACAGTGCAAACGGCATTTTTGCGACTGCACAGTGCAAAATGCTTCAAAAAGGCGCGCGCACCGTGCAAAAAGCGGAAAAATGCACTGTGCGACACTCGCGACATATAAAGTGTGTAGAATTTTGCACGGTGCATTTTTGTCTATTTTTCCGCGGCCGTCACGGCGATTTCCCGTTTTTACCCCAGCGACATGCACTTTTGGGCGACCGCACCGGCAACTGCTGGAGAGTGCAAGCAAAACTTTTGGTTTTGTTTTCCTCACAGCAGAGACATCGCCAAAAAAAGAAAATGTCAAAACAAATTGCGCGATTGATAAAATGATTGATGAACTTTTATTGATAAGAACGTTTGTTTTTCCCTTTCGCGCTGCAACGAGGAAGGAACAAATTCAATTCATTTTTTTAGACTCAAATTACAAAATACAGCGATTTCTCTGCGAGTCGGTCCGTAAAGTCGCTGGAGTGGTTCCCGCGACATGCACTGTGCGAAAACAAAATTTCACTGGGCACTGTTCAATTTCTCGCTTTTTGCACCGTGCGCTTGACCTTTTTTTGGTTGCACCGTGCATCGGCAATCGCTGCGACGTAAGCAAGTTTCAACTCCGTCGCAGCGTCGGCGCGTAGAATTTTGCACAGTGCAAAAAGGGGAAAATTCACTGTGCGGTGGCGAGAAGCGTGGGAAAGTGCTAATGCACCGTGCAATCAACGCGACAATCGTGAGTAGTATACTACTCGCGCTCAAAAGTCCCGACAATTTGTCGCGCGCAAAAAAATGTCGCACCGAAGAATCGCTCCGAAAAACGGACGTCGCACGCGACATTAGTGCAAAACAAGCAAAGTGCACTGTGCAAAATGTTGTCTTTCTGTCAAAATGCACCGTGCAAAACACTTTTTTCGCGATTTTTGCAGCGACGCGCCAACAACTGCACGGTGCGGATTGTCAGGACTTTTGAGCGCGGGTAGTATGAAAAATGAATATGATTTTCGAAATCTGCGACCTCGATTACCTATAAATCGACTATGAATTAAAAAAAGAAAAAAATTACTACGTTACAGTACTACTTAAGGAAAAAATTGTGAAAAATAAGTATGATTTTCGAAATCACCACCCCTATATCGGATGTTTTCCAAAAATTTTTGAAGTTTTCTTATTGCGCAATCACCACATACTTGGAAATTTTTTGGGCCGTAGAAGCCGCAGGTGAACCTAAAATATGCCGTCAGACTAATTTTTGAATTTGGAGCCATATTGGGAATATTTTGGGGCCAGCTTTCGAACTTCCACTTGGGGACACGTCTTTGGGGACAGAATGGTATACATTGGGGACAGAATGGTACGTAGAAAGTGATCGCTGATGTCGCGCGAGTGCACTCGCCGAAAAGTGCATGTCGCTTGGGTAAAAACGGGAGATCGCCGCGACGGCCGCGAAAAATAGACAAAAATGCACCGTGCGAAATTCTACGGACTTTATGTCGCGAGTACTAGTAATTTCTGAAAATTTTTTTTCCAATTTTTCACAATTTCAAATTGTAGGTAGTAGCAGTGTTTATTTTAACGAACTGAAAGCTTAGAATATCTGAAAACCAATTTTATGCAGACATTTCTACTGCCGTCTTAATGTAACTTTACAATTGAAAGGTCGAATCATTGTGGAAGCGCCATTCACTTTCTTCAGGCTCGGCGCCACTTTTCCGGCTTCGAACTTGTACTGATTGAAGAGATTGGCAGTGAAAATGAACAGCTCCATTCGGGCCATTCCCTCGCCCAAGCAGATCCGCTTCCCGATTGAGAATGGGATCAGCTCCTCCACTTGTTTCAACTTCCCGTTCTGGTCGATAAATCGGTCGGGATTGAATCTTTCCGGCTCGGGGAAGATCTAAAACGCTTGCGGACGATTAATTTTTAGGTTAGAGGGCATGGGGAAGATCAGAAAAAAATAGAAACTTCCTATTCCGTCAGGAAAGTCGCCGGAGCGATTTTTGGTGTTTGCACCGTGCAAAAAGGTCGAATCACAGCCGAAAAAAGCCTAGTGCACGGTGCAAAGTGAACTTCTTTTGTTCACAGTGCATATTGCCGGAATCGCTCTGGCGACTCGGTCCTATTTCTCACCTTTTCATTCCTAAAAAGGACAGAAATCTGTGGGATGACGATGGTTCCCTTCTTGAAAATGAATCCGTCAAACTGCACGTCTTCGCTGACGGCGCGCGGAAGGTTTTGTGCAACCAAGTTGCAGCATCGCTGACATTCCTAAAATTGAAAAATTTTTGTTTGTTGTACTATAATATGTAGCTTTTTTAAAAGCCCCGTAGACTTTTTGTCGCGCCGCACAGTGCATTCATTTTTCCGCTTTCTGCACGGTGCGCGGGCCTTTTGAAGCATTTTGCACCGTGCAAACCGCAAAAATGCCGTTTGCACAGTGCAAAATTCCTGGCGTCGACGTCGTTGAAAAGAATTATATCGATTCTGCAAGAAAGTATGGCCAAGTGGGATATTTTTGGCTAAAATTTTTCATATTTGGCTATATTTGTCCATTTTGCCCACTTGGACAAAAAAGTTTCCCACTTGGACAAAAATTTTTCCCGTTTGACCACACTTTTTTTTCAGTTAGACACACTCTTTCACAAATCACTGGTTAGCTACTACACCTTTTGAAAAGTGCTTAGATTTTTTGTCGCGCCGCACTGTGCATTTTTCCGCTTTTTGCACGGTGCGCGCGCCTTTTTGAAGCGTTTTGCACTGTGCATGCCCCAAAAAATCCGTTTGCACTGTGCGGACGCAGCGACGTCGTTGAAAAAAGCGGTGCGCCGCGGCGGTATTGCGATTGCACAGTGCAAAAGGTCAAACGCACTGTGAAAAATGTGCACTGTGCGGCGCGACAAAAAGTCTACTTTTGCAAAAAGCGTTGCAAGGACCAACCATTATGACGGCATTAGTGTATGGTAAGTTCATTTTATCGGAATTCCCGACAATCCGACTGCTTCCAATCACCGTATCCAGCTCTTTTTGCAGCTTCTCCTGGACGTCCGGATATCTGATCAAATACGCGATGATCCAGCTGATTGTTGAGGAGGTTGTCTCTTGTCCGGCGACCCACAAATCGAGGCAAATGTTGCGGACGGCAGCTAGAGAAAAGTTGCCTTCGGTTCCGTTCTGAAACATCAAACGATGGATTTGGAGGTATTAGTCCGTCCGGAAAGTCGCTGCAGCGATTTTTGGTATTTGCACTGTGCAAAAAAAGTCAGAGTGCGAGCGACAGCCGAAAAAAGCCTATTGCACGGTGCAAAAGCAAGAAATTGCACAGTGCAAGGTGACCTTTTGTTTTCGCACAGTGCATGTCGCGGAAATCACTGCAGCGACTTTACGGACGGATCAATATATTATAGCTGAACATGAGATGAGCAGATCCAAATAAAAGCAGGCACAAATTTAGAGTAACTTTTTTTAAGGCAAAAATACGGCCAAAAAGTGTTTTTCTTTCTGACCGCTCTCCGCATTCCGCGTACTCTCTCGGCGGCAAGGATCGTTGAATATCTCGGCTGTCGCTGCAAAGCACAAACTTAAATCTTCAAGGATTTATATACGACCACGCCCGACCTCTGTGCAAGAGCAAAAAAAATCAGAGCGTCGAACGTCAAATCAAAAAAGAGAGGGGACTTTTGGCATTTCGTCACAAATATGGGATCCGAAAAATCTTTTTTGGTCGATTTCTTGTCGAATTTGGTAAAAACCAGGTCGTTTTCGACAAAGTTTACCATTTTCAAGCTATATGGATTGTTTTGAGACTTGTTTCGACCGGTAATACCTAGCGGGAAATTTAAAAATAATTTTTCCGATAAATCTTTGGACGAAAAGCCAATTTGAAGAGTTCCCTCGATTTGACGTGCGTCGCACTTGACACCAGAAGAATTTAAAGGCAAGCGACAGCCGAGATACATATAGATATATATATTGAACGATCTCTGCAGAGAGTACGTAAAATGCGGAGAGTGGTGCGAGAGAAAAGCAATTTTTGGCCATAACTTTGGTAGGTTGGCGCAGTGCATATCGCGGAAGTCAGTCCAGCGACTTTACGAACATACTACATAGTAGCATTTAAAGGGACAGAACAGCTCTTTTTGAATCTCGTTTTTTTGCGGCGTGGAAACGAAATGTCCAAAAAGTTTCTTGGTCTACGGTACCAATAACAACGGAAAAAAAATAATGGTGACATTCCACATGCTTACTAATCATTATTTTGCTATTCGCACCTCCACTGCCTTTGTTTTCGCGACAGGACATAAAAAAACTTTTTTGACATTTCGTTTCACAACGAAATGTCAAAAAACGAATTGCGCGTTCCGTAAAACGCGCAACTCCAACGTGGCTGTTCCGGCCCTTTAACTCCCACAACGAACCTTCTGAATCCTCTTTTGTCGCTCGATCAGAAACGCGTCAATGTAGTCGTGCGGCTCCAGGTGCTGCGTATAGTCGTTTCGCCCGATATGAGCGTCGATTTGCATTGTGAAGAAGTCGTAGAACGCGAGCATTAGTTGCACCCTCTCCTTGGCTCTCGCATTTACCAACGGAATTCGCATCAATCGCGGCGAATTGAGCACCAAATTCGCGGCGGGCGATGCGAACGCCCTCACCAGCCGGCCCGCCCACTCCTTCAGTCGATGAAATTCGTCTTCTTTGCCTTCGGTGAACCTGTAGCCGGCGACAATGTTGTTGACGATGGAGCCCACCGCCATGTCCGAGTATTCGAACAAGTCGATCTCTTCGGCGGGCAGCTCACCGTTGATCCGTTCGAGGAGGAGCTGCAGCTCGACGGTGATCTGAAAGTTGAATGCAAATTAATTGGGAAATTACGGTAATAGGCGAGCAACGTCTTGAGATTGAGGACGATTCGATGGCTGGAAGTAGAAAACAATACGACTAATCCTCAAAAATCCCGTTTGCACTGTGCAAAATGCCTCACAACCGCGCGCGCACCGTGCAAAAAGAGGAAAAATGCACTGTGCGGTGCGGCAAAAGCCTAAGCACTTCTTAAATGGCGTCACAGTGCGAAACGCTTCAACAAGGCCCGCGCACCGTGCAAAAAGAGGAAAATGCACTGTGCTGCGCGACAAAAAGTCTACGGGACTTTTGAAAACGCGTCGTGAAATGTTCGTAAAGTCGCTGAAGTGATTTCCACGACATGCACTGTGCGAAAACAAAAGTTCCCTTTGCACCGTGCAATAGGCTTTTTAGAGCTGATCATGGCGTCAACTTGAGAAGGGAGCTCTTCAAATTGGCTTTTCGTCCAAAGATTTATCGGAAAAATTATTTTTTAACTTCCGCGCTATGTATTACCGGTCGAAACAAGTCTGAAAACAATCCATATAGCTTGAAAATGGTACACTTTGTCAAAAAAGACCTGGTTTTTACCAAATTCGACAAGAAATCGGTCAAAAAACATTTCTCGGATCCCATATTTGTGACGAAATGCCAAGGGTTCCCTCCGCTTTTTCGATTCGACGTGCAGCGCACAAAGTATGTTTTTGTACCACAGGTAGGTATTTACCTTATACACCCCTTACGTCTTTTCAATTTCTTTTCGCCGACCCCTGGCTGGGAGAGGGGGGCATCCCATGCCCCCCCCCCTAGCTACGCCCCTGCTAATTATTTTCGTGCTCCCTTGTATTGGTATTACTGTTCGTGAAGTCGCTGGAGACATTTGCGCAACATGCACTGTGCGAAAACAAAAGTTCCCTTTGCACTGTGCAATTGGCTTTTTTTGGCTGTCGCTTGCACCCTGACCTTTTTCGCACAGTGCATGTCGCAAAAATCAGTCCAGCGACTTTCCGGACGGACTAGTATAGGCGTTAAAAGAAGAATTCCAAAAAAATCTACGCACTGAGCACTTTCTCTCAAGTCAGTTTTAGCGTCTATGACCGCTCTCCGCATTTTGTCTACTCTCTCGTCTATCGTATTTTTTATCGGAGAGAGCAACGCTTATACAAAAAAATCGCTTTTTATGCGCTTAATTGGCCGAGATATGGCCAAAAAAGAGTTTTTCTCTCTGACCGCTCTCTGCATTTTCTCTACTCTCTCGTCCATCGTATCTTGTGTTGGAGAGAGCAACGTTTACCCAAAAATCAACTTTTTTCGCGCAAAATTGGCAAAGATATGGCCAAAAAAGAGTCTTTCTCTCTGACCGCCCTCTCTGTTTCGCATACTCTCTCGGCGACAAAGATTGTTGAATATCTCGGCCGTCGCTGTAGCGCGCAAGCTAAAACTTTCAGGAATTGATGTGTAAGGTGAACTCAACCTGTGCACAAAATTTTAAAAAAATTGGAGTGTCGCACTTGACGCACAGCCCTTGTGAACAGTGCCTTACCCTCTCTTCCATTTGATTTTTCCCCAGTCCAAAGTCCCTCAGGACCTTCAGCACAAATCGCCGTTGTTCGCGCCATTCCTCGCCGTTCGCCATGGCCACGCCATCGGAGCCGCCGCGATACGTGTGCAGGACGTTCCTCCGGCTGGGACGATCCGAAAACAGCTCCGCATGCTTGACAAAGTAGCGCTGCATGTCGCTGTAGTCGCAGACCGCAACGAACGGCTGTTCGCCCAGCCAGTACGTGAAGGTGGAGCCGTATGCCCGGCTCCATTCGAGGAACTTGTCCTCCCAACGTTCTTGTCTGATCAATGCGAGCACATTGCCGAGCAATGGGAGGGGTGCGGGGCCGGGCGGCAGATTCCGACGCTTCCAGTAGTAGTTGTAGAAGAGAAGAAGGGAAATTGCAGCGAGAATCAAGAGGAAAATCATGATTTTTTAGCTGAAATTTCAAGTCAAATGGTCTGAACGAGAATTAAGTGCAAAATTATCGACCGAAAAAATTGATGAACTTTTAATAATTTATCGCGGCTGAGGTTTTATGTAATTCTAGTCCGTCCAGAAAGTCGCTAGAGTGATTTCCGCGACATGCACTGTGCGAAAACAAAAGTTCCGTTTGCACTGTGCAATTTCCTGCTTTTTGCACCGTGCAATCAGCTTCCGGAAAGTCTCTGAAGTGATTTTTGGTGTTTGCACCGTGCGAAAAAGGTCAGGGTGCGAGCGACAGCCGAAAAAGTCTATTGCACCGTGCAAAAAGCAAAGAATTGCACAGTGCAAGGTGACCTTTGTTTTCGCACGGTGCAGTAGAAGCGAAATTGCGGAGAGAATCAAGAGGAAAATCATGATTTTTTAGCTGAAATTTCAAGTCAAATGGTCTGAACAAGAATCAAGTGCAAAATTATCGACCGAAAAAAATGTGAGCGACAAAATAATTAATCGTGGAAAAAATGCGACCAATAAAATAATTTATCGTGGCTTTTTCTTGTCGAATTTGGTAAAAACCAGGTCTTTTTTGACAAAAGTCGACCATTTTCAAGCTCTCTGAATTTTTTGAGATTTTTTGACCGGAAAAAATCTGAAGAGAAATTTACAAAATAATTTTTCCGATAAATCTTTGGACGAAAAGCCAACGCGGGGCCGGGCGGCAGATTCCGACGCTTCCAGTGGTAGTTGTAGAAGAGAAGAAGGGAAATCCCGCTGATCACACAGACAATGAACATGGCTGAAGATATGCAAAAAATATGTTACTACGCCACAGGTCAAATCGAAAAAGCAAAGGGGAGGGGACTCTTGCCATTTCGTCACAAATATGGGGTCCGAGAAATGTTTTTTGACCGATTTCTTGTCGAATTTGGCAAAAACCAGGTCTTTTTTGGCAAAGTTTACCATTTTCAAGCTATATGGATTGTTTTCAGACTTGTTTCGACCGGTAATACCTAGCGGGAAAATTTTAAAATACCGCGCGGGTTATTATCGCTGATGTCGCGCGAATGCACTCGCCGAAAAGTGCATGTCGCTTGGGTAAAAACGGGGGATCGCCGCGACGGCCGCGAAAAAAATAGACAAAAATGCACCGTGCAAAATTCTACGGACTTTATGTCGCGAGTAGTATACTACTCGCGCTCAAAAGTCCCGACAATTTGTCGCGCGCAAAAAAATGTCGCACCGAAGAATCGCTCCGAAAAACGGACGTCGCACGCGACATTAGTGCAAAACAAGCAAAGTGCACTGTGCAAAATGTTGTCTTTCTGTCAAAATGCACCGTGCAAAACACTTTTTTCGCGATTTTTGCAGCGACGCGCCAAAAACTGCACGGTGCGGATTGTCAGGACTTTTGAGCGCGGGTAGTATAACATAGCTAAGCTAATAACATAAAAAATGGTTAGAAAAGTGTTGTAAACTTTTTGAAAATGATCGTAAAAATTCTACGGACTATGTCGCAAATAGTACTACGACCTTTCAAAAGTCCCGTTGACTTTTTGTCGCGGGCCGCACAGTGCACAATTTTCACAGTGCATTTAACCTTCCGCACTGTGCGGTATATCGCCGCGGCGCAACGCTTTTTTCAACGACGTCGCTGCGTCGGCGCCCGCACAGTGCAAACGACGCTTTTGGGTTTGCACAGTGCAAAATGCTCCGGAAAGCGCCCGCACCGTGCAAAAGGAGGAAGAATGCACTGTGCGGCGCGACCAACAGTCTACGGGACTTTGAAAGGCCTAGTACATGTAAAGGGCGCAGTTTTTCTACTGATAAAGTATTATATTTCGGAATACTGGAGATTACAAGGAAAAAGCAATGTAAAAGCACGTCGTTTTTGAGTAAACAAGTCAGAATTACAGTTCTTCGGAATCAACTCGTTTATTAACTCGGTCTGACGCGCCAATTAAATTGCGAGATTTGTAAACAACAGGATGGGTGGTCCCTACAATGGCAGAAACCCAAATTGACGGTCTTTTTCATGTCCAATGATGCTTTAGGCAATTACTACGCTTTTTCAAAAGTGCGTTGAAATTCGATCCACTATTTCCGCAGTTATTGGCCAAAGAAGTCATTAAAAATCTATGCAAAAGTGCGTAGATTTTTGGTCGCGCCGCACAGTGCATTTTCCTTTTTTTGCACGGTGCGCGCGCCTTTTTGAAGCATTTTGCACGGTGCAAACCTCACAAATGCCGTTTGCACTGTGCAAACCTCAAAAATGCCGTTTGCACTGTGCAAAACTCCCGCAGCGACGTAGTCGAAAAAACTTGCGTCGCGGCGATATTTCGGTTGCACTTTCGCGGCACAGTGCATTTCTCCTTTTTTTGCACGGTCCGCGGCAAAAGTCTGCGGAAAAGCGCCTTTTTGAAGCATTTTGCACTGTGCAAACCTCAAAAATGCCGTTTGCACTGTGCAAAACTCCCGCAGCGACGTAGGGCCTTTTCGATCATTTTGCACCCTGCAAGCCGCAAAAACGATATTTTGCGGAAAGAGTACGGAAAATGAGGAGAGATTTAAAAAAAACATTTTTTTGGCCTTCGCTTTGCGAATTTTACGTGAAAAAAAAATTATTTTGTATTTTTATAAAAACAACGACCAGTAAAAGTCCGAAAAAACGTATCTTACTGCGCTTTTTCAAAAGTCCCGTTGACTTTTTGAGGCGGACCGCACAGTGCACACTTTTCACAGTGCATTTGACCTTTCGCACTGTGCGGTATATCGCCGCGGCGCAACGCTTTTTTCAACGACGTCGCTGCGTTGGCGCCCGCACAGTGCAAACGACGCTTTTGGGTTTGCACAGTGCAAAATGCTCCTAAAAGCGCCCTGACGTCATAAGTGGTCAAATTACAATTACCGGCGATACTTGTAAGTTTTGTGGGATCGGTACTACGTTTTTTCAAAAGTGCGCAGACTTTTTGTCGCGGGTCGCACAGTGCACATTTTTTACAGTGCATTTGACCCTTTGCACTGTGCAATCGAAATATCGCCGCGGCGCAACGCTTTTTTCAACGACGTCGCTGCGTCGGCGCCCGGAGTTTCGCACAGTGCGAACGGCATTTTTGAGGTGTGCACAGTGCAAAATGCCTCAAAAAGGCGCGCGCACCGTGCAAAACGAGGAAAAATGAATGCACTGTGCGGCGCGACAAAAAGTCTAAGCACTTCTTAAAAGGTGTAGTTCCGAAACAGTGATTTGAGAAACAATGTGCCCAACTGAAAAAAAAGTGTGGTCAAACGGGAAAAATTTTTGTCCAAGTGGGAAAGTTTTTTGTCCAAGTGGGCAAAATGGAAAAATATAGCCAAATATAAAAAAATTTTAGCCAAAAATATCCCACTTGGCCATACTTTCTTGCACAATCGAAGCGGAAAAATGAGAGCACTGTGCGGCGCGACAGAAAGTAAGCTCAACGCTCTGTTGAAAAGGCGCAGTAACCCGAAAAGTCGAGTCCAACTGCCATAAGATTCAACCGTTATCAAATCTCTTGCCCTGTGCTCGACAAAAATTTCCTTATGATATAGTGCAATTCAAAGCATACGAAATGCGTTTTAAACATCTTCAATTTGAGAAAACACCCGGATCAACAGCTCCTGACCAAAAAGGATGCACTTTTTGTTTTGTTGATAAACTCTCACTTCAACGCTTGCGCTATTTTTCTGTTGATTCGCCGAGAAAACGTCTGCCGTGTTGCTTGGGCTTACAAGGGCCCCAAGTGCGATGCTCAGAATTTTGCAAATATTTACACACAGTTTGGAAATAGGTAACACAGCAATTTCTCAAGGTTTGTCGCGGGCCGCACATGTCGCTGCGTCGGCGTCTACAGCTTTTCCTAAACTACACTTCTTTAAAATTGCGTAGACTTTTTGTCGCGCCGCACAGTGCATTTTTCCGCTTTTTGCACGGTGCGCGCCTTTTTGAAGCATTTTGCACTGTGCAAACCTCAAAAATTCCGTTTGCACTGTGCAAAATTCCAGCGCGACGATATTTCGATTGTACAGTGCACAAGGTCAAATTCACTGTGAAAAACGGGCACTGTACGGCCCGCGGCAAAAGTCTGCGAAAAAGCGCCTTTTTGAAGCATTTTGCACTGTGCAATCAAAATATCGCCGCGACAAAAACTTTTTTTAGCTACGTCGCTGCCGGAATTTTGCACAGTGCAAACGGCATTTTTGGGGCTTGCACGGTGCAAAATGCTTCAAAAAGGCGCGCGCACCGTGCAAAAAAAGGAAAAATGCACTGTGCGGTGCGACAAAAAGTCTACGCACTTTCGAAAAGGAAATCGCATAGTTTCTTTGGGGATTTTCAATTTTTTGCACCTTCATTCGATATATGACGTCATCGCAAACTGTCATAAAAATATTTGTCATCATTCCCTCGATTGTCATCAAATTTCCCCCTCAATTTTTTTGTCCTTTTCCGTTATTATTCCTGTTTACCTTCGCTCAAATCCAGATGCCCTAAAGTTTTTTGGAGGCATTCCTTCCCTTCGCCCCTGAGGCTTACATTTCCGGTGGCCGTTTCTTGAGGCCGCGAGGGGCGTCTTCTGGTTTGTTTAACAAGTCTTTGTTAAGGAACGCGACGGCTTTTCGGAGGACCATAGAGACGTGATTATCCCTCCCGTTTTGGAGGGGGGGGGGGGAGGCCTGAAACAAAACTTTTTCTTCTTTTTTCTCGTCACTTGCAAATTGGAATTCTTTTGTTTATGCGCTCAGATGACACAAAAAGCAACTGGTTCGGGCCCGGTTCTTCGCTGATCCCCCTTGTAATGGGGGTAATTTTGAGTTTGGGTTACTGTAATTTTTGATTTTGCCCTTTTTATTGCGCTTTTCGTTCGAATTTTGAGGAAAATCCGAATTTTTTGAATTAAAAATGAAATTTCTTGCGTTGCAACGATCGCAACTTGACAACAGATAAATAGTAGAGCTGGGCCAGGCCTAAGGAAGAGCTTTAACGCGTTTTAGGCAGAAAGAATTGAAATTTTTAGGTCGAAAAATGCCGAAAATTAAAAATTTTTCTCATTTTCGCTGCACATAATATGACGTTCAGATTACCTTCAAATTTACACCACTGACTCCACTGAGCAGCAATGTCAATCCCTGAAATTTTTAGCTTCTGCTTTGCAGCGACCGTTGAGATATTGAACGATCAGCCGAGAGAGTATGCGAAATGCGGAGAGCGGTCAGAGAAGAAAACACTTTTTGGCCAAAACTTTGCCAGTTTGGGGCGAAAAAATTGATTTTTTGTGGAAACATTACCCTCTATGGTAGAAATAGGCATGCAAATTTTCATGCTAAAATTCGCAAAAAAGTTTTTGCCAATTTTTGATTTAAAATCTAAGTTGTTTCTGCAAAAAAAGAGCTAAAATTTACAGAGCTTTTTTTTTCAAAGTGGTAGGCTTACTTATATACTAGTCTGTCCGGAAAGTCGCTGGAGTGATTTTTAACATTTGCACTGTGCAAAAAAGTCAGAGTGCGAGCGACCGCCGAAAAAAGCCTTTTGCACGGTGCAAAAAGTAAAAAATTGCACAGTGCAGAGACAAATTTTGTTTTCGCACAGTGCATGTTGCGCAAATGTCTGCAACGACTTTACACACAGTAGACCCTTGGAAACATACGAAATATCTTGCCCATAACCGGCGACAGTTGAAAAAACCCTATTGCACAGTGCAAAAAGCAAGATATTGCACAGTGCAAAGGGAACTTCTGTTTTCGCACAGTGCATGTCGCGGAAATCACTCCAGCGACTTCACGAACAAACTAGTACACCCTTGGCAACATACGAAATATCTTGCCCATAACCGGCGACAGCCGATAAAAGCCTATTGCACGGTGCGAAAAGCAAGAAATTGCACAGTGCAAAAGGAACTTTTGTTTTTGCACAAAGCGCACGGTGCAAAATGGAGGTTTTTTGTGCACAGTGCGAAAAGCGACAAAATGCCCATGCCAGTCAGAGTGCGAGCGACACCCAAAAAAGCCTATTGCACAGTGCAAAAAACAAGAAATTGCACAGTGCAAAGGGAACTTTTGTTTTCGCACAGTGCATGTCGCGGAAATCACTCCAGCGACTTTGCTAACGGATTTTTTTACTTTTTTCAAAAAATAAAATCCAAAAATCAACAAATAAAATTATTTATTTTTGATAAAAATAGAATTTCAATTTTTTAACCGTATTTTGAGATCACCCGGAATCTTTTGATGACATAAATAACAAAAAAAATATAAAATTTAAAAAAATTAACAATTTTTCGACAACTTTTTGACACTTTTAACGTTAATTTTTCATCGTTACGTTGTCTACATCGTATTTCACAAGTTTTCCTTTCGGTTCTGCCTCAGTTTTGTCATTTTTGTCCTCCTTTTCCTCATGGATAACATCCTTTTCCCCATTTTCTTCCATTTTTTTCTCCTTTTCCGCAGTTTTCTCCAAATTCCCGGTCTCCATTTTGCGACACGCTTCCAGTAGCCACTGTAGACAGTCCAACGTTGGGCTTTCCGGCCCCTCTTCCCCACTCGAGGCCGGCAAATCGAATCCATTCAGGAGATCTTCAATTGTCATCGAGTCCCGGGCCAAGTTCGCGTCGAACCGTTTGCTCTTGGGGCGGATCAGTTGATGGCGCTTCAGGAAGGAGTCCATCCAGCCGTGGCTCAGCTTCAAGTCGACGCCGTTTTCCGGACTTTTTTGCGTCAAAAGTTCGCTCGCCTTCTCCAAAATGAAGCGCCGATTGATTTTGGCGCCCGCTCGGGCCGCGTCCTCCACTAATGCGGCGATTGTGCGGTCGAAATCCTTGGACTTGACGGGCCGGCCCGCTCCTTTGGCGCGCTTTTGGTTTGGGTCCATTTGTCTGAAAAAAAATTTTTTTTTTTTTTGAAAAATCGCAAAAATTTGAAATTTTTCGCAAATTTTATCGCATTAAAAAGTCTTCTGGCTATTTATACCATAGAGGGTAATGTTTCCACAAAAAATCAGTTTTTTCCGCACGAAATTGGAAGAGATATGGCAAAAAAGTGTTTCGCTCTCTCACTCTCCGCATTTTGCGTGCTCTCTCGGCGAGAAAGATCGTTGAATATCTCGGCTATCGCTGCAAAGAACTGAAAAAAACTTTCAGGGATCAGTTAAAAGGAGCGATAGATTGCATTGGAAAAATTTGAGAAAAATCGACCGGTCAATCTCACCGAAAATTGCTGACTTTTTGTCGCGCCGCACAGCGCATTTTTCCTCTTTTTGCACGGTGCAAACCGCAAAAATGTCACTCGCACTGTGCGGACGCCGACGCAACGATATGTGCGGCCGCGACAAAAAGTCTTCGCACTGTTTGAGAAGCGTGGTATGTAGTATTATAGTATTCCGCTACCTGAGCAGGTCCTCTCGATCGCGCCATTCGCGGATTCGCTTCCGATCAATCCCGTAATGTTTGGAGGCGGCTCTGATCGATGATTGCTTGGCGAACGCAACGACTTCCAGCTTCTTCTCGGCCGTAAAGACCCGAGGGGATTTGGGCTGAAGGGGTGGAAGATCGGGGCTTTCGAAGAGCTGCGAAATCTCCGCAGTTCTCGAACCTTCCAACGCCGTTGCCAAAATCGCTTCGGGCGGGCTGTCAGACACACGTTCCAGTGCTGATTTCAATGACATCCAGCTGAAAAACTTAGGGTAAAATACGGCACTGCATTTTTTTTTTTTTTTTTTTTTTTTTTTTTTTTTTTTTTGAGATATTAGTCCGTCTACACAACAAATTCCACATAGTACTACAATTCGCGAGACTTTTACGTTTGCTACACGGCGCAAAAAGCGTTGAGAATTTGCACTGTGCGGTTTTTGAGAATTTGCACTGAAATCAAAAAATTATTACCGCGAGAAAACGAAAAACTGCTCAACTTTGCACTAGTCCATCCAGAAAGTCGCTGGACTAATTTTTGGTGTTTGCACAGTGCAAAAAAGTTTGGGTGCGAGCGACAGCCGAAAAAAGCCTATTGCACGGTGCAAAAGGCAGGAAATTGCACAGTGCAACGAGAACTTTTGTTTTCGCACAGTGCATGTTGGGCAAATGTCTCCAGCGACTTTACAAACAGTAGACCCTTGGAAACATACGAAATACTTTGCCCATAACCGGCGACAGCCGAAAAAGGTCTATTGCACGGTGCAAAAAGCAAGAAATTGCACAGTGCAAAGGGAACTTTTGTTTTCGCACAGTGCATGTTGGGCAAATGTCTCCAGCGACTCTACAGACAGTAGACCCTTGGAGACATACGAAATACCTTGCCCATAACCGGCGACAGCCGAAAAAGTCTATTGCACGGTGCAAAAAGCAAGAAATTGCACAGTGCAAAGGGAACTTTTGTTTTCGCACAGTGCATGTTGCAAAAATCACTCCAGCAACTTCACGGACGGACTAGTATGCCGCCATTCGAAAAGTAATTGAACCCAAAGTTGGTGTAGGTTAGAAAACAACTTTTTTTTTGATAAGGACCCCCAGCGATAAGAGCCGCTGGATGAGGAAAGCATGTCCTTATCGCAGTCGTCCTTCGGCGGCTCATTTCACAGCTCCGTGAAAAAACAGACTCAATACATTGAAGTTGTTTGCGAAGTGCCATAACGCTTTTACTGTCCGTCGGAGTCAAAACAAGCCGATTTTTTGCGTAAATTTTGCCTAATTTTGAGTTATATTGCAGTAGGGTCAACAGAAAAGCTAAAAAGGAAAGTAACCCAAGTGCGACGCACGTCAAATCGAAAAAGCAAGTCTTCAAATTGGCTTTTCGTCCAAAGATTTATCGGAAAAAGTATTTGTGGCAAATCGGGCCGGGCCGGTAAAAGGTAGGCCCGGTACTGGAAAATTGAGTTTTCTCCTTTGTTTCTGGAGCTATGCTGCCGATTTTTTTTTTCAGAATACGTCAAATTGAATTCTCCGCCTGAATCTGGGACTCGATTTTTTATTTTAGTTGGAGTGTCATTTTGAAAATTGAAAAAAACCGACTTTTTCAAAAGTACCCTGTTTTTGAGGTCCCCGTGTGCACTTTTGCGGATAGTTAGCAGGGTCCCGTTCCGATCTCTTGCAAAACACTTCAAGTTTACTTGCTGAAATTTTCAGAAATTTGCATACAGTACTCGCGCCGGGCGGCTTCGCGGAATGAAAGGTTGAAAAAAAGTCAAAAACGATTCGATATGAAAACGACACACTATCAACAAGTTTTCTTCAAGCACTGTGGCTCATTTCTCCCATTTCTCCGGCCCGTTCATTTCTCCGGCCCGTTTTCAACATTTTTGAAGCCCGGCCCGGCCCGAAAATTTTTTCTTCGAAGCCCGGCCCGGTGAGGTTTACTGGCCTGGCCCGGTTGTAAAATTTCGTTTTATCTTTAGACAGAAAACCCGCCAAACCACCTTTTCCGTCGAAAGCAAAATCTTGTTTTCGCGGAAAATCAAAATGCCAGACGAAAAATTGGCATCGCAATTTTTCGTGTCGGCACCAAAAAATCGGAACGCGGCTTCGGGCCGAAATTCAAAATCTTGGGCTCGAAGCCTCGGCCCGAAAAAAAACGTCGAGCCCAAAGCCCGGCCCGGCCCGTTTTCAAAATGTCCCAGGGCCGGCCCGGCCCGGTTGCCATGTCTGGATTTTAACGGTCAAAAAATCTCAAAAAATTCAGAGAGCTTGAAAATGGTCGACTTTTGTCAAAAACGACCCGCGTTTTGCCAAATTGGACAAGAAATCGATCAAAAAAAGATTTTTCGGACCCCATATTTGTGACGAAATGCCAAGAGCTCCCTCCGCTTTTGTTTTTTTTTTTGATTTGCGACTATCAGATTTTCATTAAATTTTGCACATATGTCATACATAGGCCACATTTGAATTCCTGAAAGTTTTAGCTCGCGCTTTGCAAGCGCACTCGAGATATTGAACGGATCCATCGAGAGAGTACGCGAAATGCGGAGTTCGGTCAGAGAGGAATGCACTTTTGGGCCCTAACTTTGGCAGTTTCATGCGGAAAAAACTGATTTTTTGTGGAAACATTACCCTCTATGGTAGAAATAGCCATGAAACTTTTCTCTGATTTTTTTTTTTTTTTTTTTTTTGAAATTTTTTTGAAAAAAATGTCACATTTCCCCCAACTTTCGATCTCAAAATCTCGATCGTTTCTGCAATGCGCGAGCTAGGAGTCTCGCATATGTCTCAGAAAAGGTTATTCTAAATATGTCTGCAAGTTGCATCAAAATCTGAGTGTCGCACTTGGGGTACTTCCTTCATGTGTAAGGTTGAAAAAGTGAATACTTTTATTGTGAACTGATAATGATTACGGATATAAAACAAAGATTGTAGGCTAAAACACAAGGCAGGTCAAAAAATATAGCAATTGCATTGAAAAGAAATTGAGAAATCCAAGATTATGCTACAGTAGACATCAAAATGGAGTGAGTTTCAAAAAATCTGGCAAAAATCGCAAAATTGTCAAGAACAAATATCGCATTTGTACTGTAAGGCAAAGTAGTGGCTTTATCGACCGGCAGAAACCAAAATCGCGATGAGATTTTGTTCGAATCCCCCGCCAATTTCCCGTTATATCACGGCGCAAACCAAAACTAAACGAAATGGAATTGAAGGCGAACAGCCATTCCATTTCATGCCTGAGGCCCTGTAATTTCCGCCCCCAAAGAGATGAGAGAGCGAAATGAGAAAAAGCTCCCCCCCCCCCCCCCCCCCGTTTCCACAGCCCTAAGGGCTCTCCAACAGCCCGCCAGCCCCCACTCCTCCACCTCCATGGAATTCGCCCCCCTTTAATTAGCGTCCCTCTCTCATCGCCCCGGGGCGGACAAGGTGTTGTCGTGCAAAGACGCTTCTCTCGCTCTTGCCGGCCATTTGCACGCAATTATTGCGGGCTAATCGCCGGTTTGAAGCGGAAAATTCACAAGCGATGCGATTTATTCGGAAAGAAAATGCAAAAATTTTCACACTCAAAATTATGCAGGAATTTGCACTGTGCGGTTTTTGAGAATTTGCACTGTGCGGTTTTCGGGAACTTGCACTGTGCGGTTTTTGAGAATTTGCACTGTGCGGTTTTCGAGAATTTGCACTGTGCGGTTCGAAAATTGCGAAAAAACGGCTTCGCACGGTGCATTTTGCATTTTTTGCCTTACGTCGCGCGCGATTTCCAATTTTCTCAGCGACAAATCATTTTTTTTGGCGCGCGACAAAATTTCGGGGCGCGATAAATTCTCAGGAGTACTACTCGCGCTCAAAAGTCCTGACAATTTGTCGCGCGCAAAAAAATTGTCGCACCGACGAATCGCTCCGAAAAAGGGGCGTCGCGCGCGATATTATTGCAAAACAAACAAAATGCACTGTGCAAAATGTTGTCTTTCTGTCAAAATGCACCGTGCAAAACACTTTTTTCGCGA
Source organism: Bursaphelenchus mucronatus (assembly GCA_025436335.1). Classification (NCBI taxonomy): domain Eukaryota; kingdom Metazoa; phylum Nematoda; class Chromadorea; order Rhabditida; family Aphelenchoididae; genus Bursaphelenchus; species Bursaphelenchus mucronatus. Next base: position 10,403,206 of record CM046356.1, read on the forward strand.
TTTTCGCAGCGACGCGACAAAAAACTGCACAGTGCGGACAGTCAGGACTTTTGAGCGCGGGTAGTATCAACAGTTAAGATAAGAAGGTACCACGCTTTTTTTCAAAAGTGCGTAGACTTTTTGTCGCGGCACAGTGCAGATTTTTCACAGTGCATTTGACCTTTTGCACTGTGCAATCGAAATATCGCCGCGGCGCAACGCTTTTTTCAACGACATCGCTGCGTCGGCGCCCGGAATTCGCACAGTGCAAACGGCTTTTTTGAGGTTTGCACAGTGCGAAAAGAGTGAAATTCACTGTGCGGCTGCGACAAGCGTGGGAAAAGTGCAAATGCACTGTGCAATCAATGCGACAAATGTCCATCTACGTTTTCTTCAAAAGTGCGTAGACTTTTTGTCGCGGCCCGCACAGTGCACATTTTTCACAGTGCATTTGACCTTTTGCACTGTGCAATCGAAATATCGCCGCGACGCAACGCTCTTTTCAACGACGACGCTGCGGGAGTTTTGCACAGTGCAATTGGGATTTTTGAGGTGTGCACCGTGCAGAATGCTTAAAAAAGGCGCGCGCACCGTGCAAACAGAGGAAAAATGCACTGTGCGGTGCGACAAAAAGTCTACGCACTTTTGAAAAGGCAAAATGGGAAATTGGAAAAATTTTGATGGTAAATGATTGTCTTTACCTTGACATGATATCTGGCAGTCGTTGCACAGCCATATCACAACGCACGTCGAACCCAAAAAGCAAGAGGAGGGAACTCTTGGCATTTCGTCACAAATATGGGATCCGAGAAATGTTTTTGACCGATTTCTTGTCGAATTTGGCAAAAACCAGGTCTTTTTTGACAAAGTTTACCATTTTCAAGCTATATGGATTGTTTTCAGACTTGTTTCGACCGGTAATACCTAAAAATTAAAAATTATTTTTCCTATAAATCTTTGAACGAAAAGCCAATTTGAAGAGAGCCCTTCTCAACTTGATGTGTGCCGCATTTTTCAAAGAATCACATCTAGTGCGACGTTCTGATTTTAATGAAAAACAGTAAACACTTAGGATAACTTTTTCTAAGACATATGCGACACTCCTAGCTCGCGCTTTGCAGAAACGACCGAAATTTTTAGTCAAAAGTTGGCAAAATGTGAAAATTTTTTGCGAATTTCGGTACGAAAAGTTTCATGGCTATTTCTACCACAGAGGGTAATGTTTCCACAAAAAAATCAATTTTTTCCGCACAAAACAGCCAAAGATACGGCCAAAAAGTGTGTTTTCCTCTCTCGCTCTCCGCGTTTCGCGTGCTCTTTCGGCCGTACAAAAGAGAAAACAAGTCGATGCATGTCAAATCGAAAAAGCAAGAGGGAGGGAAGTCTTCACGTTGGCGATTCGTCTTTGACACTTCGCAACACGTGCGAAAAATTATTTTTCTAGCTGCCGCTTTTTTTGATTTTCATTTTATAGCGAGTATTTGACGGAAAACGGCAAAATAACTGCCAAAACATGATAAAATAATTTTTTTCCAACAATTTGCGATACTTTTCAGCAAATTCTAACAAAAAATGGCAAATTTACATACCCAAAAAATTATTTTTCCTCAATGTTGCGAAGTGTCAAAGACGAATCGCCAACTTGAAGACTTTTCTTTTCGATTTGACGTGTTTGAAAACACTAATACTTCCTCTTTCTCCCATTTTATCGTATTGTTTTCTCCTTCCATCCATCAACTCGTCCTCAATCAAGAGATTCGCATCCATTTTTGGGCCGAAAAGTCTCGTTTCAGCCCGTTTATTCGGCCGATATCCGTCGAATATTCATCGCTCAACGCGCCGCTCACAGTGCCATAAGGAGGGGGGTCAGGAAGCGGCGCAGATTCCCTCAAGGGACCTTTTCCTTCGAATTTTTTTTCCTTTTTTGGCTTTTCGCAAAAAAATGTCGAAAAGGGCCAAAAAAGGAAAAAGTTTTTGGTGTCCGATTCGAAGACAATTGGTTTGGGTCGAAGAAAAACGGACAAGTGTTCGCACGTCCCGCATCAGTTACTACGCCTTTTCAAAAATTTCCGTAGACCCGCGCCGCACAGTGCATTTTTCCTCTTTTTGCACGGTGCGCGCGCCTTTTTGAAAAGTTTTGCACGGTGCAAACCTCAAAAATGCCGTTTGCACTGTGCGAAACTCCCGCAGCGACGTAGTCGAAAAGCTTGCGTCGCAGCGATATTTCGATTGCGCTTTTGCCGCACAGTGCATTTCTCCTCTTTTTGCACGGTGCGCGCCTTTTTGAAGCATTTTGCACTGTGCAAACCTCAAAAATCCTGTTTGCACTGTGCAAAACTCCGGGCTCCGATGCAGCGGCATCGTTGAAAAAAACTTGCGTCGCGGCGATATTTCGATTGCACTTTCGCGACACAGTTCGTTTTTCCTCTTTTTGCACGGTGCGCGCGCCTTTTTGAAGCATTTTGCACTGTGCAAACCTCAAAAATGCCGTTTGCACTGTGCGAGACTCCCACAGCGACGCGTCGCGACGCGAACGGCATTTTTGAGGTTTGCACTGTGCAAAAACAGTGAAATTTACGGTGCGGCGGCGATAAAGTGCATGGACTTTGTTCCCATTCGCACAGTGCACTTGACCTTTTGCACTGTGCAATCGAAATATCGCCGCGACGCAACGCTCTTTTCAACGACGACGCTGCGGGAGTTTCGCACAGTGCAAACGGAATTTTTGAGGTTTTCACTGTGCAAAATGCTTCAAAATGGCGCGCGCACCGTGCAAAAAGAGGAAAAATGCACTGTGCGGCGCGAAAAAAAGTCTACGGGACTTTTGAAAAGCCGTAGGTAATATCGGCCATTTTTGAGGAGAATTTGGGAGGTTTTTTTGTTTTTTTCATATTTGGAAGAGGTTTTGCAGAGGTTTTAGCGGATTTCCGGAGAATTTTAGCTATTACAAAGAGATGTACGTGCGAAAAGGAGACTTTTTGCAGAAGGATATGGCACAAATCATTGAAAATTTCAATTTGAAATGCCAATTTTTTTTGGATGATATGAAAATTTCCAGAATAATTTTTTATGACTTTTCAAATACTACTCCGTCCGTCAAGTCGCTGGAGTGATTTCGGCGACATGCACTGTGCGAAAACACAAGTTCCCTTTGCACTGTGCAATTTGCTGCTTTTTGCACGGTGCAATAGGCTTTTTTCGGCTGTCGCTCGCACCCTGATCTTCATTGCACAGTGCAAACACCAATCGCTTTTTTGGTGTTTGCACTGTGCGAAAACACAAGTTCCCTCTGCACTATGCAATTTCTTGCTTTTTGCACCGTGCAATATGCTTTTTTCGGTTGTCGCTCGCACCCTCACTTTTTTTGCGTTATGCATATCGCCGAAATCACTGCAGCGACTTTCCGAATGGACTATCAGTCCGTCGGGAAAATAATGAGCACTCGTCGCAGCAGAATTTCGCGTCTCGCCGCAGTTGCGCACAAAATTCCCAAGCGCCGGGACGCGATGATGGGCGATTGCGACGTGTTCTCCTTATTTTCCCGACAGACTGACTTTGCACTGTGCAATTTGTTGCTTTTTGCACGGTGCAATAGGCTTTTTCGGTTGTCGTTTGCATGTCCTGACTTTTTTGCACGGTGCAAATGCTAAAAATCACTCCAGCGACTTTTCAAACGAACTATAATAGTAAACACTGTCAAGCCACAATTCTTTTCATTTTTGGATTAGCTCCACACGATATTTTTGATATTATCCATGACCATCAAAAATCACATTGCATTGTGCAATTTCATGCTTTTTGCACGGTGCAATAGGCTTTTTTCGGCTGTCGCTCGCACCCTCACATTTTTTGCGTTATGCATGTCGCGAAATCAATGCAGCGACTTTCCGAATATCATAAATGGTCATGTCCAATTTTCCCCTCGACCTCGATCCATCTCCCTCCAATTCCACAGCCATTCGTCATGTGTGACCGATGGTTGTGCCCCGAGCACTACTTTATATTTCGTTTTTTGGCCGCTAAGTTGTTTTTTGTTTATCCCCTCGGGCACTTTTCTTTGCTCGAATGAGTAATTAATTAATGGTGGGGAAATAATTTTTTGGGGGCTTTTCATGGCAATGTTGGTTTATTGAAATTCATTGAAAGGCTCTTTTTTTGGTTTTTAGTTCAGTTTTTTATGAAAAAAAATTTTTTTAATTTTTTTCCGGATTTTTTTTATTTTGTACATACAGTAGACATGGGCCACATACTAATCCGTCCGTAAAGTCGCTGGAGTGATTTCTGCGATACGCACTGTGCGAAAACAAAAGTTCGGTTTGCACTGTGCAATTTCTTGATTTTTGCACCGTGCAATAGGGTTTTTTTCGGCTGTCGCTCGCACCCTGACCTTTTTTGCACAGTGCAAAACCCAAAAATTACTCCAGCGACTTTCCGGACGGACAACGAAATGGCTGTCCCCAAATTTATACCATTCTTTACAGTACTACTTAAAAAAAAAGTTGTAATTATGAAAAATGGATATGATTTTCGAAATCAGCAACCTCGATTACCCCTATATCGGATTTTTTCCAAAAAATTTTGAAATTTTTCTTATTGCGCAATCACCACATACTTCGAATTCAGGGTGCGAGCGACAGCCGAAAAAACTTATTGCACCGTGCAAAAAGCAAAAAATTGCACAGTGCAACGTGAACTTTTGTTTCCGCACAGTGCACGTCGCAAAAATCACTCCAGCGACTTTACAGACGGACCAGTGGCGCGCCGCACAGTGCATTTCACCTTTTGCCCTGTGCAATCGAAATATCGCCGCGGCGCAACGCATTTTTCAAACGACGTTGCTGCGTCGGACCTTTGCACAGTGCAACAAGCCTTTTTTGGGGTTTGCACTGTGCGAAACGGGTAAACTTCACTGCCTCCATTTTGCACTGTGCAGTTCACTTTTTTGGTTTTTGCACCGTGCATCGACAATCGCTGCGACATAAGCAAGTTTCAACTAGGTCGCTGCGTCGGGGCCAGCAATTCGCACAGTGCAAACGGCTTTTTGGAGGTTTGCACTGTGCAAAAAAGAGAATATTTGCCGTGCGGCTGCGACAAGCGTGGGAAAATTACAAAATGCACTGTGCGCTAGCGGGAAAATGTCCATGCACTTTGTGAAAATACAAATAGTCCGTTGGCAAAATCGCTGGATAGATTTTTGGTGTTTGCACTGTGCAAGAAATGTCAGAGTGCGAGCGACAGCCGAAAAAAGCCTGTTGCACGGTGCGAAAAGCAAAAAATTGCACAGTGCAAAGGGAACTTTTGTTTTCGCACAGTGCATGTCGCGGGAATCACTCCAGCGACTTTACGGATGCAGTGCACACATGTCAGACATAGGCCACTTATGAATTTCAGAAAGTTTTTGCTCGCGCCTTGCAGACAAAGCCGAGATATTCAACAATCTACAGGGAGAGTACGCAAAATGCGGAGAGCGAGAGAGGAAAACACTTTTTGGCCGTATCTTTGTCAGTTTCGCGCGGAAAAAATTGATTTTTTGTGGAAACATTACCCTTTACGGTAGAAATAGGCGTCAAACTTTTCACATCAAAATTCGCAAAAAAATTTCACATTTTCTCCAATTTTCGACCCAAAAGTCTCGGTCGTTTCTGGAAAGCGCCAGTTAGAGGGTTTCATCCAAATCTGAGTGTCGCACTTCCCCAGTGAGTGCGAAAAAAACGAAAACAGTCATATTTCCATATTTCCCCTAAGGGGTTTTGTGAATTCTCCGCGCCAAAACTTTTTTTTTTTGCATTTTTTGATAATTTTTTTTTTATTCAAAAATTACTTTGCTCCCACCGCCGTTCACGGCTATTTTTGCTCTCTTAATCCTCTGAATACTCGGGCCAAACGGATGCCCACCAAGAATTTCTCATTATCCCACCCATTAGAGCGTCGTTTTCCCATCGCCCTTCCCTTTTTTCAGCCCGAAAAAGTTTTTTTTTATCATCAGACATCCACAAAGCACAATGCGAACACATGTTCCGTTGATTCAGACGGGATAAATATTATTTTCGAAGAGGATTTTTCGAAAATGCCCTTAGGGCAGAATTCGAAACCAATTGATTTGTCGGCCGCCAAATGTCGTCGAATGCGAAAACAGTGGGCCTGAGAACCAATTTTCGGACTTACTGTGTGGTATTTATGGGCTTCGAATTGGTGTCGGACATTACACTTGATATCGGATTTTCGAAGGAGTTTTTGGGAGTTTCCTGAGGCAGCTCACTAGCAGGCTACTTTAAATGTCCTTCTATACTATATCATGTCATTTTATATAACTTTAGGTATTGATTTCGCTAGAAATCGCAAAAATTTTTTTTATTTTAGACGTTGCGTGCGTTCGTTGGCTACAAAAAAATTTTTTTTGCCAAATTGGCTGTTTAATAGATGGGCACATTGACTTTACGTATTTTACCATCTTTGGCTTTTTGAAAAATCAATTAAATCGCTTTTTTTGGCTTCTAGAACACAATGCCAAAAATGGCGGGATATTCAAAAATTTAAGCGTGATTTTTTATAAAACTTGTGTAAATAGACAAGAATGTTTTATCTCGTATTGTACAGCCGTTTTCCCAATTTTTACCATCTTTTTTCACCAATAAAACACAATGCCAAAAATGGCGGGAAATTCAAAAAATTTGAATTAAATTTTTGATTGAACTTCTATTAATGCCTCTAAAAAGCATATCGTGCGTATTTCACAATCGTTTTCCCAATTTTTACCACTTTTTCACCCCTAAAACACAATGCCAAAAATGGCGGGAAATTCAAAAAATTTGAATTAAATTTTTGATGAATTCTGTTAATCCCTCTCAAAAGTATACCGCGCGAACATTACAATCGTTTTCCCAATTTTTACCACTTTTTCACCCCCTAAAACACAATGCCAAAAATGGCGGGAAATTCAAATCTTCAAAGGTCGATTTCTTCCCTGGGGAATGTAATATCCGTCTTGATCGTGTCCAAATTAAAGGTTTGATGGGTTCGAAGGCCATCCATCCCTCAAACAGTTGTGTCCCAATTTTTTCTCTCATCTTTACGGCTAACGTGCGAATTTAGAGCGAAAATGAGGCCAATTTTTGAACTTTTTTGTTGATTTTTATCATATTTCGGCGTATTTTAGGAATACAGTGTACCGGAAAGACCGTAAACTGCCCTTGAGGTATATTCGGAGCTCCGAAAATTTGAATTTTCCACAATTTTTGGTATGAAAATTGAGATTTTTTAAATTTTTTTCGGTTTTTTGGCAAATTTTTGAATTTTTTTAAAAGTACCAATAAAGGAGATCCGTATTTTAGATTGTAGTCACATGTAGACACTAGATCTTACATTTATCAACCATTTATATCTAGAAATCGCCCATTTTTGGCTAAAAATTAGCAATTTTCCACATTTTTTGATGATTTTTTGGGATTTTCTCAATTTTTATCGCAAAATTAAATCGTATTTTACATGGTATAATCATAAAATTGCGCAGACTGTCTGCACATCGAGATTTCAAAACATTTTCGTCTGCTTTCTTTCAAAAAATTTTAAATTTTCATCAGAAATATTGAAAAAATCTTAATTTTTGCCAAAACAACACCTTAATTTAGTCCTCATTTTGATGCTAATGACTTCTATTTGCCATTTACCACACTCTCCGACCTCTAAATGTCAACACCTCTCCGAAAACAAAGATCTTCCCCCATCGAACTGCCGCTTCCCGCATCGGAAGACCTACTATAATATAATCTTGGTCCGTTTTTCGCTCAAACCTGCAAATCTCGAGATTCCACGCGCTGCGGGCTTCGCCCACCGCCCTAATCCGTCTCAGTTCGAAGCCGCAAATCTGCGTCTTCGGGCTCTCACGCCACTCCAGCGGATTCGCCGTCGCAACGACCCCGCAGGGCATGAGGTGTCAAATTGCGTTTAAAAGACAATAGAGACGGGCCCGAAAACTCTTGAATGGGCATTTGGGCCGCTTTTCGGCCGAATTTCGTTGTTCCGAAGCGCCGAAAAGCGAAAAACATTGCGCTGACCCCCCAAACTTTGATGTCTAAGGTCAGTCTTGAGAGATTTTTGAACTCTTTTACAATATTTTCCAAGAATTTTGTTTTGTATAGTTCATCTACAGTACATGAAATCGACTTTAGAAGATTGTGGAGCAGTTTCGAACCGATTTTTTCTCTGAATTTTGCATTTTTTGAGATTTTTTGCACAAAAAATTTATTTTTCGTCCAAAAAGTCATTTTTCTCAAATTTACCGTACTTTAAATACTCTCTTCGTATGTCCTGCTAAATTTTACATCCCTAAAGACAAATTTCTAACCGATTTTTTCTTTGAATTTTGTATTTTTTGAAGTTTTTTGCTCAAAAACACAATTTTTTCCCTAAAAATGTCATTTTTTTTCAAATTTACCGTAGTTTTAGATACAAATTATAAGGAAAAATACTCTCTTATTATGTCCTGCTAAATTTTACATCCCTAAAGACAAATTTCGAACCAATTTTTTCTCTGAATTTTGTATTTTTCAAAGTTTTTTGCTCAAAAACAAAATTTTTTCCCTAAAAATGTCATTTTTCTCAAATTTACCGTACTTTAAATACCCTATTCTTATGTCCTGCTAAATTTTACATCCCTAAAGACAAATTTCGAACCGATTTTTTCCCTGAATTTTGTATTTTTTGAAGTTTTTTTGCTCAAAAACACAATTTTTTCCCGAAAAATGTCATTTTTCTCAAATTTACCGTACTTTTTGTCGATTAAAAATTAGTTCCTCAATTTTCATTCAATCCCACATATTTCCCCCACCATTCCCACCATTTTGGGCGCATTTTGCTTTCGAAACGCCCTAAAAATGCCCTTTGGAATGATCTGCTGATGACAACGAGTGTAAACAGACATTTCCATTAAACCCGCCCGACCTCGCATGGCCATTCTTTTCTTTGTGGGCGCCCGAAATTTTTTTTTTTAATTAATGCATTTAGTAAATTAGTTTCGTCGTTTCACCCCCCGGAATTTGCATATTTTACGCGGAATTCGCGGAATTCCGAGATTTTTTCGTGCGTCCCCAACCGCGACTGCATAACAATGGGGCCGGCGGTGTTTATGAATCAGGAGATTGGACTGTAGAGCAAAAGAAGCGACCATTTCGGGGCGGAGCTTCGATTTTTTGGCGTTTTTTCGAAATTTTTGCGGAGTTTTGGCATTTAGTACAAGTTTGCGGCCTTCAAATTATCGGCAACATAATCTACACTCATTGTGAAGGCATATTTTACTAAGAAACTATATTAAGACTATTTATTTTCTCATATTTTGGTCCTTTATATATTATACATGACATTAGTCAGCAAATCCATCAAAATAACGTCTTACTCGCCTTCGCGTGCACTATCGTGCCTGTTTTGAATAATATAAAAATTGTCACTGTATTCAGAGCCATTACTCATTTTTAAAATTCGAAAATAAATTTTCCCGCCATTTTTTGGCATTCCGTTTCAGATGTCGAAATAGGTGTAAAAACAATGTAAATAGCAAAATCCGCTGGGAGAACCTCTATTTCGTATTGTAAAGCATATAAATCGTGCAAAACTTTGAGTTTTTACTCCCTTTTCAATGTTATCCATGACGATTTGGACATTTTTGGTAAAAATTCTTACGCAAACAAACTTTAATGGCTTTTTATGCCTTTCAAGATGCACTGCCTTTTGTTTTCAACAGTCTCCTTCCAAATTCCAACGCAGTAACCATACAAAATCGACCTTGTAACCCCGAGAAACGGCCGAAATCCTCGATTTTTCGTGTTTATTCGATTATATCCCATGTTTTCGGCGGCGCCACCGCCTCTTATAATTGCCGCCGCAAGTGTTTTTGTTTGCAGACATCCGGCCGACAAAAGTTCTGGCCATGAATTGAGCGGCCCCATAATTGGAGCCATTCTTCGCACCGCGAAACACCGCTCGGCGCCCGAACGCTAAATGTGGGATGGAGCGGCGCGTCGACGCTTTGTCCATCCCACAGTCGTCCTGTGGGTTGTAGCCCACCTCATAGGCGGTAGTTTTGGTAGTTCAGGTGGGGAAATTTATATTACACTTGGGTTTGATGTCGATTTTTCGAATTTTTTGGTGTTAACGTCCAATTTTCAGACGAAATCAAATGTTTCTGTGATAAATTAACCTGCCCTGGGTCGTTGGTTTGCAGCGGCAAGTGGTGTCTTATTGGAATTAGTACAGAAGGTAGGTTTGAAACATGTTCCATCGTATAAAATGTCACTTTTTGCGGATAACACGGCTGTGAAGGGCTAGGCTGTTGTTTGTATCTTTTTAGATGTTTAAATAGTACAAAAATCGTATTTACTTTATTTTGCGTAATCTATATTACCTATAATTCGGAAAAACAAAAGCTCGAAACACCTTCCATCGTATAAAATATCACTTTTTGCGGATAACGCGATTTTGAAGGGCTAATCTGTTATTTATAGCTCTTTAGAAGTGTATACAGTATAAAAATCGTATTTTCTTTGTTTTAAGTGATCTATTTGACGTATTATTTGAAAAAACAAAGGCTCAAAACACATTTCATCGTATAAAATGTCGCTTTTCGCCAAAACCGCTATTTCAGTCTATAAAAAGCCTCATAAATTATTGAACAAAACAAAATTCACCGTATTTTACCTCTGATTTCAGGCGGAAACGGCCGTCTGGATCAGTTATGCGGCTGGGACGACCGAGATCGACCGGTCGATTGTGCCAAGGATTTCGACCGTTGGACCGAGGTGTGCGCCTGTGATGAGCCTCTATGCAATACGTTCGCGCATTTGCGGTCAAACATGGATCAGCGGCGAGAGGGCGACTACGAGATGACTCGTTATGGAGCGGGTTCCAAAGGGGTAAGGAGAAGATCAATTGGTATAAATAATGATCATTTTTCCGGTAATAACAAAGCTAAATGAGAGTAATAAGTCGTATAGAACCTGTTTTGAGAGATGCTACGATTGCTGTCGCGTATTTCACCAAAAATTTTGCTCTTTTCCACCAGAAGGTCAAGTACAATATAAAATAAGGTCATAAATTTGTGAAAACGCCGTTGAAATCACTTTTAATTGATAGATCTCAATAGAAGATGGCATGATCTCCCGTAAAAGGCTATTTCCCCGATATAAATCACCAGAAATTTTTTGTTCTGATATTTTTTTCAAATTTTTGGCCAAAAATTTTATGAAAATTGGAAAATGAATGTAAATCTTGGTCGCAAGCCCTCTATTTCTTACTGATACGATATCCTCGGTCCTCCGGCCTGCCTATAGTACCGATTAGAATACGTTAAGCATCCAAAATTCTTGATGATCACTCGTTTTCGTCAAAAAAATCGAAAAAATCCCAAAATTCTGCTTAAAAACTACCGTAATCTCTTCTAAACCCCTCGAAATTTCAGCGTGACTATCAGCACGGTCCAACGAAATCGCGCGGCTGGTACCAAGGCAGCAATTTGATCGTCCTCTTGGTCATCATACCCCTGGCCGTCGGTGGGATGGCCGTTTGTCTGGTGTTCGTCAACTATCACTGCAAAATGACTTAGGGCCTCTGATGCGTCGATTCCGTTAAATAACCTGTCCATATATCGTCGTAAAATTTTATTCTGTCCAATAAATTGTATTGATCTACCGGATGGTCTAAGCAAAAGGGCAAATCGATGAGTTTTGAAAGATTTTGCGTGAAGGAAATGTAGTGAATGGACAAGAAAAAGATTAGAAGAGATATTAAACATATTCTTGTTAATTTTTTTTAACTAACACACAAAAAAATTAATAAAACTGGATTGTACATCGAATGGTGGAGTCAAAATTACCCTCCACAGCATCCGCCGGACGCACAGCTTGGAATGTTGGTTGTGGTAGTGTTCAGTCGACCAATTGGACGACGGCCACCACCTGAAGGATGGATAAGATAAAATTTTGTTTAAAAACCGATTAAACGCTGTTAAATTACTTGAGAATCAACCTAAACTCGCAAAAATAACTCTAAAAGCTCACCTCCAGGTCGGCCGGGCCAGTTTCCGCCACCACCGCCTCCTCCTCCACCGCCGCCACCTCCACCACCGCGACGACCCAATGAGCTCCTAAATCGGTCTTGTTCATCGGGATCTACTACAGATGTGCCGAGAAGAGGTCCGAACAACGATCGAAAGCTAAAATCATTCAGGATTATAAGCAGTTTATACATTATTTTATATTACACTTCAAGTTAGATATAAGAACTGGAAAATCTAACAAACCCAGGCTTTAATTTGGTTGAAATCGCTACAATTTCTCAAGCAAGACTCTAAAAATCAATGAACAAAAAGAAACCGGAACTTACAACATCATAAACGCCAGATAAATCTCAAAGAAGAACTTGTACAGGGACTTGAGAAACGGCTCACTGTTTACAATCTCGCCTTCTAAAAACAAAAAAAAATATAGCATTTTCAGCATCCACAAGTCGTACTCTTTTATTACAAATCAACTGCAAACAAAATCTTAATCGAATAACCGTTTTATTGATCAATATCTTGTTGATGTCTAAATTAATATAAATTATCAACTTACTCGAATTAACGTAAGGCATTGTGAACACAAATCGATTCAACACACCAAAAACTTTCGGAATACAGCGACAACCAACTTGTGATACGTCAGAAATAATTTTTCGAGAAAAAACTTGGAGATTGGGCGCAGCTTGCGAAAGTCTTTGTGCGGGCGACATTTTATACGATAAAACTGTTGTTTATGCCAGACGGAAAGTAAAAAATGGAACATGATATTAATCAGATGCATCTGCAGATGGTGATGGGTTGTTACGTATGGTCAAAATGGACTTTGTTGATTATAAAAGTCATTTTTGGAGACGTTATATTCTCATAGATCAATGTTGAACATGGCCGTATTTAACACCATCAATTTGGCTCTAACGACATTCGGAGCTGTATAGCGAACATGTAAGGGTCATCTAGATGCTTGAACATCCAGTGCTGTTTACTTTCGAATAAGCAAAGAACATCCGAAGCTCGGGCGCAGCTCGTCAATTCATATTTTTCATTTTTTGTCGAATTTTTGTGTAATATTGGTCTTCAAAATGGCTGCCAAGATCTATGCCAGCTTTATCAATGTGAATAGATTTTATTTCAACGGAGTCCGTGCGTTTTCTAGCCATCCATCGCCTCTGACGTTGGAAAAGTTGAGCGGAAAACATGAAGGTATGAAAATTTAGGTTGTTCTTTTGATTTAGACCCCCATTATTGGTTGCCCCTTGCAGAATAACTCACGTTGAATCTTTTAGGCATCAGCGTCATTCGACTTCACAAGCCAGACACCAAGAATGCCATCTCCAAACTCATGTTATCCAAGGTAGGTCAAGTCTAACGTCTTTTGTCTTGTGCTGGTTTAGGAGTCTATTTGATCGTTTAAAAACATTTTCCTAGTTCCGTGAAGCCGTCAGCCAGCTGAAATTTGACAAATCCGCCCGTGTTTTGATTATCAAGTCCGATGTGGAGGGAGCTTTTTGTACTGGTGCTGATCTAAAAGAACGTCGCAAAATGTCCGTAGAAGAGGTCCCCAAATTTGTAGACAGCATCAGGTCAGCGATGGATGAAGTCAGCTCTCTGCCAGTGCCCGTAATTGCCGCCGTCGATGGGTTTGCGCTGGGTGGAGGCTTCGAACTTGCACTTGCCTGTGATATCAGAGTTGTGTGTGAGTTTTTGCCTATAATTTCATATTCATGCGTTGTTAAAGTGAAGTTAAATGCTGTATGTGTAAAATGGACCTTTTTGATTGTATCTATCAAGTTCATTTTTTATAAAAATTGGTTTTCCCATCAAAAAAAATATTATTTATATTATCCATGACATTTAAGCTCCAAAGGCAAAAGTTGGTCTCGTTGAGACCAAAATCGCCATTATTCCTGCCGCTGGTGGTTCTCAACGACTTCCACGATTAGTTGGGCCTTCATTGGCAAAAGAATTGATCTTCACTGGCCGCGTTCTCAACGGAAATGAGGCGTTTTCTCTTGGACTAGCCAATCATTGTGTGGAAGATCCCTACAAGAAGGCGAAAGAGATTGCTGACGAAATTCTGCGGACTGTGAGTTACTTCTGGATCCTGTATAAGGTCTAATGCGTCTATTATAAGCAGGATTTCATACTTTTAATAATTTAAAGATATTGTTTTAGGGTCCGATAGCTATTCGTGTGGCCAAAACGGCAATTGATCAAGGAGTCGAGACAGACTTGCGGACTGGATTGGTGATCGAACAACAATGTTATGCCCAAGTGATCAACACAAAAGACCGTCTGGAAGGATTAGCTGCCTTTGCCGAGAAACGAGCACCAGTTTTCAAAGGAGAATAGGTCATAATATATTATACTAGGCCAAATTATATAGTACTGATAGAAATTTAGTCCCCTCTTGCCGTCTAACCACCACTGAACTTGTGCCATATCGCATGTATTTAATAGATAAAAAAATAATTACATTCAGTTCGGTATTAAAGTTTTTGTTTAGCGACCACAGGATTGGGCCTTCATTACGGCTTCATTTAGTCGAATTTGCTCCTGCACCAAGGCTCGGTCTTGTTTCAGCAGCTCGGCATATTCCTGCATCGCTAGGCGAAGTTCTTCTTTCAGTTCGGTGACTCTTTTAAGTTCAGCTCTGAAAATCGGATATTATTCATGATAATGAAGTCAACTAAATAGAAATTTCACAATGAACTGATAGCAGGGAGCTTGTTTTGTCCCTACAGGAGCGTGACACCAAATATACGCTTTATTTTGGCAGTGAAAGCAATAATATTCCATTCGATGGGTCTACTATAATATTCTTGTCTAAACTGCAAAATTTTGGGGTTAAACCTTCAGAAACATTATTAAAAATGGAGTAAAAAGAGGCTAGTTACTCATTCAAGACAAGCAAACATCGATTTAGCCAAAAATTAGCCGCTGTCTCAAAAATTTGAATTTATGTACCTAACTCAACATAAAACTATCGAAAAGGGTTGGTCTCTGAGCAAAGTCGGCGAAAAGTAGCGAAAATAATTGTAAAATACGCCAACACAGGATCTGAAAACCGAACACCCTCGATTTCGACTATTTGTTAAGTGAACGAGCGCGATATTCCACCATAAGACCTATTACAATATAAAGGTTCGATTTCTTGATCTAAAATTCAAAAAATATATATAAAAACTTACTGCACAGCTTGACGACGCTCCAATGCCTTAGCCTCCTCTTCCTTGAGCTCTCTGAGCTTCTGCGCCAACCTCTTTTTCTCTTTATTAGCCTGGAGTCCCTCCACAAATCGGCTAACATTTCCCAGGGCTTCGGCGACAATTTCGTCCACATTCAGTCGAACACGACTGGCAACAAAAGCCGGCAGAGCATTCACGTAGTCCGCCTGCTCCTTCCGCAGTTGTTTCACTCGGTCCATACAGAGTTTCTGCCTCTCCATGCGCTCCTGTGTGAGCTTTAGGAGGGCCTCCATCTTTCGAAGACTGCTTTCGGAGAGTTCATTTTGATAAGTCGGCTTTCGGAGAGTTGGTGTCGGCATTCGGAACAAACTAAAAATGAAGCAAGATCATACAGCTTGATTTCAACTCCTATCAGAAGCTTGGAAAAAGGTATAACAGGCCGAAATTTTATATTATCCATGACATCACGGTCTAAAATATAAAAACTCAAAGAAATTGGGACCTACTTGACGAAACTCGACCGAAACTGGTCGGAAAGTAAAAATCGACTCAAAAATAAAAAAAATCTTTTTCTAGAATTTCGAAAGGGTAAAATTCCGCGAAGACAGGGCGCAACATGCGCAAGTAAAAGCGCAGGGTGCAGAGAGAAACACACTTGACTAAAGAAAAAATGTGTCAAGTGTTGCTCTAATTTCGCGTAAAACAATCTGATTCGAGTTGGACTTGACATTGGAGAATCTATGGTCTGTTCGGAGACACTTCTATGATATTTGAAAGCCCAAAAATCCACACTTAACCTTTGTTTATTACACACACTTAACAATAATATAACTTTAGATGGTTTTGTTCGAATAAGACGTTTTCTATGGCTTCTACCATTTGTATTCGAGCGGAAGACGGACGGAATTTGAGCCTTCTTGATCCAGAACAATTCTCAGCCAGCCAGCGTTCGGCACAACGGTCCAGTGCAAGGTGAAGGTCACGTTCTTCCCACGCAAATTATCGCCATCGGCGACGAAAGCGTAACGGGGCTTGGCGATTTTTTGGTCCAACACGGTCGACTCGAACCGTTTAACGTACTTGTCCCAGATGAGCAACTGGTTGATCGGCTAGAAGGCGGAAATTTTATATTGTACAAGATAATTTAGGGGCTTTCCCGAAAAACTGCCCAAACTACGTCAAAAATAATCGCAAAATGGACCAAGTCTTTCCAATATTAAAGGAAATATAGTAATCTAAATTTTCAAATCAAAAACAATCAAAATTTACCCTTTCTTCAGTCTCATATTCGGCTTGCAGCCAGACGTAGGCAAATCTAACATTCCAGTTGAAAATCGGCGTGAGATCGGCGTATAAATGAAAGCCGGCGGTTGCCATATCGCTTTGTCCAGTCTGCGAAGCATAGTCACGAATTGGCTTCCTAAATAATCTTCAAACATTAAGATAATCGACAACTCTTGTGCTATATTATCCATGACAAATTTTTTATCCAAAATTGATAATTTTTCATCCAAATATGAAGCAATAATCAACATAAACGACTTGCAATTTGATATTCTCGATTTTCACATCAATTGGAACGGTGTAGTTGTGGAAGAGCGTCTGAAGAAACACCAAAACGGTAGCTGCGGCAAGAACAGATGACAAGAAGGTGAACAACGCGTTTAATCGAGCCAAAAACGAATGCATGTTGCTAATCTACACACAACTATCTTCAGTACTATTAATCGGAATTATTGGCCCAAAGCTCCACGTTTCAGCGGCTAAACTGACGTCTAAAATTGGGCGCGAGCTGCGCAAACGCCGTCGCAAACTGCGGCGTGTGAGAGTTGACACATCAGCTGTCTTCGGGTCATGTGTTCCTCTTTCTGGCAGTAAGTCGAAAAAATAAAGAAGGAGAGCAGAAGAGCCGAGAGAGTGTCATGTGAAGAGCTCGAGACGGGTCATATGGTCGGGTTTCGTTGGGTCGAATGTGTAGTAGCGTTCTGGGCCGGTTCTTCCGATGAAGTCATGAGGTTTTCCGAACGATTTCGGAACATTGATAGAACCCCAATCTTCTGCATGATCCCATGCTCATTGTTTGGGCGATTATTGATGTTGTTTTTATTATGAATGCGCTTTTTCTTCGTGCAATCGCTTTTTAGTAGTAATTCAGCGAGTTGTGAAATGTCATAGCTCATGGATAATATTTCTCGAAAAATTGATGTTTTCAGGTAGTAAATCTTTGTATACTTGACATATTCGGTGAAATTATGTCGGGTAATGGATTTATTCCTTCTTTCAAAGAGCGCAAGAGTCTGAGTAAGTTCGGTTTGACCTTGTTTTTGGTGGTTTAGACATCAAACCGGAAAAAGCGAAGAAAACAGCTGATATTGATTGAGACTCTTGATGTTATCTGTCTTATTTTGCAGATGAACGCATGCGTATGGTGGAGGAGATCCGCCGGCAACAGCCAGACAAGGTCCCAATTATTATCGAGCGTTTCGAGGGTGAGAAGAGCTTGCCTTTGTTGGACAAGTCCAAATACCTGGTTCCCGGCCATATTACTGTTGCCGAGCTGATGCAGATCGTTCGTCGTCGTCTGCATTTGCATCCGGATCAAGCTTTCTTCTTGCTGATGAACGAGAAGTCGATTGTCAGCAATTCCATGACCGTCCAACAAGTCTATCAGATGGAGCAAGAACAAGATGGATTTTTGTATCTAGTGTACGCGAGTCAGCCCGCTTTTGGATGAGGAATGAGAGTATAATGTCTATCACGAGTTGTGCGAGTAATTTTCGCGCGATTCGTCTTGAGTAACCAACAATATTCACCTCTTTTCTCATTCATCTCCTCCAATATGTTGTTAATCTTTTTTTCTTCGTTTTCTTCTAGTTCCTTTAATTCTAATCAAGTTCTTTTGTCCTAGAAAGGTAGAGAACACAATGTACTTATTCCATATGTATCATAGAATGTACATACGAACGCCTTCCAACCCATAGAACTCCTCAAAATCATATACCTTTATAATCATTTGCGCGGGATCACTTTCCAAGAGGCTTCGATCTACACCGGAAACAGCATGTGGACCTTGAAAAGCATGTCACAGTTTCTCTTCTTGTCGAGTTACAACTCCAACACTGTCTATATTCATTCGTTTTATCCTTTCTTCGCAGTTTTTAGTAAATAATTTTATAATATCGCCGGTTTATGTGTTATATCACAGAATGAAAAGTTTGAAATGTTCTCCTGAGGCGTTTAGATTCTATATCCTTGCCGTTCCGCTGAGTCTCGTAGTTCTGAAATAAGATTTTCCGAAGATTTGAGAGGTTTTGAGGATATTAGTCGTCATGGATAATATAGCTCGTTTCTTACTTAGAATTGCATTGTAAATCTTCTTCCTGGCGCCCATAGTGTTCACTCCGATGTCCTTGAGATTGTTTTCGTCCAGCAAGAGGAATGCTTGCATATCAATCTAGAAAACGGCCAGATTATATTGCACTAGCCGACTAATGACCCAAATATATATTTCTAAATCTCTCTTGAACTTTTTTACCTCCTGCTCTCTAAATTGCTGCAAATATTCGGCACATCCGACTTGTGCCAGCACACTCTGCGGATCCGTGTGATACCGGACGTCCCAGTTCATATCCGCGCCCAACGAGGAGGCGGTCGAGTCGAAGAACGCGTTCGCCGATTGGTTGAAGCCCTGTGTCAGCGATTGATTGAAGTTGGACTGGAGCAGCGACCGGCGCTGAGGCATCGTGGCTTGAGTGCCGGTCCTGTTCAGCGGGGATCCCGAGAAATTGGAGCTGTTCGAGTGGTTGTAATCGCTCAATTCGTCTTCCTCTCGCACCGAAGCCAAGGGCTTTTGACCGGCACTCATCGACTGGTTATATCCTTGGTCGGCTTTGCGCTGGGATTGGTCTAAATCTGGCGGATTACTCTTCAGACATCCCGTCACGATGTCTGACTTCAGTTTTCCCCCCAATCTTACGGTAGTGTCCAAAAAATCTCACCGAACTTTTCGTTGTCCTTGTCCCAGATCTCCTTAAGTTCGGCGCGCAAAATGCTGGCCGGCAACGAGGAGCTGAAGCCACCGTTGTGCCATGGACTCGGGCCTTCCAATTGTGGGGGAGTTGAGGTATTTGCATTTTCATTGGAGCTCGATTCGTTCCGTTGGCGATTTTGCTGACGCTCGAAGCCCGGAGTCCTCCAAACATCGCTGAAATAATATAATAAATGAAAGAGATTGGGGTTTTCTGCTGTTTTACTAAGAAAATGTCTTGCTGTTCGATCAACAACGACATGCTCAGCTCGTATTTTACCCAGATCTTTCATTTGCACATAGTATGCACCCAAAATTTCCCTGTTTACTTACTTTTTATTCAAATTTAGGCTCTTGACACCAGCCAGAAGAGAGTGCGCTATTGGCGACTCCTTAGGGTCGGGAGAATCTGGAGGTTCGCGCATCTGAAAGTAGAGGACGTGACGTGAATTCGCTATAAATATTGCGAAATTGCGCTTATCGCGATTTGCGATATACCTGATATTACTTTAGTCATCAAAAATTTGCTTTTGGTAAATTTTTTTGAATTTTCAATATGAAAATGGGTTAAAAACTTGGAAGAAAGCATTTCATATGACAGACGACACTTGTTTCTTACTATAGAACACAATTTTACATCCGACTTACCATGCTAAAGTTGACAGATTGCGAAAATAACGGAATTGGGATTCCTGGTGGTGGCTTTAAAATATTTTGCTCATTAGGCTGCTTGATCTGTCTGAAAGGTGTTAATTCTTATCGAAACGAGGTAACTGGGGTCTTACTGTAGCATATCCTTCATGAATTCGTAGTCATCCGGGATATTTTCGGCCGCCTCGTTGAGAATTAGTTGACGTACATGATACGCGGAATTGAGGTTTGCTTCGTGAGTGCGGATCAAAAACAACTGAAAATTATTGTGTTGACACTTTCGTCAGAGTTTTCTCTCCATCCTGGCCAAATTTAGTCAAAAAAATTCAAATTTTTTGGTTTCCCGCAATTTTTGGCATAGTGTTTCAATGGCTTCAAAAAGCATTTACGAACGGGAAATGGTAGAAAATAGTGAGAAATGGAGCCAAAAAAAGTTTATAGTACCCAGAGTATCTCTAAATGTCAATTTTTGGACAATTTTTGGGGTCTTTTATATTATACATGACACGGCTAAATTAGAACGGCAAAAGTCGAAATTTTCAAGTGATTTTCGGTTGCAGATTGCTTTAGTATGATGTATAATTAAATTTCCAGCATAATAGAGTTGTAAGAGATCAAAACTAACGTTGATTTTGGTCAAAAACCAAGATTTTTCGCCGATCTTTCCACTTTTCCTCCGAAAAATCGGTTGAAAAATTCGTTGCAAAACCTACACTGCAAAACCTACACTCTCCTGTCCAACACCTCCACTCTTTGGTTTCTCCGTGATTTTGACGTTAAATTCGTCCTCAACGCGGCGAATGAACCCCTTTTCCACGGGGTGCTGGGCCATGTCTTGCCTGTCGAAGATGAGCGACACCGGCAAAAGGCCGCTCAAATACTTGCGCGCACTCAAAATGGCCAACGGCTCTCCCAGGACGACGATGAACGAGTCCTGCGGCGAAAACTGCATATGCGTGTTCGTGTGCAGCGCGATCCATCTGATCGTATTTAGGCCGAACAGCCCGTAGGCCGAGGTGAGAAGGGCCGGGCGCAGCTCGAAAATCGAACGACAAAAGTAGTCGCCGGTCTGAAAAAGGCGATTGGAGTGGAAATTTGGGAGTAATGTGATCGGTAGAAAACATTTTGAATTTTTTTTTTTGAGATTTTTTGGTCAGAAAATACCAAAAATTGGATTTTGCCGAAGACTTGCGTTTTAACGCGGAGATACTCCTTATTTGGCCGTAATAATAAGAAAACTTGGAATTTACAAGCACTTCAAGGTGTAGCGCTCAGATTTTAATGAAACTGTGACTAAATTTAGTATTATTTTTTCTAAAACATATACGAAACTCCTAGCTCGCGCTTTGCAGAAACGACCGAGACTTTTGGATCGAAAGTTGGCGAAAATTTGACATTTTTTGCGAATTTTGGTTTGAAACGTTTCATGCATATTTTTACCATAGAGGGTAATGTTTCCACAAAAAAGCACTTTTTTCCGCACGAAACTGCCAAAGTTATAGCCAAAAAGTGTTTTCCTCTCTGACCGCTCTCCGCATTTCGCGTACTCTCTCGTCGAGAAAGATCGTTGAATATCTCGGCTATCGCTTCAAAGGAATGAAAAAAACTTTCAGGGATCAGTTAAAAGGAGCGATAGATTGTCTTGGAAAAATTTGAGAAAAATCGACCGGTCAATCTCACCGAAAATTCAATTGGTCGAGATATGGCCAAAAAAGAGTCTTTCTCTCTGACCGCTCGTCGAGATCGTTGAATATCTCGGCTCTCGCTGCAAAGCGCGAGCTAAAATTTTCAGGAATTGAAATGTGGCCTATGCCTGTCGTGCGTGCAAAATTTAAACAAAATCTGAGCGTCGCACTTGCGGTATTCCCCTTTTACATATGTAAATAAAGACTGGTCGCGAAAATTTGAAAAAAACTTGAAAAAAAAATTTCCTCTAAAAAATCAACTTGCCCTCAATCCAGTTAGCTCGCGAATCTTCTCTGTGATTTGTAGAATTCCCAGCCGATTAAACGTGGAGGCCTTTATTGTCCATTGCACTTGTCCGGCGGCGATTTGTTGAACATTTACTGCTATATCCGGATGATTTAAAGCTCTTCGATGGGATTCCAAACACCCCAAGGTTGAGGGGTCCAAGTCGGCGGTCACGGTGATTGTAACTGGGCAAATTTCCTAAAATATAATACAAAAAAAAATAAAAAAAAAAAATTTTTTGCACTGTGCAAAATTTGAAATGCATAAATTTTGATGAAAATTGGCAAAGATTCCGATTACAACTTTCTAAGACATAACTGAGACATTTAGCATGCATTTTGCAGAAATCACCGAGATTTTTACGGCGAAAATCTATCCTAATCGGTCCATAAAGTCGCTGGAGTGATTGCTGCGACATGCACTGTGCAATGAAGATCAGGGTGCGAGCGACAGCCGAAAAAAAGCCTATTGCACGGTGCAAAAAGCAAGAAATTGCACCGTGCAAAGGGAACTTTTGTTCGCACAGTGCGAACACCAAAAAGGTGATTGGTGTTTGCACTGTGCAATAAAGATCAGGGTGCGAGCGACAGCCGAAAAAAAGTGTATTGCACAGTGCAAAGGGAACTTTTGTTTTCGCACAGTGCATGTCGCGGAAATCACTCCAGCGACTTTACGGACGGACTAGTATTCCATTGCACTGTGCAGACAAAAAAAATTTTTGGGGTGCACTGTGCGGCAATTTTTTTTTTTTTTTTTTTTGGAAAAAAATCTTACCCTCAATTTGCACCTGGCGACTTCCACTTGAGCTGTAGGGCCAGCAATTGAAACTTGATTGTTCTTTTCGGCGTCAGCATGCTTATTCGAATCTGGGAAATGGATGTGACATCGGGTGGTTTGCATTATTTCTTGGGTGTTTTTACCCCTCCTCCCGATCACATGCGAATGTCCGGCATGTGGGATTTCGATTTTCAGGGTCAAACGATCTTTCTAAATTCAAAATTTTTTTTAAAAAAAAATTTTTTTTTTAATTTTTTTTTTTTTTTTGAAATTTTCCGACGTAGGCGGGGTCAAAAAGACTTCACACAATTTCGCACGGTGCGGTCAACGTCGCGAACTATCTTGTGCGCGCACCTTTTCGAAGCATTTTGCACCGTGCAAACCTCAAAAATGCCGTTTGCACCGTGCAAAATTGCGGGCGTCGACGCAGCGACAAAAATAGTTTAAAAAAAGCGTTGCGTCGCGGCGATATTTCGGTTGCACAGTGCAAACGGTCAAATGCACTGTGAAAAATGTGCACTGTGCGGCCCGCGACAAAACGTTTTGACATGTTTTTGCACGGTGCGGTCAGCGTCGCAAACTGTCTTTACGCGACAAAAAACGAACAAACAATCGGCACGGTGCGAATGCAAAATGCACTGTGCGGTTTCACTGCGCGACATAAGCTTTAATCGCCCTTTTCCAAAAATCCACTTTGCACTGTGCGTGATCGCCGTGCACTCTGAATTTTGTTTTGTCGCCGTTTGAAGATTTGCGACAAGGTTTTTGCGTGACGGCGCACAGTGCGGACATGTCAAGACTTTTTTGGCCCGCCAAGTAGACTGTTTGTCGCGGGCAGCACAGTGCACACTTTGCACAGTGCATTTGACCTTTTGCACAGTGCAATCGAAATATCGCGGCGGCGCAACGCTTTTTTCAACTACGTCGCTGCGGCGAATTTTGCACAGTGCAATTGGGATTTTTGAGGTGTGCACCGTGCATTTTGCTTTTTCGCACAGTGCAAGCTTTGAACAGAGCCATTTGCACAGTGCAAATCCTTCAGCGGCGACGCAGTTGAAAACAGCTTGCATCGCAGCGATATTCCGAAATGAGGTTTGCACCGTGCAGAATGCTTCAAAAAGGCGCGCGCACCGTGCAAAACGAGGAACAATGCACTGTGCGGCGCCGGTCTACGGAAATTTTTGAAAAGGCGTAGTAACTGCTGCGGGACGTACGAACACAGTTCAAACTTTCACATATATTTTAGACCATCCTAATCTTCATTCCAAATCACTTACATTAAGATTTGAAAACTTTTTTTTTCAAAATCAAATTCGCTTACCTTCACCTTGAGGACGGCGGTAATCAGGTCTCTGGCCGCTTTCACTTGCTCATTTTCCCCAATCATTTTTACGAACGGATCTTTTTTGGTTTTGGCGCCGATCTTCAGTCGCGATGGCCATTGGATTTGCGCTCCGGAGCGGAGTTTCACCTAAAATTTTGGGGTTTTCTCCGAAAAACATGGGAAAAATTGGCGTTTTTCGCAGTTTCGCAGCGAAAAACGGTTATAAAATGGATAAAAATTTAACGACAACGGTGGAAATGAAATTTTTACCTCTTCGAAGAACTCTTCAGCCTTAGGCAAGGTCTCATCCGACCCCAAAAGCATCTGCTCCAAACGCCTTCGGTCCACTTGAACTCGCTCCTCGATAAAGCCCTCGGGCAATTCATTGGTCGCCTCAAACTCCTCATCCACATTGTCCTGGGCATTCTCGACTTCTGACGACATTTGTTTTCCAGCGATTTTGGTCGGGGTTTTGCGACGGTGAAACCGTGTTGTCAGGGGTTACTGTAACATAAGAATTGACGCAAAATTGTGTCAAAGGTAGTGTCAAATCGTCGGAAATGGCGTATGGAGTATAAATAAAGCGCTATGAACAGAGTCATGAGGTCATAAGACACAAAAAAATTTTAAAAAATTCAAAAAAATTTTGGACAAAATTTAATTTTTTTTTCTGAAAAAATTGTTAATTTATGCAAAACGTGGAGCAGTTCCTCTAAAAAACTAAAAAACGTTGTTTTCCACAAAAAATCCGCAGAGTTACAGCCAAAAAAGTCTTTTCTCTAACCGTCTCTCCTCATTTTCCATGGTCTCTGCAAAAATTGTTGAATATCTCGGTAGTGCGTGGAAATTGCCAACTAAAATTTCTAGTGAGTGATTTGTAGAGCAAAAAGAATATTCTAGCAAAATTTCAAGAAAATCTGACAAGTTTCTTGTGAGAAATTTCAAAATTTATCTAAATCATCATGGATAACATAAATTTTCTAAAAATTTCAAAAATTCAATACTAATGCTTTTCTAAAGCCCCAAACATCCCATTCACTTCAAAACTACGGTCCCAGTACATGACGATTACTTTGCGCGAACACAAAGTTGTCGTTACACTGTTACTTTATCCCTTTTTTTCAATCGATGATCTCCGTCGATGGGAAGGAAATCGAAAAAAAACGTCGAAACGAAGGATATTGTTGGGAGACGGAAGACGTCGATGAAAATAAGAGAAGTCCCACAAATTTATTGGGTTGACCCTTTCGGAGTAATCGATCCATCAACGCCATGGAGTATATAAGGGTTTGTTAATAATTTTTCGGTGTTTTCGCCGCGCGCTTTTTTGATTTGTGGTTCGGGAAGCGGATGTAACAATGCATCGAGCAAACGTTATGTCCGAAAAGATCATAAGGTTCCGTTTGTAAAAGTGCAAAACGGATTCATTGCCAAAAATTTGCATATTTCGAAAAAAAACACTTTTAAAGGTT